>OW386556.1:25596569-26796569 GCA_936435175.1 Glyphotaelius pellucidus
CCACGAGTTCCATATTATACATATAATTTATCAAGTAAAAATAAAAATGTTACAAGATGAAAAGAAAAAAAAATACATGGTAAAAGAAAATAATAGTACAAAAATTAAAGAAGAGATTTTGAAAAAGTTTACTTATTGTTTTAAATCTATGTCGTCACGAAGTGGCTCCATAGTTTGTAGATAGGACATTGCCAGAAGTGGAATTCTGCCATCACAAGACAGTTTTCGCTCGAGGCTAGTCGCGTTCTGTAGTTGGTGATCCGTTTTTTCATTAAAAAAATGATTAGCTGGCAATCGCTGAAATGATAGTGTACCAGTCCTGTTAAGACTAGAGGATCTGGTTCGAGTCCCAGGTGCGACCATAACCTTTTTTTTTGTTTTCTAAGTCTGTTAAATATTTTCATTGTAAAGTGATTTATTTTTGATCGCCTTCATAAAACGTCTATCGGCTACTTTCGTAGTTGTAAATTATTCAATGTTTCGCGAATTGCAACACACCATGGCTAATGATTTATTTGAGAGTTACATTCCGGGCACGTCCCCTGGACATAGCTGCCAGCACTGAAGACAAAAAGTTGAAGAGACGTAGTTGCGGCGTGTCTTTGAGCACGAAGTAAGCTCAATTTTTATCTACTTTTGCTTAAATTCACCCAATACTTTCAAATATCAACAATCTTCCTTGCGATGCGAGGCTAGCCGCTAGTTTGGAATAGAGCATCCCCAAATTATGACCTAATTGAAATTATTTTCCTTTGTTCTTTTCATGGTCGTATCATATCAAGAGACATTAACAGAAAAGTATGTATGAAACAATGTATGAATGGTACTGAAGCAAGGAGCCTGTCCAAGGCCGAATTGTTTGGCAGCCCTCCTCTTCTTCTCTATCTTCTTTGTCTCTATCCTCTTTGTCTCTATCCTTTTTTTCTCTATCCTCTTTGTCTCTGTCCTCTTTTTCTCTATCCTCTTTGTCTCTATCCTCTTTGTCTCTATCCTCTTTTTCTCTATCCTCTTTGTCTCTATAATTTGTCTCTATCCTCTTTGTCTCTATCCTTAAGAGGAAAAGGCATGATGGATAGGGTAATCAAAATGGGTGGCGGTAATGGGTACTACCGGGAACTATTTATTGGATAACCAACTCATGCCATAGGTCACCCCAATTGGTCACCTACATTTGGTGCCCGGATTTATGGGGTGAGGTTTGTCTAGGTCTCGGTGGTGGATTGTTTTGTCCACCTGCTGCGTGGCGGGACTGTCTGACGGGGAGACCTTTGACCTCTCCAGCCAGACTCTCTCGACCCTTCACTCTTGCACCGTTGTGAGAGGGGTGGATTTATACGTTCATTACCCCTGAAAACATTCACTCCCAGATTCCTCTTCGCACTTGAAAGCACTACGCAAACAAAAATATTTACGTAGATTGGAGTCCTTTTGAATAACAGGATATAAAAAGGCGAGTTTGAGTGTCAGAATAGCTGAACAACCTTAAAACATTACTAAAGCTTAATTTTACCGACTGGTATCCCTGAGAGTCGCTCTCCGGTCCATTGCATGATATTGCAAATTTATTCCGGTTCTCGCGTCCGCTGTTTCACATTCCCGCTCGTGTCACTCTAGTTGTTACGATTTCAATTTTGCATCAAGTTTATTATAAAATATAACGTCACTTGTAAATATTTTTGACCCGCGTAATCAAGAGTTCTTATTGGCAAAATTCCCCTACACACGCACCTCAGTTTACAGTGCTCGGAAAGGCTGTAAGCTGCAAATCCAAATCAGGATATTCACCACCTTTCCAAACTCTCTTTCCCTACAGGTCAACACCGGACTAGAACCTTAAATGTAATACTGATAATATCGGAGTCTATACTTTATTGCAAACAAAACTACACTTAACATTGTTGAGGTTACAACGATGGAGCAGCCACATAACTGTTACAGATAGTGACATCCGATTTGTTACTGTTCTGTTTTTTACGGAAATCGCGCTTCTAGGATTTGTATGTTCGATGGCTGCTTAATATTATTACCTTTAACATGTTACCTTGCTGTATCTCCTATTGTTAGTGGCGATCTGCGCACGTTGGTCGTGTTCACTGAACTCTGTTCTTCTCGAAAATATGCCATGCGCAATCGCTTCCAAGATCTGCGAACATTGCGCAGGTATTACTGCATTCAAAAAAACTAAATTCGCCAAATGTCAACGTGCTTTAAAAATAATTGTTTGACATCTTCAACTTTGATGTTATTGCTTCGCTGATAGGTCATGGCTAACAAAAACTATTACGAAATGCATTTAATAATAATATTAATAAAGACATGTTTAATTAAAGATGCTATTGTTTGTAAAGAGGCCATTACTCATTTGATGAAATTGAACGAACTCTACACCTTTCTCCTTTAGAAGATTGTCGGAACTAAATTGATCTCATCTATTTCTTCAAAATTATCAATATTGTATTATTGATTCACCTACATTACCACAACTCATCTCTTTCAATACACATTCCCGTAAGCTCTGAAATAATGAACTGCTTTCCCTCAATCGACACTTGACTAATTATGGATAATATCCACCTCTGTCCGGAATATGTAGACTGGACAATTCATGTAAAGGCCTTGACTTTTTTGGTTTAAGTCTAATGATTTTAGACGGTCGCTAAAAAATTGACGATATTTTATAACTATGTATTTTGCTTCCTAGCTAAGACGACACTCGACATATTTTCTTATGCTTATCTCTGATTTTGTATTTGCTTTCTTAATCATTCTTTAATCTTATGAAGTATACTTTTTTAAATTCGTGTAATTTTATTGTAAATTGGACGTAAGTCCGATAAATAAAACGATAATTTATATTGTCTTGACCCCCTAGCAATATCGGTACAAGTTTTATCGACAATGTCGGGAATTTGTCATATTTCTCAAGCTGCAGACACACAAACGAAGAAACAACATTCCACGTTGACTAAAGTAGTTTTAAAAATAATGCATGTCACTTTAAAGGTCCTCCACATTAGCGACAAATTTCTTGTAAAACTGTTTGCTTATTCAAAATCCAATCAATGTCAAAAAAAGTTACAAAAAATCAAGAATATAGTTCTGCTAACCTACTTAAAAAAGCGTATTTCTTTTGATTTTCATTTAATAATGATTTTTTTATTAATCCTGATTAACGTCTTAGAACGAGTTGTTTCGCAGAATTTGAACAATCCATAAAATTTCAAATTTAGTTTTCAAGTTCTATGAAAGTCATGTTCAAGTACTGTTATTATGGGTTAACATTATGGTTATTATGAGTAGAAAATATTCTCAGTATCGCCCTGGGCGATACTGCCCTGGTGTAAGACCACCATTCAGAATTGAAACGTTGCTTGAAATGGCCTTAGCCGTGTATGGTGACTAGATCTGCAAAGCGAGGTTATTTCTATAGCTGTGCGGGATGGTATAACTTACCTGGGATATACCATGCTATAAGGGTCGCGGGAGTGTATGAATAATAACACTTGGATAGTGATTGTATTTATTTACGACTTTAACATATTATGCACAAATTAAATTATCAACCACGACAATTATCAGAATGATTTGAATTGACAATTGATATGTGTTATCGACTTTAATACAGAAACCGCAATGGCGGGGCTTGTGACTTTTTGAACCTTCTCGAGACTCCGGTGTGGCCAGTGTATGTAAAAAAATGATACCATTACAAAAATAAGTTAAAGTTGTATTATTTGAAGTCGGTGTAGCAACTGAACCATGATGATATAATAAAAGTACTTGAATAAACTTTCACAGAACCTTAAAACTACTTTGAAATGAGATGAATTATTCAAATGTTTTGAACCAGCCCGACCATGGATATATATTCTTATTAAGAACACTCGAACGATTTTCACAACAGGATATTTTTTTAAGTTGTCACTTTGTGCAAATACGCCTTTAAGCAAATACTTATCAAATGATTGTTAATACAAATATGTAAATGGCCAAATGTTGGAAAGAAATTCTCGGAATGTTATTAAATGGAATGACGTTCGTAGAATTAATAGTCAGTTTGTTGAGTATTTACGTAATGACAGATGCCACGCGCGAAGGCTTCTCTTTACTTTGGATATTAATAGAATAAATAACAAATATTTTTGATATTCAAGATCTGGTCAATACCCCTAGATGTAAAAGATTAATAATATTATCAAACAAAAGGAACCGTAATTGAAACTAGCTTTGTCACAGTTAACTGGATTATTTAAATTATTTTATTAATTACTAGACCGGCATGCATTGCAATGCCAACCAAAGAAAGAAATTGTTTCTCCCTGTGTGTCCTTTCCCATGTCCTATCTGAGTTACAAACCAATTCTTTAGAACTTTAAGATCATTCAAAAAGTAGCAGCCAAAAATATGGGAAAAATTAGTCAAAGATAATATTGTTAAGTCTGAATTTGAGATATTAAATTAAAATATCTTAAAAATAAATGTTAGTTAAAACGTTACAATGTTAGTAATAAATGTTAGTTTCAGTCCCAGTTGCGAACGTTTTTTTTCTGTGTCTTGATCTTTTTCGTATTTCCGTTTAGATTTATTATTAATACTAGCTTTTACCCGCGGCCTTGCTCGCATGGTATTTGGGGGAAATATCCTTTCCCGTTCGTCCCCATTCCCTTTCACCTTCCCATTTCACGTTTAGTGATTTAGGCGTGAAAGCGTAAGAAACAAACACGCTAACTTTCGCATTTATAAAATTTAATTAGTATAGATTATACCCTTCTTCAATGATATATTACAATGATTGGTATTACGTTCAAAAGATATTAAAGTCAGAGATATTCCATCAAAATTTTTATTTATTACTATTTTTGATACGCGTTTATTATCTGTTACATTTTTAAAAGAAATATTCAAGTCAAAAGTGTGTTTTCTTAGTAAGCCTCGTATACTTCAACTATAAGAATAATAGGCATAAAAATGACTTCGCAAATAAAAACCATTAATTTTATCACAAAAGTGGTTTTTATTTATTTTGTGAAAATGTATGTAATATAGGAAAGAAACAAAGTTAATCAACGGAAACTTTCACAAATAATCTTAACCATAAATTAATACGTGAGGTCTGTCCAAGAATTATATTTGAAGACACGGACATTATTTCTCAAAATATGGCGGCAGAAGCGTGTAGCTCAGAATTTTTAAAAAAAAGAGCGGTGATCCGGCTTGGTAGCTGCTTCTGTGTCATCTTCAGTCCATTTGAGATGGATCCTCCGCTGTCGAACCCCGCCGCCAGTGAGGTGGGCTCAATTATTCGCTTTCCAACTAATAGAGAGTCCGCCCTATTGAAGTTCGTTACCTCACAATTTTGATCCCAACTGTCAGTAAGTCTACCACACAAACGATTTTGAGATAAAAAATGGCATATGCAAATTGCGTTCTCGTTGGGTTCCCAAAATGCTGTAGAGCAAAATCGTGTGGAAAGCGCTGAGGTCTCTTCGAACCGTTTTTACAACCAAGGCTTTTTTGGATTGAGACTTGGGTTCGCCACCTAACCCCAGAATCAAAAAAGGCAATCAGTGACATCACTTACATCTTTTTCTTCACCTGAACCACAGGAGCGTTCTTTGCCACAATATGGCACTATTTAAAATACCTCGGATTGCTTTGCTGCCAATTTAGGCAAATTTTCCCTTAATTGTAAGTAATTAAGTAGAAGTTTATGATTTTAAAATATATTTTTTTATAGGTGAATTCATTGGCTATAACAGTTCGTATGTCTCGGTATTAAAATTCAGAATTATGATTTTTTTTATGTGGGCGGAAAATATTCAAGATGATAACCAAAAAATCTCGGGCAATCGGTGAAAAAAGTTTTAAATTGCGCAGTCGCTCCAGTGGTGAAGTAACATTTGGTCGGAAAACCCTAAAAAAACTAGGACGCGCTGTCAGAAACGTTGGCTAAAGATGGAGAAAGCGCAACACGGCATAATACCCTTAAAATAAATAACGATAAATTTTATTTCAATTCGTCTTAAAAAAAAACAAAATGAAAAGCTTCAATTTCTCTAAATAGTACATTCCCAAAATATTTAAAAAAATATGTATGTTTCAAAAATATCTGATCATACATTTCGCAATGTTTTGGTTTAGTGTGACAACGTAGAATTACCATATATTTGGCAAGGTAGCTAATAATTACGTGCTTGGCATGATTTAAAAAACCAGGGTATAAATAAAGATAGTTCGTTCCACTAAAATGACAGTGGCAAGAAGGATCTGGGTAAAATGTAGGAGTTGGTGAATTTTAAAACGATTTGATTAAGTGGAAAATATCTTAGGCGATTAAAACCTCCCCACGGCGTTGTATGAATATAAATGAAATTCTAAAAAAATTGCAATCGGAATGTTTGTACACGTACCTATTACGTTATATAGGGTGACTATAACATGGTGAGAAATATTTATTGGTTTGTTTAATTATTAACGACCACTTTTAGGGGCTTCTTTATGCAAATATTCTTGTAGATGTAATAATGCAGTGGTTAGGCATTGCAATATGTTTTTTTTAATTAGTTTACTCAAAAATAATAATTAATAAATTTATATTACAAAAGCATTGATTGTAGTGAACTCTTTGGATGAAAAGAGGCATTGCAAAAAACTGTTACATCATGCTTGACCAAAATGATTCAAAGATGTCGCCCACTTGTCCACTTGCCCATTTGAAGAGAGAATGCAGTTTGAAATAAGGTGTTTCTGTGGCAATGTGAATAATTCATATCATCTTGTGATTTGAATATTTTTGCTATTCATTGTGATTTCTAATCTAGTTGTATAAATTTGACGAA
This sequence comes from Glyphotaelius pellucidus, assembly GCA_936435175.1. NCBI lineage: Eukaryota > Metazoa > Arthropoda > Insecta > Trichoptera > Limnephilidae > Glyphotaelius > Glyphotaelius pellucidus. The sequence continues at coordinate 25,603,409 of OW386556.1, forward strand.
AGACTTGTGAGTATTTAAAAATTACGAAAATTATACAGAATTAATTTAAGTGCACGGAATTTATTGGGGGGGCCTCCCACACGTCGCAGAGATCGTGGCTAATTAATATTGACAATTAAGGTCAGTGTTTTCTGTTGTTCCTTTGAGATTCTGCTAGATCACTATTTTTTGTAATATATGATTAGCGTAAAGTAGAATTCACAATCATATTTTTTTAGTATTCCGCTCAGAGGGAGTTCTGGGCCATTCACACGCTCCAGACTCGCAAATTACAATACATGCAGTGAAATAAAAAAGTTTTTTTCTTATTATACATAACAGAACTACCCCAATTTGTCGCTGGGGTATTTCTGTTATTTATAAAAAGGAAAAAAAAAACTTTCTTATTTTTACTGCGTATTTTGTAATTTGCGAGTCTGGAGCGTGTCAAATATACTCAAAAATTATTATTAAGACCAATAATATTATAAATGCGAAAGTGAGTGTGTTTGTTTGTTACGCTTTCACGCCCTAAAACACTAATCCGATTTTAAAAGTTCTTTCACCAATAGAAAGCTACATTACAGCGAGTAACAAAGGCTATATATAATGTTAAACTCTGGCGTTATGAAATTTTAATAAATGAAAACCTGTGTATTTCATATATTTTAGTGGCAGGAAGGAAAGGTCAAATCGTATATATATTTTTTAAAACACGTGCATTTTTCGGCAGCCCATTATAAGTTTATCATCATAGACCACCACAACACGGGCGTGTGCCTAGCATGGTGGTCGAAAAATCATAAAATTCATGTAACAAACATTATAATGAATAAAGAAAACAAAAAAAAAAAAAAATAGACACTTCATCAACGCGTTCGTAAAAGTTTACTGATATTTTCAGGTGATTGTCGATCTCAGTAATACTTCGAGAATTTATTACATATTTCTTTACGCTCACTTGTGAAGAATCCGAAGAATTGACGGCAAGATCTATTAAAATTTTTGCCATCATTTACAAGTTACCCTGTATATAAATCCGGGTCTGTACCGCGGTAGTCAGATTTGAATTTGAGATAACGATATTAGAATAATCGCAAATGATTTTTTTTACATTTAATTATTCTAGTTCCTTATCGATAAATGACAATTGCGAGAAATCATTGTCTTTTTTTACGACCTCGAATTATCGGAATCGATAATTTTTTTTCCTTGAATTAGCAGCTCCAGTTGTTTTCAGCGATTATATCTGAATGACCAGGTACTCTCCATCTACCAATTTTCATTCCGTTTCCAATTCCTGCAGTCTCTCAACTCGCCCTAAATTGAGGATGGCATAGTTATAGCTGTCACTCTCGGAAGCGTTTTTAGAAGGCACTAGCTGGTACCCGGCATGCCATTCAAAAAAATAAACTGTTTCTCTCCTTTTTCTTCCATCTTCCCCGCCTTCCCCGTCGTTCGTCACCCCTCCCGCGAACCCGACATCCTTCGTTACCCTCCCCGTCCTGCCTACCCTCCCAGCGGCTAAAATATATGAAACACACATATTTTCATTCAAAATAATTTCTACCATTATATATAGCCTATAACTTTCGCGGGCATGCGCACAACAAATCACCAAAGTTTCATCGCAATCAGATGAACGGAAATTTTGATTTTTATATATAAGATATATCATTTCAGTCACTGTGACGACCGTAATGCAGTGGTTTTTTAATTCAATTCATTTACAACGACTACACCACAGATTCTCAACCTTTTTTGCCCACCGCCCACTTTGAGAATATTCTCTTTTAGCGCCCCCCAACCAAACCATCCTATCCCATTACGCCCCTTCCGTTGCAGGAGATATAGGATGGGGTTGGGATGGGACGGGTTTCTCTGGGTCTCCTACCGCCCCCTGAAAGCCTGAAACAAGCAATTTCTCTTGGCCTTCTACCGCCCTCCCTGAAGGTCTGAAATGCCCCCAGGGGGGCGTTATCGCCCACGTTGAGAACCTATGGTCTATACCATTTCAGTCGCGTTGATGACTGCAACAGAGTAGCATTTGGCCACCAGATGACCATTTTGGCCACCAGATGACCAGAGTAATGGTGTAGGTTTTGTTTCGGAAAAATCATTTGCGAAGTCTATTCAAAACTTTAAAATAATCGGAAAATTAACAAAAAAGTACTTTAAAAAACATTAACGATTCGCTACGAATTCGCCCATTCTGATTAGGCACTAAAGGGCTCGTTATGCGAATGACGTTTGGAAACAGCGCGGTAAGTACTGCCCACGCATTAAGTAATTATTTCTAAGTAAATCGATGGTGGATGCGTTTCATAGAAGTAACGCATATTATACCCCACTGTCTAATTGTAAGTCATTTCAAACGGGAATACCACTTTGTCTGTGGTTGTGCTTGTGCGTAACTATTACTTATAATGTCAACAGGCAGGAGGGAGTAACCCTTACTTAAGCCGAATCTTAAATGCACATCACAATTTTAGATTTATCCTTATTTCAAATTGGTTTACATTATAAATGCAAAAATATGTGGCTTGGATATGCCATCGCATTTTTTTTTTTTTTTTTTACATTAACTCCACACAGGAGGCCCTGAGGAAAAAATAATTTCCCTCAGGGCCTATGTCATCTTTGAGGATGCTGTGTGGAGGGTGTTTTTGAGGAGAGGAAGGAGTGAACATGAGTCTTGAAGAGACCCATGTTGTAGGAAGGAGGAAACACAGAGGCCGGCAAATCGTTCCACAGCCGAGCTGTTGAACTCAAGAACGAGTCGTAGAAACGACCCGTTCTCATGTGACTAATGTCAACCGTGTACAAATGTTGAGCGCGCGTTTGGCGTGTTTCCCGACTATGCACCGGTGCCGAGGGGATCAGTGACGCTAGTTCCTCGGAGCATCTTCCATTGTAATACCGGTAGAACAAGGACAGCATTCCCACCTGGCGCCTGTGCTCTAAAGATTGCAATCCGTTAGTTAAATTAGGAGAATCTATCAAACGGACCGCCCGTTTCTGCACAGAGTCAAGGGTTTTTTTCAGGTATTTTGGGGCTCCAGACCAGAGGTGGCTGCCAAATTCAACCGTGGGGCGCACTTGCGATTTGTACAGGGCTAGCAGTTGTGTACTATTAAAGTATCTGCGTGCCCTGTACAGTATGCCCAGTTTCTGAGAGGCTAACTTAACTCTGGCCTCGATGGAGCCCCCGTGCCTGAGCTGGTCACTTAGAGTTACACCAAGCATATCAATGGAAGGCCTGTTCGGGAGAATGCTTCCGTTGAAGGAGACTAGATTATCATTTCGATCCCTTTTAGACGTGATCAGACATGATTGGGTCTTTGAAACATTTTTGGGTCTAACCCAGGCGTCGCGTGTTCGGTTTCTCGGCTGGCTAATTACTCCACCAACTCACACGTAACATTTTCCGCTTACAAGGAAACGCATTTGCCACAAGACCTAGACAAACCTCACTCCAAGCACCCCAGCTAAATCACCAAACGTAACGAACCACTTGAGGTGACCTATGGCACGAGTGTTGGTTATCTAATTAATGGTTCCCTGTGTGGCGGTACTCAAACCCGCCTCCCAAATTGAAATTAGGTTAATTTGTTGAAATAATTTAAGATTCTTCTCGAGTAAATGCAATCCTGATAGTGTTTTGGATAAATTTATCCATTTTTATTTAATGTCCGACATCTATTGACTCTGATAAAAGTTAATAATTGCCTTTAATGATTACATATTACAATTAGATGTTTTAGTCATTAAGTTATTACAAAAAGTAATCAAATAAAATTTAAACCCTGAACCCTCGTCCTCCGAATGCGTAGCCAACGGTCGTTACCACTCAACTTCTACAAAAATCGATCTACAAAATCATATTCTGTATATTGAACCAAAACTTTAAATGTGGGTTTGAAACCTTAAAAATTATAATGAACATAATTTGTTCCAGAGATATTGAAATACAAGAGATATGCTATGATGGCCGCCCGACCGTCGGTGGACTATTACCTAATGGCATACTTTGAATACAGAAAGAATTAATTCATTTAGTTGATTTTTAGAAGGTGTGGAGTAATATTGGTTGACAAAATCGGCTACGCCAGGAAACACAGTCCTACCCAGTAAAAACAGCGCATAGCACATCTCTTGTATTTAAACATCTTTGATTTGAACTATGAAGAATTAATAGAAGGAAATATAATTTGGTTTGTGTTATTACAAATAAATGTGGGTTATTCCCTCCGCATTTTAGCCGATGTGTTATTAAATAAAATAACTTGAACGGAATGACATAATTATGACGGAAGTCGGCGGTTTTCTTGATTGATAAACCAATTAGCCTAATCGCTGATCCGGCTTCCGTGTACTGGTTACAGGTCTCTTCAAGACTCGGAGCTACCTGGTGCAAACTTAATTGGCTGCAATACACATACATGTGAACACCTCAGTTCTACACGTGAACACCTTAGGCTGCAATACCTATAAAAATGAACACCCAGTATCTAAAATATCGAGCATGAACACCTCACCAAAGGTTTCCTAGCGAGGTGTTGACCAAACACTATAGGTTATTTAATAATACATTAAAAGTGACACCCAGGCTACCACGAGTGCGTAAACTTTTAATCCTATTTTTTAGTGATACACCTGCCGACCATATAAGATCTAAGCATTCGCATTTATTTATTTATTTAAGCTCTAGTGGGCTTTTACATGATAAGTAAACAAGTAATACAGTTATGTTACGTACATAGTATACAATATATAATTATTTATGATTAAATTAAGGCAAACTTATAGTATGTAGTATGGAAAGCGAAATATGTATAAAGAAACATAGAAATATTAAAAAAGTGTATTTATTACGGAGTCGTGAAATCATAAATTTCAGTAAAGTGATTATTTTAATTTAATTTAATTTAATTTAATTTTATTTTTTTTATTTGTAAGAAACAAACAGCTTATAAACATACAATAGACATAAAAATATACATGTTAACTGCAGTGAAGCCAAAAGAGTTTCTTATGCTAATATATTTTCTAGATGGAGTTTTAATTTATCTTAAGCTAAATTTTAGACTTAGGAAGCGGAGAGGAAGGGGAGAGGAGGGGAGGGGAGGGAGAATATAGGATAAGGATATGAGATGCTCTCGATACCTTCCACACTCCGTATCAATCCAATATCGCACGCGTTACTTCTATTCGATACTTCTGAATCGGGGAATTTTTTCTAAAGTTTGTTCTACAAGTGGGCAAATGAAGTAAATTCGATTGGCGGGTTAATCTTGAAGGAATATGGAGTTTTATTAAATTGTTAAGCTCTGGTGAGTCCAGGCCATTGTTTAAAATTTTAAATAATAAAATTTGATCAAAATTAATCGTCGTGTATGAAGGGAGTTGAACTGATGAAATTTAATAGAAACGGTGTATTTAGAAAGTGTAGGTTAAGTTTATAATATAAGTGTTTAAAATTTTTTTTTTGAATTCTTTCGATCCTAACAATGAGGGCTTGGTAGAAAGGAGTCCAGATCGGTGTGCAGTGTTCTGTGAGCGGATATATGCGGTGTAGAGGGAATATAGAGTATTTACATTTCGAAAAGGTTTCGATATACGAATTATAAATCCCAGCATTTTGTTGGCTTTGTTGATGACATTATTAGTGTGTTGGATAAAGTTTAATTTAGAATCAAGCGTTACCCCAAGGTCCCTGATAGATTCAACTTCGTTGATAAGTGTCCCGTTTATTGTATAATCAAATAAAATTTTATTTTTATTACGTGTAAATGATATTTTATTATATTTTGAGATATTTATGACTAGTTTATTCAATTCAGAGTATACAAAAAGACGATTGAGGTCCTCTTGATTATAAAGGCTTCGTTTTAAAACTAATGCGGAATCTTTAAACATGTCTACAATATTCCCAAATTTATTGCCAAAATGATGTAGTTCTGTTTGTATGTGTATGAGCTTCATAGTTTTAAAATTGTCACAGAAAAAGGTAGCATTTTGCCTCATGTTTCTGGTCGGAACGTAAAATTTTATTTTGACGAGAATTTCAGGGTTGTCAATACAATATATGTATATAAAAATCATTTACTGTTCGTTTGTCTCGCTAAAACTCAAGAACGGCTGGGCCGATTTAGCTGATTTTGCTTTTGAAATGTTTGTCGTAGTCCAGGGAAGGTTTAAACGGTGAGAAAATATGAAAAAATTGCGAGGAAGAAGATAGTAAAAACAACAATTTTTCCAATATTAGTTTAAAAACTGAATTTACCGGAGTTGAATGTATTGAATGTGTGAGGGGTTTGGGGGGAGGGGGGTGAGGAACTCGGGTAGGGGGTTCATGGGAGGGGGGAGGGGAACCAGGGAGGGAAATTTGGGAGGGGGGAGGGAAACTCGGGAGGGAGGTTTGTGGAACGGGGGAAGGGGGGGGAGTGGAGTGGGGAGAGGGAAGGTGGAGAAACAGATTTTGAAAAGTACCCTACTTTAAAACTTCACAAAAAACATCGATTTCAGTCGGGACGGGTGGAAAAATATACATTTAAATTTACATTTAAAAAAAAATGTACGTAATTTCTCGTTTTAGCTGACATTTCATGTTACATTCTTTCGCATTGCTTCGCACACTGAACGATTTCCAGGGTACTAATCGATAAATATTAAAAAAAGATTGCTGTATCGCAACAATCAGACACATTCGAGGAAGAAATGGTGCAATTTTCATGTTCTTAATAAATAAATAATTGAGTTTATTTAGGATATACGAATTAAAATCAATGTATTATTAATTAGGTTAGGTTATGTTATGTTCGGTTAGGTTGTTAGAGTAAGTTATCAGGTTAGGTTAGATTAGGTTAGGTTAGGTTAGGCTAGGCTAGGTTAGGTTATTTTAGGTTACGTTAGGTTAGGTTAGGTTGGGTTTGGTTTGTTTAGGTTTGGTTAGGTTAGGTATATAAAAAGAGGCTTTCTTCGACGACATTCTGAAATTAATTATACAACTCAGATGGCTCAGAAAATTGTTTTGACTATAGAAATGACCGATGAAATGATTTTGCATACAAAGGTCATTTTCGTAAAATTGTCAGTTAGAATCTTGTACAATAAATATGTCGATATTACTACTGCATTTAACAGGTTTGCTAAATTGATTTAATTTGCTTATTTATTAAATAAACGTTGATCGTGATTTTATGTGGATCCTCGTGCATGTGTTTAATACTGGTAGTGTGATAACTGGATACTGATTGAGATTTGTAAATGGTCTAATCCAATTTAATGGTTATACTGATGACCTGAACAAATCGCGTTATTTTTTGAGAAATTTGCAGTGTTTTTGATGGCAAAGTTCGTGATTTTTTTTAAAACTGTTGTTATGTTTAAGCAAAAGCGGTGTATTTTAAATGTGTTATCTTTTAAGTGATTTGATGCAAAAAAGTGTCGGGAATGTTTTTTTTATTTTTACAAAACCATAAATGAACGGTGGTACCCGGCGGCGATTTCAACTTTTGCTGCGTTCAATAAACCACAAAGAAAGATATATTTAAAATGCATAATTCTACTTTCACATTTTAAAATACCAGAAAATTGAGAATTTCGTGTAAAAATGACCATAATTACGTAAAATTTTGCGTTCTCGCCCACGAGCAATTTTTTCATCCTCTGGTAATATCGTGTTAATTTTTAAATACATAGTTAATTACAAATTTTTTAATAAATTTACATCATCGTTGTAATATTAGATTACATAATTTTCAATTACGTTTGAACTTTCTGATATCTTTCAGAAACGAAACCCTAAAAACGTGTTGTTTCACAGAATCTGAACAACTCGTCAAATTTCAAAGTAAAATGTCGCATCTGTAAAAGTTCTGTTCAAGTCCTGTTAATATGTGATTATGGACGATTGCTTCACAAAACTGAAACAATAATGAAAGAACTAGAAAATTCACAGAACTTGAGAATTAACTATGAAATTTGGATGTGAAACAATTCGCGCGAATGTTTTAAATTAATAAATATCTTCTAGAACTCCATCTCTGAATGCATCAATTTGAAGGCATGGTTTCTTCCATGTAGATTTAAATGGAAACTGATGTCGTCGCTATATATTTTTGTTTCTAGCTCATTAAGTACGGCCTCAGCCTTCGTGAGTTCTTCTAGATTTATTTATTACTAGCTTTTACCCGCGGCTTCGCTCGCATGGTATTAGGAGGAAATTACTATAGCGCTTGCAGTTATTAATTACCCCCTCCCCCCTTATCCCCTCCTCTCTTCCCTCCCGCATTCCATACATTCATTATCGGTACATTCAGTTTTCAAACAGTTCGCATACCACTGAAATTTCATAATACCAGAGCTCAAAGAAAAAAAAACTTATCCAGTTTAGTGCGGTCGTTCGGAAGTTATGCGCGTACAAACATTTTGGAAATTAGTTTTTATTTAAATATATCAAAATTGTTTCCACGGCAACGATTTGTTTTCTGACGTTAGCAATAACTCACTTTTGTTAGCCGCAAAAAATGCATAAAAAATCAATATTTACAATTTTATAACGCCAGAGCTTACCGTTACATATAGCCTTTATTTCTCGCCTACAATGCAGCTTTCTATTGGTGAAAGCATTTTTAAAATCGGTTTATTGGTTTATGCATGAAAACGTAACAAACAAACACGCATTTTCGTATTTATAATATTAGTATAGATTATCATCCCATATTAAAAAAATAAATATTATATTTTGTTGTATTCGTTTAATGTAGGTAACGTAACTTTTAAACCACACTAACATAGCTAAACCCACCTCAAACAACATGTTTATTATAAACGGTGGTCAATCACCGAAGCGATAGATTATGAAAGAATGCAGTATTTACAATCATTAAATGCAATTATATTAATGTACAAGCAATTGCATCAAACCGGTCACCTATCCAAGGATCAACTTTTACAAATTTTACTAAAGGCGGTAGAATTCCAATGATGAAACCAAAATTGATTTATCGCAAATAATTTATTATTGCAAGAATCCTGAATTGGGGTTGTACTAAGGATGAATTGTTTCAAAGAATTTGACAATTCATCAAATTTCAAAATTAATTTTCAAATTTTGTAAACGTTCTATTCAAATTCTGTTATTTTACCATTACTAGTGGTCGCCCAATGGTCGAAATTCGACCATAATTGTAAATGCACAATTTAAAAAAAATATTAGCATTTTGCACTCCTCTATATAAACTATAAGTGTGCGAAATTTTATACTTCTCCGTCCGCGCAAATTTCGTAAAAGGGGTACAAAGTTTTTGCTTCACGTATTAATATACTGATATTTATGATACTGATACTGATACTGATTCACCAGAAACTGAAATATAACAAATCTTGAATGGAACTTTCACGAAACTTGAAAATTAACTTCAAATGTTGATGAATTGTTCAAATTCTGTGAAAAAACAGACCCTTAATATCCGGTCTTTTCGATAAATTCCCCTAACAAAAAACGGAATGTATTCTTAATCATTTGTACACAGTGGTTGCGTTTCGACCCTTTAGTTATCAAGGTTCCATCTGTTTCGGTAACGTCGTGCGAAACTCTTAAGTAGCTTACTATAGATCCTATTATTGCTTGACGTTACCGCGATAGATGGACCCTTGTTATTCCAAAGGGTCAATTTATCACACGATAACGGGTCGTTTCTATGACCCATTCTTGAGTTCAACAGCTCGGCTGTGGAATTTTTACCCCGTCTGTACAATACCCCCCCCTCCCGCCCTCAAAAATACCCACCACACAGCAACAATTTTTGATAAATTTGGTACGAAATGTGTTTTTTGGGACCTATAGAATTAGATGGGCTTACATTTGCACTGTTTATTTTATATACATAAAAATGAATGTATGTTTGCTTCCTTGCTTGTGTTCTATATGTATTGTTGTAAAGCATAAGAAAACCTTAAACTATCAAATATATCACAATTTGAGAATGAAATTTTGCTTAAAAGAAACCGTTCATTTAAAATTCAATTTTTAAAAAGCTTTTCAAGATAATAAATTTAATTGAAGTACTCACCTATGATATCAACCAAAATGGAATTTTTTCAATAAAATCAAGAATTTATAGGCATTTTAAATAGGTAGGTACCTGTTAGGTACCAAATTCGATTGATTATTCTTAAAATATGCAAAACTTAAAATATATGAAAAATGAAAATTTGTATAAAAAACTGCAAAAGGTGGCACGCAAGCTGTTTGAAAACTGAAAGTACCGGGAATGAATATATGAACCGCCGGAGAGGGGAGAGGCGGGAAGGTGGAGAGGGATGCGTGAGGGGAAGGGGGTATGAGAGGGGAAGGGGAGGCGGAAGGCGAATGGGAAAGGAGACGCAGGGAGAAACAATTTTTTATTAAGTTGTTTGCAACGCGTACCAAGAACTCGTTAGCATGCATATATTGAATGAAATAATACAGTATTGATCATGTAATATAGAGGGAACGTTCTATCTATTACGAGGATATAAAATATTGAATTATTAATGACTAGCTTTTCCCCGCGGCTTCGCTCGCATGGTATTACGGGAAATTACTGTAGCGGTTGAACTTATCAATTATCCCCCCTCCTCCCCACCCCACCCCCTCCCGCAATCCATACATTCAGTTTTCAAACATCTAGCCTGCCACCTAAATTTCACAAAGAAAAAAGGAATTATCCAATTTTGTTCATTTGTTCGGAATTTATGCGCTTACAAACATTTCGGATGTTTATTTTCAATTAAATATTTGGAAGTTTGTTAATATAATACAAAATTACACTATTTATTATTCAGTCTTTATAATCGTTACGAATTATATTCTTAATGTAGGAACTCTTATCTGACATTTATTCCAGCTTGTCCAAAAAAAACAAAACATATTCTAATATTTGAATTTTCTGGGGTAGTAGCTGACCAGGGGGCTGAGTACCTACCAGCTTAGAGCCCACAAATATATCAACATCGTTTCCATGGGAATGATTTTTTTCTGACATTTGCAATTAACTCGCTTTTGTTAGCGATAGAAAACGTATAACCAATATAATATATTAATATTTATAATTTCATAACGCCAGAGCTTACCATCATATACAACATATAGTCTGCGCATATAATTTAGCTTTCTATTGGTGAATGAATTTTTAAAGTCTTTTTATTGGTTAATGCCTGAAAAGGTCATAAACAAACTCGAGCATTTTCGCATTTATAATATTAGTATGGATGAGTAAATAACTAATAAAAGTAATAATTTATTACAATTTTTAATAAGCATCTATTACTAATAAATGTCTTTAAAAATTGTTTATCGCTTAATAATATTTAATAGATTGACCTTTTTCTAATTATTTAATTCCTATCTAATACCGGTCTGTGCACACAAAAACCAGCCGCAACAATGTAAACATTTCAAATACTAGGAAATAAACGTCCATGAATTTCTTTAGAAAATATGGTCCGTGATAAAAAATAACCACCAAACGTAAATGCAATTAATTATTGCATTATATTATAGCCTACGTGGTGAATAGAGAGTGGTGAATGTACGCATGCATTATTGGTTGCTTTATAATAAAGATTATAGGATCGAGAGAGTTGGGCCATGGTAGTTTATTGGTATGAAACCGCGCGTCGCCAACGTCAATTGTAGCAGGACTCTCCCGACATATCGCCTTGCACCGCGAGGGGTGGAAAGGGCTCATATCTGTCTGTTTCTGGATAGACTGACCTACCCTTCATGTCTTTTTCCTTACCAGAAACTCTCTCCTTCGAATGACTAAAAAACCCTCAATTTTTCTTTCTTGGAATTGGTGTTAAAAACGTTCTTGACATCACTTATCCAGTGATTTCTGACGTTATTTTCAGTAAAAAATGTCTAAGAAATTTTGGTCTCCGGTGAATTTTTTGTTATTGATGTTTTTTGTTTTGTTCAACCTATATCAAAAAAAATCATTAATATATTGGACAGTTAGGATCGAAGAAGGAAGATGGGCGGTTACTCGGCTTTATAAAAAAAAATGTGAAAAAAAAACATAAAAAAAGTAACCGGACATCAAATTTTCATTTTCTTTTTTTACTCCAAATAACGTCAGAAATCACTGGTTTAGCAAGTCAAATACATCTCTTTTTTGATAGTCCACGAACTTTGGTTATAGCTTGGCGACAGTTAACACGCTTCCATGCCATACTTTCATTTGTTTTTATTATTAATAAGTACATTGCATAGTATCAAAATCAAAAAAATGACTTGAGATCCGGCAACACTGGCTTGTAGCCTGATTCCCCTACGCCAAATCCCCGTCACGCTGCACTCTGCGACACTTAGTCTTGACGTGGCAGGCGTTCGCGATGGAGCTTTTAATTACGTTCTATAATTAGTTTTTACAAAACCCCGGTAATAATTCATTCTCGTTGTATACCTTTTTGTGATTTTTCATGCACGTAGGTCACGAACTCGAATCACTGAAAGTAAATATGTCTCATACTTCAAAAGGTTTGTAGATGGCTTGTGGTTTTTGTTCGGTACGTAGGTGTAAGGACGTAGGTGTTTTCACGTATTTGACCACGCATAGTATTAACGCATAGCTGAATTTGCAGTCATCTTAACAACGAATACATACTCGTAGATAAGATACTCCTCTTTTTCTAGCGTAGTAAAATTTTACTACCAAATCATGGGAATACATGGATAAAACGAAAGTCTTATGGCTTCAACTAGAAAGACTTCGTTGCTAACAAGCTGCAAAATGCAGGAAAGTAGAATTTGTCCAGAAAAAATATTATTAATTCTGATTTTTAGCCGTTACATTAAATTCAGGCCTTTAAAAACATAGTCCTTAGGAATTCTGATGGGGACTCTACAAATGCATAGTTTTCAATATGCAATTAGCCTATTGTGCTAGGTGGACTGATTTTATAGTGGAATCGCATGAGCTTCCGCATTCGATAAGACCATATTGTAGATGAGATTGGTCTGTAATGCGTAATAAATTTTAATTAGTTGTTCTTTATGTAAAATGTTTCTAATTGAAATACTCACTTAATACAGTGAGCCTGCCACGCAGTTGGTTAGCGGACGCATCTGCCATCAAGACCCGGACAAATCTCATTCCGATGAACCTAGGAACCCATACTAAGTCACCAAACTTAGTTAACCACTTAGGGTGACCTGTGACAGAGGTGTTGGTTATCCAAAAATGGTTCCCAAGGAGAGCATTAGTTTCTATGATCCCGATGATTATCTCAGTCACCGACAGCATAGACTGTTTTATCTCCCGGCTTGCAGAACTAACATGCCAATGGTTATGCCAGTCGGGAGAGCAGTCTTGGTGTTAAATAGAAACACATTGAATACCGATTTGTTTAACATCAATGAAGTACAATTTAGTCAGCAAGATTTATTGCTGTTAGTCTGATTGTGCTTCAAAAATTGTTCGTTGGTGTGCAAATTGTTTAAATTGCTTAAATATGCTTGAATCTTAATATTTTAATTTTGTTATGTTGTTAAAGTGAATTTATTTATTTATTTATTAAAAGAAGTTTATACAATGAACAAAAAATTGTGTTAATTCATCCGCCATGCTAGGGATGTCCCTGTGTTATGGCGGATGAAGATTACAGATTGTGTAGGTACAGTGTACAGCTATTAACTTATGCAATTCATTTAAGTAGTTTAAGTAACATATTTAGTAACAAATTAAGTTAGTAATTTAATTAACACATTAAATTAATTTATGTTACAAGTTTTATCAATTATATTACAATTCAATTAAAATAGCAAATTTTTACTCATCATCGTTACTGAATGTAAGGATCCATTTTGATAATTTTTTTTTAAAGATATGGGGTTGGGTTTCGGATTTTAGGTTCTCGGGGAGAAGGTTAAACATTTTAGGAGCTAGGTACATGAAATGTCTTTGAGCTGATGTGGTGCGTAGTGTAGGAACATTGTAGTGTCGTTTGGTTATTGTTCTGGTGGTGTAACTGTGATGTAAAAGAGTTTTTTTCTTGTATTTGAACATGAAATGTGTTAGTGTAAATTTTAGATGAAGTTGCCGTATGTTTAAGACATTATATTCTGTGAAGAGTCTATTGGAGGAATATCTTGTTGGTCGCTTGTTGATAGCACGTAAAATTAATAATGAATAATTTGAATTGAATAACCGCCTCCAAAATATTGTATAAAACATGAAGAAAAAAAAAGAAGATGAATTATATTCTCAATGGATAATAAATGTAAGGGTCATCGCTGCTGGGTATTATTTTTATAAACTGGAACTCACGGTTTGCGGAGTATCCAAAAAACTTAAAAATGATTCATTGCGGGTATGTTTTTAGGTTTTCACGGCCATAAAGTATTTTTGTTATTGTTTTTGGGGTGTTATGCCGTGTTTCGCTACCTCCTTCTTTAACCAACGTTTCGGACAGCGTTACAGTGTCCATCATCAGGGCAGATGAGTAAATGATATTGGTGAGAGTGTTTACTTATGTGTGTCGAATCGATACCGTGCTGCCAGCTCCATTTCTCTACGAGCTGGTGTTAGAAAACATTCAGCAAGGTTTTTTGTGTTTAGCTTTGGTGTAGCCGTCAATTACTGGATACCAAAAACTATTGAGCTTAGCTCCGTCGTCTCTGTTAATATTGATGGGGTTTTTATGGATTTCAATTGCCTCCGTAATTAGGCGTGCTCTGTAAGTTTTGGGTCTTCCCAGGACTTCAGGAACAAATCCAAAGTAATGGCCGGTTTCGATTAAGTGCTCGGCGATTGCGTCCTATTTTTGCGTCCTATTTTTTCTCGTTTTAGCCATTTACTATGTTAAATCGCATTATTACACCAAGGGAATTCCCTATGGCATCATAATAAAAAGTCCATGCGTAGGAACGACATATTGTAACATAAACAAACGATAAATTCTTACGTCGAGTTAGAATAATTACAATAACCCAATTTCCTCAAAACCTGTTTTATTTTACAGGGAAATCCCTGCCAATGGATTCGATTGTGTGAAGTTTTTTTTTTTATAAATGATTTCATCTGATCTAATAAATCTTGATACCTACGTAATCGGCCATCCGGTCAAAACTGAATTACTTATATGCCGAATAACCAGTGGTTGAGAATTAATAAATAAAAATAAATTTCGTCGAGAGATGGTTTTGCGATCGTTCCTTTGTATATGTACAGGGCAGTTCCAATGAGAAAGATTGATTATTCTCCGTACCAGCATTTTTAACGGATAACCCAAAATCGAATTTTTTTCAGTCAATATATACCTTTTTTTACATGAATATCGCGCAAGTGTCCCAGTTGCTCCCGTCTGGAGCCAGTGAGACTATGGCATCCTCAATTGGGGTATGTTGTGAGGCTGAAGGTAGTGTGAAGGGGAAAGAGATGGGGAAGAGGAAGGTGGGAAGTACCTGGCTATTCAGATGTGGTCACCAAACACAACTAAAGCCATTTCAAGCAACGTTTTAATTCTGAATGGTGTTCTTACACCAGCGCAATACTGAGAGTATCTTCCACTCTGGAACGTGCCGCAAATATACTAAATATTATTTTAAATGAATAAATTGTGAAATAACACAAATGAATAAAATAAAATGTATTTGCCACGCCGGGATTCAAACCCGCGACCTTCGGATTGCGAGTCAAGAGCCTTACCGCTGGACTACGCTGGCCTACCCACCATACCTATGTTCAAGTTAGCAATAAAAATGCTCAAACGCGATGATGAAATTATATGCTTTTTGTTATTATTTTTTTAATAAAATTATTTATAATTTTTCAAAAATGTCTAAGCAAAATAATTTTGTTAAAAAATCTGAAATATATTAGTTTGTAAGAATGTAAATAAAGATAAACTGAAGTATTTTGAAAGATTTTTTTAAATTGATTTTATTTGAACTAAAACTAAAATTCTAAAAAGCAGCTTTACTAGATAATTTATTGATTTATTTTTCTGAACGATTTGAATGAATATGTATTCAATAATATGATTTTTTCTTTGAAAATTTAACAAATTTGCAACGACCAACCGTTTAGCGAAAGATATTCAAATATAAGAGATATGCTATAAATGAATCCCTTATTGTCCGTATAGTTAGAATTTCAGTTATCTATGTAGGGTTCGTCTATAACCCAATCAAATACTTCTTAAAAAAAAATTCTCTACACCTACCACACTGAATAGATAATACACTTTAGAAATCCCATCCATGTAGATCTGAATGGAAACCAATGTTTCCACTGGCATTTTTTTTAGTTCTAGCCCATTTAGCACTCTGTCTCTCTTCCACTGCCTTTGTTTTGATTTATGTGAATACAGCACAAGAGTCGCAACTGCTCCTAACCGTCTGGAGCCAATGAGACTATGGCATCCTCAATTGAGATATGTTGTGAGGCTGAAAGTGATGGGGAGGGGAACGAAGTGAGAAAGAGGAAGGCCGGGCATTCAGATCTGATCACAAAACAGGCTAAAACAATTTTTTTTTTTTTTGTTATTGTTTTTGGGGTGTTATGCCGTGTTTCGCTACCTCCTTCTTTAGCCAACGTTTCGGACAGCGTTACAGTGTCCATCATCAGGGCTCATCTGCCACTCATCCACTCATCTGCCCTGATGATGGACACTGTAACGCTGTCCGAAACGTTGGCTAAAGAAGGAGGTAGCGAAACACGGCATAACACCCCAAAAACAATAACAAAAATACTTTTTGGCCGTGAAAACCTAAAAACATACCAGGCTAAAACAACTTTGAGTAACGTTTCAATTCTGAATGGTGGTCTTACAACAGGGTGATGCTGAGAGTATCTTCAATTCTGGAACGTGCCGCAATTATACAATATATTAGTTTTAATATTATATACTATATATTATTTTGGTTCGCTACGTTTGGTGATTTAGCAGGGGTGCCCGGGTTCATGGGGTGAGGTTTGTCGAGGTTTTGGAGGCGGATGACCAGGACACACTGAACCCCAGATCCTACCCACCCCTTAAATCCTTCTCCTTCCCAGAACTCTCCTCTCCTCCTTTTCCTAAAAAAACCCCCCACACAGCATTCCCAAAGATGACATAGGCCCTGAGGGAAAGTATTTTCCTCAGGGCCTCCTGTGTGGAGCTCATGTAAAAAAATGTCTAAATTGTGAAATATCCCAAAATTAATCAGAATATATTTATTTCTTAAATGAGAGTCTTACCCCTCGATGACAATCGATGACCTCGATGATCGAAGGCCGTCTAAATCGGCCTGACATTGATCGAAATGAAAATTTTGTAACGACGATTAAGGCGACACTATCCGAATTTCTACCGATTTCTTGCGAATCTCCCTTTAACATTTGAAGTTTTTAGGGTCTTAAAAAAATATATGTATTTATAGCTATACAACCCCCACGCTGAAAC
The DNA here is from genome assembly GCA_936435175.1 of Glyphotaelius pellucidus. Taxonomy (NCBI): domain Eukaryota; kingdom Metazoa; phylum Arthropoda; class Insecta; order Trichoptera; family Limnephilidae; genus Glyphotaelius; species Glyphotaelius pellucidus. The sequence continues at coordinate 25,620,824 of OW386556.1, forward strand.
GCAAATTAAATGAAATTCCCTCGATAGAAAAAAATCGCAAAGTATGCTCCGAAATTTTTTATTTTCAAGCCTGTCTCTATTATTTAACAAGTTATATGTATGAAAAAATTCACAGTGTTTCTTTGAACGTTGTTTTAGACAACCCCCACGAGATTTTTGCTCTAGTATAAAGGAGTCGTGTTTTATTAAACATTTTCACAATTTTCGCTCCACTTTTATCGTTTGAAATATTAGCGCGCTCTCTCCAACATTCGTAATTACATATCTCTCCATCTTCTTCATTTCGTGCTCGGGTACGGGGCCTTAATCGATTTTCTCTATTTTGTTTAAATAATCAAAGAATTGGAAGAATTTTGGTTCACGAAACACGCCCACATCACATTTTTGGAATTCTTCTTTTTTTTGTCCTATCCCAAATAATTCGCTTTCTCCAGTGTCCATGGTAACGTTTACTTTTCACTTTCCGGCACCGAAGCGCGCGTGTGACGTGTTACCATCTCTTCTCCAGCTGATGGTTGGATGATGGTTGGATGGTAGTTGTCAGTTGTCAGGCCACGTACGGCAGTTCTTGAGAAAGGCCGTTGCTGGGTTCTGTCTACAGCCTAGACTCCCACGGTGAATATTAATCCGATACGATCGATGTATCGATGATGAATTAACTATCGAAGATTCCTCACAAAACTGCGATGGCCATCATATTAAACATTCCTAATCTTGTTTAAGTCGGCTGTTATTTTGCTAATACCCTGAACTTCGAGTTGAGAGGGAATAACCATACAAAACCGGAAATATGTCATATTTAAATTAAATTTTAGACGTAATGACTCTTTTCGACAAAAAAATTATAAATTGATTTCGAAAGGCTGTTCTTTTATCTAGTAAATCTTTTTTTTAAATTTTGAGAATATATGTTTCTTTTTAGTACAATGAGGTTTTACCGTAGGTCTTTGGCAGATTTGTTAAATTTTCTCGTTTTTACCTGAAGGACGTGCTTTGGAAGATATAAAGGCTGGAAGTTTCACCCTCTAGAAATTTATAGAACAGTCCAGAACATTCGAGAGTATTCGAGAGCATTCCACAGCATTCTAGAACATCCCGGAAAATTCTGGAATGTATGATCTGGAACATTTGGAAACATCCCAGATCATTGTGGAACATTATGGATCATTCAAAGCCTTTTTTGTATGGATGGGGCTCCATTGGTACATAAAGCAAGATCCGTCGTGAATTCGAACGCCAGTTCAATCTCATATTAACCCCCCAAACTAGTAAATTATAATATTTAATTAAATGAAGACATTATGAGCGAAACTCAATCGAAAATCTGGAAACAGAAAAATCAGAAAAAGATATTTACACCTCTGGGACTCGAACCCAGGACCTCCCTACTTTCCGGGCGGGTGCTCTTGTCCACTGAGCAAAGGTGTCGATATCCAATTCGGTCACCTTTAACTGTACCATACTTCAACTAAGAACCACCCATATTATCTTCATTTTTCTTAACGGGTTCGAGTCCCAGAGGTGTAAATATCTTTTTCTGATTTTTCTGTTTCCAGATTTTCGATTGAGTTTCGCTCATAATGTCTTCATTTGATTAAATATTACAATTTGAGGTTTTACTCATAAAAAGTTAAAATAAAAAAATAATAGTAAATTATAAATATTAGTGTCTTCCTTCTTTTCTTTTTCAATAATTAAGTCATAACCATAATATTGCTCTCATCTGTCAGACGTGGTGTAGTGAACACTACCGTTGATTTTTTTAAGAATGAGCAATGAGCATTTGTTCGCCTGATCAAATGGAAAATAGAAGCTACGCTGATCAGATTATTTGAAAGCTGATCTAATCCTCATTGTTTTAAAATCTTGAGAATACATCATCACGTCGTCGATAATAAAGCGAATTGCTGAAAATTGCATATTTTGCATACCTCACACCGCATCAACAGAGGTCCAGTAATAACAATATCTGTCAGTTATTGCGTTTCGAATACACACAGATACGCAGTAAGCACGTTTGATTTATATAGTGTATTCTCAGTTCTGGTGATGGACCCTGGCCACTGGACTCAGGCCATTAGAAACACAATCACGCCTGCAATCTGCAGTGGGAGGAGCAACAAATGTTGACCCTGAAATATTTTAAATTATTTGTGTTCTTTGACAGTGTCGGGTTTTCGATTTCTATGATGAAGAATGCAGTGAATAAAAAGAGACAAACACACACATCTATAGGATTAGCCCGCGAGAGAATGAGATAGTATAACCGGTCTCCTCTTCAAGCCTCCTCTTGTCTGCTTTAGTGTTCTGAAGTTTCACTTCTACCGCGTGTGAACAGCACATTCTGATTTTTAGAGTTATGTACATGTAAACTAGACCCAGCTAGTCGTACGAACCTTTTCGTCGGCGTGTTTGAAAAAGTAAAAGACAAAAGATGATGTCATGTATGATCTTTCGCTGGTGTTGCAAATCATATTATTTCAATGGTATAACCAAATCAAATTTATATATATATTTTTTAAATTAGGCGTTTTTTCGGTATCTTACCAGCATTTTTTGTTTAAGTAATTTTTTACTAATACGCATCGCTTTATTTTTATTGTTATCAAGTTTAATTTGTAAAACTTCGTTTTAAATTAGAACTTTATTTATACTAGCTGGTACCCGGCATGCGTTGCAATGCTAAGAAATAAAGTGTTTCTCCCAGCATTTCCTTTCCCACGAGTCCCCGTTCCCCTGCTGCGTCCCCTTCCCCCCACGTTCCCCTACCGCCTTTTACACCTTCCCTCCCTCATCATCCCTCCCGCTAACCCCACCTCTTTCATTACCCTTCCCCTCGTGTCTTCCCTCCCTGCCGCTAAAATATATAAAATACATTCATTTTCATTTATACAAATTTCATAACGCCAGAGCTTACCATTATACTATAGCTCTGGCGTTTTTTTGGACAGTTGCGGGCCTGCGCACAACAAATCACAAAAGTTTCATCGCAAACGGATGAATGGTATGGCAGCGCATAACATATGAACAAGCAAATAAACAAACAAAATTGATTTTTATATAAGTACAAGATTATATTCTATAATATTATTTTTTAATTAATAAAGCACACTTTCTTTATAAACAAGTTTGCTATTTAATAATTATTACGCGTGACAGCTTTTTCGCCTTCCGAAGGCATTATCCAATCTATTTATTAGTTTTAAAATGCCTTCAGATTCTTATAATTTGGGAGTGGCGTATGGGTACCGCCTCCCTGGGAATCATTAATTGGATAACCAACACCTCTGTCGTAGATCACTCCAACTGTTTCGTTACGTTTGGTGACTTTGCTGGGGTGCCTGGATTCATGGAGTGAGGTTTGCCCAGGCCTTGGTGGCGAAAGTGTCTGCCCATTAGCTGAGTGGCGGGATGGATCGGGAGAGGCCGGTTGACGGTTACTCTCTAACCTCTCCAGCCGGACTCTCGATCCAATGCCTTGCACCGCAGTGGAAGAGATGGAATCACACGTCGCTCCAAGACACTGACCTCCAGATTTCTCCTTTACCTTCCCAAAACTTCGTCTCTTTCCTTTCCTTAAAAAGACACCCAATGCAGCATCCTCAAGAATGACAGATATGTTCAGACTTCTTTTAATTTTGTCCGTTTGGTATTATCAATCAATTAACACCTCCTCCAGATTGTTTGAAATTTAAGAGAAATGGAGTAAAAATGCTACAAAGCAAAAACCACATTAAAAAAGTATCAACTTAGGTGAAAAAAATCTTGGCTTTCAAAGATCGTAAGAAAAAACATGAAAGTAAATACCTACATGTCTCAGCAGATTTATTTTACAGCCATTATTTGAAATTAATTCTAAAACGACATTGCATTTTTATCTGTGGTCAAAATACACATCAACTGGTCAAACACACCTATTATAAACATCTCCATACAATGAAAATATAATATCGTTAATATAAAATCAATACCCTTGTAGAGCCACCAATTTGTTGCTCAAAAGCGCCGTCGGTATATTACGAACGTGCAAAAACTACAAATGAAATAACCACCGGAGTCAATAATAATAAGAACTGTTACGTAAGTTTTAAAGTGCCTGTAATCATCCAAATAACACCTGGAAATATAAATAATGATATATAAATTCGACTAATCTCTTCGGTTGAACAGATTAATTTCAATCGATATTTTTACAGGGTGATTGGTATTTGATTCGACATTTTGAAGTACGTGATTGAGACTTTTTTTTTTTACATTAACTCCACACAGGAGGCCTTGAGGAAAATAATTCCCCTCAGGGCCTATGTCATCTGGGATGCTGTGTGGAGGGTCTTTTTGAGGAGAGGAAGGAATGAACATTGGTCTTGAAGAGACCCATGTTGTAGGAGGGAGGAAACCCAGATGCCGGCAAATCGTTCCATAGCCGAGCTGTTGAACTCAAGAACGAGTCGAAAAAACGACCCGTTCTCATGTGACATATGTCAACCGTGTACATATGTTGGGCGCGCGTTTGGCGTGTCTCCCGACTATGCACCGGTGCCGGAGGGATCAATGACGCTAGTTCCTCAGAGCATCTTCCATTGAAATACCGGTAGAACATGGATAGCATTCCCACCCAACGCCTGTGCTCTAAAGATTGCAACCCGTTCGTTAAGATTGGAGAATCTATCAAACGGACCGCCCGTTTCTGCACAGAGTCGAGGGTATTTTTCAAGTATTTTGGAGCTCCAGACCAGAGGTAGCTGCCAAATTCAACCGTGGGGCGCACTTGCGATTTGTACAGGGTAAGCATTTGTGTACTATTAAAGTATCTGCGGGCCCTGTACAGTACGCCCAGTTTGTGAGAAGCTAACTTTACTCTGGCTTCGATTGAGCCCCCATACCTGAGCTGGTCACTTATAGTTACACCAAGCATATCAATGGAAGGTTTTAACATTTAAAAAGATTAATGATAAAAGTCTCAAGAGCTTTTCATTCGGACGTAAGGCCCCGTAAAACAAATCTGAAAGAGTCAGATTATTTGACGAGGTCAGAGTTTTTCTATTTTGGAATAATTTTTTCTATGAAACAACTTTTAAAAAGTGCAGTTTTGTGGTTTTACTCAGTTATAGAATTGTTCTCAAAATAAGTAGACACCACTTTTGAGCTTGAAATCGTGACCTCTAGACTCAGCCCCGGATCTACGACTTTTTCGAACTAGGGCTAAAACTTGATGGTGGCGCCCCCAAAAATATATTAAATTACTTGTTACGCCTTTTTTATAACAAGTTAAAAAATGCAATTCTTATATATTTTAAGTACTGGGTTGCTACGGGTACCTCCTTCCTTCTTGTATTTATGATATACTGTACACTCTTTATAATAAAAAATCGTATCATCCAATTTTATTTTCATCTTATTTTACCAATGTTAAAGCTCATTTTGTTTTATTAGTACGTGATTACCATGTTTTCTTTCTTTTTTAGACTATATTTCTTTTACCTGCTCACGCCCTCACTGTACCATCTCAACGCCCCCTTAATCTCTCTGGGTCTTCAACTGCCTCCCTGAAAGTCTCAAACGCCCACAACAGGGCTCACATTGAGAACATTTGACGTACATTATGAACGCGTTCAAAATCGACATAGGATACGTTCATAAATCAACTTAGGATTCATAAACCAAATGGGCGTTTTAAAATCAAATGCATAATTGATAGACAACGTGCCCTGGATGCCAGGGGCTTTGTGAATCAAGTTTTTTTCAATCAAACATAAATTACGATTTTGTCGCCCTGTTAGACTCGGTTTGCCAAGCTATTTTTATTCCCATTACCTAGTCTCATCTCCACGATTTTCATTTTTAAGTCTCTGTCCTTATTATTTAATGTGTCACTTTTTAATTTTATTATTCGCATATTTGAATTAATATGGTGCCACAAAGTAAGTTTGCTGTGTTTGAAGAAGAATTATGAAGAATATAGGAGTTATATTAGATTCCAAACTAACCTTTAACAAACTTGCTGAATATACCCAAAAGAAAATTGGAAAAAAAATATCTTTTTTGGGAAGAATTCGGCAAAAACTTTCTAAAAAAACTGCAGTCACTATTTATAATTCAATTATTGCTCCACACTTTAACTACTGCTCAACTATCCTTTTCCTGTGTAATGAACGAGAACAAAATAAGTTTCAAATTCTCCAAAACAGGGCAATGAGAATAATACTTCGGCGAAATAGATTCTCAAAAGTAAATAAAATGTTAAAGGAACTAAATTGGCTAACCGTGAAACAGATGTTGACCCTGCACACGATGATATTTATCCATAAAATAGTGAACAGCATGTTACCAAAATAGTTCTCAAACAAAATTATATACAACAAGGACATTCACAGACACAACACAAGGACTTGCAAGGAAATCAGACTACAAAAAAAGGACAAAACGAATACGCAGAACAGTTTACTATACAAAGGGATGAAGTTATACAACACTCTACCAGAAACTTTAAAGGCCGCACCAATTGGAAAGTTCAAAATGTATTGTAGGAGCTACATAAAACACGAAAAAATATAGTTTGCAATATGATATGTTATAATTAATTAGGAAATTGTAAACTTAAATGTACAATTTACTAAAATAAAACTAATAAATAAAAAAAATAAAAGAATCTAAAATTTTTTTGGCCAAACGTTGCTTTGGCGAAAGACATAAGTAAGAGATTTAGCCAACAGATCTATTACAAAACAATGTATGGTTATCCAGCATCAATTATTACATATTACATATTACAGCACATGATGTCCACATTTTATCTGAAGATATATGTGAATATTTTTTTTTAGTCTAAAAAAGATACATAATTTACAAAGTTATCTACACAAAGTTATGAAAGTTATTGAAAGTTATCTACACAAAAGAAAAATATCAGTCAAACTAAATTCACACTTTTCAAATCAGTTCGAAATATTCACCGGAGTTCCACAGGGGTCACATCTGGGCCCAGTGTTATTTTCCTTATTTATAAATGACATAACTACCATCTTTGAAGGAGTTATGGTACTCTTATTTGCGGATGACCTTAAAATATATAAAACAATTACGAATCTTAACGACTGTATATTACAATCAAATCTAGTGAGGTTACAAGGGTGGTGCGCCCTTAATGAACTGTTCCTCAATATTGAAAAATGCCAAACAATTACTTTTGCGCGAATCAAAAATCCCATTAATTTTCAATATAGCATCAACAACATTTTCCTGAAAAGAGTAGATCAAATCAAGGACCTCGGTATTATATTTGATAGTAAATTAACTTTTGTTCCTCACATTAATGTAATAACTAACAAGGCCATGAAAGAATTTAAATCACTAAATTCGTTTAAATTGCTGTACACTGGGCTGGTGAGATCAAATTTAGAATACAATTCAACCATCTAGGCTCCATTATATAAGACACACCAACTAAGAATTGAAAGAGTACAGCATAAGTTCTTAAGATTTATTAATTATAAACTCGGTATACCTGTCGAAGATCTAAATTATGTATATTTAATGGAATTACTTAATATAAGCGATTTAGCGTCAAGGCGCAAAGCGAGCGATTTAGTTTGTCTTTTTAATATTTCAAATGGCAGACTGGACGCCCTTGATTTAATCAGTAAAATTAATTTGAGAATACCCACGCGCGATACTCGCTCTAATGCGATTTACCTTGTAACTAATTCTGCTAGTAATTATTTTGTTAACTCTCCTCTGCAAATACTTCATATACTCGGAAATAAATATTCCTCTGTAGACGTTTATCGTCATCAATCGATGTCAAAATTTAAACTCAGTGTATTAGAACAATTAAAATAAATCTATTAATATCATGCACTATATAGCACCTTAATCGAAATATTATGGTAGCTATGTTTCGATAAACACGTAATAAATACTTTAAAATAGTTTGCTAATTACAAACATAAATATTGACAATCCTATCGTATTTCCCTCTATAATTAAAATAACAATCTCACATTAATTTACTTACCATATATTCTATGTTACCTGCTTTGTGTCAACTATTATATTTGGTGTTATCTGTATTTTGCATATCTTATATCTTATGTTATCTTTATTTTGTTTCTTATATTTATATTATGTTTATATTATATTATGTTATTTCTTATATTTTTCCAAAAACATGTACTGCACTTTATGTAAAAGCCCTATGGGCGTTTAAATAAATAAATAAATAAATTTCATACAGTAATTAATTACATAATAGTTGTATTTGATGTACCCCCAAAAATAAGCAGGGCTTATGTGTATGGGGGGGGGGGGTGTTATTATTTTGGTTTTATTTGACATGATTCAGTCCAAGTTTTCAGTATAATTTTTAAGGTGAGTTTTAAATTATTTATGTTTCTAATTTTTTTGTAATGAATTGAAAAATTTAACTCTAAGATACATATGATTTAACTGTCTTATTGTTTGAATGTATTTATTGTTTGAAACATTTACAGAGTGTTAACAATTGTTACAATTGTAACAATCGCCGTTGGGATTAGGGTTGCCATCTCTAAAATTTTGCAACCAGGACAAGACGCGTGAAAACCCCGAATTTTAGAGCCCAGAACCCGGACATGTCAACAGGTTTTTTTAAACATAGTCAGTGTAATAAAACAGTTGAAAATGTCATAAATCACCTTTTATTTATTTTCAGACCTTAAAATTAAATTTAGTCATCTTTTATCATCATTTGAAATGTACCTAACAAAACAGAATCTTATTACAGTTTCTTATAAATTGTTTTAATAATCAGTTTTAAACCCAGACTACAAATGACCGAATGCGAAAACCCCAGATCGAATGTCCCCCTGCCCTCTAAATCCGGACGGATGGCAACCCTAGTTGGGATGTACCTAGATATTAACACTCGTTCTGTTCACAGCATAAGTAATCGATGTTTAGTTGTTACTAGATGGAAATGCTTGTAGTGGTAACAGAAATAATGATAATCAAAATAAAATATAAAACATAGTAGTGCCAAATGTAATACAATAACCTGCAGAGAATGAGAAAAAAGAAAGAAAGAAAGAAATGGTATGATAATAGAGCAGCTACATAACTTTTCTCAACGAAATGTGATGGTAAGAGTTTGATAATTTGTTTTTTGAAATATGTGAGATTGTTTGCGTAGATATCTATAATGTTACTTTCAATGGTTTTATAGACGACACATTCGAGACAGTGGATTGAAGTATGCAATATTGTTATTAAATAATTCAAGAAGGAATATTTTATGACTCCTTAAATTACGTCTATTAGGAACTTTAATATGAATATTGCTCAAACAATGAATGGTTAACATTATCATGAATAATTTTGTATAAACATATTAAGTCAGCAAATTGTCTTCTATTTTCCAGGGTTGTAAAATGAATTTCTTGGAGTCATTCCTCGTTAGGTAAGAGTAGATAGTATTGTTATAATAATATTTACCATCATATACCAAGCACCCTACACGAATCAGATTGTCATTACATCTGAAATATCGGAATGTAATTATGATGCATTGAAAAGATCAAGAATCAAGATATATCTGGAGCAATTTGCTTTTTTCTTTTTCTCGTTTTATGGCCAATGAACATGGGGCTTATGCAATACCATGTTGAACAGAATAGGCACTATAATCATCGATTTCTTGTTACGCAATTACGGGATTTCCGAGAAATATTACTGAATTCAGATCAATGTTATTTATTATCGATTGATTGTGATTATAGAGACAATTCACCATTGAATTGAATTCAATGCGATTGAGCTGAAATTATGTCTTAATTACACCCAGTGGCAGAATATTTTTCATGAAGGAGTCTGTCTGCAAGGCTTACGTAAGCATTCAGGAGGTCTTTTTTTACATTAGCTCCACACGGGAGGCCCTGAGTAAAATAATTATCCTCAGGGCCTATGTCATCTTTAGGGATGCTGAGTGGAGGGTATTTTTAAGAAAGAAAGGGGGAGAAGGTCTAGAAAGGAGAAAGGTTTGAGGGGTGGGTAGGAATATGGGGTTCCGTGTGTACAGGTCATTCTTAGGCAAAATTTAGATAAACCTCACCCCAAGAACCTGGGCACCCCTGCTAATTCACCAAAGTAGCGAACCACTTGGGGTGACCTATTGCAGAGGTGTTGGTTGTACAATAAATGGTTCCCGGGGCGGCGGTACCCAATCCCGCCTCCCAAATATATTTTAATATTTTTATATGAATACCGCAATATAGTCCCAACTGCTCCCGTCTGGAGCCAGTGTGAATATGGCATCCCTGATTAGGGTATGTTGTGGGGCTGAAGGCAGTGCGGAGGGAAAGGAGATAGGGAATAGGAAGACGGGGAAGTACCTGGCTATTCAGATCTGATCACCAAACACGACTAAAGCCATTTCTTTCAAAGTGGTCTTACACCAGACCGACACTGAGTATCTTCCACTCTGGAACGTGCCGCAAATATACTAAATATTATTTTAAACGAATTAATTGTGAAAAAACACAAATTAATCAAATGAAATTTATTTGCCAAGTCGTGATTCGATCCGTGACCTTCGGAGAGTTAATAAACCCCTTCGCTAATTATTTTCCGCCTGACTAAATTCTCATACATATAAATAAACACGTAAAGATAAGTTTGTTTCAACAATTTAGAACATTCTCATGAACTATGTTTCGTCCTACTTTCACTTTGCTTGAAGAAGTTGATAGCCCGGAGCTGGTGCTGGTACCATTGCAAACTCTCTACGTGACATCTCATCTTTATTACTGGCTTTGTTTTTTCACTGGAGTCCAGCCGAGCACTCTGTTTGAGAGATAAATCGAAATAAGCGTGCCATGAGCGTGTATGTATTCCCGAAGAAAGCATTTTTCTTATACCGTTATTTAATTAATTTTATAAATGTGCAGACAGAGTATTCCATACGATACAATAATAAAATAAAAATTATGTACTTGAAGCTCCATACCGTACCATAAAAAATAAACATTATATATTTGTATTGCCTATATGTCTTAATTACACTTTTCTTATTGAATTAAAATCACTTGAATCTTTACACATCAATCTGTCTCCTTTGGTTTGCCGATTGCGCGCCCAGGACGCGCCATAAAAAAAAAAAAATTGAGATGCGATTTTAAACCTTATGTATAAAGAAAATGTATGAAGGACAAGGTCAGAATCGCTTGGGGCATTCTTGTTCTTGACGTAACAGATATAAGGAACACACCTAGCCTCTCAAATAATCATCTTGCACATATCTATGACTTTCGACATGACATTTCTGCCGCGATTTGAGCTGTCAAACTTTGAGCGTCGCATGTCATGAAAAGATCGATAAAACTATATATAAATAAGGGTAAGAAAATTAATTCACATATTCTTTGTATTACGAAATGTAATTTATCAACAAGACCTAAGAAAAATATATTTCGGATTATGCAACTCCATCTTAACGTATGGTTGTATTGGTTGGGGAGCATCAGGTAGAACTATTTTAGATCCGCTTGTGAAGGCCCAGAAATCAATAATTAGAGTCATATTGCGTAAGCCCTATAGGTTTTCTAGCGATCAGCTCTACAAACAATTTAATGTACTTGATGTTCGTCAAAACTACATAAAAAGGGTTATTATCCATGTACACAAAAATCTAGAAAATCTTCATAAAATTGAGCATAAATATATCACAAGAAGTCACACTAGAAAGGATCTCGTGGTCCCAGAGAGCAATACGGCAAAGTATCAAAAGACATATACATATCTGGGACCGAAATTGTATAATAAAATCCCCCCAGAATTAAATATTAAGACATGCAAAATGTCCTGCATCGGTTCATTAATAACTAAATGGTTGATTGACTTGGGTAGGATGGAGTCTGAAAAACTATTAAATAATGTCACTTAAAGTTTTACATGGTTACCTAAAAATGGCACAATAAATATAAACTGAGTACATATTTTATTAGAAAAATAAATAAAAACAACATTTTATTACAAAATACATGTCTGACTTTTTCATCAGCAATTGGTTCCTTAGAACAGGCAATCTGCCTAGCTAGGAACTATGTTGACCTACAAGACATAATAACACTTGTACACATTTTTAATATTTACAGTTATCTTTAAATATATTATTATGTTATTATGTTATTTTGCTATTTAATTGTATATAATGTAATATAATAAATAAAAATAAATAAATGTATTATATACTACTATTAAAATATATTTCAAGATTATATACATGTAACAAGTGTTCACAATAATGTCCTCTGCGTGCGAACTCTATCTAAATTTCTTAATAGACAATAAAAGGCGTTAATTTCAAGCGACCTCCCAGGTAAGTATGGTCTTGCTTACATTTTTAGGAAGCATCGCGTTCATTGGTCGAGACATTGTACATATATTTTCGTATAAACCGGTGGATGCAATTTTTAGCCATAAGTTGTTTTTAATTGTTTGTTTAGTTTGTAGTTTTTCTAGATTTTAGAAATATATTGTATGTTTGTACAGCGCCCTTGAGGTGATTTTTCTCAAAAACGGCGCTATATAAATCATCCAAATATCATTTATTATAAATAATTGATAAATCCAGCTCCGATTTATAATACCTATTTATTTATTACTGATTACTGTTTACTTGTTATGTTGCTCCTGTACAACTTAGGGGCCATCCATAAATTACGTCACACCTTAAGGGGGGTGAGGGGTGTAGAGAAGTGTGACATTATGTGACAAGGCGTGCGGGGGGGTCATCAGCTTTGTGACGTCACATGCAGTTAGGCTTGCCAGATGACAGGAATTTTCCTGATATGTCCGTCTGATTGATTGTACAAATTTTCAAAACGAAAGAAAACATCCATCCCGTGTTCTCACACACATAAATATTCCCGCGAGTTTATAAAACCAGGCCGACACCTCCACAGTATTCCATTTCACCCCTCACCGGCCCTTGTCCTCCGCCCGGCCATCCATAAATTACACCACACGAATTTCATGATTTTTTGACCCCCCTCCCCCCCCCCGTCACAGTCACATTTGTGACAACCCTTCCCCCCTAGCGTGACATCACACGTTTTTTGCAATTTTACATGTAAAATTAATAATAACTGGTAGTATTTTGAAGTTTTTTGTCTTTATATTTAACATAACGGAGGGGGCGAGATGGGATGTTTTTGTGTCAAATGCGTTCTGTAAGGGGAGGGGCGAATCGTTAATAGATGGCGTCGGTTATAAAGGTTGGACAATGGCGTTGTGTTTCGTTAGCCACAGCAACGTGTGGTCGGGTCTGCTAGTTAATTGACAATTTGAAACACTTTTTGTCTACAAAATTTATTTGCACACATCGGGTTTCGAACCGTCGATTTCCGGAATTCCCCAATAGGATGGGAATGAATTTAAAAATATTGACAAATTTTGTTATTTCCATAAAGCGTTCATTGAAAAACTGCAATTTTAAGATAATCGGCGTTGAATAGGTCGTCTTTGCCAGAATTTCTCATCAAATATGAGAGTTTTTCTTAGAAGTCATTGATGCCCCATAATACATTGTAACTGTTCGGCCGAAACGAAGGCCGCCTTACCCAAATGAGTGCAATTTTACATTTTAGAGACTAAAACGTGAGAAAAATCCTAAAATAATTCCCCCGAAATGACCCAGAACTGCGGATTTGAATTCAGTCATAAAGATGTTCACCAGGACCCAGAATACGCAAATGGATTGAATAAAATTACCTATGAATGTTTTTTTTACTTCCTTGTTGGTTCTTGCAGTCAATACTGTTTCTGAAACTATAACAAAAATGACTATAAATGGAACTTAGCTGGTTTATATTATACTAGCTTTTTTACCCGCGGCTTCGCTCTCAAATTAGGGGGAAATAACTGTAGCGCTTGCACTTATTAATTATCCCGCCTCCCCCCCTCTCACCCCTCTCCCCCGCCCACTCCCGCATTCCATACATTCATTCCCGGTACATTCAGCTTTCAAACATCTCGCGTACCACCTTTATTTCATAATGCCAGAGCTCACCAATAGTAAAAAATAAATTATCCAATTTGGTGCAGTCGTTCGGAAGTTATGCGCGTACCAACATTTCGAAGATTCATTTTTTATATGGATAGATAGATATTAACTATGACGCCTTAAATAAAAATATATCAACATCGTTTCCACGGCAACGATTTGTTTTCTGACGTTTGCAATAACTTTTGTTGCGACAGAAAACGTATAACAAATATAATATATTAATATGTATTTATAATTTCATAACGTCAGAGCTTACCATTATATACAGCCTATAGTCTACGCATATAATTTAGCTTTCTATTGGTGAAAGAATTTTTAACATCTTTCTATTGGTTAATGCGTGAAAGCGTAGCAAACAAACTCGACCACTTTCGCATTTATAATATTAGTATAGATATAGAAGTATAGATATAGATGGTAATAAGTGTGGAATATAACATCGTTCAAAAGTCCGCCGCGGCTTTGCTTCATGACACTTATTCCAATTATCAATGACTTTGTCTCACAAATCTGACTGAATTTTTGGATGGCGTTTGTTATGTTGACCGAGGGCTTCAATTGTTTGCGGATTATTTGCAGAAACCTGCGATTTAAGATTAGCCTAAAATTAAGAAGTCTAAATGCGTTAAATCGCGTGACACTTCGCCTCCGCGCGAGATAATCAAGCCTACTTTATTAAATTTCAAATTTGATGATTGTCACACGTTGTTCAACGCTATAACCTTCCATAAAGTAACGTTCGAATGTAATCTTTGTTTCGTTTTCGATGTACAATTTATTTAGCACCCACTAAACACTCAAATTTTAAACCTGCCAAATAAAAGTAAATCGTTTTTGACGTGAGTATTTCCACTACGTACAATTTAAGTGGGCACGATTCACATCCATGTGTGATTCCGTCCGTGTGTAATTCTGGCAAGTGGAGCTCAAATTGATTCCAAAGAAGTATTAATGGTGAATGTTTTTTTGTCTTTGCAGATGGATCATTGGCCAAAAAACAAACCATCCCTTACCATTCTCCACTATATCACAACCGTCCTTCTCCTTTCGATCCTCACCACCCACCCCTCCTCAGTTAACTCTGCAATCATTCCTCTCGGACCATCAGCGTCAGCGGAGCGGACCTCCGAGGGGATGATGATGGCTGCGGGTCCAGCCTGGAGCAAATACAACTACTCGGAGGCCTTGAGACTATCCCTGCTGTTCTACGAAGCCCAGAGGTCTGGCAAACTGCCGGAGGATAACAGAATACCCTGGAGGGGAGATTCAGCGCTTGATGATAAGGGAAACGATGGAGAAGACCTCTCTGGAGGGTATTATGATGGTAAAAAATATTTGCTTTTAAAGGAATAGTGTTTTAGCAAGTTTTTTTTTTCATTTATGCAATGCAAGTTGTTCCTTTCGCTCTAAATAGTGTAATACAACCTTTGAACTAAGAAACTCTGAATTTTTAGCCATTAAGTTATTCAAACTCCCACCTAGTATCAAACAAATTAATGTCCAGCATATCAGAAATAGATCTGACCAGTATTTTTAAAAACATCGTCATAACAACTGAAGATACCGTACTCAAACCGTGAAGTTGAACCGTAGAAGTCGCTGAAAGCCTTCCATTCAAAAACTGGTTCGCCTCAGCACAGGATCTCCTGGAGACAGGACTAAGCCAATATTCAATATCTATTTTTGTATTTGTGTCTTAAATATATATCTTTCTAAAATGTCAAAAATGTTGGTATAGTAATGGTAACAAAATAAAACGAAAGTTCACGAAGCTGAAAATTAGTTAATTTAAGGGGGTATTCTAGTCTAGAAGCATGAATTGTAGGTATTTTTTCAGGTGCAGTAAAAAAAAACAGTAATATTTTTACAAACCATTATCTTACCAAGTATTGATAAAACATTAAAAAATACAGAGAAAAAAAAACAAATGAAAAAATTCAAAAATCAAAAAAATTACAGGGTGTTGAAGTGGGGGGTCTCGAAAAAATGGCGCGCCCTGGCTGACACGACTGCAACCCTCCTAGTAATTAAAAAAAAAATTAATTCCTAATCCAAATAAATGCCGATATGGCCCGAACTAAGGAAAAGTTTAAAAAAAAATTCAAGAAATGGCGGCTGTCTGAAATAAAAAAGGCCTTTTTTGCCAGTTTTTTTGACTTTCTAAATTTAAAAAAAAAGTAAAATTTGAAATTTTGTTATAGTTTTAGTTAGCGCGATAAAGTACTGTATAAAGAAAGCTCACACCAAATTTCAAGAAAATTGACTCAGTAGAACTTGAAATATCGTGTCAACCATCTCGAAGAAAGTAGTTTTGAGAAACACGCGTTTAAAGTTTTGCTCTATTTAGATTTTGGTTGGATTCCGTCTAAACCGGTCGAACTAAAATGGCTCTAACTTTTAAAATAATTCGAATTTTGAAAAATCCTTTCAAGGATATATTTTTTTAGGAAGATTTTTTTCTAGACAAAAATACCCCCTTAACATAAATCTACAAATGGAGCTACAGGGTATTAAATCTATAAGAAAATATTTAACTACTCACCACTTTAGGGGGTATTTCACTATCTTCCTCATCGATCTTTCATATGATTAATTAAACATGATACTTTTATTTTAAAAATCTGAGTTTACTATACCGAATAGTGACCTGAAGATTTAGTTTGACTCCACATTCGTAAATTTGTAAATTTTATAGACCTTAAAACCTACTCTACTTATGGCTTATGATTATATATAATAACAGCAAATACTATTTACGTTCCGTCGAACACCATAATAAAAGAGACGTGCTAATTATTGGTTGGAGAGGTGACGCAGTGTTGAGGTGTTGGACTGTACGTCATAATATTTAATGGCCATCATGAATCACAGCTCCGAGCTCAATAGACACTCTGGAACGCGCAGATTTGCCTGACAGCAGATTTAGTAAACCATGCATGATTGAATTCCATGCAAATTTTTGGTGTTATTTGTAAGATACATTTAAAAGAAATTGTTTATTTTTTGATGACAGGAAATTGTGGGTTTAATCATCGCTGGCAGTATTGAAATAGATTGTTTTGTTGTCTATTATATTTATTAGCAGAAGACACCTTCTATTTATCAGAGACTTGTTAATCATCTCTTCAAACATATTATGGAAGGTTGTATTTTATTAAAAGTTTGCAACAACTTTCCATTGGACACTTTAGGATTTTCTAACATGAATTTTTAGCATAACTAGTGGTCGCCCAATGGTCGAAACTTGATCATAATTGTAATGGTTTTTTATTGAATTTTTTGGTTTATTTATTTCTTTACGGAAAAATAGTCCATTAATAACATAACAATAACAAGAATAAAAAAAGAGATGACAATGAAAGGATAGTACATATAAATGAAGAGCATTGACAAATTTTAATATGAAGAACATATAGAAGACAACGACAAGTCAAAGCTTGAAGATGGATTTAAAAGACTTACAGAAATCACTTTCGTATCGACTGCCGAAAGTCATTTAGGCTAACACCAAAAAATTCAATGCTTTGGCTTGCGTTAACAAGTCTCGACATTCTGGATAAAGGAGGATGATATCCATAATTAGTAGAATGTTAATTGAGGAACAGCAATTCATTATTTCTGAGTCTACGAAAGGGAGGTTGAACTGGATAAGTTGTAACAAAGCAGGTGTGTCAGTAATACTGTTGATAATTTTGAATATGCAAATTAGATCAGTGTGCTTTCTACGTTTTTCTAAAGAAGAAATGTTTAAAGTTTAACTTAAAACAAATATTAGCATTCTGCACATTTTATTATTAATTTATAAGATTGCGAAATTACATGCTCCTCCGTCCGCGCAATTTTCGTAAAAAGGGGTACAAAGTTTTTGCTTCACGTATTAATATACTGATGATGATTTCTGCTAAATTCGTAATATTTTAGTTGGTGTCACTTTTATTTAACGTTTGCAATGTTTGACTTGTTATTAATGATTGATATGAGGTCTTCGTCTTGTTCCGCATCAGAGTCTTCTTCATGACTAATTTCATCATCTTTGCTTGGTTTTGCTTGGAATCTTAGCTCTTTTCATTGGTGGGTTTAAGCTTAGCTGTTGTACTGTCTATCACCTTGATTTTATAATCCTTTATATTGTGTTTAGGAAGAGAATTGTTTCTTAAACTGGTGGCTGCTCTCATGGCGTCGTCAGTACAGTCTGTAGCGAATGGCTTGAATTATTATTTTTTATTATTATTTTTTGATTATTATTTATACAAAGGAGAGTGTCGGATGGGTTTTTTTAAAACTCTGCGTGAAGCCCGAGCAATGCCGGAGGCTTCAACTAGTTTATTAATATTTTGGAAACCAAGCAGGTTTCGCCAGAATCCTGCCTTTAACATGCATTATGTGACACACAGCGGTGTTGATACAAAGCCACCATTAATTAAAGTTTTATTGATTTTTATTTGTGGTGTCATGCTAAGTGACGCAGAAGCTATAACGTCCGGCGTGCTCGAGCGGTAAGGCTTTTGAATCGCAATCCGAAGGACGCGGGATCGAATCCCGGCGTGGCAAATAAATTTTATTTGATTAATTTGTGTTATTTCACAAATAATTCATTTGAAATAATATATAGTATATTTGCGGCACGTTCCAGAGTGGAAGATACTCCCAGTATTGCCCTGGTGTGTCTTACACCATTCAGAATTGAAACGCTGCTTGAAATGGCTTTAGCCGTGTTTGGTGACCAGATCTGAATATCCAGGTACTTCCCCACCTTCCTCTTTCCCATCTCCTTCCCCTACCCATTACCTTCAGCCTCGCAACATACCTCAATTGGGAATGCCATAGTCTCACCATGCCATGGCTCCAGACGGGAGCAGTTGGGACTCTTGTGCGGTATTCATGTAAAACAAAATATGAAAAAAGTATTTAATTTGGTCAAAATTATTTTTATTAATGACTACTTAAACACAAAGTATGGAAGTTTATTCACAGTTCTCCTTCCGAGATGGACTGTAGACTGACACTTCCAGCACGATGATTTCTTCATCATAATGTATATTGATTCCTTCATCTTTGTATTTGTTGATTTCCTCATCTACATTTTCATTGAATATGTTTTTTTTCTCATTTTATTGTTTATTGGCTGTAAGTTGTATTGGTGAATTCATAATTTGTACACGATTTCCTCACTCATGTTTACTTTGATTTTGTCGCCATATTTTGATGTTGTTTTTAAACTTGTTTGACCCAATGATATTTTTTATTTCTCTTGGAAGGGCATTATATAATAGCTTGGAATTTGTATAATAAAAAGGAGAATTTTGTTAATGTAATTGTATTAATAAATGTATTTTCACTTTCACCATTACAACCCAAAAGTACATCATAACAAGTGATTCTGTAATCAATATAATTGCTGTTCTCTATTCTTAACAGCTGCCGATTACGTGAAATTCGTGTGGACACAGGCGGGCACGACCACCGTCCTGGCTTGGGGCCTAATCGAGGGGGGCCGGGGCTACAAGGGAGCAGGTCTGCTGGGGCAGGGGCTCTCTTGCCTCAAATGGGCCACCGACTTCTTGATCAAGTGCCACGTCGCGCCTGATGAACTGTATGGCCAGGTCTGTATATCTTGTGATATCTTTTGTCATTCTCATTTATTTGCATGATACCATGTCCGAAGAAGGTAGGCAAACCATCATCACATTACCAGGCTGACATTTGATCTCTTCCAGAAATGCAATTCTCTTCACTGACTGCAGTCCCTTACCACCAAGATCGACTAATGTATTGATTAATTCAGTGCCACCGAGCCACGATAGTTTGCAAATAGCGGCGATTGTTGTTGATACTCGTTGTCACTGCTGATTTGTGTGTTGTTTTACGGCAACCGTATTGATTAGACTATTTTAAATAGTGATTTTTTCTTAGTGATAGACTGCATTGATCAGAGTCCGCCTTGCTTACCGATCGCTTCATATCTCAGTCGTTCCTGTCCTGCTCTAAACTTCTTCTATACAGTCTATCCATACCTCTTCCTTGGTCTGGCTATGTGTCCCTTCCACTGGGGCACCCACGTCCCGCACAGTTATAATATTTTTGATATCCTGACATCAGACATTCTTTCAACACGATAGTCCAGCAATTCCAAATGTCTGATTTTGCTTTCTGATTGGACGAACTACGCACACAGACGAACCATATCAGATTCTCACTACCATTTTTTTTGTCTTAGTCGTTTATGATCTATCAGTATTCTACAATCAGCACAAAATATAATTACGGTTTACTTATTTATTTACCAACTTTCTCCCAGCCCAGGTCCTCTATTTCCCTAGCATGGAACTCCTTTAAACTTACGTTACATAGATTGATACTGTTATCATTTTTTGTTATCATGTTTAGTTTGTAGAACTCCATATGAATTTGAAGTTTATCTTTTACTAGCTGGTACCCGGCATGCTTTGCTATGTCATTTAATAAACAAATTGTTTCTCCCTATAAAATTTCCCGCAAATATATCAACATCGTTTCCACGGTAACGATTTGTTTTGCTTAGCAATAACTCGCTTTTCTTAGGGACAGAAAACGTATGATAAATATAACATATTAATATTTATAATTTCATAGCGCCAGAGTTTACCATTATGTACAGCCTAATAGTACTCGCACATAATTTAGCTTTCTATTGGTGAAAGAACTTTTAAAACCGTTTTATTGTTTTATGCGTGAAAACGTAAAAAACAGACATACGCAGATTCGCATTTATAATATTAAATAGAAGGCAAAAATACCACTCCGGGTACCACTCCGGAAACTATTTATTGGATATCGTCTGCCATAGGTAATCCAAAGTGGTTCGCTTCAATTGGTGACTTAGCAGGGATGCGTGGGTTCATGGGGTTAGGTTTATTTAAGTTTTGACGGCAGATGACCTGGACCCACTGAACCCTAGATTCCTCCAACCCACCCCTCTTACTTTTTTCTTGACAGAACTGTCTCACTTTCCTTTCTCTAAAAATACTCCACAGAGCATCCCCAAATTTTAAAATTAGTTTCTTCAGGACCTCCTGTGTGGAAATAATGCAAAAAAATGCTTGCTGGCGCACGAAGGCTTTCCAGCAGTTCAACAGAATCCACTTAACTTCGGAAAAAATTACCCATTCTATTGCACGTAGCACCTGATATACATCAATCAGCACGATTTCGATCGGTTAGTTGAACTACGTTTATATACAACCTACCTGGTCGTGCAGATCACGTTTAATAATAACTGCATAATATACGCTATTAAATAATAATAACACGGTTCCTACCTGCTTCATAGATAAGTAGTTGGTTCATGGATGTGGGTCATTGCTCCCAAGGTCGACAAGCAATCATTTTAATAACCATCTTAGAATATCAAGCATTTTTTAAAGGAATGTTCTACAAACCGCAGAATAAATTACCTGTTATCAACTGATGATTGCTACGTGTACAGTTTTACGTACCTTGTATCTGCGAGGATTCCCGGAATCATTTATTTCGTCTAACAAAATGTACAACGCACTTTTTTTATGCGAATACTTCACCAACTGAACCAAGAGTACCAACTGATCTACGGTTCGAGGTTGAAATCGACTGAAGTATGTTGTAAGCCTATAGGAGCTGGGGTGGAAAAGCAGATGGGGAAGAGGAAGGTTGCAAAGATGCCATGCAGATCTGGTCACTAAGCACGGTATTAACTATTTCAAGAAATCTCAAAAAAAAATAAAAATTACTTGGCAATTTTGTAACAAACCAAACACACAGATGTGCTTAATTGTTTGATGCTTTTCTTTTTTCGATACCCATCTGTAGAATCGTCTTGCAAACTCTCAGCGATGTATCTCATCTGAATTTCGCAACAATCTTTTGTGACACGAGTGTATTTATCCACCTTCAAAATCTGGTCACGTCCCAAAGATACAAGTCAACAAAAGACAGAAACATAGATGCTACAATGGTCTATTCTCGATAGTGGCTAAAATCAGAATTTATGAAACATTCTTCAAACAGACTAGAATGCTGGACCTCACAAAGAATTGCAAAAGGGTATTGGATATTATTTTAAAGACAATCCTGAGAAAATTCTGAGAAGCCATTCAACAAATGGTGCTTCTAAGTAAATCATTATTATAATTATTTGTGACGAGTGTTTGTCACTATTCTGAACAATGCAAAACTGCATGCTGCCACCAAATAAGAGGTCGCACATTTTTCAGGTTTATGGAGTAGCAGATATGAGTGTTTTGGAGCCAAAAACCATCCCCAGGTTCCCGACCTTACCTTAAAGTTAACAAACCTTAAAAAAATACAAGTAAATATTTCCAGGCACGCGTTGTGGCGCTACTTAAATAAATAAATTGTTTCGCACTGCGTGTCCATTCCCATTCGTCCTCGTTCCCCTGTGTTCTCCCACTCCTGCATCCCCTTCCCATCCCGCGTTCCACCCCACCTATTCCCGCCTTTCACCTTCCCTCTTACACTTCCACTCGTCCCGCGACTCCCCCCCCCACCCCCTCTTGCAAACCCCTTCTACCATCCCCATCTTACCAAACCCACATTTCCCTCCCGCTTCCCAAATACATCTTTCATCTTCCTTGCCTTCCCCCCTCCCTCGCCCTTCCTTCTGCGACCCCCTTCTTTTCTCCCCTCCGCCCCTCCGGCTTACCCTCCCCTTCCCTCCATCCCTCTCATTTTGCAAACAATTCGCGCGCCATCTCAATTTTTTTACAAATTTCATAACGCCAGAGCTCACCAGCGTATATAGAAACCTTTGCGGGCATGCGCACATCAAATCACCAAAGTGTCATTCCAATCGGACGAATGGTTTGGTAACGCATAAGGGGTAATCAAAGAAACGTTCATTTAAATATATTAAGATTAGAAGAACTCTTGCAATTTTCCACATTCGGGGTTTAGGCATCAATTGGTTTCGATTGGATCTAAGATCTATGGGCCTCTTTAAATTCTGTTCAAATTATCAAACTTTCGCTTCGTCAATATAAAACAAAATATCTATAAATATCTTGAAATTATTGATGATAAACGTTAGTAAATATTTTCAATCATGCTAGAATAATATTGGCTGTTAACTCTGGTAATATGCAACACGCTTTTTTAAAGAATGACGTAAGAAAATTTCATCATCCATCTCATTATTATATTGGTCTCCAGTTCTTCAGAAAACCTTTTATGTGTGTCAAGAGTGCAACAAAGTAAATATGCAGTGAGACTTTATTGAATTACAAGTCTCTGTACGTGGAATGTTCAAAAAAGCAAAAATGAGGAAAATTGTGTAGATTGACTACAAAGATACATCGTTTGTCCGCTTCAAAAGAAAAATACCTTCAGAAACATTTTAAAACAAATTGCAAATCATGTTTCACATAAAATACTAGAACTGTTAATTAGGCTATCATAAGAATGATCCACATTTCCAAAGTAAGTTACTTACATAGTAACTAACTTACCATCACTCGTGGCTAGGTAGGGAAGACTGAACGCCACACAACCCTGTCCTAACATACGTTATTTTGTCCTATTCAAAGTGGATCAATGCTAAACAAATTCTAAACAAAGTTATTGCTTGAACAGACTAGAACACACTTAATTACAATAATGTGATATCAATGTGGACTTTTCATTTCCAAGCCGAATAAACATTTTTCTGAAATGTCACGTGTAACTTTGCTGTTCTTTTAATACCATTCATCATCATGTTATGAAATTGATTTGTTTAATCTGCATCCTGTCTTCCTATTATATTACGGTTTTTGTTTTATATATTTCTGTTAATTTATTAAGAGGAAATCTCTGTGTTTTATTTTTGGTGAAATGTTGAAAATGATAAAATTCAGTTGTTGTTTCCCATGTTTCCCAAAGAATAATAATTAAATGCATACTTTTAATTTCAAAATAACTTTTGTTTTTTAGGTTGGAGATTTCAGCATCGATAAGAATTATTGGGGAAGGCCGGAGCAGATGAACATGTCACGACCAGCTTATAAATTGGATACTTCAAAACCAGGTATGGTGTAACATCAGTACTTAATCTTATTAATTAGAAGGTGTCAATCAAAGAATCAATGATTTGTAAACTAAAATATCGTCGTCCCAAAAAAATTCTGGTAAAAGAAACTCAAGTAAAAAACTCACTGATGCAAGTCAAATGAAGATAGATTAATATTTATGTTCATTAATTGGTAAGCATTAGCAAGAATGCAATATTTCTAATGATTTCTTTCTAAAAACAAATGCAATATTTCTAATGATTTCTTTTTATAAACTACTCGTCTCTCTCTTGTGGTAGCAAGACATCAACCAAATGATTCAAATTATTGTTTAATTATGAAAATGTTTTCTCACCCAACAATATGCTGTGTTGTATGATTTTCGGAATTTTGATTCATGTTGTGCCCTCTTTTCTTCTGTTTCAAAGTTTTGTATGGCTTTGCAGGGTCCAGCATCAGGGCACATGTCATCAGCTAGCCTTTCAATCAGTACTCTTCTTGATTTCTTGTCGTCTTAAACAAATTCTGATTCGTCTTTAACTTGTCATAAGGAAACATCTGGTCGACGTTCTTGGAATACAGAGAGGTATTACAATCATGGAACATACATGTCGTTCATAAAAAAAACGTTCGAACATACAAACGTTATGCAAACATGCAACTCACAATGATAACAAAAATGTTATCTAGGCTTTGAAGAAGAGGCCTTAAGGAAAAAAATCTCTCAGGGTCCATGTCATATTTGGAGATGCTGTATGGAGGGTCTTTTTAGGGAAAGAAAGGAGAGGAAATTCTAGGGGGGAAAAATGAATGAGGGTTGGATAGGAATCTGGGGGTCAATATGTCCAGGAGTGACAAACGTATGAATCCATCCCTCCCACTGCGGCGCAAGGCGATGGGTCGAGAGCCCGGCTGAAGAGGTCTAGACTAGGCTTCCCTCAACCAGTCTCTTCAGATGCGACCCGTCACGCAAACGTATTTGCTGTGTGAGCAAACATATTTGCCGCAAAGACCTAGACGAAACTCACTCCATGAACCCGGGTACCCCTGCTAAGTCACTAGACGTACTGAACCACTTGGGGTGACCTATGAAAGAGGTGTTTATTATCCAATAAATGGTTCCCGGGAGGGCTTCCTCCCAAATTAGCTTGACATTTTTTTAATAACTTTTGAAGGCTGTACACATCATTTTAATATTAAAAAATTTAGTGAAGAAGAAGATATATTAATTAATCAAACCAAACATAACACAAAAACTTAAAAAAATGGTAAATTAAGCAACTGGGGATCTTTTTCTATTTCATGTTTCATATAGATTTTTTTATATTATTATATTCTTCTTCAATGATCAATATTTAATTGTCTTTCCAGCATCTGATGTAGCTGGAGAGGTATCTGCGGCTTTGGCAGCAGCCTCCATGGCCTTCAGGCTCCACGGAGATACAGTTTATGCTGATCTGTGCCTCCGCCATGCTACAGAACTTTACCATTTCGCCAACAAACATCGAGGACTATACCATCTGTCCATGAAGGACATTCTTCAATTCCATGAGTGAGTTGTAATAAATTATTGTTTTTCTATTACCAGTTCACATTTTGAGAATCGCAAAATAATCAACAAAGGAAGAGTGATTTAATCATTATATGTGAGCCTGGGATGTGTAAATAGCCCCTAAACTCTGCTGGGCAAAATACCCAAAAAAATTTTTGATTATTATATAATCTTGAAAATCTCGCGGCAACCCGCAGATCTAAATGTACGCAGAAGACACTTATATTATAGAATTATCTATTATGCTGATTATCATTATTAATTATGCTGCTTAGGCGACCTTTTGGTTATTTTTCACACGTTAGAAATGGGAAGAGATAGGAAGGCTGATATAAATATTGAAAGAAGGTTAAATGCCGGTAACTCCATTGATGGAGTTAATGCCGTTGGCGCTAATAAAAAACTAACAAAAGAAGCGAAGCCAGCAGTCCACAATGGAGTCCTAGTACCTATCCTGATGTATGGCAGTGAAGTGAAACTGGCAGAGGAAGGATGAAAGTTAACTGAATGCTGTTGAATTGAGATCCCTGAGGCGTATGTGTGGTAAAACCATGTATGATCATGTGAGAAATGTGGAAATACGCAAAAAATGTGAGGCGAGTGCGAATGAACGAAGAAAGTAGTGTAAGAAGAATATAGGTTGCAAATGTGAATGGTAGAAGAAGTCGGGGACGCCCGAGGAAGACATGGCACGATCAAGTGAATAAGATACTTGAGTCGGGTCATGTCAAGAGTCAGAATAATAAAAGAGTATGTTTGAGACATGTATGAATGTGAGTGAAGCAAAGAGTGTGTGCCAAGACCGTGCTTTTTGGCGATCCGTCCTCTCTGCCCACCCCTGCGGAGAAACGGCGTGGTGGTTAGTTAGTTAGTTAGGACACCGATTAGATTATTCAAGTTGATCCGGAGAGAGTAAAATTCACAATGATTCATGATAACAATTAGAAATTGCGTTTTTTCTTGTTATAATTTGCATGATTCACAATTTGTATTGAAAATAACACTTAAACGCCGTCTGTGATCCATGGTGGCCTATTCGCAGTTCAAACAGACACATTACATTTTAGTATCCCTGTAGGCACATAGAGACTGCCAAACAACCACTTTGTGATATAAATAGTTTAAATTTATAATCGAGATTAAAAAAGTAACGCTTATTATGATGCCTAAAACAGTGATGCTAGGAAACTTCACGCTAGATAGAATGACAAATGATTGAATTACTGGAAGCTAAAAGTTACACTCTCCAACTCAAGTGCTACTGTGCTAGACACGTAGAATGACTTATATTTTTTTTTTATTTTTTTTTTTTTTTTATATGAAATACCGCACAAGAGTCCCAACTGCTCCCGTCTGGAGCCAGTGAGACTATGGCATCCCCAATTGGGGTATGTTGTGAGGCTGAAGGTAGTGGGGAGGGGAAGGAGATAGGGAAGAGGAATGTGGGGAAGTACCTGGCTATTCAGATCTAGTCACTTAACACGGCTAAAGCCATTTCAAGCAACGTTTCAATTCTGAATGGTGGTCTTACACCAGGGCGATACTGATAGTATCTTCCACTCTGGAACGTGCGAAAATATACTATATATTATTTTAAATGAATAAATTGTGAAATAACACAAATTAATCAAATAAAATTTATTTGCGCACGCCGGGTTCGAACCCGCGACCTTCGGATTGTGAGTCGAGAGTCTTACCTCGGAACCACGGAGGCCGTCAAATATAGTTGAACCATAATTGTTTGGAAGACAAAACGGAAACCTCCCAAGTTTAAAGAGATGAGAACAACGAAGAATATTTACAAAATCAGTACACATAAATGTCGTCATCAAACTTTTTTGAGAAATTGGCTGGTTGGACGTATACAAATATTTAGTTATGTCGATTGTCTTGGTGGAAGTCTTTCTTGTCTCTCCTCTGGCTTCCTGATTTATTCAATACCTGACTTTTTAAATATCAACCTGCCTTACTTATTTTTCAGATCCTCTTGCTACGGGGATGAACTTGCTTGGGCAGCAGTTTGGCTCTACAAAGCAACCAACAACTCATTTTACTTGGACGAAGCGGAAAATCACTACAATGTCTTTAGACTAAAGGTAAAAACCACTTTGCTTAATCTTCAATGCACCAACTCCTTGCATTTCTCCATTAGTTTATTTTATAAGTAAACCAAACCAAATTGTTTTACAACAAAAAAAATACTGCCCCTATCACACCAATTTCCTGTGTTCTCTAAACATTCAATAATCTGGATCCCAACTCAATTTTTGACATACTTTTCCCCCCCACTGTCATTTAAGAAAAAAAACATTGCTCTTAACTTAATCTATGTGCAATCACAACTCCCCACTACATAACACACAGGTAACACAAGTTCGCATGCACACACACATACACTTATACGCTACATATATTATAAAATTTATTACATCGTTTATCTTTACCTCAAATCGTTCCTTAGCAAAGATATTGAAATATAAGCAGTTTTTACTGGGTGGGACTGTGCTTCCTGGTGTTGCCGATACTTTTAACCACTACTATTGCACATGTTCAAAAAATCAACTAAATGAATGAATTCTTTCCGTATTCAAACTATAATGTTAACCATTACTACGTTACAACTTCGAAAAATCAAGTAAATTCCGCATTCAAACCATTCCCATTAGGTAGTAGTTCCGGCGACAGTCGGAAGGACATCATAGCATATCTCTTCCTTAGCATGTACTAAACCATGCCAGGTAAAATGTCTATAATCACTTCCAATATAATTTCAGATGTGTCATATCTTTGGTCATACCAAAGATATTGAAATATAGGTTCACACCTACACCTGTAATAATTTGTAAAACCTTATAAACTGGCTTGTTTCCAAAATAATAAAATTTCAAAAATCATACAAACAATTTCCATGATTTCACCATCAACTTTTTGCAATTTGTGGTTTATGAAATGACCCTTGAGTTAACCTTATTAAACTTGTGGCTTTTTAGGAAAGACCAAATGAATTTTCCACTGGACACCGAGTAGCAGGGGTTCAAGTCCTTTTGGCAGAGGCGACAGGAAGAGCCGAATTCAAGAAACAAGCCAAGCAGTTCTGCGAGTTCCAGGCTGATGGTCAGAAGAGGTCTCCCAAGGGATTGTTGTGCATTGAGAGATTCGGAGCATTAGAGCATGCGGCTAACGTGGCTTTCTTGTGTTTACAGGTAATTTAGTTTTTTATTTATTTAATTAAATAAAGACAATATAAGCGAAACTCAATCGAAAATTAAAAACACAAAAATCAGAAAAATATATTGGCACCTCTGGGATTTGAACCTAGGACCTCTCGCTTTTCGGGCAAACGCGCTACCACTGCGCCAAGGTGTCGATATCCAATTAAGTCATCTTTTTCTTTCGTATGGTGGGGGGACAGAGGGGGACGTCTAGGTCTGCGAGCCAGTCTAGGGCCTCAGGCGTTGCCCTGTGGACCTCGTCAATCCCACCGGGGAATGAATGGAGCATCCGTTGACCACATGTTGGGTGGTCTGCATCTCGCCGCATTCATACATCTCCGACTTTTTAAGGCCCCATCTATACATCATATGGGCACAACGGCTACGAGAGCACCTTATCCTATTGATGGCGGACCAGAGTTTGCGAGGCTGCCTCTCATTGGGGTCTTGTACGAGATGGACATTTTTCACCTTGGCCGATTGCCAATCAAAGCTTCCACCTATCTTCTGGGGTGAGAGGTGATCGGAGGATTTTTTCTTTTTCTGTTCGAGAGGGTTTTCATACTTCAGAATAAATGCTATATAGATAGTGTCTGGATAAATCTTTATCCATTTTATTTAATTTGCGACTTCTTTTGACTTTTCTGCTAGTCTAGGGTGAATATTTTGTTTTTATTTTAACTTTATGAGTAAAGCCTCAAATTGTAATATTTAATTAAATGAAGACAATATAAGCGAAACTCAATCGAAAATCTGAATACAGAAAAATCGGAAAAAAATATTGGCACCTCTGGGACTCGAACTCGGGACCTCAACATTCGATTATATGTATTTTATTACAAATATTATAAACGCGAAAGTTTGTTTGGTTGTATGTGTTTGTTACTCTTTCACGCAAAAACTACTAAATGGATTTTAATGAAACCTTACAATAATATAGCCCATACATCAGAATAACGTATAGGCTATATATAAGTTCTGGCGTTGTGAAATGTGTATAAATGAAAATGTGTGTATTTCGTAAATTTTAGAGGTAGGGGTGAAAGGCAGAGGGAAAGAGAACGGGGGAGGTGGGGTTCGCGGAGACCGAAGAGACGAGGGAGGGGAAGGTGGGAAAGGTGGAAGGGAACGGGGACGCACGGGAAAGGACATGCAGAGAGAATCAATTTATTTCTTTGAATGGCATTGCAACGCATGCCGGGGATCAGCTAGTAATAAATAATA
Organism: Glyphotaelius pellucidus; assembly: GCA_936435175.1. Classification (NCBI taxonomy): domain Eukaryota; kingdom Metazoa; phylum Arthropoda; class Insecta; order Trichoptera; family Limnephilidae; genus Glyphotaelius; species Glyphotaelius pellucidus. The sequence goes on from OW386556.1 coordinate 25,650,869, forward strand.
ATTAATCATGGTAATGCGCAAAAGTGCACGCAGGATTCTTCTGTAGCTATTTTTTGGCTTTCTGTTCTGATACCTTACAACAAATCCCAAGCCATGACGTACGAATTCATGTTTTTTTTAAGAGTTGTGTGTCATTGAGGACTGTTTGTTTTTTTGGCAGGTGGCAAACCTTGGAATCGCAACAGAGACCAGTCGGGTGATGGCGAAGCAGCAAGTAGATTATGTGCTGGGAGACGGAGGGAGGAGTTTCATGGTTGGATTTGGAGAGAATCCTCCCACGCAACCCCATCATGCTGCAAGGTACGCCACACTTGATTTTTTCTTCTTTAGATGTTGTTATTATTTCAAATTATTACCTTATACCCAAAGCCTTGCTGCCGCGATTGGCATATAAACGATCGAAACTTTCCACCAACCGGTGACTACTCAAGAAACGATACTTCTCCAAAGCCCTCTTTTTAAAAACATCAATTTGTAATTCGATTTTGTTTTCTTCAATAAATTAAGACTCGTTGTCGATGATGACAATACATTGACAATGCATTTGGTGGCACTCACGCACACACACGCGCATACACGCTTTTTTAGGAAATTCGATGACATTATATAATTTAAAATTTTACAGCAGTTAATAATAGTAATAGCGGTATTGACTCCAGTCCCTGGAAAAAAGGGTCACACCAAAATTTTTTTAAAATTTAAATGCATTTTTGTAAAAAATACTTTGTTTTCACGAATTTTTATAATAATTAGTTATGAATGCCTTACATTTCAAACATTTTCGGTTGGATTACGGTTTTAGTTTTCTTTTTATCGAAAATTTCGTTTGAAATTAAAATTTGTTTGATATATACAGCCACAAAGCAATTATTTTGATGTTCTCTAATTATTTACACACAACGGCGTAAAGATATCACACCCACAGCAATTTGGCGAGTTTTTTTATTCAATCACATAATAGTCTATTGTTGTTAATTCTGTCACTGACAACGTCAATGTATGATAAAGGTATATTTATTTGCCAGTGAACAGTGAAGCAGGCACAGACGCACGAAAGTAATGATTGATCTCCAAGCTTTTGCTGCAAAATAACTCTGGTGTAACGTAAAACATTTTATCTTTACTAAAACCCTCCTGAATGCAATCGATATCAAATGAAAGAATCATCGTCTACCAAGGAACCCCGAAACTTTCCATATTCCTTTCCAAAAAACCAACTTAACCTTTTCCCAACCTCATGTGCGAATGTCTCAACTGTATGACATCCGCTGTGTAGATCTTTACAAGATTTTGGACATGTTATTAACGATCAAATTTTATAAAAACAGAACTTTATAAAATTTCTCGAATCTTTTGTTTTAACTTGACCCAATCTTTATTGTCTCTTGTTTTAAATCGTTGTTTTACTTGCTTATTGTTTTATTCTTACATTGTTGTAGGTACACCGTTATTGGGTGATTGGCATTTTCTTTTTATTTCTTTGTTTGTTTTCTGTTATTTAAATTATAAATGAAATTTAAAAAACATCTAACCATATTGTGATAATTATCTCTTTCCAGTTCTTGTCCAGACCTCCCAGCACCTTGCGGCTGGGAACGTCTCCACTCCACAGAGGCCAACCCCCAGATCCTGTACGGTGCCTTGGTATCTGGTCCAGATGAGAACGACGTCTTCATAGACACCAGGGCAGAATTTGTCTTCACCGAAGTCAACATGAACTTCAACGCCGGCTTCCAGGGCGCCCTGGCCATGCTGCTGGACAACCAGAATGGAAACGGTACAAACATCGGTAACGATGTTTGAAGATTTTTGTGTTTCTGTGCCAGCATTGGCAGAATGAAGTTTTGTTCGGATCGCTGAAGAAATAAAAGTTAAATATCCAGAATTATTGTTGGACATTGTTATAATGCCAAAATTATTTTAAAAATCAATTAGAGTTCAATTACAATGAGGAGCGTCTATTTCAGTCACCGAAGAAACAAAATAATGAATTGGTGGTCATCATTTTTCATTACAATTATTTATGCGACATATATGAAAATTGTTTTTAGGTGAGTTGATTTTTTTTTTCTTTTTAGGAGACTGATTAGTTGCTCCCCGTTGTAATTAATCTGATACGAAGTGTTTGTAAAATAATTTGTGCGTACGATATCCAGCGATTCTGAATATTTACACGATAAACTCACAGAGTTGTGGTGTGGGAGTGTTCGTGTGCCCAAAGTAGGCTCAATATGTCTTATTTCTGGTGAAACTAAACATTTGCGAATGTCGAAATTAGTCATTCTTGAAAAGAATACCCACTTCATTGGCATATCATGGTCTTCATTATAAATTACGCTTTTGGAAGACATTGGTTCATTGATTAAAATGTGTACTCATATTTCATATTTATGACCCGAAATTATTTATGAGCATTGCTTCATTATTATTTTTTAAGATTTTATAAGAGAAGTTCTAATTTTTTGTTCATTTACAAAATTGATCTTTATGATAATTTTTAGAACTTTGTTGATTTTTACATATTATTTACTTTTGATTTGCAATGTACGTGATCATTATTTTAAAATTTAATTATCTTTATGACTTATATTTTAGTAATTTGATTATGTAAGTACCTAAGTAGCTTAGGTACCAACCTTTACCTAAGTGGCTGATGAATTTACAATAGATACCTACCGCCCTAAAACGATTTCAAAAATGCTTACGAACTATTTTGATTATGAGAGAAATCATTTATATGTCAAATGTTGATTTTGGATTTGTACGTAAATCACCTGTACCTTCTTTGTTCATTATAATAAACCGTCAAAACCAGACTAACTGCAATGAAATTAAAGTATTTTGCTATTTGGCACAGATGAGTGCAACTAACTTATTTCAATTCTTTAAACAAGTCCTTTAGTGGGTAGATGTTGTAATTTATGTTCATGGAGGTTAAGCAGAATGCTCTGTAGGTTTATGTTTGTAAATATGTGTGTACAAATGCATTAATATTATGTTAAATAAATATTTAAAAAAATAGACAGGTTTTCTATAAAATCATGTATTGATTGTGTCATTGAAAATGTTATGTTTAAGTTTAATTATTATAATATGTGTCTTACAATTAAGAGACTTAAATCTTTGCTGCGTTTGCAAAACAGACCATGTGCCTAAAATATATTCAGTTACAAATCACAATTTTTTTAATTTTACAAAAATCACAATGTTTTTCGTTTTTCACGTTCACGTAAACTGTGATTTGTCAATATTTACGTACATTTGTAATATGGTTAATGTATATTGTAGTAATTTTGTGTTTCGAGGTGCGTTTTTTTACGCTTTTGTCGTAAACTAGAGATTATAAAACCAACGATCTTCTGAAGTATTGGTATACGACAAAAATTAACATATTGAAAATAAGTGATATTTGATTGTCTTTATTTTGTAACCAAAATGTCTATGCGTGATATATGGCACATTGCCTGTTTTGGGGGACACAGACATGTGTATAGTTAAGAACCTACTAGAACCGATTTGGAAATAATAATTTTCTTTGCCATATTTCTTTTGCCATTTTTTGTGCTTGTACATTGCTTTGATGTTATTTTTACAAATAAAATAAAATACATGTTGTGTGTGCTTTTTTATTTATTTGTATTAATTGCTTATAAAGTTGACTGAAAATAATACATGTAGATTACCAACAATTTCATTGGGTGAATAATTTTTCATCGGGGATGAATTATAGGATTTGATCAATGTGCCAATATACGATAAAATTCAAAGATTTTACGGCTTATATAAACCTCATTTATTAAATTGTGTGTCTAAAGTTGACTGAAAATATAATATATAGATTACCTACAATGTTATTGGGTGAATCTTTTTCATCGCCAGATGTTATGGATCAGGAACGGCAATTAGGATTTGATCAATGTGCAAAAATACGATAAAATTTAAAGATTTTCAGACTAATATAAAGATTCTGAAAATGTAATATAAAGATTACTTACATAATTATTGGGTTAATCTTTTTCATCGCCAGATGTTATGGATCAGGAACGGCAATTAGGATTTGATCAACGTGCATAAATACGATAAAATTTAAAGATTTTACGGCTAATATAAAGATTCTGAAAATGTAATATATAGATAACCTATATATTTACTGGGTGAATCTTTTTCATTGCCAGATGTTATAGATCAGGAACGGCAATTAGGATTTGATCAATGTGCAAAAATACGATAAAATTTAAAGATTTTACGACTTGTATAAAATATTGTCGTTTTTATCATCCTGGTGTATGAGACGAAGTATCACAATTTTTTTCTCTTCTACGGATTTTCTAGTAACAAGTAGCTTTTTCTGTTACATGTGATTACAGACAGGTGCACATAGGCATTAAGTTTATTTTTGATTGCATTTGCGTTTGTGTTTTGTTTTTTGTGCCGTCAAAAATCTCGTAATGCCAGGCTTGGCACGCGTGCACTTTTTTGCCATCTCTGATATAGATAATAATATTTTTTTATGATTGAGCCTCATTTATATTACGAAGCACGGTGAAGTAAGAGAACGAAGCCTTCAGAACCTGAAAAATAAAATAAATTGATATACTTAAGCCATTATTTCGATTGTAATCTTGAGGACATTAGGAGTCTGTTGCAAGTATCAGAGTTGCATGATTAATTATACATCCATCGTATTGAGCAAATAACTAATTCATCTTAATATTTTTAAAACGTAAGCAAAAAGCAATTTTCCCTAAAATAATTAAACTCGCGGCATCAATGAAAGAGAAAATTATAAATTATTTTAAGTTTCACCTTAAGGGGAAGGGGGGGTAAGGTTTTACAACCTTTTTTCACATTTTTTTAAATAAACTACATGTCAAAATAATTGTGTCAAAATTTTAAGTAAATCGGAGCAAAACTAACAAAGATACAGCGTTTCAAGCGACCGATCCTCATGCTCGATTCGGGTATATTTCGAATATAAAAAACTTCAAATCGATTTTCTCGCAAACAACATTTTTCAAGTTCGTGAACATTATAACTTGAAATCTACACGGCCGATCTTTTTGAGACTTTGTACATTATTTTTACACATAAATCAACAGGTAATCGGAGGGATATTTTTTTACCATTTTTTTTCATTTTATGATGACAAATTCACCGAATTTTTTTAGCGAAAATCGCGTTTTTCACTTTAAAATGCTGCCAAAAATAAAAAAATATAAAAAAACTCCCCCTGACTACCTAAGAAAACATAACACCTTTTAAACGCATTTTTATTTTTTTTGTTTCAAATGGTCCAGTATCAAGTTACGGAGTTCACCGCATTTTTTTTGAGGCACCTTCGGAGATTCGCTCTCACGGACTTATTTATTGATATTTTTAACTGAAATTTTTTAAAAGATACTCAGATGTTATACTAAAACGTTTATATAAATTAAAAAACCAACATTATTCTACCCCCCTCCCCCCTTAAAAACAAAATGATAACATTTTATTTCACAAGTATTTTTTAAATAATCTGTGTAATTTTCAAGATCTTAGAATAGAGAATGATTGAAATATGAATGAAACATTATTTCAAATATATATTTTGCCCAAAATCGCAATATATTTTCACATAATACTAAGTATAGTAAAATCAGGGTTTGGCCGTCATAAATACCGATAATTTAAGGAAAGCGCCATCTATAAAAATATTTCAGCATGAAAATAAGGTTTTACGGGCAGTAAGGCGGATATTTCATTTCACCAACAAAAGTTTCAGAGATGGCGCTATAAATTAAACCTTTCGTTTCAAATGCCCCGTTCAGACGGTTCAGTTTTAGTTGATTAACTTTTTTTAAGGACACAAATTTATCAAGATTTCTTTTATACGTTTAGATTTAAATCAAACTGATTTTGTTAATGTTAAATGGCGCCAACTGAAATTATTAATGTGTGCGTTTCTATAATTTCTAACATTTTTCAAAACGAACTCGATCAATTTTGTTGAAAGGGTGTTCACACTGGTGACCGGACAACTCAGAATGAAATCAACTCAGAACCTCATTTGAAAAATCAATAAAAGTATTGGAAAAAAAAATATATGTGTTTTGTTTTGGAGGAAGGAACTTTGTAAATAATAACGCATCTTCAGGAAACTTTAAAGGACCTGTGACTTTTATTTGCTCTATTCCCAATTACATTGTGAATATTCAGGAGACCCAAACTACCCAAGACAGACCAAGGAGTTTACGTTTTACTTGTTAAGAAGGTATGGTGATGAGACGAGAAGTGAGTGAAAAAACCTAAACATAGGCTTTTTATAATGCTTCCTTGGTAGAGGGGAATTTGCATCTCCTGACATCTATGGATAATTTCTTCTATTAATTAAATCAACTTTACATAAACCAATAAATCGAATTATCTGGAGAGGTGTGAGTCCTAGGTAATTAGGTTAAATTTTATACATAATGGTTAAGTCGGTTACGTTAGGATAGGTTACGGGTTATACGGGAGTGACAGACTTACGAATCCAGTGCAAGGCGACAAACCTCACCCATGCATCTGGACAACCCTGCTAATACAACAAACGAAGCGAACCACTTTGGGTGACCCAAGGCAGAGATGTTGGTTATCCAATAAATCATTCCTGGGGCGGCGGTACCCATGTCCGCCTCCCAAATTGGATACTCTTACTGAAATGTATTTACATCGCATGCGTCAGTTGATGCGGTAGTCAATTGATCCGATAGTTTTATCTCCGCAAGCCGCGAAATAGGAAATGTATAGTCTTTGTTCAATGTGTCACTAAAACTAGTTAGGATGCAAGCCAGTTATATGTTTATAATGTTTTGGTAATCACTGTATTTATCTGTTTTTTTTTCAAGAAAGACAAACATTCCCGAGTTGCCAATAATTTGACAATATTTGAAAATCTCCTACTACCACCACAGTAAAATGTTTAATGTGTAATGGATGGACTAAGCCATTAATCGAGCACGCATCACCCGTGTGGAATCCAAACGCGATGCCTACACATCCAATAAAATTTTAAAAAAAACGACTACTTACCCCAATCATATTCTCTATGTTGAGAATGTAGAAGCTGCCCCCGGTGAAGGACACCGGCCTGGAAGCCCTCAAGATGAGGGGAACTAGATTATTATAGGTCTTCCTATTCATGACGTGCCAGGGTCCGCTACAGGCAGCTTGTGCCACTATTGCACTCTGAAATTATTAAGAGCTTAATAAATCGTTACGAGGATTCCTAACTTAAATGCAATACTCGTTAACATAACAAATGCATTAGTTATAAGCATTCTAAAGTCAACAGTTTTTAACCCTAGAAGCCCAGTCTAGGTCATTTTTACCTACACGCAAACAAATATCTGCTTTCTCTTTAGCACACTTCTTTCCGCCTTGATTGATCGAACCAACTTAGTACCCACCAAGAGCCCACAGGATACGGCGGTGTTGCCTTGGTAAGGGGCCATCCATAAATTACGTCACACCGAAAGGGGGGAGGGGGGGGGGGGTATAGGGAAGTGTGTCATTGTGTGACAAGGGGTATGGGGGGGTCATCAGCTCTGTGACGTCACATGTAAAAATATAAATGATTAAAAGCAAAACTTAAATGTAAACGAAAAAATGTAAAATTGCAAAATATGTGACGTCACACTAGGGTGGACGGGGTCTCACAAATGTGACAATGTGTGACAGGGACGGGGGGGGGGGGGGATCAAAAAATCATGAAATTCGTGTGACGTAATTTATGAATGGCCCCTAAGTCCCTGCACATCGGAGTTATAGTACTGTTGTAAGTCAATTTGACCTACGTTTAGGCTTTTTGTAATTTTTAAATGTGTGTGAAAAGTGTTAATAAATAAAAAAATATTATTTAAAACTGTTTAATGTTTATAAAACATTTATTAGTTAGTAGAAAAAAGAAGATTTTGTTTAGTTTTTTTAAAAATATATAATTAGTTTAAAAGAAGCAAACCGGAAGGATCTCATTTTGTACCAAATTTTTGTATTAATTAGTTAAAGTTGTTTTTTCAAAGTCAAATAAATAAATTTTATTCTAATTATGCGTTTTTCATTTCCTCGATTGTTAATACGAATAAATAATGATAAAAAATATTAAATTACACAGAATACACTATGTAGGTAAATTTGACGTATGATTGGGCTTTTTAGAAAGCAAACTATGATTGGGCTTCTAGGGTTTTAAATCTCGCTAAAAATGGATAAATTAAAATGATAAATATGATTTTTGCAACATATGACGTTATGTTGTTATTTTTCTCGTCCGATTGCGTCCTAAATGAATCACAAGAGTACAGGCCTGGGTGAGTGACCACCAAATTACGAATCCAGCGATCTCGCTAAGAAAATTTCACTGTTTAAAAGTCTAAAATCACTCTGGTATGTTTTTAGGTTTTCACGGCCAAAAAGTATTTTTGTTATTATTTTTGGGGTGTTATGCCGTGTTTCGCTACCTCCTTCTTTAGCCGACGTTTCGGACAGCGTTACAGTGTCCAAAACGTTGGCTAAAGAAGGAGGTAGCGAAACACGGCATAACACCCCAAAAATAATAATATAAAATCACTCTGTTTATTAACCTTTGTATTCTCGCGCTTAATGGCATCACTCGCTCACGGTGTCTCAGACCGAGATTTGATCTTGTCTGTGTTAAATTAAATTATATTCTCTTTAAGGATTGAAGGAAGAGGAAATAAAATTGAATGAAAAAAAAAATATATATTTTACTATATATTACATCATACATAAATTTATTTTGTTCTTCAAAAATTTACTTTTTCGTGTGTTAATTAAAGAAAATCTATGAAATCTAATAAATGAAAGTATCAAGAAAAATAAATTATTATAAAAATAGGAATTCACCATTATTAGGTTTTTGGGTAGCAATTGTTATTTATCTGAAATAGGAACACATATACTCGCGTCGATCTCACGGACCAAAAGTGTCATAAGTCCAGTCGGCACCAACGCGCGTGCCGCACTAACAACAAATTAAGGTGATCCAATAGTCCAGGTAAAGTCAAAATCGGATCCACGCCTCTTTTTGGGCGGGATTTAAAAATACTTGACTGACTACTCAAATACTGACTTGAGAAAAAGTTGGAAAGGTATTTGAGAGTTGTTTTTTACAAGTTGATTTCGTAAAGGCCCGTAAAAAAAATTAAATCCTTTCTTACGTATTGTTTATTGTAATAACACGTTAATTTAAAATTGATTTCACCGTACCAAGCTTCGCAGAGTCTACGGGCGTCTATTTCCCACCGCAGACGGGGCAAAACTGATACAAAATGGGTGTGACAAGTGCATAGTTCTAACGTCGATGGCATTAGGTTTACTTAAAAAATCCAAAGTCATCGAGTGCCGGCCGTCTTGATTGTTGTGAAAAATAACAACGCGAAAATGCATATTTTATTTTATTTTGCGAAGTTCAGCCTTAAATATCATTTTTTTTGCAATTCTTGTAAAAAAAACTAAATTTGCTACATTATACAATAAAACCATATCCCAAAAGGGGTTTATAAGTAGGAAAGTTCACACTTGAGAGTGTTTTTTTATAGACCTAATACTTTTTTTTTCTAGGAATATCAAAAGACTTATATAAAGAAATGATCAATATTTTTAAGGGCCAAGATGTGTTCTACTCGCAGAATTTAATTAAAGCATCTATATTACTTCTTAGCGATCAATTTTTCAAAACGAAAACACATGATTTTGTATGATTTTGCATTATTTTGCACAGCTTCATCTTAAAAAGCTACTGAAAACCTCAAAATCCCAGTAATGTTAATTTTTGAGAAAACAACGAATTATTGATTTGTCGGTCTGAGAGACCAACGCGCGAGTATAGGAAGGTTAAATACGATTGCGGTTAAAAACAGACATCAGCAGTAACGAGTATCAACAACAATCACCGCCATTGTAAACTATTGTTGCTCATTGACACTGACTTAATCAAGTGGTACTTCAAAACCCAAACACGAGCTTGCGCTGCTTGTTGCTGTAGTTGATCTTGGATGGGACATGTACGACAAGATCCAAGCCAATTTCAGGATTAATTGGTTCTAGATAAAATGAATTAAACTACTTATGAATTAAATTAATTATAAGTAGATAAAATGAATTAAACTACTTGTGAATTAAATTACTTATAAATGAATTAAAGTACTTACCCTTATTCTTACTTCGTTTCCAAAATAACAAAGCAAAAACAAATCCCAGAATGTCAAAGTTCCATATTCCAGAATTGTTATCTGAAAACTCTACAAAAACAGCATTAGTGGAAAAACAGAAATGTTTTAAAGTCTATTAATGATCCATACATCTTCTCTAAGATATGTTTTTTCTTTACCAAATTATATATTTTTAGTACAGCTTATTAGTTTAAGGTTTACACACAAACTTAAAAGTCACGATATTATTTTTTTTATGTTTTCCAATGTGTTTAAACTAATAACCTTAACTATAATCGTGGTGGTCATTTCAAAATTCAATTGATTTATTAAATTTCATTGTGCTTATAAAAGCACATTTGGTTATTGTATAAACAATAACCAAACAAAATTGATATTCGTGTTTTATTGTCGTGTAATTTTGAACAAAAGATTTAACACGATTTATCTATATATTATATAGAAATGTGAGATGTCTCGTTCTCTGTAGATGCACGATTTGTACCCTACATAAAAATTCATGTACTTTACGTAATTACTAATAAAGAAGAGAATTTCAAAAACATATTGTTATACTAAATCAGTGTGTTAATTTATTTGTTAATACAAAATATCACACCTGCACTTTTTAGAAAAATAAACGGTAATTTGTTCCAGAACTGTATATTTTTACAGTACACTTTGGACAAAGCTATATACACTTCCACTGGCCTTTAGACAGAAAACAACTTGTATTAAACAAAAATCTGATAGAAAGTCTTGGATCATCAACCATAATTTATAAAATTGCATTTCCAATGGTTCAAGACTGATTGGATTTTATTTTAAACGTAACGTTCTATTGTTATTTGTAGATATTATTTTTATGAAATGGTTATGTAAATAAACTACGTCTCTTATAAGTGTGCATTTTCAATGTTAGAAACTGATTTTCTTTTATTTAAAATATAACCGGCTTTAATTTAAAATAAATATTTAATATAAATATAAATTTGACGGCCTCCGTGGTCCCGAGGCAAGACTCTCGACTCACAATCCGAAGGTCGCGGGTTCGAACCCGGCGTGCGCAAATAAATTTTATTTGATTAATTTGCTTTATTTCACACTTTATTCATTTAAAATAATATATAGTATATTTGCGGCACATTCCAGAGTGGAAGATACTATCAGTATCGCCCTGGTGTAAGACCACCATTCAGAATTGAAACGTTGCTTGAAATGGCTTTAGCCGTGTTTAGTGACCAGATCTGAATAGCCAGGTACTTCCCCACCTTCCTCTTCCCTATCTCCTTCCCCTCCCCACTACCTTCAGCCTCACAACATACCCCAATTGGGAATGCCATAGTCTCACTGGCTCCAGACGGGAGCAGTTGGGACTCTTGTGCGGTATTTCATCTAAAAAAAAAAAAAAAAACCAATATTATCTTCTTATATAAGAAAATCGATTATTGTTTGTTTGTTTGTTCGTATTTTATACGCTGCCATGCCATTCATCCGATTGCGATGAAACTTTGGTGATTTGTTGTGCGCACGCGCGAGAAGGCTATATGCATACTAGGTGAGCAAACGCATCCGCCGCCAAACAACAAATGAAAAAACCTCTTTCCGCGTATCCAGGTACTTCTGCTAAATCACTAAATAAATACCCATAAGTGCCCACACCCGCCTCTCAAATTTTTAGATAGGAAGAAGGATTTTGTAGCATTTTAATTTTACATACCACACTGAATGAATACATCACAAAGCAGGCCAGTAGAGTAATCTGGAACATCTTGACCATGGATATGGGACTGCAGAATTTTTCAAAGCTTTGACAGTAGTCCAAGATCTCCTGGTGGTGAAGCACGCAGTCTTCTATCACGTTCGTCACTTCCATTCTGTACTCCTCGTATGCATCTGTTTGTTAATATCATAAATATAATTAAAGTCACATTATAAACATACATCTCATTCCAACTATAGCTTGCATTACCCAATACAGTCTTGATAACAAATACTATAGAAATAAAATATGGATGTAATAGACAAGAGCTTGGCAAACTTCAAACTATTTCTATCTGTTTCATAAATTATTGTGAACACCGATTTAAACATTTTTGATAATATTATTGTTGATTTTAAGGATGTTGGCAGATTATCTATTTTTACTTAACATATTATATCCTATGTTAGTTACTTGTGCACATTGTGTCAACTGTTTTATTTTATGTAACCTTTATTTTGTATCTTATTTGTTTATGATCCCTGTATATATATTTTTATTTATTTGACATTAACTCCACACAGGTCACCCTAAGAAAAACAATTTCCCTCAGGGCCTATGTCATCTGAGATGCTGTGTGAAGGGTCTTTATGAGAAGAGGAAGGAATGAACATTGGTCTTGAAGAGAAGCAGAACCCATGTTGTAGGAAGGAGGAAACACAGAGGCCGGCAAATCATTCCACAGCCGAACAGTTGAACACAAGAACGAGTCGAAGAAGCGAGCCGTTCTCTTGTGACAAATGTCAACCGTGTACATATGTTGGCCACGCGTTTAGCGTGTCTCCCGACTATGCACCGGTGCCGAAGGGATCAATGACGCTAGTTCCTTGGAGCATCTTCCATTGAAATACCGGTAGAAAAAGGATAGCATTACCACCCGACGGCTGTACTCTAAAGATTGCAATCCGTCGTATGTTAAGATGGGAGAATTTATCAAACGGACGGCCCATTTCTGCACAGAGTCGAGGGTATTTTTCAGGTATTTTGGAACTCCAGACCAGAGGTGGCTGCCAAATTCAACCGTGGGGCGCACGTGTGATTTGTATAGGGTCAGCAGTTGTGTACTATTAAAGTATCTGCGGGCCCTGTACAGTATGCCCAGTTTCTGAGAGGCCAACTTAACTCTGGCTTCGATGGAGCCCCCGTACCTGAGCTGGTCACTTATAGTTACACCAAGCATATCAATGGATGGCCTGTTCGAAAGATTGCTCGTTGAAGGAGACTAGATTTTAATTTCGATCCCTTTTAGACGTAATCAGACATTACTTTAATTTTAATTTAAAGCGAAATATCAGTACAGCATTGTATGTAAAAGCCCTGTGGGGCCCTATTACACATTTGTAAAACCCCATGAATTTAAATAAAATAAAATAAACTAATCATTGATTATGATGAACCATCGACAAATTTTGATTGACCTTATGAAATGGCTTTCAAATGACGTAATTAAATTTTGGATTATATTGGCCCAGTCGCGTTTTCTTCTTCTTTATCCAACTGCATGTTCAAATGCATTTTTTTCATTATCGGTTACTGAAATAGTTGTTTCTCATTGTTTTCTAATTCAAAATAAAATTTATATAGTGACCCACTGCGGACTTGAAAAATCGAACATTTATTTGGATAATTTTACTTACCAGTTGTATCTACATTCATGGCGACATCACTTCTTTCTTCCTTGAACGACACCCTTCTGCGAATCCTAGTATCAACGTTAACCCTTCTCTTAATCAATTCTGCTTTGTGATCAGTCTTAACCACATCAGCATCATCTAACGAAGGGTCCAAGAATCTCTGCATGCTTATCTCAAGCCTGGGGTCTAGAATCTTTGGTTTTCCCTTTATGTACTGGTTGTACTCATCTTCTGGTAGGGTACAGCGGTTCACACCCTCTAGAGAATAGCCTGCCAGCTCTACAAGGGATGCTGTGGGATATCCCCTGCGGCGAAGAGCAGTGTAACGGATATTACGAAGGCTGCAGCAGAGAATGTCGAATTGTCCACAGATGAGAACGCATTCCGAGAGGAAAAGTATACCTGAAATGAAGGTTTGTCATAATTTTTGGTTCATTGTAGTGGAAAATGCTTATAATGCAAGACTTATTAAGGAACGTTTAAAAAAAATACCGAAATTCGCATACACCATTGCCGTCATTATCTGTCCATAGAATTGAAAGAAGTAGGCGATCTCATAGTATGGAGTCTTCTGAACTTCCATGGGGTACCATAGTTTAAGAGGAAGAACTCTAACACCATCCACGGCTAAAAATACACGCATCATTACAGATTAAAATACCATTCAACGAAAACAAACATGCTTTACTATGTCATTTAATAAAGAAATTGTTTCTCCCTATAAAATTTCCCGCAAATATATCAACATCGTTTCCACGGCAACGATTTGTTTTGCTTAGCAATAACTCGCTTTTATTGGAGACGGAAAACGTATGATAAATTAATACATTAATATTTTTAATTTCATAACGCCAGAGCTTACCATTAAATACAGCCTATAGTACTCACATGTAATTTAGCTTTCTATTGGTGAAAGAATTTTTAAAATCGTTTTATTGTTTTACGCGGGAAAGCGTAACAAACAAACACACGTAGTTTCGCATTTATAATATTAAGTACAGATTATGTAATCACATAATTCTAGTATTAATCAATACTAGATCAATCACACAATACCAGTATTAATCAATACTAGAATTATTTGTTAACTGCAACGGTAAATGCAAATAACAGAAGCTTTAGATGGTAAGTAGTTTAGCAGGTTTTAAATGTAAATAAATAAAAAAATAAAAAATAAATAAATAAAATAAAAATAAATTTCGTGTGATCTATTTAGGCTGTTCATATTTTTAATGTAACCGACTGCGCCAGTCTGTTCTGAATGGATTTGTGCTACCTAGTTCGAACTTTAACCTTTTTTTCATTTAAAATCCTAATATAAGAGTACCTGGTGTAAAAATAGGTAGCATCGCCCAGTGGGCCGCCCCTGTGACGCAGGCCCCGGTGAAGATGAAGCTCAAGAAACGGGCCCACCGGAAGGAAGCCGTCATGTTCAGCACTGTCAGGCCGTGCGCTGACCGGAACCGGAAGGTTTTGTTGAGCCTCTCCAGGAGGACATGCAGTTCTTTCCAATAGCACTAAATAAGAACGGACAATCAATAAAACACGCAGGTAAACATAGGACCCGACGCGTCACTGGGGTTACAGGATAACCTAGAAAGAGATGTTCTGCAAATCTTGTAAAACTTATTTTTAATAGAGTGCATAATTCTACTGATAGCCATTCACTTTGGAACGCTATGGATTACACATCCATAAAAACTCATCTTTTTTAAGATATTACTATTCCACGATAGTCTGCAATTTAACATACACACGGAAGAAATTATAAGCGATGGGTGATTAGGGAGTGAGATTATAAGTGAGAGTACTGGGATTTATTTAACGTTAAAACATCTATGTTGCTCGTTAGTACGAAGCAGATTAAAACACAATTCAACATTGAGGTCACCATACTAAAAAGTCCGTTCATGGAAAAGGCACAAAACAAATTCATTCGTACATCAATTTTAAAATGAAAATTCAGGTTCTAAAAACGGGAATCTTCTTCATGGATGGGTGATAGAGAGCTACCACACCATACAACTCCCTTATTGCACTGGGACTCATTTTTGAGTTTTAGTGGGACGCACACTTCTGTACACTTTCTTTTATAATACATATTGATTATTCAATTTTAATCACCATATTATGGTACCGTTAATGGGTAGCCCCAGCCGTACAAAAAAAGGCTTCGAATGGTCCACAATGTTCCAAAACATTTCACAAACTTCGAGAGTGTTCTGGAATGTTCTACAATGATCTGGGATGTTCCAGGATGTTCTCGAACGTTCCAGGCTATTCCCGAACATTCCACAATATTCCAGAATACTCTGGAATGTTCTGGAATTTTGTGAAATGCTCTCTAATACTCTCGAATGTTCTGGACTGTTCCAGAAATTTCTAGACGGCGAAACTTCCAGCTCCAATATCTTCAGAAGCACGCACTTCAGGTATGTTCATATATAAACTGTATTAGTAATTTTGATATGCATACCAACTTATTATTAAGGATATTTTTATTCGATTTTATGTTTGAATTTGGTAAATTGTGCAAAAAATTATAATTTTACAGTAAATGTCATTTCGGAAGGCCAACTGTCGTCAGATCAACTGTCGGGTCACCAAAAAGATGAGTAGAAGGACGAAGGAATGGTATGTTGTAGGGAGACTGTAAGTATTGTTGCGGAGTTGAAAACAGCGCAAAAGAATTGTTTTTGTTGTCACTTATTTTGTGGTTTAAATTTTAACGAGATTTTATTCGTATGAACCATTAAGGACAATAATTATAGTGGTTATATTCAGTGCAGTAAGTAGGTAAAGATGACTGCTATCTCGTGTTGTTATTTATTTAGGTACTTAACTAATCATTATAAACGTAATGGCTTTCCTGTAAGGCCTTGAGATTTAAAAGTACGAATCTAGGACAAAGTGATGATACCGCTCACTATTTTTCTGCTGTTGGCTAATTTGGTTTTTCTAATATTAGTTCAATATTCAGCCCGTTATACAATAATTTCAATGTGACTTTGTCTGTCTGTTACTCTGTTTCAAATAATTCTAGAACTTTTGCTTTGATTTTAAGCGTCATTTAAAAAAAATTAAGAGTTTGTTTGGAGAATTCAGATAAGCGATCCTACAATGTAATATTTTAATAAAAAATGTTCAATTTTTTGTACGAAAAACTCTCTTTTTATAACTTTTGAATGTTATTCCCATCAATTTAATATATCATTCAAGAAGAAGATAAACAAATAATCTAAACGAAAATATGAAAGAGAACAAGACACAGAAAAGTAGAAAAAGATGATGGTCGCAACTGGGACTCGAATCCAGAACCAAGGGACGTACGCGTTTACCAATTCCGCCATTGCCACCTTCCATCAAACCGTCATATTTGTCAGTCTCATATTTCAAATTTTAGAATTAACAATATTATCTTCGACTAATTTTTTTCCATATTATAGGCAAATACCCTTTTTATTGGGAACAATCGTTCTAAGAACTGGTTTGTAACCTAGATTGCGTCTCGGATAAAGATATCCGATTTTATTTATATGGATCTTTTGACCTTTTTATAAATGCCTAAATGAATATTCATTTTTTAAACGGTTTGATGGAAGGTGGCAATGCATGTACATAAGAAAGAAACCAATAAGATTTTATTTTTATTTGAATATCGCTCAAGAGTCCCAACTGCTCACGCCTAGAGCCAGTGATACTGTATGGCATTCCTAATAATGGGATGTTGTAATAATAAAGTGGGGAGAGGGAGGAGATAAAGAAGAGAAAGGTAGAAAGATACCAAACTATTCAGATCTGATCACCAAACACGGCTAAAGCTATTTAATGCAATGTTTCAATTCTGAATGGTGGTTTAACACCAGTGTGAAATTTAGAATATCTTTCACTCAAAAACGTGCTGCAAATAAACAATGTACTATTTTTATTAATTAATTGTGAAATAACACAAATTAATCAAAACACCATGTCGATATTTTGGCAATCGGGCAAACAATTCGAAGTCTCTTCTTCTATTTTCACCAAAAATAGATATTTCAAAACACTTTTATCATGATGAAAACCAATATTGCTAACTGAAAATGACCAGAATACATCACGGGCCTATACACAAAAAGAATTTTTTTACTAATAGGAGTTATGCATTTTTGGAAATACCTGAAAATACAGCAACAGTGCAGTGTTGGTTGCATAAATGACTGTGACAATCATATTAAACGTGAGACCAAATATATTTCCATCCCAACTAAAAAGCACATCGGCCAATGAAAATATCATTATGTGGAAACTTGTGAAATTCACAAACACGATGTAGAAGATATTGATAGCATCAAGAAACCAGTTTGAGTTATTGATGAAAATCGGCTGCATGGCCATGGATTTCAAGCACGCAGTAACAAATCTTGTATATTCCTTGATCTCTGGTTCTTCATCATCATCGTTTGGGACGATAGGTTGGTCTTTTTTGTTCATTCTGGAACCTTCAGTGATGTTTAGATCAAATTTTGAAGAGCCGACCACGAGGGTATTACGTATCTCTTCTTTCCATTTACCAAGAATTGCATCTGTGTTCATTTCTGCTAATATTTCTTTGGTTGGTTTTAATGTCCGTCGATTTAGGTTGTAAGGTTGTAATTTTCCAGAAGGTGCGACATGGAAAGAAGTCTTCAATCAATTCTCCTCAAGATTCCACTTTGTCGTGGCTTGCTTCGCTTACATTGGTATATTTATAACCCAAAGCTTACATAGATGGTGTTGATAAAAAAACTAACTTTATTTAATTAAATTGTACTGATGATAATAATGAACCATTTTATTTATTTATGGACAAATAGTCCATTAATAATATAACAATAATACGAATATAAAAAGAAGAGATGACAATGAAAGGAAAGTACATATAAATGAAAAACATTGACAAATTATAATTTAAAAGAACATATAGAAGACAACTACAGGTCAAAGCTTGAAGATGGATTTAAAAGACTTTAGAATTACACATTTTGTATCGACTGCCGAAAGTCATTTGCCATTGCCACATCTGCCAACTACGGTGTCGATCATCTCAATTGGAGGACCAGAAAGATCCATCATCCTCACCTCTATTTGACCACAATATCATAATCAAGCCTCCACCCTCCGCGCGTCGATAATAGATCCAAATCCCACAGTGATGTGACATGTGTATTATGCATCCCATCGTGATACGTACACTACTGTCTGCATAATAAAAACATAAAACTCTACATTTACTTAGAAATATTACTCGTGTACGTATAGTTATACAAGATTATAGACATATTGATTCGACTATAGACATATTGATTCGACTATAGACATATTGATTCGACTATAGACATATTGATTCGACTATAGACATATTGATTCGACTATAGACATATTGATTCGACTATAGACATATTGATTCGACTATAGACATATTGATTCGACTATAGACATATTGATTCGACTATAGACATATTGATTCGACTATAGACATATTGATTCGACTATAGACATATTGATTCGACTATAGACATATTGATTCGACTATAGACATATTGATTCGACTATAGACATATTGATTCGACTATAGACATATTGATTCGACTATAGACATATTGATTCGACTATAGACATATTGATTCGACTATAGACATATTGATTCGACTATAGACATATTGATTCGACTATAGACATATTGATTCGACTATAGACATATTGATTCGACTATAGACATATTGATTCGACTATAGACATATTGATTCGACTATAGACATATTGATTCGACTATAGACATATTGATTCGACTATAGACATATTGATTCGGTGGATCCTGCAGACAAGCTGGCTTGTTATAGCTTTGTTGGTCTACCTATCTGAAAAAAAATGTTGCAAATTCCTTGTAATAATTAATATTTCATGAATAAATAAAACATAATAAAAATTTTTAAAAACACGTTGCAGATTTAAAAGAAGTAAACTATGGATTTGTATAAAAAATTAATCCACGTCGCCGGTCCGCCCGCCCCAAGTCCCAGACACTCTTCTTTAAATAGTATAAAATGAAGTCGCTCCCGCTGTCAGTTTAAACCAATAGATAAAGTGATTCAAGAGAAAGAATTATATGTATAATTTATGCATATTACAGTAGAGAAAAACCGAGAAATTCAATGATTCAGTTCAGGCAGCGGGAGCGGGTTGGCAAGCGGGCAGTGTGGATTTGATATGCAAATTAACAGATGGCGTTTGTTAAAAAGGTTGGGTAATGGCATTGTGTTTTGTTAGCCACAGCAACTAGCCGAAGTCCCCTGCGTTGGCCGGGCTGTACACAGAATTTTTCGAAATCTAATGTAGAAAGTGACCTTTCACATGTTTCACAAAAAGGTCAAGTGTACAAAATTTCATCGTTCTCTGAATAAAACTGTAGTACACAAATCAAATCCAACCTCCCGCCACAGGTCTAAGACACATTTCTTTATCTAAATAAATTTTAGGTAAATTTGGAAGTATTTATCATAACTTAATTAAATTTTACTACCACAAAAATTGTTGCCTTGCATAAAATAGATAACCCCAAACTGACTGGAAATAAAATAACACCCTTTACCGAAAATTTAATTTTCTGTACACCGTGACACTCATAAATTTAAAATTATCAAACTTCACAACAGTTGTACACTAGAGTTGTGAATAACTAAATTAGCGAAGACAAAACTCGTGTAGGAAGTGCTTAATTACTTCTAGAACTAATTTCAATCGAAGTTTGAAGGTGTTGCTATCAAATATTTAGTCATTTAGTGAGTCACTTAATAAAGTTTACCCCCAGTTTTACCCCTCACACCCTTTTAATTCCCAGAACCTTCCGCCCTTATTTATTTAAAAACAGTTACGTAAAAAATAGCTGTAACAATAATAAAAACTTAAATACCTACCAGCCAAAAAATTAAGAACTTCATAATAAAGCTAAATTTGGTTTATTTTGGATTGTAAAATAAATATATCGAAGTTAGTGGGAGTTTTTCAATCTATCAGGTTTTTCGTAAATCGAGAGTGATGTCTTTAATATTCCTGTTTATATTCTATTTTATATAATGTTTAATATTCCTACGGCGTACGTACGTTTTTTCGAATAGTATTATTAGGCTTGCGTTTGCGTGGTTGAATTTCAGAACTCAGCTTCGAGTGCATTTCTGACGCCGCACCACACGCGCCACAAATAACATCGGTGTACGTGGAATTTCAAACAAACTCCCGTTGTAATTTGGTTTTGAATTCAAGAATTCGTCACAAAATGTCGCCACTTCCGACGCATAGGGACGTCCCCTTCCTAGGTATAAGTTCTATTTAATTTGTGAATTTTGAATTTGTGAATCTTGAATATTTCTTCGGATATGGAACGATTGACGGTAATACTCAGTTGTATCAAGCGGCTGTATATTATATATGACGCCATTGCCCGTCCCGGCTACTTTGTCCCGGTGACTAGCCATCACTGGTTGATGTTGGATACGAGGAACGGACTAATTTTGGAACCAGCTCCTATTGGATATAATGGCCACCAACACTAACCGGGCGATGGCGAACTAAAAGCCGCCCGCAGGGCCTAGCAGTTGAAACCTACGGAGCGGGTTTTTAACTGCTAGTATATTTTTTAATATTCCTACGGCGTATGTACGTACGTTTTTTATCACAATAAATAAGCATCTCTTTCTTATACACTAAATAAAGTGAGGCAAGCAATGTACGTGTCTCTGCTTCCCCCAAAGGAGAAATGCAATCATTATCTTACAGCTCCCTCATTAGTATTAAAGAAATGAAATACCGCATGCCGTTGCCGTCGCCGTGCAGTTCAAAAACTGATTTCCGAATTTTATCGGAGTAGTTATTTACAATAGCAGAGGTACTCAACCCAAATCGTTTCGTGGGCCAAAAAAATTGAATTTAGCGGAGGGGTGAGGGGGGAGTGTGTCCGGGGGATCGAGATAATTGAAAAGTGCAAGCGCTACAGTAATTTCCCCCTAATACCATGTGAGCGAAGCTGCGGGTAAAAACTAGTAATTAATATTGGGCCGATTGTCGATTGATCGGATGGGCGAACTGTCATGCAACCAAAATCAAGAACTAGGTAAAGGTCGATGCTTCTTAAATGATTCAATATACAACAATAAGTCATTCTTCACATCCCACAGTTCACACACCATATTACGGTTCACAATTTAATAATAAATGACCTCCGATGTGTTTTGACCGTCCAAACTGCTTTTTCAATAATTAAAATATCATTAGCGGTATCAAAAATCATCGTTTATATGAAATTACATCAAAAACATGTATTCATTCAACAGTTATATCTTCTCAAACTAAAGGTCATCTCTGTATTGTTATAATAAACCTTGATCGCAATATCTGATGGGTATTGTGGTCAAAATATTACATGTAATTACTATGCAAAATATTTTTAATCTGCAAAATCATCTCATTATAGAAATCTACAATAATTACTGGAACATTTCTAATGAAAAAAATGTAGCCGTAACCTTCTAATCATTGAAAGTAATCAAAATCAATTACACGTTGTGGGGATACAGCAATTTTGAAAATTGTTTTGAGAAGCTTATGTACTGATTTACTTTTTAGAAGGTATGAGTATGATTTTTGACGGCCTCCGTGGTCGAGGGGTAAAGCTCCTGACGCGCAATGCAATCTGAAGGTATCCTGATCGAATCCCGGCGTGCGCAAATAAGTTTTATTTGATTAATTTGTGTTTTTTCACAATTAATTCATTGAAATAATGTAAAGTACATATGTGGCACGTTCTAGAGTGGAAGATACTCTCAGTATCGCCCTGGTGTCAGACCATCATTCAGAATAGAAATGTTGCTTGAAATGGCTGAATAGCCAGGTACTTCCTCACCCATTCCTCCCCCATCTCCTCCTCCCCCCACTACATTAAGTCTTAAAACATACCAATGAGATGCCATAGACTCACTGGCTCTAGACGGGAGCAGCTGAGATTCTTGTGAGGTATTCACATAAAAATGGGTACCGCCGCCTCGGTAACCATTTATTGGATAACCAACACTTCTGACATATGTCACCCCAAGTGGTTTGCTACGTTTGGTGAGTTAGCACGGATGCCTGGGTTCATGGGTAGAGGTTTGTCTAGATTTTGTCGGCACACACGACACAACACAATTCGGGAGGCAGGTATGAGTACCGCTCTTTCCCTAAAACTTCATTCCTTTCCCTAAAACGACTCTCCACACAGCATCTCCAAAGATGAAATAGGCCATGAGGGGAATTATTTTTCTCAAGGCCTCTTGTATGGAGATAATGTAAAAAAAAATAAACAAAAAAACACGCGTCCGCCCACCTATGTATGTGGCGGCCGGGTCGAGAGAGACTCTCGACCCATCACTTTGTACCGCAGTGGGAGGTCCATCCCTGGACACATTGACCCCAGATTCCTGCCCACCACTCATACCTTTTTCCCTCCCAGAACTTCCTCTCCTTCCTTTCCCTAAAATAATTATACCAAGAAATCTCTTATATCTAAATATATTATTATATAGGCGCATATTACGTCATTGGTTCAACAGGTGATTTGTACCTATTGTCATAAGCAATAAAAACTTTCTAAATTCTGAATAGAAAAGACGTTTTTGAAGTTAATAGCGCTATAAATACGCTTACCACTATATATATTATTGAATGCAAATGGGAAAAAAAGTTAAATGCCAAACACCTACGCCATTTTAGACAATGGTCACAATCAAGTAAAACCTCGATTACATTGAGCGAGTTTTCAAGCCACTAACTAGCGGGTAAGTTGAAAAGCGGATGAATCGGGGAGTGAGATTGTCACGATGACACAAAAAACTGTCTAATCGCACAGTAGCAACTAAAATAACGACTCCCCTGCCAGCCAATCCTGTCGACATTTTGTAGAAAACTTGAGCCAACGCCAAACGCTGGCCAGTAGCGAGAATAACGACTCCCGTGTGAACTAATTCTGACAGTTATGAAATCAGCTGTTGGTGGGCCGCCATCTTTAGGTAAACACTAGCGAGTAGCGAGTAAAGTCGACCACCTTTCAACTTTTTTCGTAGATTGTCCACAATCTGCTTGTTAGCAAGTAATGCGATGACACTGAGCGAGTTTACTAAAATTCCCCAGATAGTAGCTTGTAAACTCGCTCAATGTCATCGATGCTAAAGGCACGGTGACGGGAATGGCTCGCGCCATCTCATTTATTGAAATATATTATTTTTAGATTAATCAATTGTGAAATAACACAAATTAATTAAATAAAATTTATTTGCGCACGCCGGGTTCGAACCCGCGACCGTGGGAGCTTACCCCTTGACCACGGAGCCGTCAAAACCTTTTTCATTTTCAGAACTTCCTCGCCTTTCTTTTCCTTAAAAGAACCTCTATACATGACAAGGTGCACAGTGCAAAAAGAATTCAAGAAGGTACCCGCTCTACAGGCTTTTGCTGCTAGGCCCTCCGGGCGCCTTTGGTTTGGTGTTTGTGACCACTTTATAATTCCAATAGGAACTGGTTCCAAAAATAGCCTGTTCCACGGATCCACTGTCATCCAGTGATAGTCACCGGGACAAAGAAACCGAGATAGGCAATGACGTCACACGTAATATATAGCCGCTTGATACAACTGAGTATTACCGTCAATCTTTCCATATTCGGAGGAATACTGCCAGTTCACTAAATCGTAGTACTCATACTTGCCCAATGGAAGTGACGACATCTTGTGAATTTTTTTTAATTAAAACCGAATTACAACTGAAGCTTCGTTTTAAATTCCATGTACACAGATGTTATTTGTGGCGCGGAGCGTAAGGCGTAGCGTCAGATATGCAATCGAAGTCGGGTTCTGAAATTCAACTGCGCAGACGGAAAGCTTTTTTTTTTTTTTTTTCAAGAGCGGAGACGGTTTACATAAATAAAGTTCCCGTGAGCACTTAGGCCGTAGGCCCATTGTGCTATCTCCCATTTTACCTCATTCCTTTGACAGTAATCCAGTCCCTTTTACAAAGTTCACCAGGATTGTCATTGGAAATGAAGCTATATCTTCTGGTTCGACAATATGTCTTCCCAGGTCTCATTTCTCCTCTTCATTCCTCCGCGGTTCCCTGAAGGCCCCACGAGGGAAGAGGGCTTCATCTCTCCTCTCCACTCCTTAGTTCCCTGAAGGCTCCATGACGGAGAGTTCACCTCCTCTTGGTTCCCTAAAGGCCCCACAAGAGAAGAGCCCACTCCACCCTGGCTCTCCGAGGGCCCCAGGAGGGAAGAGGACTTATCTCTCCTCTTCACTCCTTCTTGGTTTCCTAAAGGCCCCATAAGATAAGAGTTCACGGAGATGGCCTCATTTCTCCTCTTCACTCCTACATGGTTCCCTGAAGGCCCCACATGGGAAGAGGACATCATCTCTCCACTTCACTCCTCCTTGGTTCCTCAAAGGCCCCGTGCCGGAAGAGTGCCCTTCCCCTTGGTTCCGTGAAGGCCCCACAAGGGAAGGGTTCGTAGAGGTGGCCTCAGCTCTCCTCTCCACGGCTTCTCCTCTTGGTTCCTCCTAAGGGCCCCAGGAAGAAAGTCCACAGAGATGGCCTCAGCACTCCTAGGTTCCCAAAAGGCCCCTAGTTTTCGAATGGTCCAATTTTTTTTGTCCCACGAGTGACCAGGGAAATAGAAGGTCCACTCCAACAGAGCCCCGAATGTTGGAGTAAGGTCTAAATACTCCGAGATGCGACCTTGTTTCTCGGAGGCACCGTTTTTGACACTGTTCCCCAGGACATTCAGCCTGAGCACGGTAGCTCACACCTTGGCTTGGGATGGCTATTGCAGGTTTGTGTTTCCACTCCCTGAGCGATGGGTTCGCCACACTCCCTACGCTTCAGGAAGGCTAATAATACTGTTTAATTCTTCAGACAGATTAATACAAATAGATAGGACAAATTCATTATTTTTTGTTACCGACATACGATACTTCCATGAGTAGATTCGTTGAAATAAAATGCATTGTTATATCCTTATTTATGTTGACCAATGAAATTCTTTCTCGTGTTAGCTCTTATGTAAAACCGGATAAGAAAAGGTGAAGAATATTACATAACGGTGCTAAAAATGCCAATTTAAAGTCAATTCTTTCAAAGGTTAAATGAGTGTAGGCTGTAAATGCGTTTTTATAGCCTTGGTATTTTAATTTTATCCCAAGCTTATTATTAAAGGCTTTGATTCGAAGGCTTTTTGTAGGCTAAATATATTCAATGAAACAATTTTAAAGTTTAAAAACAAATCAGTCATAAATACTGTCGGTGTCGCCCTGGTTGAGGACTGCCATACCGAACGTTGCTTGAAAATCCTTTTCCCTAATTTTTAATTTTGATCTAATGATTTTTTTTTTAACTTTAGCTTCATTTAGAGGAAAAAAATTCACTCAGGGCCTATGAAATTTTTGGGGATGCTGTGTGGAGGGTCTTTTAAGGGAAAGATAGGAGAAGTTCTGGGAAGAAAAAATTGCAATAGGTGGGGCGCGAGCTGTTTGAAAACTAAATGTACCGGGAATGAATGTATGGAATGTGGGAGGGGGAGGGGAACTCGGGAGGGGGCGGTGAACTCGGGAGGGGGGAAGGGAACTCGGGAGGGGGGGGGGGGTGAACTCGGTAGGGGGAAGGGAACTCGAGAGGGGAGAGGCGAACGCGGGAGAGGGTTTCACGGAAGGGGGGCGGTGAATCCGGGAGGGGGGAGGAGAACTTGGGAGAGGGGGGGAACTCGGGAGGGGGGTTCGCGGAACGGGGGAAGAGGGTGAGGGGAATAGGGAAAGGGAAGGCGGAGAAGGCGGAGTGGGAACGCGGGAGAGGAAAGGGAGGCGGAAGGGGGACGAGAAGAATGGGAAAGGACACGAAGGGAGAAATAATTTCTTTTTTAAGTGGCATAGCTTCGCATGCCGGGAACTTGCTAGTAGTATATAAAATTAGGTTAGGTTTAAAATTCCGAGGAAGATACTAAGTGCGATTCCAGAGGGTAGACGTCCAGTGGACCGCCCCAGACACAGTTGGGCGAAGCAACTCGAGAAACTGTGTGAGGAGAGGATAGGACTGCCATGGACGGAGGCCGAACAGTCAGCACAAGACAGGGACGTATGGAGCCTTTTCGATGCAATGGGTCTCCGACCCGAATAGGATAAGGGGACGAAGACGATGATGATGATGAGCTTAGGTATTTAGACTAGTCTTTTTCATCACTTTTAATGACTTTATACACTTTTCAAGTGTTCTGATTTGTCATGGAATCATATAAAGATAGTTCGTTATCTGTTCTATTAAAATTGTTGCATCGCGTTCCATGTAGAATAATTAGGACCGGTATTTATAGGTATAAACTGTGAAAAAAATCATTGCCGACTTCCTGAAACATTAGAAAAAGTAAAGCAATTACCTTTGATTCATGTCTCCTATACAATCAATCACGTACGCATATTATTATTAACAACAAACGCAGCCTTAAATTGTTTAAACAAAGAACTACCGTCTACGGCTGGCTGCAATGGACTGTCATTATGAATAAAGGCCAGAGACGTATTGGCTTAAAAAATATCCTACGGAGTATTGGAAAACGGTTGGCAAATTAACAGGAATATAAACGCTAGAAGTATTTTGATTCTCATACCTTCAAAATTTAAAATTGGTCTAATCTGCAGTAGGCAAGTAAGCGAAAAAGTGGTTTTTATTTATTTTGGGCATAATTTTATAAGAACGAAAAAAGTTAGAACATACAAAACCTCAAAAATAGTCTTAGCCATAAAGTGGTATTTTTTAAAAATTGCTTGTTAAATTAAATTACTTCGTATTGAAGTCATGCAAAACATTTTTTTTTAATGGCTTACGCTTATATTTTTTGTTATATAATTAATAATTTTATTGTAATTCCAATACATAAAAAAGCTTGTAAAAGCTTCAATATATCCGTTGCATACTTTTTGATGTTAGTAATGTAAACCGATTATTCGTGAAGATTAATATAAATAGTATCTAAATAGGATTTCACGTAACTTCATCTTAAGAGGAACGTTTGCGCGGCCCTTTTCGGCCCGTTTCACAGAAATCTTAATTTTGAATTTGAGATCAAATTACCCAACCAAACTGAAAAATTATTTTTGCGATCAAAAGGTATATCAAATATCTAGTACGGATGTGGGTGTCTACTTTATTTATTTTTTCTTTAAATTATAAGATATTTTTTTTTTTTTACGCGAGCTCCACACAGGAGGTCCTGAGGAAAATGATTTCCCTTAGGGCCTATGTCATCTTTGGGGATGCTGTGTGGAGGGTTTTTTAAAGAAAGGAAAGGAAGGAGAGTTCTGGGAAGGAAAAGGGCTTAAGGGGTGGGTAGGAATCTGGGGTTCAGTGTGTCCTGGTCATCCGCCTCCAAGACCTAGACAAACCTCACCCCATTAACCCGGGCATCCCTGCTAAATCACCAAACGTAGCGAACCACTTGGGGTGACCTATGGCAGAGGTGTTGGTTATCCAATAAAGGTTCCCGGGGCGGCGGTACCCATTTCCACCTCCCAAATGTACGCTATTAAAGATTTTAATGTTTCATGATGTTAGAAGGGACTTGGGCAATTATTTGAGAGTAGATGAAAAACATTGAAATAAATTATTATGTTTATTTTAAGAGTATTTGTAATGCTTTTGGGGTAAAGTTTAGATTTTTTTTAATATGAATACTGCACAAGAGTCTCAACTGCTCCCGTCTGGAGTCAATGAGACTATGGGATCCCCAACTGGGATATGCTGTGAGGCTGAAGGTAGCGGGGAGGGGAAGGAGATGGGGAAGAGGAAGGTGGGGAAGTACCTGGCTATTCAGATCTGGTCACCAAACACGGCTAAAGCCGTTTCAAGCAACGTTTTAATTCTGAATAAGAGTCTTACACCAGGGAATACAGATAGTATTTTCCACTCTGGTGCATGCCGCAAATATACTATATATTATTTTAATTGATTTAATTGTGACATAACACAATTGATCAAATAAAAATTTTTTGCCACGCTGGGATTCGATCCCGCGACCTTCGGATTGCGAGTCAAGAGCTTTACCATCCTACACATTTTCTTTTATGTATCAGTATACATAGAATGTATACTTTTATGTATCAATATAGAATGTTTACTTCTATGTATCAGTATACAAAGATTGTATACGTTTATGTATCAATATAGAATGTATACTTTTATGTACTATTTATGTTTACTTTTATGTATCAATATAGAATATTCTTCTATGTATCAGTATACAAAGAATGTATACTTTATGTATCAGTATAGAATGTATACTTTTATATATCAATATAGAATGTATTTTTTTATGTATCTGTATACATAGAATGTATACTTTTATGTATCAATATAGAATGTATACTTTTATGTATCTGTATACATAGAATGTATACTTTTATGTATCAGTATACATAGAATGTATACTTATATGTATCAATATAAAATGTATACTTTTATGTATAATATAGAATGTATACATTCTATGTATACTGATACATAAAAGTAAATGTGACCAAAATTCTGGCATGTGCTATAATCGGACGGCCGGCGTGGTCTAGCGGTAAGGCTCTTGACTAGCAATCTTCGTGGGTCGCGGGGTCGAATCCTGGCGTGGCAAATAAATTTTTATTCACTAGTGAACTCACCATGGATTTTCAGTCCAGTCCTCTCCTGTTTTCTAGCAGCAATGAACTGTCATTACCCAGCGGCCATTTTAAAAATCAGCCTAGAAAGTGACAGTTGAAGAACAACACCACGCCGACTAGTCATAGACAATACGAAGAAATATTCCATTGTCTCCTTATCTATGCAGAGATTTGAATAAAACTCCAACAAAATACAACATAGGCTGACCACAATACTTCAACAGGAAGCCTCAACATTAGCGAACAAATTATGTGGAAGACTTTGACATAAGGCAGTTAAAAAATATGATTAGTTTCAAAGATTGAAGATTAGTTATGAATTAACTAACACGAATATTAATTATCTAAACGCTTCGTTTTGCCTTTGAGTTTGGAGGCAGGTGAATGATTATCTAATGAATTTAAACGTAGGCATTATTCTGTACATGCATTAAACAACAATCATGGTTAACAAATTATTCTCACTCCTCGATTAATTATATTTAGTGCGGTCTGATTAAACCACTTTCGGATGACCAAATTGCCTCTAAATTTTTTTTTTGGTCTTCCGTTTATCATTGGTCACTTATTTCTCAATTCGATACACTTTTTCGTTCCAGTTTTTCTGTGAGGCTTGCATCCATTACCCACGGATGTCGTTTTTAATTTCATCAAACGAGAATGGACATTATATTACGACCCTAATTTAGTCGTTAGTAAGTACATTTGACTTTTTACAATTTTATGTTTTGGAAAGGTGGTTAATTATGTATTCTGATTTGGATTTGCAGCTTGCAGCCTTTCCGAGCACTGTATACTGAAATGCGTGTGTAGGGGAAATTTGCCAATAAGATTATGCGGGTCAAATATGTCTACAAGTAAAGTTATATTTTATAATAAACTTGATACAAATTTAAAATCGTAACAACTAGAGGGTCACACGAGAGGGAATGTAAAACAGCCAAACTGAGCGGACGCGGGAACCGGAATAATTGCAATCTCACGCACTGGGCCTGAGAGCGGTTCTCAGTGGTGCCGGGTCGCTAAAATTAAACTGTGGTAATGTTTTAAGATTGTTCAGCTATAATGCGATGTAAAGAAAATTAAGATATTCAGTTTTGCTTTTGAATGGTGTCAGAGTTTTTTTCAGGTATTTTGGGGCTTCAGACCAGAGGTGGCTGCCAAATTCAACAGTAAGGCACACTTGCGATTTGTACAGGGTCAGCTCTTTTTAACATTGTGCACATCAATTTGGGAGGCGGTAATGGGTACCACCGCCCCAGGAACCATTTACTGGATAACCAACACCTCTGCCCATTGGTTACCCCAAGTGATGAATTAGCAAGGGTGCCGGGGTTCACGAGGTGAGGTTTGTCTAGGTCTTGGTGGAGGATGACCTGGACACACTGAACCTCAGAATCCTATTCACCCCTCATAACGTATTCTTTTCCATAACTTCCCTTCCTTTCTTTCCTTTAAAAGACCCTCGTCACACATCTCCAAAGGTGCCGAACAAGGAATATTATTTTCTTCGGAGCCTCCCATGAGGAGCTTATGTTAAAAAAAATCATATGACATGTACCATGTATCTCCAATATTATACGTTAAAAGTTCATCATTTTGACGTACACAAATAATTCAATAATCATTGAAGAAAAAGATAACACTAATAATCTAAACGAAAATATGAAAGAGAACAAGACAACGAAAATAAAATATAACGGACGCAACTGGTGCTTTTCTTCTTCTTCAATGATATATAGCTTGGGGAATAATCTTTAAAAGTTATAAAAAGAGATTTATTAAATAAAACTGAATATTCATTTAGACTTTTACAAAAAGGTCAGTAGGTATCCCACATAAATAAAATTGGATATGTTTATCCTAGACAATATCCAGGTTAGAAACCAGGTTTCCAATGAAAAACGTAGTTGCTAATAATAGTGAAAAAAATTGGTCGTATATAATGTGCAAGTCAATGTAAAAAGACCCAAACTAACATGCTCAAACTTCATCTTATTAATGACTATCTGAAATAATAATGTTGTGTATGTCCCCATCATATGTCCATTTAATACATACAGCAAGTTTCATGTAATGCGTATCATTCCCGCAATGAGTTTATTAACTCCTGGGAGTACAATGCAAAATAAAAAATAAAATAAAAAAATCATTTTGATAGGTCTAAATTTAAAATACAAATTACCTATTTACGCCGGAACAAAAATTTGTCCTATATACATAAAATTACTCCCCAAAAAATTCATTTTTAACAATGTTTTATTTTGTATTTCATTGTATTTGTAAAATAAAAAAAAAAAAAAAAAAAAAAAAAAAAAAAAAAAAAAAAATATTGTTAAATCTAAAATTTTAAATAGGAGATTTACAAATATGACGTTCAAATAAGAGATGGCAGTAAGGTAAGGCGTTTGTCCCAGTAAGACTAGAATTTCTGGGTTGGTTTCTCAGTTGCGACCGTTATCTTTGTATTTGTGTCTTATTCTCTTTCGTATTTTGGTTTAGATTATATTATTACTCGTAGACATATGAATAGATAGGAAAGGGGTAAAAACCAAGCATAGCGGGACGCAGAGGGGAAAGATGACTGTGATGATATGTGAATCGTCAATAAATCAATCTGACAGTGTATAGGCATCTCGCACTATAATATCACCATTTAGTTCTTAAAAGTAAAATCTGCTTTTGAATGAATTGACCTTTTTACATGGGAGCGCGAATTGCTGGCCACGTTGTGGACAAATTTGCGAAGTCCAAATACGTCAATGTAAGTTCGCCTATTTTCAGAGTCGAATATTTTATTGCCGTTTTTAGTTAACACTTTATAGACACTTTTACAAATGTTTCATAATTAACTAATCCCAGTAAACAGCGGCGAGCACACTTGAGAAACGCCTACATATGTATATGTTACTAAAACTGATCATATTATATGATCTCAACAAGCTTAAAATAAATTAAAATAATGCTTACCTGTGGAATGTAATACCACAATTGGGTTTATTCTCTTTTTCACTTCCATTTTTATACGTTTCCATAGAACAAGCCACCATTTTTGCCGCGTTATTTTGTAAAATGTTCCGATGAGAGCTCGACGCTGGTTAGCACAAAAATGTTGACGTCACAGATTCGCTCGAGGCCATTCGCGAGCCCAGCCGGCTCCAAATGGAACCGGTATGTAGAGGGGGAAATAATACGCTTTTATCACTTAGGTCAGGTCAACTAATATACATATGTCTGTATTATTAGTGTTATCTTGTTTTTCAATGATATTTTACTTTAAAATAGTAATAACCTTCAACAGTTATAAAAATAGAGTTGTTCTAATCAAAATTGAAAATTCAATAAATATTCTGACAGCCTCCGGATATAGTCCACAGTCCTCGATCCAGAGATTGCGGGTTCAGTTCCCAAGCTTTCATTAGGAATATCACACTCCAGTACTAGACGCCTTCTCTCCGTGCATTATGCAGACTATTTGATAATTATTTGGCCTGGGGCGTGGTAACCTATGGTTTGCATGTGTGCCGATAAGAAACGTGTAATGGATTTAATATGCAATAATATCAATGTGGATACTTCGAGAAAGTTTTGACCTGAGGGCATTAAGTATATGTTTTGCGCGCAATAAATAATTTCAAACACAACATATCCTGGCTTTTAAATAAGTACGTACTTTATTACTATTGAGAAATTGTTACATTACTCCTAGCACAACAACTAGATTTATTAAATTTGCTTCTTAGATGATTAATATTGGTATAGTTCAGTTTAGTTAATCTAGTTATTTTGTTTTCCTAAGAAAGTGAACCTATGGTGCAATTCATTGATTTTTTCGTATGAATACCTCGCAAGAGTTCAATTTGGGAGGCGGGAATGGGAACCTTTATTGGATAACCAACACCTCTGCCATAGGTCACCGCAAGTGGTTCGCTACATTTGGTGATTTAGCAGGAGTGCCCTGGTTCATGGGATGAGGTTTGTCTAGGTCTTGGAGGCGGATAACCAAGACACACTGAACCCCAGATTCCTATCCACCCGTAAACCCTTTTCCTTCCCAGAACTCTCCTCCCCTTTTTTTCCTTAAAAAAAACCCTCCACACAGCATCCCCAAAGATGACATAGGCCCTGAGGGAAATAATTTTCCTCAGAGCCTCCTGTGTGGAGCTCATGTAAAAAAGATGGAGAAGAAAAAGGTGAGAAAATACCTAACTATTCAGATCTGATCGCCAAACACGGCTAAAGCTATGTAAAGCAACTTTTCAATTCTGAATGGTGGTTTAACACCATAACTGTCAAAAAGGCAAAATGGCGATGAATGGCCATTTGATGACTTTGTCACACCTGAATTTCGTGATTTGTGATAGACAAAAATTCACTTAATTGAAAAGTTGTTTTGTTTATAGCCGTGTTATAACGATTATTTCTTCAAAATGTTATAAAAAGTGTTTAGCGTCTGAAGTTTTGAAGAGTGTTAGTTAGTGTTACAAATGTATGATTGAATATATATTAATAATAAATTAAGCCTGTGGTATCGAAGTCGAAGGTTTGTGGTTTTATTTTTAATTTAAAAGCACTCACGCATTGGAAATTTTTAGACACACCCAGCTCGGCCATTACACCATAGATTTTTTTTAATCAATATAAACTACACATTTAAAATGGGAGACTACCTGTCTCGTTAACCCG
This sequence comes from Glyphotaelius pellucidus, assembly GCA_936435175.1. Lineage (NCBI taxonomy): Eukaryota > Metazoa > Arthropoda > Insecta > Trichoptera > Limnephilidae > Glyphotaelius > Glyphotaelius pellucidus. The sequence continues at coordinate 25,684,871 of OW386556.1, forward strand.
CTCGACTAATGTATAATGCATAAAAGAGACCGGAAAACAATATCGCAATATTTTTTATAATAATGAAAATTCGCTTTACTAGAACTATCAACTAAACAATATCTTCAACATAACATTAAAAATATATATTTTTTAAATTTTTCGGCTTTATGTCCGGGTTAAATCTTCCCCACAGAAAAAAACTAAACCCTTTCACACACTTTCCCACAAATGATCACCTATTCAATCACGCTATGCAAGTGTATTATATATGTAAAATAAATAAAAAAAACAATACAAAAACAATATGTCAACCTACCAGACACCAAATGGGAAAATAATTCACCGACTCCAGATATTTTCATATCAGGAGGTTCGGCTCGGTAGAACCCCTAACTGGACCGATAAATCCTACTGATCCCTCAATATAAATATTTAAAAAATCTTTCATAGTCCTACATGTATTTAAAATGACTGATTTTTGCATTTTTATACATAAATTCTTTGACAAATCTAATGAGCCTAAATTTTGAATGAGAGAGCTAGGTATAATACCAGGAGCCAAAATAACAAATGGTAATATTTTTATAGTCTGAGAATGCCAAATTCTTTTAATCTCATTTCCTAAATCTGTATATTTTCTTATTTTTTCAGAAACAGATTTTTGATATTATAATAATAATGATCTTTATTCCAAAACTACATTGTGATTGCGTCGTGTGCTCTTCGCAGAGATACAGTGGTAAATGATCGGTCATCCTTTTTCCTTGCACACTCCTTGTTTTTCCTACACATATAATCACCCAATTGGAGCAAATACCATTTCGTCTCATTTCATTTGAAGTACAAGTATTTACAGTCCATTACAAGTGCTTCTGAAGCTGTAATTTGTAAGCAGCTTTCGATGCACAAGCAACACTTTCCACTGATAGTGATAGTAGTGAGGAATCCAAATATTCGTAACGTTCTAACACTTCTAAAAAATAAACAAAATATTGATACAATTTCCTGCAATAGTTTTGGCACGGGTTGAATTATACAACATGTGTTTCAGTTTATAGAATTGAATGTCCTTTGTTAACCTTTACATCCGCATTTGTGTCCGGTTTTCGTAGCTAAAATCATTTACCTGCGTTTGTCTTGTGTTTGCGAACTTACCAAAGTATTGCCAGTAGTTCAGATTACAATACGGTCTGACCTTGTAGTGATAGTTTGCTAAATGAGTTGATTGATTAAAGAATTAGTTTTGTAATCAAAAGTATATAAGCGTGTACAAAATTTTATTTGAATTGAAAACTAGTTTCGATTATAAAGTCGACACATTCGGGTCAGAGTGCTAAAATAGGCGATATTATTTTTAAATATATTCAAGTGAAATATGTTATGGCGTCTTAAGCAATGGAAATTGGGAACATTTATTACAATACTAGTGAGTTCCCGGCATTTGTTGCAATGCCACTAATAAAAAAATTGTTTCTCCCTGCGTGTCTTTTCCCATTTGTCCCGTTCCCCTTCCGCCTCCCCTTCCCCTCCCATGTTCCTTTCCCCTCACGCGTTCCCCTATCCCATGAACCACCCTCCCGCGATCCCCTCCCCTCTCCCGCGTTCAGTATATTTTTCAGTCCCGGTCTTCGACCAAGTATATTCTAGGTCAATGATCCCAGTACATTCAGCTTTTCAAACAGCTCGCATGCCACCTATTGCAATTTTTATTAACAAATTTTCGTTTTACATATATTACAAACATTAATTTTTGTATATTATGCGAACAATCAATCAAATTTGGTACCTTTTTTTACATCAATTCCACACCCTGGCCCTGAGGTAAATAATTTCCTTCAGGGCCTATGTCATCTGGGATGTTGTGTGGAGGGTCTTTTTGAGGAGAGGAAGGAATGAACACTGGTCTTGAAGAGAGGAAGGATGAACACTAGTCTTGAAGATACTGCTTACTAACAACGTATGCAGGGACACTGGAGGTCTAGATTCGTTCTAAATTAAATGTAGCTTCGTTCTTTAAAAAAAAAATTAGAGTCCTTGCGAGAGCCCTGAAGGAGTAACCATCTGTTACTTATACCAGGGCGGGTATGTGGTGGATAACCTCCAATGGTCTTGAAGAGACCCGTGTTGTAGGAGGGAGGAAACACAGAGGCCGGCAAATCGTTCCATAGCCGAGCTGTTGAACTCAAGAACGAGTCGAAAAAACGACCCGTTCTCATGTGACAAATGTCAACCGTGTACATATGTTGGGCGCGCGTTTGGCGTGTCTCCCGACTATGCACCGGTGCCGAAGGGATCAATGACGCTATTTCCTCAGAGCATCTTCCATTGAAATACCGGTAGAACACGGATAGCATCCCCTTCCGACCCTGTGCTCTAAAAATTGCAATCCGTTCATTAAATTTTGTACTTATTTAAAATAAACATAATTTTTGTTTACATTCAAAGTATTCGATTTTGGTTAGTACCGTAGGTGAGTCATGATCATCATCACTCTTGACTCTACAACCCCTGGTGGGTCTTGGCGTCCTAAAGAGTCTTCCTCCACTCATCTTGGCTAGCTCTCTCCAGTTTAGAAGCTCAAAGGTAGATATGTCTTAAAGAACGTTGTCGCTCCATTTTAATCTTGGTCTTCCCAGGCTCCTTCGCTCTATCGTCTTGAGTTCAGCAGGGACTTTGGTGCTTGATGCTCGGTCATTCTCTCCACATGACCCAACCACCAAAGTCTTACCAGTTTTATAAATTTTGTGACGCTTAGCTCCACAGAGTATAGAGCTAATTGTAACGCCTGCGCCAAAATCCATTTTTAGAACCGGTCCGAAGATACGCCTCAAAATTTTCCCTTCAAAAACGTTCAAATTCATTAATTTAAAGAGTTTATTAAAAATTGAATTTTGATTTAACAATCGATGGCTTGCAAAATGTCGTTCCCAAATTGTGACATTTTTGACAGTTTCGTAAAAGTTTTTGTACTGATTAAAAAAACTTTTCAGATACAGTGTCGTGTGGTTGTAATAATCCAGAAATCTTCGCAAGAGTGGAAGAAAGGTATTCTGAAAGTTTCAAACATTTCAAATGCAATGCACATACATAGAAACATATATGGATTTTTATATATATAAGTAGATTGCCAATACAACGTAGTTTCAAGATGGCCGTGAATTTTTTTGTAAATATACTAGTTCAGTCAATTGCCTTCTTATTTTAAGTGTTGTAATTTCTAATAAACCAATAAATAGTTCTGTGAATATTAGACCTCGCTTCCAAAAAATAACGTTTTTAATTAAATAAAAAAAAAAACTAAATTTTCTGTTATATCAAACGACATGTAAGGAGGTACTTAAATACCGATAAACTTATTATTAACCGTGTCTGAAAATATAAAAATTCAAATGTTTGCTTCTGTCTATGTAAATATGCTAAGCGTTGCTAAACCATTCACCCGATAGCAATGAAACTTTGGTGATTTGATGTGCGCATGCCCGCAATTCTTACTATTTACAATGGTGTGTTTTGGCATTATGAAATTATGCGATTATCGGATTGCGATGAAACTTTGGAGATTTGATGTGAGCCTGCCAGCGATGGTTTCTATTTATACTGGTGAGCTCTGGCATTATAAAATTTGTATAAAAAAATTGCAATAAGTAGCATGCGAGCTGTTTGAAAACTGAATGTACCGGGAATGAATGTATGGAATGGGGGAGGGGGAGGGCAACCCGAGAGAGGGAGGGGAACTCGCGAGGCGGAAGGGGAGCGGACGAATGGGAAAGGACACGCGGAGAGAAACCATTTCTTCATTAATTGGCATGCCGAGAACTTGCTAGTATTTCATAAACATTATTTTTTTTAATTTCAAATAAGAAATTGCACAATTTGTTCCAAGTTTTTTTTGTTCCTAGTTTCAAATTTTTGTTTGAGAGTCTTTAATATTGTCTTATTATAATATTGATTAAATAAAATAAAAACATCTTTCTTCAAATACATTTCAAAACATATCGGTTAATGTTGTAATATTAATAAACAATACATTAACAATGTGAATGAAAATATTTACATAGAATATATCAATACACAATGCACCAGACCTGCCACAACATTAATTCAACAATAACAACGAGTCTAACCAGCCGCATGTTGGTTGACCTACATTCTGCACGACTGGTGTGGAAAGTGAAAGCCCTTTGGAGATGATACGGCATTATTTAGAGCAAGATTCATCTCGAGATGCGCCGATCAAACGTTTTTCATTTTATTCAAGGTTTTTAAAATCATTTGCAAGCGTAAACTTTTTAAAGACGTTATCGTGCAAGTACCAGATTTAACTTCATGGAAAGGGGAAAGAAAACTGTTATCATTACCGTAACGATCCACGGTTACGGTACCGTAACGGCAAAAAGGTAACAAACTTACGTTATTTATTGCTGTAATGCTGCAGCTCTTTCTTACACATCAAATAATTAAATACATGTACCTACTACTTTCTTGCACATTAAATAATTAAATACAAGTACCTACTACTTTTTCCTTTGAAGGAAACGGATATATCTTATCTTATTACGGCTCAACAACGGCGACGGGAATTGCGTTTCATTTTCTTTTTACGTGTGAGGAAGATGTATGATAATGATTGTATATGCTTTGATGTATGATAATGATTGTATTACTTTTGATTTCTCCAGCCATACTCTCTCGTAACATCGCCTTGCAGATGAGTGATGGATCCATAGGTATGGATCGTCACTCCTGGACAAACTGATCGCCAGATTACTAACCATCTCTAATACCCTTTTCCTTCCCAGAACTTCATCTCTTTCATTTCCTTTAAAATATCCTCCACTTAAGGTCCCCGAAAATGACAAAGGCCCTGAGGGGAATTATTTTTCTCAGGGCCTGCTGTGTGGAGCTAATGTTAAAAATATATATATGTGCAGATATACGTTCACCGTTTGTCTCATTTCTGACTGTTGTTATTTAGTGTATAAGAAAGAGCTGCAGCAATATATGTTTAAGAACAAAAGCAAAACCTTCAGCTCATTGACGTCTGACGTTTTTGAATTTTCGGAATTCACTCATTCTTCAAAATTATCCTTGTAACATAGGATCTGAGGGAAATTATTTTCTTCAGAGTCAGTCTTCCAACAAAAATTTTGTCTGCTTTGATTCAAAATTATGATTTATAACTTAGTGGTAAAAATCGTTGTCCCGGTAACACGGAGCTCTTGAGTTCGATTCTCAGTTGTGACCGTTACCTTTTTATTATCCGTATTTTGTTCTGTTTCATGTTTCGTTTAGATTTATTAAGATAATGTTAATTTCTTCATCTTATTTGTTGACATCCTCTACTTCTCTTGCCATTTCTTGCCATCTCTGGGATGCCAGTCAGTGACATTTTTACACAATTTCTTTTGTGGATCGCGGATAATGTGACCTGTGCATCTCCACTCTTGTTGGCCTATTCGGGTAACTATATCGGCAACTTTAGTTTTTTCCCTTATTATGCTACATCTCACTCTGTCTTGTTTCCTTATTCCTGTCAAACTTCTCTCCATGGCTCTCTGGCAGCGTTTCTGTGGCGTTTGGTGAGTGCCCAAGTTTTACATCCATAGGTGATGACTGGAAGTATAGATGTGTTGAAGACTTTACTTTTTATTTTCATACTTAGCTCCTTGGATTTCAAGACTTCTTTCAAAAACCAGAATTTCGTCTATATATTTGCTCGATATCTTTAGTGGTTTGATCTTTGTGAGATATTATAGGAAGACGACCTAAAACTCACGGCTGGACATCATTGAGAAGAGTAACGCGTGACAGGTACCAGCGGAAAATGTTAGAGGAGGCCTATGCCAAGATGCAAACTGAGCTTCGGGATATATATTATAACAAACAAAAACATGTCTAATATTCATACTTAACAGAAGACCAGGCAAAAGCCTGGTCTTCTGTTAAGAATTATTATTATTATTTCTATATCAATGATTAAATAATATTAAATCGTTGAAGACAATAATAACCAATCTCGAACAAAAAATCTAAAATAGAGAAGAAAGAAAAAGATTCGGTTGCATCTTGGAATTGAAACCAAGATCTCTGCCTTGCCAGGGCATTGCTTTCACCAAAGAGCTAATTCAACCATAAAATTTCCGTCATTTTTAATTGTATCACATTTCGACTTTATTCTTCTAAAGCCATAATTAATATTTTTGTTCAAATCAATTGGCAGTTACAACCTTACAAAAGTATATGAAATACTTTTTGAATAAATTTATTTGAATTTTCCTTTAGTAAAAGGTTTAGAAGCATTGGATGTGTGAGAGTGAACTATGATGACTCTAACGGTAACGGCGCCTTATGCAATCGTTACGGGCTCCGGGCGTTACCGTCGTTTGCGGCTAACAGTCGTTATCCATACAAAAACACACATCAAGATTATAGGTGGATACTACCAGACGCGGTGTACACTGTACACGGTGTTTTGTTGTACAGAGTTATATTATTTATAGCTTCTCTATTGAAAGACGCCCGAAGGGATGTTAAACCTGATATTTAGTTTAGATGGATAGATGAAAGCGACCAAGCCACTGAACCGGTAGTTCCTAGAAGTGTCATCAATGACGATTGGAAAGAAAATGCTAATTTACATTCACGTTCGACTCTTAGGCCACACACAATTTCATTTTTTATTATTTATTTATTTTTTGAAACATGCGGAGTGTTAACAATTATTATGTTATGAAAAAATTGCAATATAATGCATATTGTAACAGCCAGAAATACAAGGTCAGTACTACCATATTATTGTGGCAATACTGCGACCATGGCCCATTTCAATATACCACTGCAAAGAATTCGAAATTGAGGCAGTATATATTCGCACATAGACTTATGGAATGTGTCGCTTATAAAATTTAAAGAGGAAATAATGAAATCATTTATCCATAATTCAAGTACTCACTAAGAAAGCTCTTTGGTAAATTTGTGAAATAAATTTACCTAATATTTATAAAAAATCTCTTCGTATTGTATCGTATTAATGCATCTTAGTAATTAATTGTATGATATATAGTAATTTTACAAACAATCACAATTATAAAAAAAAAATTAAAACTTTTTTCTTTTCATCATTGTTACCAACTTACAAATATTGGTACTATCTTACAACAGTGGTTATTCTTATTATTTTGTTCACAGATTTTCTTAATTTTATTGTTTCTTTGGAAATAAGGTTTGTTTCCTAGCTTGCAATATATTTTGCTTATTATTTACCTACCATTAAACATTTTCAAAGTACCTCCTAAGTTTAGTTCTTTGCAAATATATCATATATAAATATATTTTTTCATTGTTGCAATATTGTCATATTTAAATATACAAGCTCACTTGAGCTTTTTTTTCATGTTGTTGCTATACCTTATCTTTGTTATTATGTAAAAGACGAACGGCATTAATTTTATGAATAAATAAATAAATATTGTGGTTTTTTTGCTAACGCTGATAACATTTGGCGAGAGATTCTTTTTGGTCACGAGAGTGGGTTTCCAGTTACCTTTGAAGCGTGGATGCCCAGGCAAACTTCTACGGTTCGACGGTTTTTGAATAAGTTAAAATCAATGTAATCGGCAGTTTTATCAGTAACCCGGTTTGGGGGCAGTAAACCATAATGCTTTTAGTGACAGTGTAGCCATTATTTGTTTACATAACCTATTTATTAGGTATTATCCCGTCCTCAATCGAGGTGAATCGGTTTCAAAATGTACCCCGCATGTAGAGGAATTTTAAATACATACTTTCGCACGAAAGTTAATAAGATTTATCATCCAGGCTAGACACGAAGCCACTTGACTCGCGTAAGTGCCCGCAGTAATGAATATAGTATTGAAATTGTCAAACCCCCGACCCTAATAAAAACCCGCCGGATCTCGTTGAATGCCACCGGCCTTGCATCTTGGATACGCCTCAAAACACACCTCTATCGGCTAATCAATTCGGTGGATGGTTAGATGAAAGTCTTCAAGCGACTTCAAAGTGCTAGATTGATTTATTTCTTGGAAAGGCTTGCAAATTTTAAATTATTGTTTTTGGCTTTCACCCTTCAAGGGTATCTTTAATGATTCGATGCATGATGTAATAATGAGCTCCGTTGCACAGCGGTAAGAGTTGTGACTCAGAGTCAAGAGGTCAAGGGTCAAAACCCGGTGAAGTGAAAGAAAATATGTTTTGAAATTTAGGTAATTTTCATAATTGTGTATTCGTTAGAACTTTAAAATCGTTACAAACCAATAATCTATTTCTTAAATTACATTGGTGACGTACTGAGCCTATCTTACCAGAAAATCAGAGGATCCGGCATCGAGATGTACTCGAAGTCTAACGAGGGCTTGATGTTAATAATTCAGTAGGCCTGACGGAAAACCTGCCCTGGTATTGCAGAGGTGCGCTGCATGAATAGTTCCAATTTTTCGAAGCTTTTTAAAATGTCCCTGAAGTCTGGCTCTGTGCCCTCTGGTTGGAAAAAAAGTCATTCATCCTATTCCAAACAAGGGTGACAAGGAGAACTACTGCCCCGTAGCGATCACATCAGTTCTATACAAGGTGATGGAACGTGTGAACAACGACAACCTGATACCTCGATAAGAACAAAATCATTAATGAACGTCAATACGGAATCCGGCGGAACCGCTCGTGCGGCGATCTTCTCGCGTAAGCGCCTCCGTACATGGAGCTACTTACAAACTATTCGAGCCTGATGCGCGTAGCACGCACACCGCTCGTGGGTACCCGCCATACAATTTTGCTGGTGTTCGTACACGGCGCTGCGCGACGGATGTCAGGTTGAAGTCGGTAGCGCGCTAACGACGGTGCTGGTAGCGCGCTACGCGTTGTAGCATTCGTGTCTGCTAATTTCGTTTGACGTTTGACAGAAATGGCGTCTGAACATGAAAGTAATGTTAGATTTGTTCTGGAAGTGAATAAAAATGCGTGTTTACATAACTTTACATTACCAGAATACGCAAGAAAGGATTTAGTGAAGAAGGCATAGATTAATGTTGGAAAAAAAGTCATTTGACATCGTTCGACATCGTGTTAACTCCACGGCTGCACGTGAAAAATGATTAAGTTCAGTATAATTCGGGTAGTGCCGTGTACGGAAACCAGCTTTAAAAAGTAGTACATCTGCAGGGTACTTGTGGTTGTGTCACAATCACGTAGTTTGTAAGTATCTCCATGAACGGAGGGCCTAAATGACGCATGTTTGGGGGCGGTGTCTGAAACGTTTCGGTGAGACTTAAACATTTACACTGGACATTTCCAAGGCCTTTGACCGGATTTGGCACCGAGGACTTGCCAACAAACTGTCTTCTTATGGACTTTCCTTGTGTACGTGGTGTTATCCTTGTGTACGTGGATTGCCGACTTTTTGAGGGAGAGGTCAATTCAGACGTTTGCTAATGGTTTCACCTCTTCCATAAATGCTGACCGGTTACAGGGATCGGTTCTGTCTCCTACTTGGTTTTTTGCACATCAATGACCTTATGTCATGTGCACCAATTCATTGTTACGCAGATGACAGTACAGTAGAGAGAAGAGGGCTTTGGAGCAAAAAATGGACAGTTACCTTGAGAGTGTTTTCTCTTGGGGTAAAAATAATCTCGTTGAATTTAATGTTTCAAAGACCCAATCATGTCTAATTACGTCTAAAGTGGATCAAAATAAAAATCTAATCTCCTTCAATGGAAGCAATCTTCGGAACATGCCCTTCTTTGATATGCTTGGGGTAACTCTGAGTGACCAGCTAAGGTATATTTGAATCCCTTGCTCAAAACAGAAAAGAATTTGGCGAATTTAAAATAGTTGGATTGACCCAGAAATTTCAGGCAGTTGCAAAATAAAACAATCTCCATTGGATAAGATCAACCTTAATTGTAATAATATTTGTGTGATTTTAAATAGCGCCTCTTTTGTAAAAAAATCACCTTTAAGGCGCTGTACAAATTAATGCTTTATTTCTACAATGATCCATCTTACTTGTAAGTAGACTGGACAACTTTTTACAACAACTTATGACTAACAGATTGCATCCACCTGTTCGTTGATAACATACAAAACTATTATTACTATATGTGCAATGCAATTGACCAATGAACTTGATGTTGCGCTAGAATGTAAAAAACATACAGGACCATACTTACCTGGGAGGTCACTTGAGATTAACGCTGTTAGAGAAATTGTTGCTTGTTTGTTAGAGAAATTTAGATACAGTTTGCACGCAGAGGACATAATTGAAAACACGTGTTATCGGAAATGCCTTTATTACACCTTGGTTAAAACTTACAGCCAATTATTGTGGATTGGATATTGCAAACATTTGTACAATTTAAACGCAAATAAAACACTTTTACGATGCATAATACCATACCCCGAAAAAATATCATATTTCAAACGATTTACCAATATGGAGCATCATTTTTTTCACATGACCGCAATACGTCATAAACAACAGTCCAGTAATCTATTCATTTTCTCCATCCGCCTAAGGCAGATAGTTCATACAATACCTAACATTTTCGCATCCATCCATCTTTGGCCCATCAATGTGCAATAGTCGATGGTGAAGCTGTCTTTGTGTTGTACCATTCACAGCACGCAGGGTCACGATTTTACTTTAAAACAATGTAAATTTGCTTCGTCCAGGTATACGTACCAAGATGTTGCATCATTTCTTGCGTGATCGAGAGGTCTTTCAACCAAATACATAATGATGGTAATTTTAATGATCTATTGATCTGGTATTGTTCGACTAACCTACTTTTTTTTTCAAATTCATTACTGAAGATTTAAAATATACAAACTAAATTAGTGTATTCATAGTCCTCCTCACTAGGGATTCTGTTAGGATGTGGACTGTAAGTTATTGTGTTGGCGTTACATCATGATTTCCGTTTGATTTGATTTATGTTTGTGGACTATGTTTGTTGATTTTCATATCTTCATGTTTGTTGTCTGAAGGTTGTGTTAAATCAAATTAATACTTGAATATATGAAGACCTCCGTGGTTCAATAATAAGGAACTCCAGTGAAAAATATTATGGCTTTAAAAAAATATGTTCATATAGACCAATATACGCTGATTCTGAATAAATAAGTTTTATTACATAATATTTAACGTAGAGTTTTTAAAAAATATATTTAAAAGTCCATTTTAAAACGTGTCATTAAAACACCCTATTGCTGGATTTTGGCGGCGTGACGTCACCGCGCCGCGTCACTTTGCTCAAAGTTGTATAGAAATCAATAGAAATGAAGACGCAAGCCGTTCGGCATTCCGAGTTATTGGTTTATAGAGAATTGGACATACAATAGTTTTTGTTTTTATTGAAACATTATTTAGGCCTAAATAATTCAGTATCAAAAATAAAGTGTCTCTAATAGTTTATCTATATTATTTAAAATATTCAAAAACTTTAACTGTACAAAAAACGATCGTATTGCCCAGTAATGTCTATGAAAACGCTCCAATGCTGAAATTCAAAATGGCGGGAGTCAAACAGCTGATTCCAGTTCCCTATAAGATTCATACTTCGGTTAGTCATGATGACGTCACACTAGAGTCGGTGGTTTTCGGGGGATCTTGAAAAATTAAAACTTTGACATTTATTTTAACTATTAAAACTTACTCTAAAAATAAAAATAAATATGCAGTTATTTAAGTTAGAAGGTCATTATTCATAAAAAAAATTTAAAAAAATTGGACTGGAATTCTCTATTATGATCCCCGGCAACTAATTTGGGGGTTGCAGTTTCAATCCCAGCGCGCGCAAGTAAATTTAATTTGTGTTATTTCTCAATTTATTCATTAAATACAATATGTAGTATATTTGTGGCATGGTGGTGGATACTTTCAGTATTGCTCCGGTGAAATATCGGATATGAATAGCCAGTTGCTTAACCACCTTCATCTTACCCATCTTCTTCCAATGCGTATCTTAATTTAGTTTGTGAATTGTTTTTTGTTTCTTCATTTTTTGTACCGAGTGTAAGATTGTTGAATACTTTAATGGCCTGGTATTTTTGGTGTCTTTGTCCAAATCTTGTGCATTGACAGAGTTTTTACGTTTTGTACATGTTAGCTCATCAAACTGGTCTCTTAATTTGTGGTTGTTAAAATTGAATTTTTTGGTCAATAGAATACTTCTTCAGTAGAATTTTTTTGTGTATATTTGGCGTACTTCTAATACGTCAAATATTTGTTTAGTGTCTACGTATTTTAAGTATTTCTTTGCGACTTTCACATAACCGATAGCCGAGTTTGTTGCTCCTCCCCAAGCAATGATTCCGTATTCTATTACGGATTGACAAAGTGCAAAATCATTTTCATTTGTTTTAGTTTAAATACGTTTTTCATGTTAAGGATTTCATTACTAGCAACGTTTTGATTCTGAACGCTGATCTTTCACCATGGTGATACTGAGAACCACACAAATTGTTTACATGCACTTTATTTTCTCTTTTGACTGCAAAATTGTTTATTTGCTACTTGCCAACTGCCTCGAACGCCAGAAATAATTGACGTTTGCACAGGCAATTAATATTAATAACGCCCATGTGGTCTACAGCAGCAAAACGGTTAAATTACGAAACTAGAATATTTATATTTTCTTAATTTGTTTTTAACAATATTAAACACTATCACAGTATTCGTGATCATAAAAATCAATCGAAAAATTAAAAATAATTTCACAATTTAATTTAAAAACGTGCTCTGTTGAATATCACAGAAAAATCTTTTGACAATGAATTAAACTGATGTGTACACATCTGATCTGTTGACTGATACTGTGATGTTGTCCGAAACGTTGGCTAAAGGAGGTGGTGCAACACGGCATAATACCCCAAAATATCACTATAATTCTTTTGGTATGAAAATCTCAATTCATATAAATAATATTATTAAAATAGTCTACACTAGCGAAGATCATGAGAAAAATCACGGGATACTGGTGTTAGTAAATATAGTTATCTAATTAGTAAATAACGCTTTAAACAATGTCGAAATCTGACTTTACTTGTCAACAAAACCTTTGAAATTGTAACAAAAGAAATTAACATTTCAAATATAGAATTAAAATAATTTTTTTGGTATCGAAATTCTATATTATCGGTAAGTACTTTATATATATTATACGGTAGTTCCAATTTTGAAAATGAATTTGAATGCGAGTTCACTGACCTAGAGCTACAATCACTGAAAGGATCCACAAACGAAATTAGTATACTTGATTATACAATATTAATTTCAGGACGTAACTATTCAATTTTTAAAGATTAGATTTTATTACGTCAATAAAAACTGACAAAAAAGAAAAAGTATTCAATGAGACAAGTCCCAAGAAATGATTTAAATCCGTAATCTGAGATAAGTAAATATTGTGGGACCATCTTAAGCGTAATTTCATAAACAATAAAGATTATATCTCTTTTCACTTAAATTGTTTATTTTTATGAGCCATTCAGTATTACGAATTACAATTCAATCAAATAAAATTCAAAAAGACGATATAACTTGCACCTGTTATTAGAGAAATAGACGCAGACATAAAAACATGACATCTAAACTGTTATTAAGAAGTTAAAACGTTTCATCTCGAGTTATTTAATAATAATACAAAGTCTCGAATGTGTAGATTGTAAGATGACATAGAATGTGGCGATATAGACATCTTTATAAACAACCTCGTTCATTTTAAAACGGGGACGGGGGGGGGGGGTGGAGGTAAAAAAATCATGAAATTCGTGCGACGTAATTTATGGATGGCCCTTTTTTGTGAAAAATCACCTCGAGGGCGCTGTATTATTACTAATTACTTCTTTTCTCTCTTTTTTCTATTTCTCTGTTATATATTTGCTATGTTTTTTTATATTTTCTTTTTTTTTAAATTTATTTTAGACACTGTAACGCTGTTCGAAACGTTGACTAAAGAAGGAGGTAGCGCAACACGGCACAACACCCCAAAAATAAATAACAAAAATACTTTTGGCAGTGAAAACCTAAAAGCATACCTAAGTAATAAAACCGATAAATTCTCCCCTCTTTGACTGCATAAGTAATGCATATATTCATAAATAATATCTTTCCATGAACTGTTTTTTGTTAGTTTTTAATTAGTATCTTATGTTTTCGCATACACGGCCGTTTATCAATTGAATAAAATATTCACATCTGTAAGGCTGTTTTGTTTTACAATCAATCAAACTTATTTATGTATATTTCGGCTAGTTTTTTTCAAAATGGCGACGAAGCTCTAAGTTTACTGTACAGTGCGTTGGTTCCACTTCAGTATAGGAAAAAAATCTGACTTACTCTGCGCCATTTCCCGTGTGTTCAATAATCTTAGTTACTATCCAAAAGATCAAATCCCTGACGAAAAGTGAATTATGTATTTTTCTCACCTCACATAGCTTCACCGCTTTCGTAATGGTCCCATAACACACGGGACAATGGCTCACTTTCATTTTCCGTACAAATACATACTTCTCACTTCTCTCACGCACATCCAGTGCCAACCAACCATCCGACTAGGTACCTACTCTTACTGCAGTGTTTCTCAAACTTATTTGTGTCACGCGCCTCTTCAACGGTTAAGAATTTTCCATGCCCGCTCCCTAAAATTATTGGGCATTATGTATACAAATATAATTAATGCAAAACTGCATGTGTTTGTTTGTTACGCTTTCATGCATAGACCAATAAACCGATTTTAAAAATTCTTTCACTAATACAAACCACATTATATGCAAGTAATATAGGCTGCATATAATGGTTAGTTCTGGCGTTATGAAATTATAAATATTAATATATTACATTTATTATACGTTTTCTGTCGCTAACAAAAGCGAGTTATTGTTAACGTCAGAAAACAAATCATTGCCGTGGAAACGATGTTGATATATTTGCGGAAAATCGTAGTTAATGTCTATGTATCAATATAAATAAAAATGAATCTCCGAAATGTTTTTATGCATAACTTCCGAGCGACTGCACCAAATTGGATAATTTTTTTATACTACTGGTGAGCTCTGTCGTTGTGAAATTTAGGTGGCACGCCAGCTGATTAAGAACTGAATGTACCGGAAATGAATGTATGATACGCGGGAGTGGGGAGTGGTAGGGGGGTGGGTGGAGGGGTGAGAGGGGAGGGTGGAGTGGGGAGGTTGGGAGAGGGGGGGGGGGGAGATTGGGGGGATAATTGATAAGTGCAAGCGCTTGAGTAATTTCCCTCTAATACCATGCGAGCGAAGCCGCGGGTAAAACTAGTAATTTTATAAATTAAAAAAATGGATGGTTGCTTCAAATTAGAATTTCATTTTTTCTTACAGTAGGTCCACACAGAAGACCATGAGGAAAAAACCCTCAAGGCCTATTACAACTTTGGGGATGCTGTGTGGAGAGTGTTTTTATGGAAAGGAATGAGAGGAGTTCTGAGAAGGTAAACAGTTTGAGGGGTAGGTAAGACAATCTGGGGGAATCTGGGGGACAATATTTGTCCAGGAGTGACGGACGTATGATATTCCACTGTGGTGCAAAGTGATGGGTCGAGGGAGTCCGGCCAGTCAAAAGATCTCCGTTAACCAGTATTTCCTGATCCGGCTCGCCATGCATTAGGAGGAGAAACGCATCCGCTGCCAAGACCTTTACAAACCTCACTCAATGAACCTGGACATTCCTGCTAAGTAACAAACCACTTGGAGCGACCTAAGGGAGAGGTGTTGGTTATCGATATCGATAAATTGAAAAACATAGTTTAAGGCAGCGATTCCCAAACTCGTCAGCCACGGAACCCTAATACCCTAATGGATATTGGCGGAGCTTAATTCAATCCTAAAACCGTATAAACAATATTACGAATAATAATCTACGGATGAAAGAGAGCGCCGCAGGAAAATATTTTTTGACGTTCAAACAATAAGATTATTTCCGATTTCATAATTTAGAAAATTATTTTTCAAAAATGTTTTGTCCCAAAATCTTTTAGTAGGTACATTTTAATTGGAAACCTTTATAATATATCAAACGCAGTTCCTCAAATAAATGCGTCCGAAAAAATTTCTGCATTTGAGGTCAAATCGCAAGTCGTTTTGGCCGGCCACAAATATCAACGTTTCGGTATTTTCAAAAAATTTTGAAAGTGAAAAAAATTTGAAATTGAAAATTGAAAATTTTTGAAAATTTTGAAAATTTTTGAAAAAATTTTTGAAAAATTTGAAAATTTTTCATCCTTTAATTAATACTAGTGGTCGCCCATTGGTCGAAATTCGACCATAATTGTAATGTTTTTTTATGTTTGACATTCAGTAAGACCATAGACAAATAATATTAAAGACAAACAATATTAATCTATTCTCAATTTGACAATAGACTTTAACAATAAACAATAGAGTAAAGACGCGAGTGTGTGTGTCAAATACATGGTTGTGTGTGTAATGTTTTTGTTATTGATTTAATCTATTTTTATGCATAATTTTTAAAAAATATTAGCATTCTGCACTCCTCCTCTATATAAACTATAAGTGTGCGAAATTTCATACTCCTCCGTCCGCGCAATTTTCGTAAAAAGGGGTACAAAGTTTTGGCTTCACGTATTAATATATTGATGATAAATTTGTAAAACACAATGGTGTTTCGTTGTAGGATACAATATTATTGTCCTGCCATGGAGCGCGCACTTTGAGAAAGACCAGCTTACTGCCTAATTAATCATAAAATTTCTCAAAAGTATAATTAGTATATTTAATCTTTGTCTGTGGGATTCATTCACCTCAAAAGTATCAGTACTCCGTTACTGTGACAAGAATACAGTACTACGGGAAGATTACTTTACTTTAGAGGATACCTATGCCAAAAGCAATCTTTTTGATCACCTCCATAGACATATGAATATATAGACCTGCCCTAAGTGATAAAAAGCGTATTATTTCCCCCTCCCCATCCCGGTTCCATTTGTAATTTGGAACCGGCTGGGCTCACGAATGAACGAACTAAAAAATTTGAAGTCATCATTCTTGTGCGAACCAGCGGCAAGCTTTGATCGGAACATTTTACGAAATAACACGGCCAAATGGTGGCTTGTTCTATGAAAACGTGTAAAAATGGAAATGAAAAAGAGAATAAACCCAACTATCGTATTACATTCCATAGGAAAGCATTATTTTACTTTCTTTTAAGCTTATTCAGATCGTATAATATGATCCTTTTTAATAACCATCAATCCACCATAACAAATGTACGCGTTTCTCAAGTGTGCTCGTCGCTGTTTACTGGGGTAAGTAAATTATGAAACATTTGTAAAAATGTCTTAACTAAACACGGCAACAAAATATTCGACTCTGAAAACAAGTGAACCTTACTTTGCCTTATTTGGACTTTGTTTTGTTCATAACGTGGCGAGCAATTCGCGCTCCCATGTAAAAAGGTCTATTCATTCAAAAGTAGATTTTACTTTTAAGAACTAAATGGTGGTATTGTAATGCGAGGTGCCTATATACTGTCAGATTGATTTATTGACGAATCACATATCTCACAGTCATCTTCCTCCCTTCGCGTCCCGCTGCTTTGGTTTGTACCCCTCACCTGTCTGTTCTTGTCTAGGTATATTCATATGTCTATGACCACCTCAAAAAAGACAGAGGCAAACACCTCACACTGATGCAAAACTGCTCGAGTTTGTTTATGACGCTCTCACGCATTAACCAATAAAAAGACTTTAAAAATTCATTCACCAATAGAAAGCTAAAATATATGCGAAGACTATAGTCTGTGTATGATGGCAAGCTCTGGCGTTATGAAATTATAAATATTAATATATTATATTTGTTTTACGTTTTCTGTCGCTAACAAAAGCGAGTTTTTGCTAACGTCAGAAAAAAATCGTTTTCATGGAAACGATGTTGATATATTTGTGGGCTCTAAGCTGGTAGGTACTCAGCCCCCTGGTCAGCTACTGCTCCAGAAAATTCAAATATTAGAATATGTTTTGTTTTTTTTGGAAAAGCTTCTGTTTTGGAATAAATGTCAGATAAGAGTTCCTACATTAAAACTATAATTCGTAACGATTATAAAGACTGAACAATAAATAGTGTATTTTTTTTATTATATTAACAAACTTCCAAATATTTAATTAAAAATACACATCCGAAATGTTTTTAAGCGCATAAACTCCGAACGAATGAACAAAATTGAATAATTCTTTTTTTCTTTGAGCTATAGCTTTATAAAATTTAGGTGGGAGGTGAGATGTTTGAAAACTGAATGTAAGGGAATGAATGTATGGAATGAGGGAGGGGGCGGGGGTGGGGAGGAGGGGGGATAATTGATAAGTTCAACCGCTCCAGTAATTTCCCGTAATACCATGCGAGCGAAGCCGCGGGGAAAAGCTATTACTAAATATATCAAAGTGTAATTTTCTACCTTTGGACAAATTAAGTTATATACCAAACTCCCACACAGTATCAAATAAATTAAAACAAAAATAACTACATTAAGGACATTAAATTTTGGTTTAAGCCGCCGCTATCCGAATTTCACCGATTTCTTACATATCTCCCTTAAACATTTGAAGTTTTTAAGCTCTTAAAAAAATATATGTTATTTTTAAAGATAATATCTAGATACGTTCCATGCCGAAACGCAAATTATATGAAATTCCCTCGATAGAAAAAAATCGCAAAGTATGCTCCGAAAATTATTTAAAGCAAGTCTATTTTTATTATTTTACAAGTTATATTTGTGAAAAAAATTACAATGTTTCTTTAAATGATACTTAAGATACCTTCCACGAGATTTTTGCTCTATTTTAAACGAATCGTATTTTATTAAGCATTTTCATCATTTTCGCTTCAATTTTATCACTTAAAATATTAGCGCGCTCTGTCCAACATTCGTAATTACATATCTCTCCATCTTCTTCTTTTCGAGAGCGGTTACGGGGCCTTAAGGAACTATCGGAAAAAGAACTAACTAGTGCATTAGAAACATTGTCATAGAAGTTTTTAAAAAACAGTACCGTATTGCTTAGAAAGTACACCAAGAGCAGTTGTTTTCTGTCATGATTTTGGCACATATAATATTATATACGGCGTCAGGAAACACGTAGTACAACAGGAAACTGGTGAAACAATATTACATTCAGATTCTGATTTACTGTCAATTTTATGGTTTACAGATTATTTTATTTTATTTTACAGATTTTTTTATTTGAGCTGTCGTTTTTGAGTAATTCGAGTCTGAAATAGAAATTTTCACTAGGAATTAATGTCAGCTGTTTAATATTTTTTTTAGACCCGACTCCAAATGTTTTGTATACCGTTTAATTGCAAAAAAACGAAATAAAGTAAAAAACAAATTTAAAAAAAAAAACTATCAACTATTAAATAACTTTTATTATAGAAGCTTAGGCTCCTCTCCAAAAGTTTCTAATTCTTTAGTTTCGAAAAAAATTGGAAAACGTTTTAAAATAATTCTAAAAGCACACAACGAAAAAAAAGCTTTAATGATTTCTTTATGTGATGTAAATTCACTAATGTCTCGTTTGTAGGTACTTCAAGTTTCCAGACACCGTGTGTTTTATATTAATCTTTTGTTTTTTAAACGCTTATGATTAATTTTTCCAACACAATTACGTGGTTCAAAATACAACATAATACTGTCTCTATTCTTCATCTTTCAGAACAAAATGATTACCTAATGGACTCAGTACAGTAACTCACTTGCATAATCACTTATGACCCGTTCGCATTGGTCGAGTATTTTAGTCGAGTGGTTCAGAGTTCATTTTGTAGACGCGTGGAAATGTTGTGGCATTGGAGCGAAGATGCAACTCTAAAATTATTTATTAATGCTGTTATTAATCTCTTTTCGTGTCCATAGTTTACTTGTTTTACTAATTTATTCTTCCACCTCTTCTAAAATTTCACCTCTTCTAAGCATTATAATATGCTTAATTTACTTTGCTTTGTAGCAAGCAGCCCGTCAACCGCCGTCATCTTGCAACGTGCGGCGGACACAAATGTACTCTACTTGAAAGTAATGTGAACGATTTTCGGCGAGTCAAGTGGCGAGTTACTCGCCAGTTAGTCTTCATCTCCAACAGGGACGCGTTCTCCGTAAATATTTCATCAGTTGCATGACTGATGACTGATGAGGCTAATTTATTTGACAAGCGAAAATATTTGAGCTTAATTCATTCAAATGTCTTCTTAATTCTTCATAATACTTAAAAGAAATATATTAGAATGTTTTCCCATTCAGACAATAGATGGTGCTTTGTTACGGTGACTGTATGCCTATACAAGGAGGCAACAACGCGGTATTCAGTTCATTCAATCAGCACTAATCATACGTAACAATAAATTATTACCAATCCTGTAATCGAGTCATTGTGATTTGCATTATTTTGTGACTACAACTGCTCCTAACCGTCTGGTGCTGGTGTCTATGGCTATCTCCAATTAAGGAGGGGTGGATCTAAGTCCCTTCGTACACAGATATACTTGCTACGTGATTGTGACGCAAAGAAAGTATCCTATTGATATGCTACTCTTAAATGCTGGTTTCCGTACATGGCGCCGCCCGAAATAAACTGAATTTGATCATTTTTTCACGTGCAACCGTGGAGTTAAGGCCCCGTAACCGCTCTCGAAAAGAAGATGGAGAGATATGTAATTACGAATATTGAAATTGATAAAATTGAAGTGAAAATTGTGAAAATGTTTAATAAAAAACGACTCGTTTAGAATAAAGCCAAAATCAGGTAGGGGTTGTCTAAAACAACATTCAAAGAAATACTGTGAATTTTATCATACATATAACTTGTAAAGTAACAGAAACAAGCTTGAAAATAAAAAATTTCGGAGCATATTTTGCGATTTATTTCTATCGAGGGAATTTTATATAGATACTAGCTTTTCAAAAAAGAATTATCCAATTTTGTTCATTCGTTCGGAATTTATGCGCTAACAAACATTTCGGATGTTTATTTTTAATTAAATATTTGAAAGTTTGAGAATATAAAAAAAAATTACAGTATTTATTCAGTTCATTTATTCAGTCTTTATAATCGTTACGAATTATATTTTTAATGTAGGAACTGACATTTATTCCAAAACAGAAGCTTGTCCAAAAAAATAAAACATATTCTAATATTTGAATTTTCTGAAGCAGTAGTAATCGTTTCCATGGAAACGATTTTTTTCTGACGTTAGCAAAAATTTGCTTTAGTTAGCGACAGAAAACGTATAACAAATATAATATATTAATATTTATAATTTCATTACGCCAGAGCTTACCATCATATACAAAATATAGTCTGCGCATATAATTTAGCTTTCTATTGGTGAATGAATTTTTAAAGTCTTTATATTGTGTTATGCGTGAAAAGGTCATAAACAAACTCGAGCAGTTTCGCATTTATAATATTAGTATGGATGTAAGAAATCGGTTGAAATTCGAATAGTGGCGGCTTAACCCTGTACTGTAATTTAGTTTACATGTTAAGGAAGAGGAAGGTCACTGTCTATATTTGATTTCGAAAATTCTGTGTGAAGCCCTGGCATCTCCGGGGACTTCAGCTAGGATTCTATAAGTTATTTAATAACTCAAAAGCTATATTAAAAAAATAAGAGTGCTAAACTAAGAACAATCTCTAACCTGTTAAAACTTTTTTAATCTTTAAACCATTAAAATTAACATCCACAAAAACCTTACTGCCAGTCTGTTCAAACGTTCAAACCAACCAAAATCTAATGTCAGTCGCCGACTTCCAGCACTGGTTTTATGATCCCAATCAATCAAAGATCTTCCACTCGATAATAATTAATGTAGGAAATTAACAGAAAGAACATTGTTTCGTTAATCAATCAAATCGTAAAATGGGGAAATTTTTTGCGCAATGTTTGTAAACCACACTCTAATTGCATGTGAAGTGCAATTAACTTCATGTAGGAGAAAAATTATATAGATTATAATCGCTTGACGCTGTGAATGCACAAAATATGCAATGCCAACTTACTACTTCATTGACGTGAAGAGAGATTTTTTGACGCGATAATCTTTAATTTTCCCCGCTGACCTCCACTTATTTTCCACTCCCAATACATCAGTCGCTTATAATAGAGAATTCCAGTCCAATTTTTATTATTTTTTTTTATGAATAATGACCTTCTAACTTAAATAACTGCATATTTATTTTTATTTTTAGAGTTAGTTTGAATAGTTAAAATAAATGTCAAAGTTTTAATTTTTCAAGATCCCCCGAAAACCACCGAATCTAGTGTGACGTCATCATGACTAACCGAAGTATGAATCTTGTAGGGAACTGGAATCAGCTGTTCGACTCCCGTCATTTTGAATTTCAGTATTGGAGCGTTTTCATAGACATTACTGGGCAATACGATCTTTTTTTGTACAGTTAAAGTTTTTGAATATTTTAAATAATATAAACTAATAGAGATACTTTATTTTTGATACTGAATTATTTAGGCCTAAATTATGTTTCAATAAAAACAAAAACTATTATATGTCCAATTCTCTATAAACCAATAACACGGAATGCCGAAAGGCTTGCGTCTTCATTTCTATTGATTTCTATACAACTTTGACCCAGGTGACGCGGCGCGGTGACGTCACGCCGCCAAAATCCAGCAATAGGGTGTTTTAATGACACGTTTTAAAATGGACTTTTTAATATTTTTTTTAAAAACTCTACGTTAAATATTGTGTAATAAAACTTATATATTCAGAATCAGCGTATATTGGTCTATACGAACATATGTTTTTAAAGCCATAATATTTTTCACTGGAGTTCCTTATTATAATCGAATATAATTTGCGTTCAAATCAAATCCACACCGCCCGTTTGCCAGCCCGCTCTCAGACACACTTATATATTTCAACCAATGTACACAAAACCTTAACAAATTATATATTGAAACCTTCCTCATAAATCACTCTATCTATTGGTGAAAACCGCATGAAAATCCGTTCGGCAGTTTTTGAGTTTATAGCGAACAGACAGACAGACAGAAAGACGCGAGGGAGGACTTAAATTTATAATAAGTCAAGATTTATTTTTTTTGTTTGAAGTCAAAATAATTACATACATTTATTTTTTAATGAAAGGGTGTAGCAAATATCTATTACGGATATGGGCTGCTTATTTATAATTAGATATGACTTATTTAATTATCTTTAAAATACTAGCGAGTACCCGGCATGCGTTGCATTGCCGCTTAAAGAAAGAAATTGTTCCTACCTGCTTGTCCATCTGGCCCTGTTCCCGCCCCCGTTCTTCAACCGCGTCCTCATTCCCTTCCGCTTTCCCCTTCCAGATTCCCGATCTCACTCCTCCCGCATTCCCACGTCCCGGGAACCCTCCTTCCCCTCTCTTGCGTGCCTTTTCCCCACATCCCGCGTTCCTCTTTCACCTTCTCTGCCTTTCCCCTCCCTCATCCCGCTCCCTCCGCCTTCCCTCTCTGCCTCTAAACTATATGAAATACACACAATTTTAGAGTCATTAAATTAACGTGATGTGACAACTCTTACCACTTAGAAATATTAACACAATTGTTATTTAAATTCGTTTTGTTGTGTAAAAATAATTTCCTTTTACTTTGTCTTAATTTTTTTAAATTTTTTTTATATGTATAATGTTGTCCTTTATTTTATTATATTATCGTTGAGTTTTATTAAACTCATCGGAATTAATGTATTATAAATGTTATGTAATATATTATCACTTATAAATTTAAAAAAATATTATCTTTAAAAATAATCGCGGTTTACATATACATTATTTTGTATTAGGTATACGTTGAAAGTCCAAGAATTGTTGATCATTCAAAGAGGTACCTACTCCAACAATATGTCAACAAGTCTTTCGAGTTTCCTTTATAGAGTTTACGATTTCTTGTATAAAAAAGAAAAAATGTGTTTTTAAATTTAAAATACTGTTTGCAAGAGAAATAATTTATTTTTAATCATTGAAATCCAGTTCATTATACTCTCAGTTCCATCGTAATAGCTAATAATAGGCTTATAATTATAAGATACCTTTCATTTCTCCAATTGAGAGAACTGAGGTTGATTGAAATTACGCGGATCTTGTACGCATTTACTGCAGTGAAATGAGTTGCAATCGAATAATTTATTACGCTTTTAATGCCTAGCATTATTTGCGAGTCTCTTAATATTTCACACCATCATACATGGTTTTAGTTCACATACGTCTCAGGGATCTCATTTCTACTAATTCATTCTTATTTTCATTTAGGCATTCAGTCTAATTATATTCTTTCTCTGCCTTTTTTCATTTCATGCCTCACGGCCATGCCTCAGGATTGGTATCAGGACTTCATTGAGGACTGCTAGACAAATCTAAACCAGCACGTGACATTCAGTACGTAATAGTATAGAAACGGTGAAATTTAAAATTTTATTGAATGAAATTTATTAGGACCAAAAAAATGTGTGTGCTTGCAGAACAAGAAACATCTTTTTTGTATTGAAAAGTTTTATTTTCTATGTTTGTTGTTTTCTAAGCTTGCTAGTGAGTGACACGGATGTGTCAAAACCGGTAGCAATTTTTTTTTTAAAAGGAGTAGCAAATGCACATAGAAAATAAAACTTTTCAAAAGATGTCTGGAAATTGTTACAATAGTTACTTAATGACTATTAGGCGGCTGGTGGAGGCAAAAACATTTACGCTGAAATTGACCAAAATCAAATGATATTTTATCATTTATAGCTAAGTCTGTTTCCCAGACATAAAAACAAATTAGACCGGTCAAATAACGATAGTTTAATTGTTTTGCCTTTAATAATTAGCGAACCGGGGATTTTTGTTTTGCCTCCGCATTCCGCTTCCTATTACTGACAAAGAAAAAAAAAGAAATATCTTTCTTGTATAACAAAAAAAACACAGCATAATAAAAATTTTCAAAGCAATGCTAAACTATCTCAATTCTCTCTTGAACAAAAATTGAGCCTAGAAGAAAAAAAATTACTGTAGCGCTTGCACTTATCATTTATTTTCTCCCCCTCCCTCCCCGCATTCCGTACATTCACTCTCGGTACATTCAGTTTCAAACAGCTCACGTGCCACCTAAATTTCATAATGCCAGAGCTCACCAGTAGTAAAAAAAAGAATTATCCAATTTGGTGCAGTCGTTCGGAAGTTATGCGTATTGAGTTATGAAAGTTAGTAACTACGACGCCTGAAATAATATCAACATCGTTTCCACGGCAACGATTTGTTTTCTGACGTTAGCAATAATTCGCTTTTGTTAGCAACAGAAAACGTAAAATAAATATAATATATTAATATTCAAATTTCATAACGCTAGAGCTTCCCATTATATACATCCTATATTAGTCGCATACAGTGTAGCTTTCTATTTTCAAAAGAATAAAAAAAAAACGTTTATTATTTTATGCGTGAAAGCGTAACAAACAAAAGCACGCAGTTTTGCATTTATAATATAAGTAGAGATATTAATATTTATAATTTCATAACGCCAGAGCTTACCATTATATACAGCCTATATTATTCGCATATAATGTAGCTTTCTGTTTTCAAAAGAATTTTTAAAATAAGTTTATTAGTTTATGCGTAAAAGCGTAACAAATAAACACACGCTGTTTCGCATTTTTAATATAAGTAGAGATATTAATATTTATAATTTCGCAATGCAAGAACTTGCCATTATAAACAGCCTAAATTACTCGCATATAATGTGGCTTTCTATTGGCAAAAGAATTTTAAAAATCGGTTTATTGGTTTATGCGTGAAAGCGTAACAAACAAACACGAGCAGTTTCGCATTTATAATATTAGTACAGATTATATCCGTTTAAGACGTTAGAATAGAACAGAAAAAAATATCACGATGATATTTAAACCCACATAAAATCAGCGAATATTATCTGCAAGCCACAAAGTTCATAAGACTTCTTTGTTATGTTACTGTTTAGGTATATTGCGAGAGTATCTCAGTCCTCCAGGCACCAAGATGTTGCTAAATCTCTAACACACTCTATGAGGTGTGTTATTTCTTATGAGCAACGCAGATAATAAAATCTGCCGTGAGAAAAGTAAAAAGGCAATCTTAGCATTGTATCTTTCTAATTATTATTCTATTCTACATGGAGATATGGCTTTTTTGACGTTACACCATCGAGGTTGATTTAGTTTTTAAAATTGTGGCACACATTGTTCGATGCAGTCAACTTTAAAGTCGTGCAAAGTTATGGAAAGAAAAATCGTTTCCTTTGAATATCATTCTTTCGGAAATCATTTTATAAAGTCGCTTCAAACTACAATAATACAATATTACTTGTATCTATCTATTCGCAATCACAGCCAGATACTCCCAACCTACCACTTTCCCATTTTCTTTCTCTGCCCATTTCTTTCAGGGTTCCATGACATTTGTATTAAATGCAGTCACCATTATAAGAAATCCAGGAATCACTCTTGATTCAAAGTTTACGTTTAATGTACATATTATCAGTGATATCACGAGTAAATCTTTGAAAATGATAGGATTCATACATAGAATATCGAAACCATTCGAAAACCCCAATCCATTATAACCTTATGCAACTCGTTGGTCAGAAGCAAATTGTAATACGGAGTGTTGTCTGGAACCCACACTATTTAAAATATTCAAAACCATCGGATTACAAAAAAAAGTAAGACTTTTATCATTTAAACTTGGATTAATGCCTTACTCGTATCTTACGAGGAACGACTCCCACAATTTAATTTTACAACCCTGGAAAAAAGAAGACGATTTGCTGACTTAATTTTTTTATACAAAAGTATTCATGATAAGCTTCAAACCACTTATTGTCTGAGCAATATTCATATAAAAGTTTCTGATAGATGCAATTTAAAGAGTAATAATACATTCCATCTTGGATTATTTAATAACAATATTCCATACTTCAATCCACTATCTCGAATGTGTCGTCTATATAATACCATTGAATGTGACCATGTAGATATCTATGCAAACAGTCTTACATATTTCAAAAAGCAAATCAACAATCTTCTACCATGATATATCATGGGTAACAATTATGTAATTGCTCTATTATCATTTTATTTTTATTATCTTTCTTTTCTTTCTATGCAGGTTATGTTTGACACTAATATGTTTTATATTTCATTTTGTAGTAATAACTAAACATTGATTACGCATGCTGTAAAGATTTATAATTGGAGTGTTAAGACGTATGTACACCCCAATGGTAATTTTATAACTTTAATAATAGTTAACACTCTGTTTCAAACAATAAATAAATAAATTTGTCTCCCCGGCGTATTTATATACAATTTACCGTCCGTTTAAAATACGGTCCACATACTTACACACAATATAATTAAGTATTCCCGAAGGGTTGTGCGGAGATGGTATACCGCCGAAAAACAAAAATATAAAACATATTTTTTTATTCAAGTGCATAAAAAAAACTACTTGTCTATTTATTAAACCAGCGTAAAAGTACTAAAAAGTGCCACTGTAAACAGATTCGTTTGGTATCCATACCAATTTCTTTCAAAGACATTTTTGAAGTCGTTTTAAATTCGTAAACAATGCACAGAAAATTTTAATTTTGCAATAATTATCATTTCGGAGGCCCAGCTGTCGGGGGATCCACTTTCGAGTCACCGGTTCCTACACCGTATTTATTTTTTAATGTAAAATAAAACAATAACTTTGGAAACACCACTTTTATTTTCATACTTGATGCCGACCGGGTTTCGCTACAGCTTCTTCAGGGCAGTATAATAAATACTCTACTAAAATTAAGTTACATGTGATATATTTATATATATGGTTTAAAACAAAATGGGCTGGACTACTCAAGTGAAGGAGGAAGTAGGGGTAGGGGTAGATGGAGAATTGGGAAGGGAAAAGAAATGTTCTTTGTCAATAGGGAACAACCTTAGTATTGGACTTTAATTTAAATTTATTTGACTATTGATTAGTAATTACCTTACTATTGATGTTTTTGGTTTTCCTTAGTTCCAGTGCTTCTAAATTATCCAATCTGATACCGTGTTACCGTCATATGTTTTTTTGAATTAGGATGACTTAGTTTTTATCTGCCTAATATGAAAACGTATTTATTTTGATACCTAGGAATTACAAGTCCTTCAGTTGCAGTTAGTCTTGTGTTAAAAGAAAATGTGTTTAGAAGTTTTATTGAAATGGCATTAGCAATGTTTGGTAGCCATATCTACTCTTCCCAACCTACCATTTCCCATTTGCTTTCTATGACCACCCCTTTCTGATTCACAGCATACCCCAATTAGAGATGCTGTAGTCCCACTAGCTGCGCTCATATGAGATTCTTGTTCAAAAGTCACGTGCATTAAAAAGGAAAGTAGGTACCTAACTAGATTCGCTCTAAAATATTAATTTGAAAGGATTAATAAGGATTTGCAGATACGTATGGTATTTATATAGTTTCTTAGAAGATACTTAGTACGAATCCAGAGGGGAGACGTCCCATAACGTGTTACAATAAAATCAAATGTAACCCAACATAATGTAACCACGACGTATTTAACCTAACACAAACCAACTGACCTGACCTTCGTACGCCTTACCTAACCTAACCCAATTCTGTCCAAAATTACAGTACCGTAGCACAGTTCAAATAAATCAATCTCCCTTTCCTCCGTTGTCATGGACCAACACTTTTTCTGTACGCACTTATGAATGATTCTCAAATTACTTCTTCATTGTTCCAAAAAAAATACCAAAAAAAAACACATCAGAACCTCGCATTGTCTGCAGTTAATTAAATTAACATTTCGCAAACTGCAACAATCAGATTCCAAAGCAATTAACCCGCATTCCTTAATCTTTGCATTTCCCAATCATAACTCAAGAAATTATTAAAGTACCTACCATACTGCCTTAATTTAAACCGTGGTTAAGATATGCTCTCAGTGTGACAGTAACTGCTATTTGGTTGCAGCGAACTTTTAACTTTTAACGGAGGCGTGGGAATAGACATTAAACTAATGGCTAATTTGAGGTGGAATCTAAAAGCAAATTTGTTTAATTGAGTTAGGTAACGATTTTGATTTTGTACTCTGCTGCATTTGAAATGAGTATGAAATACTTGCAATGATGCGATCCGTATGTAATGCAGATTGTAATGATTGCATTTTGTATTTGCATAGAAAGCAAGGAAAAAGAAATGTAAATAAATATCAATTGTTCAAATGACAATCGCTAATTGAGGCGTGTAGAATCAAATGCAGCAATCTCCACTTTTTTCAAAAGTGGACCAACAATGCAATTTTGTTAATGATTCACTCTTTTACCTAGAAAAGCAGATATTTGGCATTTAAACCAGCTCTTTATGCTTTCATCACTTTGAATGCGTGAGAATTACTGAAATATAGCGTTTTGCTTTTGGTTTTCTCAAAATAACGCATTTGAAGATTGCTGCATTTGATTCTGCACACCTCAATTGGTCGTTTACTGAGGTAATTGAGACTTCACATTGACGTGGGGACTTGGGTGTATTTTGTTTGAGTGCAATTGACAAGCGCAATTGATGCAGCAGCATGATCATTTGGCTGCGCGATTGACAATCGTTCGTTCAATTGCTCTACCTATCGAGCCCTTTAGAAATCAGTATCATTGCTGAATGAGATTTTGTTTTACTTATGACTGCAATATATTGCAATTATCCAAAATTGTTGCAAGTAAAATCAAAATATTATCAACTAGTGGTACCCGGCATGCGTTGCTTTGCCATTTAACAAAGAAACGTTTCCACAGCAACGATTTATTTTGCTAAGCAATAATTCGGTTTTCTTAGGGACAGAAAACGTATAATAAATATAATATTTTAATATTTATAGTTTGATAACGCCAGAGCTTACCATTATATACAGCCTATAGTACTCGCATATAATTTAGCCTTCTATTGGTGAAAGAATTTTTAAAATCGTTTTATTTTTTTATGCGTGAAAGCGTAACAAACAAACAAACAAACACACGCAGTTTCGCATTTATAATATTAGTATGTATTCCCATATTTTAGTTTGTTTCAGTTGTCATTCACAAAACAACTGTGGCGAAAATATTGACGAGCCGATTGATGTTACGTAAAAATTACAAATGAAATGTGCCATGGCGTAGAGAGACGAGAGATCCATGCGCGCTGCCCGCGTATCGGCCTTAGTCGAAAGTACCCGTCGTTCCCGAGACCCAAGTACGCGTTACCCGATCTTTGATCGGGTACTTTAGTTGGACGTAGATAGGTAATAGGTAAATGATAGTTTATTTTAGATTTCAGGTCAGATATCTACCATTTTTGGACATGTTGCTCACCAAACTGAAGTCTTTAACTCGGAAAAACTGTCAATGCGGTCCATGCCAAAGTGAAAGGCAGAAGAAGCAGAGGATGGTCACCAATGCGCTGAAGTGACCCAGTATCTGGTACGTCGATGTCCGCAGCTCTTCGCGCAGCGCTGAACCGCGAAGAATGGACGAGTCTTCTTCACCATAGAAACTGGAGTAGGGGTTACGATCTTCAGCAATGAGGAACCGAAGAAGAATCTCTATTTTTTTTTGTCGTTCTCACGACACGAGATTCGAAATGTTCGGTACACAAAATTCGTACATCACGTGACACGGGTGCTGACGATCGAATCTTTTTTAAAAAAGTAACCCAAATACTCATCGTGAGCGGGTTACAATTATCGGGTAGAGAAATAACGAGGCACAGCTGGAGCATTTTTCCATCCTGAAAAATAGCGCATTGATGATGATGTTATGAGTTTTTTTTTTAATTAACTGACTGCAAAACCTCTTCATCTTTTAATCTGATTATCAGCACCTTTCAAACACAACAAGTCAACCATTGCCACGTTAATGAGACATTGAGAAACCGGCGCGAAACTTTTTAAACAAAATCATTGTTTTTTTTTATTTGCCAACTTTGTGGGAGTATCTTGGCACCCTCAGGGTCGCCGCCAGAAACACATTATTTCTTGGGTAAAATATGTAATTAATTATATAAACGTGCTTAATTATGTGAAACCACTTAAAATTTCAAGACAACCGTCATTATCTGTGTAAAGCTGTGAAAAATAGGATAATAAATTTCAAACTAGAATATATTTTTTTAAATTATTTAAGTAGCTATGTCATTTGGTATGCTACGAAACTAAGATTATTTGTAACCATCTACCATATTTAATCCTTTTGACGGTAACATAGTCCTTTGACTAAAGTCACAAAAGGTTTTATTACATTAATTTGTACTGCATTGTGCAATTTAAATATATATATTGTAATATAAACAATATGAATTACTTTTTATTTTTTTTTAAATTTTATGAATAAAACCTCAACGTAATATTTAATTAAATGAAGAAAATATAAGCGAAACTCTATCAAATATCTGAAAACAGAAAAATTAGAAAAATATATTGGCACCTCTGGGACTCGAACCCAGGAGCTTCCGCTGTCTGGACAACGCGCTAACCACTGCGCGAAGGTGTCGATATCCAATTCGGTCGTTTTTAACTGTGTCATTCTTCAACTAAGAGCCACCCACATTATCTTAAATTTATTCAACGTATATTTTATTGGCTGCTATCTTATGTATGATTGCAAGATTCAAACTCGAACTAAATGCTATCTAGATAGTGTCTGGATAAATCTTCTTATTTAATATGCAGTGGTTAGCGCAGTGGTTAGTGCGTTTGCCCGGAAAGCGAAAGGTCCTAGGTTCGAGTCCCAGAGGTGCTGGCATCTTTTTCTGATTTTTCTGTTTCCAGATTTTCGATTGAGTTTCGCTTATATTGTGTTTGTTTAATTAAATATAAATTACATTTATAAATATATATTTAACAAAATATTATATTTGGTCATGTATACATATGGATGTATATACATTTTCAGGAAAGAGGAGCTCTTTTTTTACGTTAGCTCCACACAGGAGGCCCTGAGAAAAAAAATCTCCCTCAGTATGTCATCTTTGGGGATGCTATGTGGAGCGTTTTTTAAGGAAAGGAAATGGAGAAGAATTCTGGGAAGGAAAAGGGTTTAAGGGGTGGGTTGGAATCTGGGGTTAAGTGTGTCCTGGTTATCCGCCTCCAAGACCCAGACAAACCTCACCCCATGAACCCTGTGCCTGATAAGGGAGCCACAATACTTTCTGAGGTTGTACGTTATGATAATAATATGATTGTATAAAATATTTACTTAATAATATATATTTTTTAAATTGTTTAATTTTATTTTTGTTCTGATTGAATAATTGTTTAAAAATTTATTTATTTGTTCTGTTTGGTTGATGATACAGCTCAATTCAGAAGTGAGGTTATCAAAGTTTTTTTATGGCTTGGTAAATATATTTTATTATTATAACTTTTAATGACTTTTCAAAAGGGTTACGAAATTCCGCTTGGAGTTTTTCATGGGACCTTTTACAGCACAACTTGAAAAACGGTTTTTTCCCTAAAATAATTAAATTATCTATGAACGAGTAGATGACGAATTATTTTAAGTTTACCCTAAATTCTGTGATTTTTCTGATTTACGAAAAATATAAATAACAAATATAATTTACAAAGTTCAAAGATGATTGACTCTACGCACTCTGCTGACCTTTTTTCAGCATAATATATGCATTATTCATGTAACAAATCGATGGCATAGTGCACAAACGTGTTAGGTGCAATTAATTGTTAATATATATTTATTACTGCGTTTATAACCTGTCTCTGAAAATAATTTATGTATATATGCAATATTACTGGCATTTTATGGGATTTAACTTTACTGGAAAGTCTAGATTAAGAATAAATAAACGCCATGTTTAATGTGAATTCGGTAGCTGCTTTCAAAATATTAAACTGAAAGGAAGCTTTCAGGATGAAGTACTTTCCAAAATACCTTGTAAATCTAATGAAATCACAAACTTCTTGCGCTGGTGACTATAGAGGTATGTTTTCGATGTGATACGCTGAGCGTTTCACGTCGCCAACTCTTTCCAAGAAACTGAATGATTTCCTAGACAACGCATCACGTCGGTGTGGAACGTATTGCGCCGACGCGATAAACCCGACTCCTCCTGGAGACATCTATAGCGTTGTACGCAGCGTTTTTTGTCCTCTCTTCGCCATTGTTTTTTTAATGCTAGTGCGTTTTTAGTGTCCGAAATGTCACAAAGTACTGCCAAATTGCCGACAGTGAGGTTTTCTTCCGGCGAGGACGGACGTTTTATCGAGTTTGTACAGAATCACGCGATACTCTACGATTTGAAAGATCCGGAGTTAAAAAAATCTAGGTTCTATGACCACTCAACAAAGTGGCATTTCAACACCCCTTTAAAAGTCATTAAAAGTGACGAACAAAAAATAGCCCATAACCTATGTAACCAAATTTTTGTTTTATTTAATAAAATGAAGACACTATGAGCGAAACTCAATCGAAAATCTGGAAAAAGAAAAATCAGAAAAAGGTATTTGCTCCTCTGGGACTCGAACCCAGGACCTCTCTACTTTCCGGGCGAGTGCTCTTGACCACTGAGCTAAGGTATCGATATCCAATTCGGTCACTTTTAACTATATTATTTAAGAACCACCCATATTGTCTTCATTTTCTTAACGCATATTTTTATTGGCTGCCATCTTTATGTATGATTGCAAGATTCAAATTTTGAATCTCTTAGTTGCGCATTGTTGAGTTGTCCGATCGTCATATCATCTACCCAGTCCTGCTGGATTAAAAAATCAACACAACAAATAGCTTCCGAAACATAATTCTTTGTCTTGGTCTAGAACCTGTTAAATGATTTCGCAAAGGACATTCATTCTGTGAGTACATTTGTACAAAACGAGCGGTTGAACTTTTCATATTAGTAGCATCATCCGCTACATCTTCTGACCTTATTCCTTGGCAGTACTACCTTTCACATCCTTGAATATTCAATTTAATGAGGTAGATATATAAAATATGCGTTATTTCGTTTAGATGGGAAAATATTTTACCTACCTTTATGTAGATGATATTCTTTGAGGTCATCTTGAATAGATGCTGTATTTTAAAATGCATAATACCGCACATTGAAGTCGTGTGAGCGTTGCAGCTTCCGATACAGCAAGGCTCTCGACTATCCGGAGGGCGCGGGTTCAAATCTCAGCGTGCGTAAATAAATTTTATTTGATTAATTTGTGTTGTTTCACAATTGTATTCACTTCACTCAGCCATATAATCAACAAAAACTGATTTTACCGTTTGGCAACACCACGACCTACCGATAGGCCGGGTGGACAAAAATCTTCAAGCTCATTCTGGGTGTTATCAATCTCCCCTAGTGTAACCCGACTTGCCGTAATTTGCATAAAATTATTGTAAAAAAAAGTGACCGAGTTAATTCGAGTTATTATTCATACACACATCTCCATACACACGATTGCAGTTCGACAATTGAAAAGGATCAGCTGCCGATCTGAGGAGGTCAACATAAAGCTCACCATAATAAACAATTCCTTTTCTAAAAAACTCTTTGTATCACCCTGGCATAAAACCACCGTTCAGAATTGAAACGTTGCCTGAAACGTTTAGTGATCAAATCTAAATAATCATTTAATTCCCCTCCTTTCTCTTCCCCAACTCATTCCCCTCTCCACTACCTTTAGCCTACAACATACCCCAATTGAGAATGCGATAGTCGCACTGCTTCCAGACGAGAGCAGTTGGAACTCCTGCGACATATTCACAAAAAAAAAACTGTCAACTGTATTCGAAGAATTGCTCCCAACTGCTTCCAAATATCTGGAGCCAGTGAGACTATGGCAAACCCATGAGGTATGTTGTGAGGCTGAAAGTCGTGGAGAGTGGAAATAGTAAACGGAAGATGAGGAGGTATCTAGCTATTCAGATCTAGTCAATAAACACGGCTAAAATTATTTCAATCAATGTTTCAATTCGTGTTTTATAATATTGACTAGCTGGTTCCCGGCATGCGTTGCTGTGCCATTCAAAGAAATAAATTGACTCTCCCTTCTTATCCTTTCCCTTGCGTCCCCGTTCCCTTCCACCTTCCCCGCCTTCCCCTTCCCTAGTCTCTTCCCTCTCCACGAACCCCACATTCTCCCTACCTTTCCTCCCTCCTGCAAAAATATATGAAATACACACATTTACATTTATACAAATTTCATAACGCCAGAGCTTACATTATATATAGCCTATGTAACTCGCTGATTATGTAGCTTCCTATTGATGAAAGAATTTTTAAAATCGGTTTAGTGGTTTAGGCGTGAAAGCGTAACAAACAAATAAACAAACAATCAAATTTTTCCTCTTATAATGTTAATAATGATAATATAATTAGATAATAAGGAGACATCAATTTTTTATTTTCATTTTTATTTCAAAATATTCTAGAGCTTTGAAACTATTGGTAATATTCTAATAATCTTATATAACGTTAAAACGACGACAAACATATCTCGAATGACGATCATTTCATCAAAATGTTTATAAAGTGTGCATATAAATATAAGTATTCGACCACCATAACATAACATGGTGGTTGAAAAATCCGCAAATTATGTAACCATCAAAGCAATGAATAATTGAAAATTAAAAAAAAAGGTTATAAATATATATGATTAACCTATCTTATATTGTATGTTAGTGTATATCGGTTTGAATTTATTGAAATATTAATATCTCTATTGTTTAGCGGCAATATAACTGAATTTGGGTCAAGGTTTAAACTATGTTCTCTCGATAAAATTATGAACTTTAAAATGCACAATAAGAAGATGGCCTAACATAATCTAACCAATTCTGCTAAGATAAGGTAAGGTTAGGTGTAATTTACTAACCTTAAATCTTTCCTAACATACCCAAGGCTTAATAATACACTAGAATTAAAAAATTGAAAATAAAATAAACATTATACCTAGCTCTCTCATTCAAATTTTAGGTTTTTTAGATTTGTCAAAGAATCTATATATAAAAAACGCAAAATCAGTCATTTAAATACGTAGGATTACGAAAGATTTTTTAAATTTTTTATGAGAAAAACTCTCTTTTAATAACTTTTGAAGGTTATTCCCATCAACGTAATATATCATTGAAGAAGAAGATAACACTTATAATCTAAATGAAAATATGAAAGAAAACAAGACACAGAAAAACAGAAAAAAACAATGGTCGCAACTGGGACTCGAACCCAGACCTCTCGTCTTACCGGGACGGCGCGTTTTCCAATTTCGCTATTGCCACCTTCTGTCAAACCGTCATATTTGTCAATCTCATATTTCAAATATTTAGAATCATTAATATTATCTTCAACTAGTTCTTTTTCCATATTATAGGCAACTACTCTTTTTATTGGAAACAATCATTCAAAGAATTGGTTTGTAACCTGAATAGCGTCTCGGATAAATGTATCCGAATTTATTCATATGGAACTATTGACTTTATGAAAGTCTAAATGAATATTCAATTTTTTATGAGAAAAACTCTCTTTTAATAACTTTTTTTTGGTTTGACAGAAGGTGGCAATAGCGAAATTGGAAAACGCGCCGTCCCGGTAAGACGAGAGGTCTGGGTTCGAGTCCCAGTTGCGACCATTGTTTTTTTCTGTTTTTCTGTGTCTTGTTTTCTTTCATATTTTCATTTAGATTAAAAGTGTTATCTTCTTCTTCAATGATTTTTTAAATATTTATATTGAGGGATCAGAAGGATTTATCGGTCTAGTTTGAAGTTTTACCGAGCCGAACCCTCTGATGTGAAAATAGCTGGAGTCGGTGAAGTATTTTCCCATTTGGTCTCTGGTAGGTTGACGTGTTGTTTTTGTATAGTTTTGTATTTATTATACTTATACAGTGCAATTGCATAGATTGGATTGACTAGATGATTATTTGTAGAAAACTGTGTGAAAGAGTTTAGTTTTACTTAAGGGGAAGGTTTATCCCGGACATAAAGTCAAAGGAACAATAAAATCAAACAAAACAAAAATAAAATATTGTAGAATTATTTGATGACCGGACAGCTCAGGATCATGCGACTTCTAAACCTCCTTTGAAAAGTCATTAAAAGTAATGACGGCCGGCGTAGTCTAGCGGTAAGGTTCTTGACTCGCATTCCGACGGTCGCGGGATCGAATCCCGGCGTGGCAAATGAATTTTTATTTGATTAATTTGTGTTATTTCACAATAAAATCATTAAAAATAATATTTAGTATATTTGCGGCACGTTCCAGAGTGGAAAATACTCTCAGTATCGCCCTGGTTTAAGACCACGATTCACAATGAAAAGATGCTTGAAATGGCTTTAGCCGTTTTTGGTGACCAGATCTGAATAGCCTTCCCCACTTTCTTCTTCTCCATCTCCTTACAGTTTCCATTACCTTCAACCTCACATCATACCCCGATTGGGGATGCCGTAGTTTCACTGGCTCCGGACTGGAGCCGTTGGGACTCTTGTGCGGTATTCATATAAAAAAAAATAATTTAAAAAATATATATATTAAAAATTTGTTAAATAGCTTACGTAAGGTTAGGTTATGAGCTAAGATATGAGCTATTATAGTTATTTCGTTTTTTTTCATAACTTTTAATGATTTTTCAAAGATTTGTTAAAATTGCATGGTTCTGAGTTACCATGGAACTGAATTATTTATACCAGTGGTCGCCCAATGATCGAAATTCGACCATAATTGTTTTATTTTTTTTTTATGTTTGACATTCAGTAAGACCATATACAAATAATATGAAAGACAAACAACATTAATCTATTCTCAATTTGACCATAGACTTTAACAATAAACAATAGAGTAAAGACGCGTGTGTGTGTTTCAAATACATGGTAGTGTGTGTAATGTTTTTATTATTGATTTAATGTATTTTTATGCATAATTTTAAAAAAATATTAGCATTCTGCACTCCTCTATATAAACTATAAGTGTGCGAAATTTCATACTCCTCCGTCCGCGCAATTTTCGTAAAAAGGGGTACAAAGTTTTGGCTTCATGTATTAATATTATGATGATGATAACTAAGATTGGGTTTTGAACATTCCGCTAAACAGAGATTGTCCAAATACCCACGTAAATAAATTATTTTTGTTAAAATTTTTGATTATTTTTGACCTATTTGTATTCAAAATATACTTAAGTCTTTTAAAAAATTATTGACTGAACTTTGGCGTCGTAATAAAGTGTGTTTATTGGAATTGACCTGCCAGGTAAGTATGTTTCTATATCTATTTGTAAATAATAAAAGGTAGATAGAGCCTAAGAATTTATAATAAATTTTACAGCGCCCTTGAAATGATTTTTCACACAAATGGCACCCCACACATTATCCAACTATTATTATTATTAGTAATACAGTATAAATATTTAAGGTGATCCAATAGTCTAAGTAAAAACGAAATCGGCACGCCCCTTTTTAGGAAGAATTTTAAAATACTTCATAAAAAGCTTTTGGAAAGGTTGGAAAAGGTTTTTGAGAATTTTTTTACAGGTTGATTTCGTAAAGGCCTGTAAAAAACATTAACTCCTTTTTACGCATTGTTTATTGTAATAACAAGGAAATTTAAAATTGATTTAGCGGAACCAAGCGACGTGGAGCCTAATACGTCTATTCCCCGCTCCGGCCTGGGCCGAACTGATACAAAATGGGTGTGGCAAGTCGGTAGTCCTTGGGTGGACGGCATAAGGTTAGCGAGTAGCGAGCAAAGTTGACCCCCTTTCAATTTTTTCGTAGATTGTTCACAATCTGCTAGTTAGCTAGTAATACGATTATACTGAGCGAGTTTACTAGCAGATAGGGAATTCGCCGGCTTGTAAGCTCGCTCAATGTCATCGAGGCTTAATGGGTTAAAAATAACTTTTGGAGACACTTTGACGCATTTTAAAATACATTATTAAACAGCTAATATTAACCCCCCTGCGACCGTTTTTTTTTCAAATTTTAACTAAAAAATAAAAACATTCTACCTTGGACTCGATTTACTGGAAAAGAATGCTAAAATCAAAAAAAAATATACTACAAAATCGACTCCAAATGTGATGCAGTTTCACCGGTTTCTCGGCAGTACTACCTACGAGTTTCCGGACACTACGTGTGTTCACCGACGTGTTTTGTACATTAAGTTCTGTTTGTAGCCCTAAAGTTTTATACAATAGTAAACCTTTAGGTTAATCTTTTTTACGCAACTCTCTAATGACTTTAGAAGAATGAACAGTTTAAAGAACACTTTAAGCTGAATAGATCCATTTACAAAGCGTGCCAAACAATTAAATTTGTTTAGGAATATTTCGTAATGATACGCGGGCCGTGCTTAATCTTTGAAGAGAGTTCAAAGGTACTTTCAAAAATTATAATTGTTTTTAATATGTTTCTTTTGAAAGTTTTTGCATACTTCATTAAGAGAAAATGTTCAAACAATCATTCCCCAATTATCTATCTAGATGCGGACACTAGTGCAAATATTTTTTAATATAATGTAAACTGCCAGAAGTAAGAAAACTCTTTTGTACCAGGCCGTCCAATTTTGTAACAAAACCCCGAAAGAAATTACAGAGATTAAAACAATGATTAATTTTGGAATGGAATTAAGAACTAATTAATTTGATTAATTTGTGTTATTTCACAATTTATTCATTAAAAATAATATAAAGTATATTTGCGGCACGTTCCAGAGTGGAAGATACTATCAGTATCGCCCTGGTGTAAGACCACCATTCAGAATTGAAACGTTGCTTGAAATGGCTTTAGCCGTGTTTAGTGACCAGATCTGAATAGCCAGGTACTTCCCAACCTTCCTCTTCCCTATCTCCTTCCCCTCCCCACTACCTTCAGCCTCACAACATACCCCGATTGGGGATGCCATAGTCTCACTGGCTCCAGACGGGAGCAGTTGGGACTCTTGTGCGGTATTAACTGTAAAAAAAAAAAAGAACGTATGTCTACCTCAAAATTTGAAAAAATATTTAATATTGATGTTCGTTTGTGATTTATTATATTTACACTTTAAATATTTCAAAAAATATTACGTGCCAAATTATGTAAATTTTTATAAGTACTAGTCAGTCAAAAACTAATGCCTCCTATTTTATTCAAATTAAATAAAGTTAGTTCAATGAAAAAATTGAATTTGGTACTATTCCTCCAACCTCCATCTACAATTTACTGCAATAGTAACTTTCTGCCTCAACAGGTGGCAGCACAGCAGTCGTTTGCAAAATGGCCGATATCAATGTTTGTACTAGTCAGCGTTTTGTGATTGAATTCTTGAATGCAGAAGGTATTATATAGTAGGCCTATTCGCATTCATAAGAGACTGAAAAATTTGTACGGTGATGCAACTGCACAAAAATTGGGTTTCATAGAACCTGAATCAAAGAGGCAGTCAATAGAATAGCATCACACTAACTCACTGAGGATGAAAAAATGAACACTGTGCGATCGGTATGGAAAGTTATGACAACAGTGTTCAGGGATGTAGCGGGATTGATAATGGTTGATTTTTGGATCAGAGATGCAAAGTTAATTCTGTACAGTACGTCACAACCCTTAAAAAGCTTAAAGCACGTCTTTCGCCCAACAAAAGCTATTGCAGATGGCCTTAAGAAGTAGGAACGTGCTTTTTACAACTCTGGGATACATGCCTTTGTTAAAAGATGGACCAGAACTTAAGAAATGGACGGAGATTATATTAAAATTGAAAAATTAATCGCCAATAGTGTGGTTTTCGACCTACGTAATTTTTTGACAATTAAAGGAGAAAAACATAGGAAGCATTACTTTTCGACTAATCCTTGATTATATTATTCTAAAATTATTAGCACACACGACGATGTGATGATAACTAAAGATTAATAAAAAAATAAAAATTCCAGAAATCTATCAAAAAGGTCGCCTGTTTCTGCACAGAGTCAAGTGGCTTTAGAAATTTTGAACAACGGGGCGAACCTACTTGAGATTTGTACAATATTAAAATTAAAGTATCTTCGAGTCCTGTACAACGCAAAATACACCCAGCTCCTGCGAGGCTAATTTATATGCCTCTGGTTCCTGTGAAAAGTTGGTCACGAGAAAATCAATGGATGGCTGGTTGGGAAGATTGCTTATGCGGAAATATAATTCCTTTTGGAGCGTAGAAATAGCCCCAACAAAAGCGGGCTTTTTATCCCAAGATATATAATAAATGATTAAATATATTTGCAGCGTTTTCACCACAAAAATTATGGTCAAGAATTGCCTAAACATCTAATGAAACGAGCCCTCACCTGAAGGAAATGCCTTCCTACAGTAGTTTAGGCAATAAATATCCTCGTCTACCCATGTAATATGGATAAGCCAAATGTTTCACCCATCAGGTGGTGCATTTCATTAATTAATTATATTGTGAAGGACAAATTTAGTATCTTGAATTATTCTTGAAATTGAAACTCTACGTAGGTATCCGTTTTTTTTTTCATTAACATGAAAAAATAATAATTGAACACTGATAAACAGGCAAATAACAATTCTTATTTTGGATTATTTTACGTCCAAATTAGACTAACTGCCATTCATTTACCGTTCATTAACTGAAGTCCCCGGGCCTTACACAGAGTTTTCGAAATCAAATGTAGACAGTGACTCTCCTTTTCTTTTGAAGGTCACATGTGCAAAATTTCATCAACCATCTCGGCATAAAATTGTAGATTTGCATACAAATCATATCCACACCGCCCGCTTGCCAGCCCGCTCGTCCACCACAAACATACATTCTCCTTTATATTTATATTTCAACTAATTTACATAAAACCTTGACACACTATGTATTTAAACCTTTCTCATAAATCACTCTATCTATTGGTGAAATCCGCGTGAAAATCCATTCAGTAGTTTTTGAGTCGCGAACAGATAGACAGACGCAACGGAGGACTTTGTTTTATAATATGTAAAGATTCCGGTAAGTGCCTACCAGATTAGTGCACTATAATTACACAGAGGCATGAAACACAATCTTTGAGGTACTTATTTAAAAGTGGTACGTAATTACATATAAACCAACCACAACAAAAATAAATTATATATTGTGGCGGTTATCCAATTCCCTTTGAACAGATTTACATTTATTTTAGTTTTAAATTTAAAATGGAGTTCTACAAATTAAACTTGATGATAATTAGTATTTCTTTTGGTTCACCATAATTATTTGTCAGGCTTTTTGTTACAGCATCAAAAATATTGCCCTTTCTTCATAACTCTTGCGAAACCCCATTGTTATATTATCGTCTCTGTAGTTCTCGTTATCGTTATGGGGAATCTTTCCGCAACAATAGAAACATGTAACTTTTCTTCAAATATTGATGGTTCTAGAAATGCACGTTCTGTTCATATATAAAAATAATCAACCACGCACAGTAACTATTGGCCTACATAGAAACAAAAACTTAATTTCGTCTATAATATTTTACACGTAATTTAAAAACATAAAAATAGTAGATTTTTTGCGCCACATTCCAGAATGGCAGACACTCTCAGAATTATTCTAGTGAAAATTCAAGTATCTCAGCCTGTTAGGCTATATGTAAGTTATTATAATTATAATAATAAAAATTATTAGTAATTCATGTTTTATGTAGGTAATTAATCCATGCCAACTGACGTCAACACACCACAGGCATAGACAAGCCATTGAAAGGCATAGAAAATCACATAAATTTGACAGCCGATAACGCACGACGGACACCTTCCGAAATCCAATGGTTTTAGCCTTTTTGTCTTAATTATCTCGTAACGCGACTTAATGCAAAAGATACAAAAGATACAGAATCACCCTTCTGATCCGAATATCTCCAAATATTTCTCTTTCCCTTCTCCTTCCCATGTTCCCTTCGTTCAACTTCACATTGTACCCGAATATGTCGTACTGTCTCTGTCTCAAAAGTTGGAACATGGACACAGTGTTCACATAGTGTGCATGTCCCAACTTTTGAGACAGAGACAGTACGACATATTCGGGTACAATGTGAAGTTGAACGAAGGAAAGATGGAAGGAGAAGGGAAAGAGAAAGGTTTGGAGATATTCGGATCAGAAGGGTGATTCTTGAAGATTCTCAGAACAGAGAAGCCTTGGAAACGAGATCAATAAAGATATGAAAGAAAATTAATGCCGCTAATTTACAAAAGACCTCTCTACTCCTAGACCCTAGATCAGTGATTCCCAAAGTGGTCCAGGTGAACCCCCAGGGGTCCACGGGAGACTCCACGGGGGTCCACGAAATGAGAGAAAAATGGGGGTCCACAAGTTGCAAGTGGGGGTCCACGAAAAAAAATCTGATTTCGATAGTAAAGAACAAAAATGTTGGCTTGGCTTTACCTATCAATAAAAGCAGATAATACTACTACTTAAAAAAAAATTAAGGGAACAAAAAAAATTCCAAATTTTTTGATGATTTTTGACAGGCTGTATTTTGGTGAAAAATGGTCATATTGATGAGACTTTAAAAAAAGCATTTTGAAGCTTTAAAATTCTAATTTTCAGATTTCTGGCAAAATTTTTTTTAGGCCGGCATATGGATCAAAAAGCTTGTTTATTTAGCATTAATTTTTTTTTATTCCTTTTTTTAAACCTTCCCTTAATTTTTTTGAGTAATGTATTTTAAGAAGGTCTGCGACTGTTACTTGTAAAAACTTGCACATTCGATATTCAGTATTATAGGCTTGGCTTTACCTGTCAATGTTGGCAGGTACTATCTGCCTACATCTGCTTGTATTTCGGTGAAAAATTGTCGTATTGAGACCCATCCCGTGCCCATATCCCATCCCGCCCCCTGTTTCATATCACATTACTACCCCCCCCCCCCCCTTCCCCCCGTTATGACAGACCACAACTCCAGCGTTATATTCAATTTTCAGTACAACGCGTGTCGAGTTTTGAGAATATGGTAGAAATGTTGCAGCAGGGGGTCCACCGAAACCAGTAAAATTTTGAAAGTGGTCCACGAGAAAAAAAGTTTGGGAATCTCTGCCCTAGACAAATCATCGAAATTGATTATCTGAACGATATTTCAATTTTCATCGGAAACTCTGAATCTCACTTCTGTACCTACAGCTCACAACAAATTGTATTTCTTCAACACAAACTTGATCACATATTATTTATTTTTAATTAAATGAAGGCAATACAAGCAAAACTCAATCGAAAATCTGGAAACAGAAAAATCAGAAAAAGATATGGGCACATCTGGGATTCGAACCCAGGACCTTCGGCTTTCCGGACCGCGACTCTACAAACTGAGCTAATGTGTCCCTATTCGACTCGGTAATTTTTAACTGTATCATCCAACATTATCTTCATTTCCTTAACGCTTATTTCATTGGCTGATATCTTTATGTATGATTGCAACATTCAAACCCAAACTTAATGCTAGTATAGCATTGCGGAAGTATGACACATAAGGACACATAAGCTCAGTTGGTAGAGTCGTGGCCCAGAAATCCGAAGGTCCTGGGACTCGACCCAGGATTCTTTGATTCCGATTTTTCTGCTTCCAGATTTTCGAATGATTAACGCTAATATTGTCTTTAATTAATTAAATAATACAATTTCAGGTTTTACTCATAAAGTTAAAAAAAATAGATGACTTAATTTTGATTTATTTTTGGGGAGTCATGCCGTTTTGTGTCCATCACTAGAGCAGATCTGTAGTATGAAGAAGGAGGTAGCGCAACACGACATAATACCCCGAAAATAAATCACGATAATTCTTTTACCCGCGAAAAACTCAAATCACATCTGACGAATCGAT
This sequence comes from Glyphotaelius pellucidus, assembly GCA_936435175.1. Lineage (NCBI taxonomy): Eukaryota > Metazoa > Arthropoda > Insecta > Trichoptera > Limnephilidae > Glyphotaelius > Glyphotaelius pellucidus. Next base: position 25,729,712 of record OW386556.1, read on the forward strand.
CGCATTGAAAAAAATAACATTAAAATCTCTCTTCCAAATAAAGAAAAACATTTTATAATATAATCTCAAAATCACACGCACAATTTCACTCACACGTCATAACAAAAGCATCCGAAAATACGCACAAACCTACAAACTCATTTATGCAACACTAATAATTATTGTTAATTATAAGTAGGTACTATAGCATATTATCTTCATACAAGAGATCGAAAACCAACCAGCCTAAAAATCACGCACACTTTTATTTGAAATCTGCAACAGTTTTATCAACGAAAACAAAAGCGAATCACATTATCAGATTCGAATTAAGAACTTGGTACGATTTTCACCCCCTCCACGAGGCTTTTAGTGGTAAAGAAAATTCTCTCTAGTCCTAGACTGTCAGTAAAGTGCCAACAGCCGTTTGGTACGGAAGGCTGTGTTTTAAAACTCGCGCACAATCTAAAACAATTCTCTTTGAAAATTCGTAAACATTTGCGAAAAGCCGGCTTGTATTGGTGCAGTTAAATTTTAAAGACCGATTTCGAAACACTTTTTAAAATTACGATGATAATTTGAAACATAATCAAAGTTGTTTGTATTTTTATTTGTAAAGGCCAAAACGGTTTTTTTAAACCTTTGTTGGGGTGCAAAATTTTGTGTTGACTTTATTTGTATTTAAAAGGTGCAATTGAAACATTTTTGAAGAAGAGGACAATTCAAAAATAAGGTAATATTCTACTTTATATTGTGTTTGCAAGATTTTTTGGTTTAATCCTTGTTCGTTATTTTCAACAGTAATTAATTGCAGAAATATAAACCGATTTTGTATTTCTGTGATAGTGTACGATTTTTTAGGTTTTTTGATATTACTGCCTTCGGCACCCGGCTCCGCCCGATACTTAAAATATCGTGTGTAAAAAATTCCACATTCTCTTGTTTTTCATTGAAAAAATGCCGATCTCTGTAAATGTAAACAATATTTTATTCAGAAAAATAAAATAACCTTATTTTAGAAAAGTTTTTAGATTTTCACGGCCAAAGGTATTTTCGTTATTTGTTTTTGGGGTGTTGCGGTACCTCCTTCTTTAGCCAACGTTTCGGAGAGCGTTACAGTGTCCATCATCAAGGCAGATGTGTAATTGTGTGTATTGTGTAATTAATGTAACGCTATCCAAAACGTTGGCTAAAGAAGGAGGTAGCGCAACACCGCATAACACCCCAAAAACACCTTATTTTAAACGCAATATGTATTCTGGATATTGGTTTTTTTCAAACAAAATGTGGACAATTTTGCGATCGTTTTAGAGAGTTAAAATCCTAAAATGTATTTTTTAATATCACAGAAATTCAAGCAATTTTCAAATTGTCAGAGCTCGCCGTTGAGGGTATTTTCTGAGAAACCAAGCAAATTTCTTCTTTGTATATTTGGTATTTATTACTTAATCTGGCAAATTATTCGATCACAGGAGTGCTTTTTGAATATTTATGTTTTCAAAACATCTGATTGAAATTGGTTGCAAATTAGTATTATCTTAAAAATTGTTTGAAATTTCATCAAATTGATTTGTCGTAATAAAAGCGATTACGATCTAGTAACTATTAACATCATTTAGTCGATTTGATTACAAATTTCTATTGTTCTAAATAGTAGAAACTTTAGTAACAGATTTATCAATGAATCACTTTTAGAAATAAACGCTTTGTTTTTTTGCAAGATAGCATGATAAATAAGGATTGTTCATCAGCCAATATCTGAGTTGGTAAATGCATCGGGTTACCGGTGTTTTCAATAGTCCTACATCACTTCACAAGCAACTTTTCCCGCTAATGATGCTGATAGAGTATGTGGATTCCAAATATTGTCAGATTAATCTTAAACTAGAAAATTCTTTTTTCTTTTTAAATCTATATATATTAAAATCAAAATATGTTTGCGTGGGGGTGTATGAGTTCGGAAATGTCTATGTATTGCTTTATTAAGCATATGAAATATTTGAAACATTCAAAATACCTTCTTTTCGTCCTCGCAAAGGTTTCTGGATTATTACAACCACGTGACAATACATCTGAAAAGGTTATAAAAATTACAAAATCTCCCACAAAACTGTCAAAAATGTCACAATTTGAGAATGACATTTTGCAAATCGTCAATTGTTAATTCAAAATTCAATTTTCGAAACTCTTTCAGTTAATGAAATTATTTGAAGTACTCGCCTAACACTTTGAATCGAATCAAGAATTATAGATATTCTAAATAGGTATCTATGTTAGGTAACAAATTTGATTGATTGTTCTTATATTATACAAAAATGAATATTTGTAATATATGAAAAATGAGAATTTTAATAAAAAAAAATTGTAATAGGTGGCACGCGAGCTGTTTGAAAATTGAATGTGTTGGAATTGAATATATGGAACGCGGATTGGTTGGCGGGACCGGGGAGCGGGAGAGGGGAGAGGGAAGGCTGGGAAGGTGGAAGGGAAACGCTAGAGAGGAACGCTAGAGGGGGACGCACGGGAAAAGACGTGCAGGGAGAAATTTTTTTGAATATGGCATTGCAACGCATGCCAGGAAGTAAAAAATAAGAATTTAAGTCATTACTGAAGGAATCCCCATGTTTAGCAATTAATAAACCATCAGATAATAACAGAAGATTTACCTAGACTACATTTTAAAAACTTAAAGCGTTTTAAGCAATTATTCCCATTCAAATAAAACGTTTATTTGTTTCGCGTTTTTAAACAGTATGTAACCATGTGAAAACTGCTTTATTTTTTTATTGTTAGAATGAAATACGTCTTGATTACGAAATGCTTTTTACACAAAAGTCAACAAAAGACAAAACACGTGTAATCATTTTAAGATGGTAAGCTAGGTTTTTTTATATGGACATTTAGAATACAATGCAATTTCTGAGTTCGGATAGTCGTCAAGGTAAAATGGGCAATTTCTTGCTTGCGTTTTTATCTAGACAAAAACTAATGCAGTAATACGCCTAGACTCTGGAAATAGCACTTGAATCAATTTTACCTGCTTTACAATGAAAATTTCATTATTACTGTATTGCAATAAAAGAACTTGACATATCAGAATGGCTTTAAAAAATATTTGTCACGATAATTGGTTTTTGTGACGAATTCCACTTATTTTTATCAAATTGACTTTTTTTGGAAAAGGTTTGAAAGTGCGTCAGAGAGGTTAAGAATTATGATGACTTTTCAATCAGTTTTTGTTTATTTATTAACACCCTTTTTGGGGGCTTTAACACATGAATAATAAAAAATATACAGTATTTATTGTAAATAATTGAATTGCCTCAGTAACAATATTTTATATTTGTTTAAAAATAAATTGAAGGTTGTCCACTGATTTGGCATAATTATTTCCCTCCATTAGTATTCTGGGCAAAGAGGAATACATATGGTAGTTAGTCCTAGAATTTCTCCGCTGAAATAAATCCTGACTTCTGGTATTACGTTTTGGTATCCGGAAGCCTATCAGTTCAAGCAATACCGGACTATCAACTAAATTTATTTATTTATTTAATTTTTATTTAGTAAAATATTTACACATTTATGTACATTATTTATAAAATGTTTTGACTGTCCAACTAGGATGATTCCCGTTTTAGGACAGTCACTCTTTAGGACAATCATTTAGAATTTTATATAAAAATGCCAAGTCAGTAAAAATTCTTCTGTTTGACAATTTGAGCACATTCATATCATTTAACATAGTGAGTGTTATAGTTCAACATTATTGCTGGAATACACATAATAAAATTTAGAAAACGTAAAAATTTGACCTTGTACGACAGATCTGTTTGAATTATGAAATTCTTATATTTTATTTTACTTTTTTACTATTTTTATTTGATAAAATAGTATAATATACTGAAAAATAATATGATATATAACATTCATTTTTTTAACCCATTTAAAAGAAATAATCTCGGGCTTGATTGGGGAGCTAGTATATTTACTAATACATAATAATAATTTTCAGAGCATATTTTGCGATTTTTTTTCTATCGAGTGAATTTCATATAACATGTGCCATTTTGGCGGGGGGAATGTAAAGATATTATCTTCAAGAATAACATATATTTTTTAAGTGCTTTAAAACTTAAAGTATTCAAGGAAAATATGTAATAAATCGGTAGAACTGCAGGAGACCGGGCCCTATAAAGAAACAACTTACTGCCTCTTTATAGAGCCCGTTTATATTTCTATAGTTAGGTATAGTTTAAAAAAAATGCATTCATGTACGCGTAACCCTGGGTGTACGCGAAGCAAGATTGGGGGCACGCGGCTAAATCTCTGAACGTACAGACATTTCAAATCGAGCGGAAGTTTTAATCGTTTTTTTTGCGATATAATCACAAAGAAAATTTACTCTTTTGGCGCCCATTGCCTGAACTGATGACAGGTAAAGAACTATAAATACATACGTTTATGAAAAACAAATTTTTAAATAGTTATGTGAATACGTATTGAGCTAACATTGCAGCAGTTTGGGGCCAGTACCTGCTTTTTAGCGATTTGATTCTAGTGTTCTAGCCACGCGTTTGCCTGAGAATATTTACAGCCGGCCGTTATGTTACAGACAGGAGATTAGTGTCGTGAAGTTTTCGTCAGTTGGTTCCTGGGAGTTCGTGTTTGAGCAGCTGGACTTCAAGCCGTCGAAGGTCATGGTCATAATTACGCGTGAGCGAATAATTTTATTAATCATCATGAGATAATTCCTAACTTTGTTTAGTTTAGTATTAGCGTTTCAATAATCCTTTTCTAAATATGTATATTTATTATACAGGCGCCCTTTAGGATTTTTATTGTATTGCTACCTTTTGGGTATACCACATGTTTCCGAGATTCGAGTTTAAACATTAATTGATTCATCATAGGTGATCAACCACCCCTGTAGATTCATTAAATAATTTACATGCTCTACCTTTTGTAAAATTGAGTCTTAATAAATTTGCATCTAGTTACTTGGAAATTCCGTCTTCCTTCATTGAACTACCCACATTCCGAAAGGGATCAAATATGTATTTTAATTATGAGAATATATGTATTACTTTGGATGGCGGACAAGTAAAAGGATGAAACGGTAGGTATTACTGTTACAATTTGCCGCCCAACGCGGGTATGTGAAGATTTCCGTTGCAACATGTCAATCTCCTTCTATAACACGAAAGTTCGATGGCTATCACGGGGAAAAGTACTTCAGCGACTATTTGAACTTCGCCACAAAGTGCACGTTTTTTTTAAACCAACTCATTTCATCTCTCATCATAAATACATGATCCCACACGGCTACATAATTTGGCATATTTGGCTGACACTTTTCAACAAATTAATAAATGAAATTTGTCTCTTCAAAGAGACACCATCACAGTATTTGCTGTTGGAGATCGTATTGAGGCAATGCTGAAAAAGATAGATTTATGGATATACTCCAATCAAAACAAACGCTTTGAAGTATTTGAATGCCTCCGTAATTTGCTCAGCGATTGTGACTTGGAAATTGACGAAAATTCAAAATTCATAATAAACTTAGTTTTTACCACTTTTATTGTTTACAAAACCAACATGTTTCGTGAGCTAAGCTCACTTCTTCAGGGTTTACTAACTAATTATAAATAATAGATAAAACAATGGTCATAGACAACGACAACATAATTATAAATAATAGACATAGTCAATGGAAAGGTAAGAATGAGGGAATGAAAGAATCTTGAATTAACAAATTAAAGTGTAATGATTGTGGTTTATTTTATATTGGTAAAACTGCGAGAAACTTTGAAATAAGGATTAAAGAACATATGAAATCTTAAACAATAACAGTTTTTCAGAGTTCGCCAATCATTTGTCGGAGACTAGTCACACTTTTGATTTCAATAGTGGGATTGAATTGCTACATTCTAATTTTAATGGCATTCATTTGGATAAATTATAAATATCGAATTTGAATATTATTAATAATCAAAAATTGTTATTAAATGACTCAATATTAAACCCGTTTCCTTTGTAAATTGTTTCCTATTGCCCCTCTTTCCTCTACCCATTCTTACATTTTCATTGACTATGTCTATTATTTATAATTATGTTGTCTATGTCTATGACCATTGTTTTTATCTTATATTTATAATAAGTTTGTAAACCCTGAAGAAGTGAGCTTAGCTAACGAAACATGTTGGTTTTGTAAACAATAAAAGTGTTAAAAACTAAGTTTATTTTTAATTTTGAATTAAAATGGTGCCAGAAAATAAGTTTGCTGTGTTTCGAGAATTGACGAAAATTGTTGGACAGACAGAATTCAAATCACTTCAAATTTCTTCGTCTTCTTCTGCCTTCCTTCTTAAATCGGCCGTAGCTCGTGACAACCCAAACAAAATCATTTTGTTCAACAAACCTGTGAATTAGCCACAACTGTATGGCTTCTAATCTCACCTCAGTGGACCTGAATGAAAAACGCAGCTAGGCAATGGCCGCTCAGTCGGAAAATTGAATCTACGTCGAATTGTCGTAAATCTGAACCAATTTGTACGCGGTTATTATGTCAGATATTTACTTCCGCCGTGTTCATTGCGGCTTGGGTGAATTTCTATTTTCATTCACAGACCAGACCGTACTTCAATAGCTGCTATATCACCGTTGCTTTCTATGATCCGGGACCAGGTACACTTGTTAAGTAGAACGTTTGCACTGCCCTTTTTGGTCGGTTTCATAAAAATCTTAAATTTTGATTTGAGATCAAAATACCCAACCAAACTGAAAAATTATTTTTGTAATCAAAAGGTAAATCAAATGTCTAGTACAAATGTGAGCTACTTTTTTATTTTAGCTTTAAATTATAAGATATAGGCATTAAAATATTTTAGTGTTTCATGATTTTAGAGGCAACAATTATTTGTGAGTAAATGAAAAACTAAAAAATGATTTCGAAATCTTAAGAAAGCTATTTTTTAAATTTTGAGAAAACATGTTTTTTTTAGTTCAATTAGGTTTTACCGTAGGTCATTGGCAGATTTATTAAATTTTCAAACAAAATTTGGCAGACTTATTAAATTTTCAATAAAAAATTTATATTATACAACATACATTTCAAATCATATAATCATGCAGTAAAATAAATCAATAAATTATTTGAGAAAGCTTCTTTTCAGGATGTTATTTTTAGTTCATATAGAATTGTAAATAAAATATCCGCGCCTTTGTTTAGTGACGAAAATACTTCAGTTTGTCTATTTATTTACGTTCTTACAAACTAATATATTTAAAAAAAATCATTCATTTGTTTCGCTTAGATATTATTGAAAATATATAAATACTTATTGTAAAAAAAAATAATTACAAAAAGTACATAATTTTAATTGCTTTATCGTCGCGAGTTTGAGCATTTTTGAATGTGGGTATTTATCAAAGCAAATTGGGAATGAAATAAAATCGATATTGAGCTGATTTTTTAAAATGCTGGTATGGAGAATAATTAATATTTCTCGTCGGAACCTCCCTGTACCGTTGCAAGGGTACGATCGCAAGATCATCGTTCGACGAAAATTGAATTCTCGGCCGCTGGTTGATGGCTCTTAAAAATCCAGAGAATAAATTGAGGAAAACATGTGTAGGGACAGAACGTTGCCTCTTTCCTCTTTAAGTTACTATTTAATTAAAAGTGGTTAATATAATGTACAATTCAATATAAATACTTGTTCAATGACTGTTCTAAGAAATCTTATCTACAAACGCAGAGGTCACGCGATTGAATACTGCTCGAGTCAAGTCTGATTGGAAAGGTATCTAATGCATTTACCGTTTAATGAAATAATGTCTTACTATTTGACTTATATTAACACAAATACTTAGCACCACAATAAATAACTACGTCTCCGAGAAGTCTATTATTCTGAATAGCCAACAAAACACTAGTAACTTAATAATGGGGAATATAATTAATACAAAAAAAACGTACAGTTCTGAAATTATTTGAAATTTTAGACGGCTACACCACAACTTAACGCCAAAACCATATTATTTTATCTAAGTATTACTGTAGGAGGATTCACACTCCTATCAAACTACACATTCGTCTTGATGATGAAATTGAAACGCTGTTCGAACTATTGGCTATAGAAGGAAGGATGCGTAACACGGCGCAATAACTCAAAAATTATCACAATAGTACGTATGGCAGTGAAAATTTCAAATCATATGTGTACACATATATTTTAACGCGGGGTCTCCTGCGACGAAATGTTTCACAAAACCTCCTACAATTACAAAAACATTGGGGCAGGACCACAAGTTTTTTGGAGCCTGTAGAAATTTAAAAACAAACGTTGTGGCCCCGACCTAACCATTCACAAATTGTTATGTGTTTTTGTCCATCCTGAAGAAAATAATTCCCCTCAGGGCCTATATCATTTTTAGGAGTGCTGCGTGAAGGGTATTTTTACGGAAAGGAAGGAGTTTTCCTGGTCTTGAAGAAACCCAGGAAACACACACACCGGAAAACCATTCCACAGCCTTACTGTTCAACTGAAGAACGAGTCGTAGAACGCCCCTTTCTCGTCGAAATCAATGACTTTAGTTCCTCGGAGCATCTTTCATTGAAATACTAGTACAGCATAGGTAGAATAAGTACAGCATTCCCACCCGATGCCTGTGCTCTAAAGATTACAATGCGTTTGTGGTAGGAGAATCTAACAAACGTTTCTGCACAGAGTCGAGGATTTCTTCCGGTGTTTTGGGGCTCCAGACTAGAGGTGGCTGCTAAATTCAACCGTGAGACGCACTTGCAATTTGTACCGGATTAGCAGTTGTGTACTATTAAAGTATCTGCGGCAATGCACAGAACGCCCAGAGAGGATAACTTAACTCTGGCTTCGATGGAGCCCCCGTACCTAAGCTGGTCACTTAGAGTTACGCCAAGCACATCAATGGTAGACCCACTAAACGGAAGATTACTTCCGTTGAAGGAGACTAAATATTCATTTCGATCCCCTTTAGACGTAATCAGACGTGATTGGGTCTTTGAAAAATTAAATTCGACATGTTCGACGGAAAATGTTATTCTTACCCCTAGAGGAAATACTCGAGGTAACTGTCCATTATCTGCTTCAAAGGCCTCCAAGCCATTGGAGTTTGAATACTCTTGGTGGCTTGTCAAACGAAAAGCTATTATGAACCCGCGTAACAATGAATTTGTGCACATGTCAAAAGGTCATTGTTTTGCAACAAAAACAAAGTCGGATACAGAACCGATCCCTGTGGAACACCGGCATTTTCTTATGACATTTACTTTATAATAAATGGCATTGGTGGCGATTGTCTGATTGGCTATTTTCCGCAATTACACCTGTAAACTGACCCGTAGACGGTGAGGTAGCAGGCCTCGATTTCACGCGGTCAGGCACTTTGAATACTTGCGGTGAGTTTAATCGTTGAAGGCAGCAATTACCTGCAGCATTCGCTAATGTAATAATAGTATATCGTAATGTTTCGATAATGAAGCATCCGATTACGAAACTCCGAAACAATCAAATGGATCGTTCGGACCTTAATGGCAACGGTATTATTCGTGATTTTTATTTCGGTGCTTAAATGAAAATAGCCATAATATTAATTAATTAATTAATTTGGGAGGCGTGTATTAGTACCTACTATCTCCTGACCATTTATTGGATAATAATCACCCACGCCGTAGATCGCCCCAAGTGGTTCGCTACATATAGCAGGAGTACCCGGGTTCGTGGAGTGTGATTTGTCTAGGTCTTGGCGGCGTACGGATGCATTTGTCCACCTTCTGCGTGGCGGGTCGGATCATGAGAGAGTGGTTGAAGGAGACTTTTTAACCTCTCCAGCCTGACTGTTAGAATATCGCCTTGCAGCGCAGTGGGAGGGTTGAGTTCAATCCGTTACATCTGAACACTCTGACCCCAGTTTTTTACCGTTCGTTTCCATAAAAAAGACCCTCTATACAGCATCACCTAAGACGATACAGGCCCTAACGTCCCCTAAGATAATATAGGGCAATTATTTGCTCTACGAGAAGCTGATGTAAAAAAAATTGAACAATTGATCAATGCAAAAAATAGAGCAATTGAACGAACGTTGCCAAAAATAGAACAATTGAACGAACCATTCAAAAAAGTACAATTGAATGAACGATTCAAAAATAGAACAATTGAATAAACGATTCAAAAATAGAACAATTGAATGAACGATTCAAAAATAGAAATATTGAATGAATGATTCAAAAATAGAACGATTGAACGAACGATGCAAAAAATAGAACAATTGAACGATTGATTAAAAAATAGAACAGTTGAATGAACCATTCAAAAATAGAACATTTGAATGAAAGATTCAAAAATAGAACAATTGAATGAACGATTCAAAAATAATTACGCTAGGTCTATGTGATCAATCAAAACACACATAATTCCTTAATCAAGGGAAGTCTCTATCAATCTCAATCGCCTCAATCAACTCATTAAACGATCAATTAGAAATCGACAATCGCATCAATGACATAAATTGACGTAATATTGATATTTGATATCGATAGTCTACGGATATCTTAACTGGTAGCAAAACACTGGTCAAACCAGGTACGAAAATAGCACAAAACTTAAAATGTAAATGCTTACTAAAGACTCCGCTATAATTAACATATACAAATCAAACCACGAAAAAAGTCAACCATTAAAAAGTCTAGTAAAAAACCTGACTTGCTCGTGATATGCCATTTTTATACCGTAATAATTTGACATCACGTATGTCAGAAATAGAGTGGTTGACTAATCGAACTCTGCGTACTCATGGACACGATGGATGAAAATTACTTTCAGTATCGCCATATGAAAAAGAATCATTAGAATCGAAATCCTGTTTGAAAGATCGGACTTTATCAGATGGGTATGCAGCTGAGAGCCACCTTGTCATCTCTCCTTTTTATCTTATTAAAGATGCGTGTAATAGAAGGAGAGGTATCAATGGAGATCTCGGCGGTAGTAGATAAAATATATATTTTTTTAATTGAATTTGCAGGTTTTGGTTTCCTTCCTTGCACACCTAGCTAAAGCTATTTCATGCAAAGTTTCAATTTCCGAATGGTAGTCTCTCACTGGCATTCCAATTTTCATTCTCAAATGCATAAGTAGTTCATATCATAATTTTGGAAAATATTCACGCTTAACATTCAATTATAAATTGATTCGTCGTTTTTGAACTTATCCCACAATGCTTTTAAAAGCAGGTGGATTACCCTTTTTGGTTTTAACATTACAAACGGACATACAATTGAGAATTTTTTTAAATTTTACTCAAATATGCAGCTAAGTCAATAATATTTATTTAAATACCTACTACTTTTTACGAAACCAAAAATCATTTATTCACTTTTTCGTCTAATACAATTTTTTTTTTTAAAGTTGGCAAACTTGACTGGGTGAACTGTTTGGCAGTTTATGGTTTTATAGAATTATGACAAATTTTACACTTTTAAATGCATAGAGAATTCTTGGCGTTCTCTCTTTCTAAATCTGTTTATCTTATATGCCTCACCATGACAGAACAGGACATATAATGAGTTTTATAAGGATGTATCTTTTAGTGACAGATATAGCATTACGTGACCCGAGTGATTAACATCATTGCCGGACCACAAATTCTCTCTCTGTCTCTCTTTTGTCTCTTGTTTATAAAAGTTCAATTCAATTAAATGTATTATTTTAACTTTATGAGTAAGACCTCAAACTGTAATATTTAATTAAATGAAGACATTATGAGCGAAACTCAATCGAAAATCTGGAAACAGAAAAATCAGAAAAAGATATTTACACCTCTGGGACTCGAACCCAGGACCTCCCTACTTTCCGGGTTGGGCACCTTAGCTCAGTGGATAAGAGCGCCCAACCCGGAAAGGAGGGAGGTCCTGGGTTCGAGTCCCAGAGGTGTAAATATCTTTTTCTGATTTTTCTGTTTCCAGATTTTCGATTGAGTTTCGCTCATAATGTCTTCATTTAATCAATTAAATTTATTTATTTTTAAAACAATACAAAATATTGAGAGTATTTATATAAAGTAAATATACAAAGTGATTCTATTTCACAACAAGATAGCTCTCCCGACTTGCATGACCATTGGCAAGTTAGTTCTGTATCCGGGAGATAAAACGTCCTACAGAGATAACCATCGGGAACGTAGAAACTAATGCTCTCCATGATAGTCGAGTTTTCGAACCATCCACGAATCGGTCTAAAGAAATGTGTTACAATGAGCACATCCCTTCTGACACCAGATGGTTCATACCGAGCATGCCCAAGAGAGTCTTTACTAGTAAAGTCCATCTTTGTATCAGACCTTTTAAACAAGCGAACTCCATGCAATCAAACCAATCAATCTGACACGTGTAATATAAAATATATGATTGAAAAATCATTTAACAGTTCCGCAATATCAATTTGTGATTGATGAATCAGAGTGAGCTTTCAGAGAGAAGTGTAACTTGTGACGATACACCCTGCCTACGTGCACCAAATTGTGATAAATCTACCCTGGCTACGCTGTATCAAATATGTTGAGATTCTACCCCTATGTACGAACACGGCACCGAATGCGCTGTGTCGCGCCTACCCTCGTAGCTTCAATTTTTGTAACTTTCTATCATGATGTACCTCGCCCATCATTTAGGGTATTTCTAGTTCTAACTTTAAATCGTTCGCACTTTTGCGAAGACCTCTTCTCTCAACCTATTTTTCAAACTTCTACATTTTCCTGAGCTAATCTAAACCCTATTTTTCGCAATCCCTGTGATAATTTCACACAGTAATCAAGATTTTTGAATTTTTGTTTACATTATCTCCGAATCCTGCGTTGTGTAATTTTTTGTTTTAGGACTTACACCCATACGCGTAATAAAACGCATACAAATGTAAAGAGTATAATGTATGGTTTTGTGGTAACTTAGGTTCTTTTAGAGTAAGAGTGAAAGAATTCTAAATTGATTGATTTAAATATCTTCTAACGCGTTTGATAAACTAACCCCGTCCTAGATTTTGTCTATACCTGATATTCATTTTGTTTATTTCCTTCCTAAAACAGCTATATTTAAAATACAAATAAAAGAGAATAACAGTTAACAATTTATAACATACATTTCATGAAAAAGTATTTACTGTACCTGCGTGATATGACCTAATTCTAGGTCTCAGTTTTTCACCTGAAGTCTGCAAGCCTCCACCTAACATGAGTTTTATTTTCATGGTTAGTAAACACTAGATTGTTTGGGGAAGGGATGTGTGTAGGGATTGGGTCAAGGATAAAAAAAAATAGTTTTCTGTAAAGGTTGGCTCCTCCACTAACCAAATAGATTCTGGTGACCGACTTCCGAAAAGGCCTTTGTCAATGAACGGCTACACATACCTAAAGACCGGATTTTACCCTCTTCTGCGGGATTCCTTGCTTCGATAGGAGCTTTACGTACCAGAGATAAGTACCAGGTCTTCCATCGTATCCCAGAACTATCCCAACCTCCTCACCTCCAGGTAGTTTAACTCGACTGATTCTAGAAGGGGTATTTCATTGCATCCCTTATCACGACTCTACTCGCGTTGAATGTGGTGTGCGACTGTTTTTGTCGTATCCATCTCCCACGTGATCCGACAGAATCGCACTCCTGCCACCTCTTAGACCTGCTGCGATTGCGCCAAGGGAGCGTTCCAGTTGGCTCGCATCAAATCGAAGGTCGACAAGACTACGATATGCAAATGACTTAGAGTTTTCTTTAAGCGCCGCGCCAGCGTATTCCTCGCATACGTCTCCTCCAGCCTCCGCATGCCTCCTCCTTGGCAATACCGTCACAGGGCCTAAAGTTTCTCTCTCCCTCAGGGAACGTTTGACACTAACCTTCCCCAGAGACACATAATTGCATACAACAATCCTGAAGTTTACTGCGTGGGTAAAATTTTTGGATTTGGACTGTATGTCTTCATTCACTACCAGTGCTTTTTAATGTGGTCACTGAGTCCACGTGTTTAGGTATGAAAGGATAAGGGATACCTATCCTATTAGGTAGGTATAAATGGAAAAGTGAGTTTTGGTTTGGCTTTGTTTTTATTGAGGAAGCCCTCCTCATGAAGTAGTAAGTATTCACCTAGATAACTAGAAAGACAATGTTATGCAAAAAGTTCTAATTTCAATATTTGATAAATTTAATTTTTAAACTTTAAATTTTCAGACCACAATTATTTTATGCTTGTGGTTTATTGCCTTAAAATTGCACATTAATTTTCATATAAACCATGTGTTTGCTGGATGTCCTACTGCCCTAGAATACGTGATTTTTCTAAAAGATTCTTAGATCGATCCGATTAAAGAACAAATTATTTAAGTTCAAATATGAAAGTTAAATAGTTCTGTGTATATACTCGTCGTTGCAAATTCGAAGGCCGAAGTTAACAAACTAAGTCATGTCTGATGGGATTGACCTGACTTCTTGGATAGGTATTTATTTGTTTCATAACTCTCACGCGCAGCTATAAGTAGGAATCATGCTGTTATTAAAATTGTTAGTTACCGACATGCTCTGTTCGCAAATTTTATAAATAAGTGTGACTGCTTGCTCTGCATTATCTCCAAGGACCTGTAAATAGTTTAGTAATAAAAAAACTTACCAAGATTCTGCAAACTACCTTCCTGCTGGGAGCTACAACAGCGGTAATTTCTTCCTCTAACAAAATACACGCTTTATAATTTAGTAAACTTGTTATTAGACGCTCCCGAATTATAATTCTATCTAAACCAAAACCATAACCTTTCCTATGGCGAAATTATTTTAGATATGCTCCAGATTCGCTAATTTCATAATATAAGAACCCATCCTAAATTTCAAACATCAACTTAAATTCCAGAATGTTAATTTTTTCTCCAATCTAAAATTGCCTTTACTTCGCTGAAATGGATATAATCTCTTCCCCTTTTTTTTTGTTTAAATGTATGTTATCTGCTATCTACGAGATATATTAAGTTGTCTTTCAACTATCTCCTCCCCCCTTTTCTCGCTTATGTCTGAAAATTATTAGCTACGGTTAATCACATCTCCCTTTGCCAAATATGATTCGTATAACCCACTATTAATTTAATTTATCTAATCGCATAAGTACTAATCAACTCTCCTGACTTTGATTTCTGGCATATTAGCATTTTTATAACATAAACCTTTCACGCTGAATTTTAAGGTTTTAATTTTTCGATTTTAATTTTTAATTTTTCGTATTTTTAATTTCCAAACTTTGAGAGATTGTTTAACTATCTTTTACTGTTAAATAAACTCCGTTTATTTACTTAACAGTGGACCTAGTTGTTATATCTTGATAATATAATTATTCATTATAATTTGTTCCAACCCGTCTATTCAGTCGTACTAACTTTTATAAGAATTCGAAGTTTTATTATTATTAATTACACAAAATGATTTATTTGATTTATATATTATTTTTGGATGCTTTTTTTTTTTCACTTTCCTGAGAGACAACTTTGAAGACTTTAGCGAATTATTTTTCCCGTTAGTTATTAACCCGCGGCTTTAATTAATTTATTTTGGTTTGTACTATTTGAAATCGAACTCGATTTTGAAGATATTATTATTTTTTTTTTCACACAAGTCTTTAATTAAACCGAAATTTTAATTATTTTTAAGACACTGAAATTTTCTAAGTATTCACAGATCACACTTCAATTATCACTGAGTTGAACAAAACATCGGAAACAATTATAAATACTAAATTCACTGGATTTAACACTTAAAAAACCGTATTGATAAAGAATATATTTTTATTAAATTAATATTGACATATTATATTGCACGGATTTTTTTTCTTTAATTAGTACTCAAAAATGTCAAACACTCCCGAATTCAAGTGAACATGAAATTTTCTAAGTCTAGGATGAACTGAATCTAGGTTAAAATTAACTCCAAAATCTCTAAGTTCAAGATTTGTACTTTAAATAAATACCAAAAATCACTTGTCGCGACGAACTTAGATTTCTCCCCGGTCTGGCTATTCCTCCCGATTCCAAAAAACTGATCCCCTCTTCCTGAAATTTGCCATTTTTAAAGGCTTCCCAAATGCCCCGGGTCATAGCGTAATTGTTCTTATATCTCGTTATTTCCATATATCCAAAACTAGATTTGCTTACAATACTTACAACCTTTCGTTAAATGAAACATTTATATCGAAGTTCTTCTATTTCATTTCCCAGGGCCGAACTAAGTAAACGTACATTAGGTTGCCCATATTAATTTCCTAAGTTCGTTTCCAAAATTATAACTCATACGACACAGTTTTTGCGTCCCGTTTTTCCTCAACTTGGAATGTGTCCGTCTGTGACATATTGGATCTAAATTCCAAATTCACGCGGGCGTTTGCAAAACGTAGATATCTCCCTTACTCCGCCTTAATCAAGGGATTATTATTATTATTTTCCTTAGAGGCATTTTCGTTGTCCCTCAAAAGTATACCCATCATATTTCAAGACCGTATTTTCGCTTTTTTTGTCGTTTACTTGGTCTTCCTTCATTTTCACCTAAATCTCGACAATTTTGTCTGTTTTTCGAAACCATACATATTAATAACCCCGTTCGCCCTCTCTTATGGTAAAATTTAACACCATGGTTAGGCAGAGCTTGATCTGAGGCTGTAATTCCTTTCTACCACCCTCAAAACATCCTTTGTCGTGCAATTTCACTTCCCTTTTCCATTTAAGTAATTTTATTTAGATTTTTTCTATATTAATAAGTTGCATCCTTTGTTTCTCCAATTTTTTTATATTAATCACAGCATTTTGCCTGCTCATTTCCCAATACTACCCTGGGATTTCTGTCAATTTAATGGCTTCTTTGAGGGACCTCCCAATAGGGCATCCTTTTCTCGCATGAAAAGCGATAACTCTTGCCTAATTATAATCACCCTTTCGATAGGTAAACAAATCCGAAAGATAAATCTTGTCTAATAGTCTGATCGTAAAAAGTAATGTATTTTTTCGAATGTAAATACTTCATAAGACCAATGTTAATTTTAATTATTATACAAATCGTTTATTCGCCTTTAATATTCAAAAACCATGTTCTTAAAAACTGTTTACACGATTAAATCAAGACAAGCGATCGACAACCCTTATCTCGAATTCAGTTGGCCGTAATGTCTTACTAATTTTGCACATGTTTTCCTTGTCTTACGTACAGTTTTCACTTTTCTAATATCGCTTTAGTAACCTACTTAATGCCATTTGTACAAATCTACACCTACAACAGTCTTTGCGTCAAAATTGGAAGGGTTTTGGGTGCCTTAAGCCATCATCCCGAGCTTAAACCTTTTTTAATATCCTGGATTTTTTTCTCTATAACTTTCAACTCCTATCACACCCCAGCATTGTTTCAATTTTCCTAACTTTAATTTCGCTTTTTTTCATTCTTTTTTACTCTAATTTGCAAAATCTCTAACGTTCCATACTTTTGTTACAGCAAATACTAGGTTCCTCGCGTCAATACTGCATTTCCCCCGATTTTCCCATTCGCCCAATTTTTTTCTATTATTTCTGTGTGAACTTTTTGTAACATATATGTTGTTTGTATTCGTCTTCCACTGGTTGACTCACTCTCAAAAATGCACTATTTTGTAAATAAAACAGAGGTCGGTGTCCGGACTGCTTGACTCGTGGGAAACTGTTTATTTTAAAGTTCAGTCACCTTTCCACCCGTGAGACACATTTCAAGGTCTAAGGGTCATTAGTTATCTTCTTTATGACCAAGTTCAAAGTCCATATGAGCCGTGAACGCCCCTTAACGTCCTGATTAGTTAATATAAATTATTATCGGTTTTCTCTCATCCTGATTGGCTGAGTTCTCACTTTCTTTGTTCAAAATTCACACCTCCGTGGGGGATTCCTTGCTTTATGCATATTACAGATCCCTGTTACGATTTTTAATTTACCACACACAGATGTCGCTGAGATGCGCTTTCTTTACGTTAGTTAAAAAAAAAATCTTTGTAGGCCCTCCTGAACGTGAAAATTTCCTTTCTTTAGTATTTAATAGCGTAGACGATTTACGGTTCATTACAGCCCCCCTATAGTTTTGAGTCCAGAGGTAAACACGCCTCCTAGTGTTAATCGATGGGATTAAAACTAACCATAGGTGATTTAATTTTCTTCGATTAATTTTATTCCTTCTTTTTTTTTCGAAAATGTTTTGCGCCCCTGCCTTTCGCTATTCAATGTCGCAGAATTATGTTTGACTTTTTTTTTGTTTATCATTTCTACTTTATTCTAATCCCTTTAGTTTGAGTTGACTTACTCATATCAGATGTTTTTGTCCTACCCGTTGTCCTACCCCCCTAAGATTCTTACTTCTGTTCCCTCCCCCCTATTATCCTTACTCCCATCTTTCCCACCAAGACAGTATTCAATCCTTGAATATAAATAAATTCTTTGTATTTTTTTTTCGCGTGATTCTAGAGTCCCACACAGTCTGCTTACAGGGTTGACTAAATGACAATAATGCTTTTTTTTTTTTTTTTTTTTTTTTATATATATATATTTTTTTTATTGGGCACGCCCCTCGACTCGCGTGGCCCCGTGGCTCCCAACCTGTTTTGGACCAGAGCCTCCGTCATATGGTCAAATCAAAGATTGAATCAATCTCGCGGTCCTATTGACCATACGATTTACGATGAATTGCGGGAAGTTATTCAATAGATTTTAAATTTTGTCCAAATAATCTTTCCTTTCATGTGGTTACACATAGGAGCGCACTTGCTTAATATGCTTTCCGCAATCTGCTCGCATCTCGTTTGGTTTACATGTTTTTATTTTTTTCTTATCGTAGCTTTATTGAAAATATTTTTTTTTCTTCTGATTCTCTATCTGAATCCACTCTCCTCTCTCAGTGAATTCCCATTTTTATCCTCTTGCATACTTCTCCACTCAAACGCTGCTGCCCCTTTTCTTCCTACTCCCTTTTTTTAAAAAAAACGAAATTTTATTGTGATTTACGCAACCTTGGTCTTATACATTCCTAGATCCAAAGTCGCATATATTTTTTTCTCTTCCTAAACCTGTAGTTGCTTTCTTAACTTTGTGTATTCCTAAACCTAAATTTGTATTCTTTTCCTATAATCCTTACTTAAACAAGCCTAAATTTGTTAATAATTATTTGATTCTTTTTTTTTCTTCCTAAACTAAATTTATTTTATTCTTTAAATGGCTATTTCCCTTTTTTCTAAAATAGGTATAGTAATAATCTCCTTTAATATTCCCACTGCGGTATTTGTGCCAGGCCACCAATAATGACGATACGATAGATAAAATTTTCCTTCCTTTTAATGAAACGTTCCTCAAACCCCCTTTTTTCTTTCTTCATTCCTATCTCATATATGTCTAAATTTTCTTACCTAAACATGGTTACATAGAATTCCAAATTTTTTTTTCTTTCCAAAATAAACTATCCCCTAATCCTAACCTCTATCCCCTCCCCTTTTTTCTTTCTTCAGTCAACTCCTATTACCTGTTTTCCCTTCTGTTGTTTTTCTGCTTCATTGAAATAATATCTGGCCAGATGTATAGCGCTGTAATCGCCTCGTATCTCTTTTGTTTTCGGGTCCACCAGCGTGTAGGTGTTGCAGTACGGTACTGCTGCAACCACAAACGGGCCCTCATACAAAAGGGCAAATTTTTTTGTTTCCCTTTTCAATAAGCTAGACTGAGTGTACTTCTTGAGTTTCACAAAAGTTCCTACCTCATAAGTGGCCAACCTTTTTTTAATATTATAGAATTGCTGTCTCTTTTCGGCGTTTTTTACCAGATTCTTTTGTACCGCGTCCCTAATTTCCTTTTCTGTTAATTTTGGTATGTTACTTCGGCGCATAAATTCATCTAAACTATATTGCGGTTGTTTCCCAAACACGACCTCATTAGGTGAAAATCCGGTCGTACAATGCACCGTGTTATTATACGTTCTTTCAATGTCCTTTAGAAACATTGGCCATTTGGTGTGTTTTTCGTGGCAGTATATTCTAAAAATTCGCCCCAGCTCCTTGTTCACTCTTTCCGTGATGTTTGGTCCAGGATTTCGCACCGACGTGTGCATAACTTTGATCCCCAACCTCGCTAGACCCTGGTTCCACCTTTTTGAAGAAAATTGGGATCCGTTGTCCGTTAGCATAGCCTCGACCTTCACTTTTTTAACGAAAAGCTCTACGCATTTCAAAACTGTTCCCGTGTTAGCTATTTTCAATTTGTACAACTGGATGAATCTACTGAAAGAGTCCTGGATCACAAAAATAAACCTAACCCCTCCTATGCTTCTAGGCAACGGCCCGTATAAGTCCGCCATGGCTAATTCCCCTACTCTTTGCGTTATGATTGACCTGGCCGGCCCTACTGTTGGACGAATCTCGCGCTTCGCCAATTGGCAGAGTCGGCAAGTTTTCACGGCCCATTTAATCTGTTTATTCATCCTTGGCCAGAAGTATCTGCCTTTTAAGGCTTGACCCGTCTTCAACCCGCCGGCGTGGCCGATCTCCTGATGTACGAGTTTGATTAAATCCTCAGATAAATTGCTAGGTATAGCTAATACTATCCCATTATTTTGCGTGTTGTAATAGAGTATCCTATCCTCCAGTTTATAATTTTTCAAGTATTTAGTCACCCTTTTTGTGGATGTTTTGTGGGGTTCCCCGTTCAAATGCTTCATCACCTCTTTCAAAAACTCGTCTTGGTTTTGTAGTTGTTCCAAATTTTGTAAATGTGATTTTATCTGACGCTTCCCATCCACCGCAAATGCTGCTACCTCCGGACACGCTACCTTTTCTTCCTGTACATTCACCGCATCCTGGGAGTAACGTGACAAGATATCGGGCCCGATATTCTCCTTGCCCTTCACATATTCGACTTTGAAATTAAACTGGTTTAAATATAATATCCACCGTGTCACTCTCGCGCTATACAGTTTCCAAGTCTTTAAAAACGATAATGCCTGGTGATCCGTACGTATTACTAAGCGCGCGCCCCGCAGATACGTTTCGAATTTGCGTAACGAATAGATTATTGCATATAACTCCTGTTCAGAGACGGTCCATTTTAACTCGGCGCCGGTAAGTGACTTGCTAACAAAACCGATCACGTGATGGTTCCCCTCGTCATCTAATTGGTATAATTCTGACCCGATTGCGAATCCCGAACTGTCAGTCTGTAGGTAATAAGTTTTGTTCGGATCGTGATGCGTTAACATTACAGACTCCAAAAATAATGCCTTTACGTTTTCAAATGCTTCCTGCTCCACAGCAGTCCACCTCCAAGGTCTGTTTTTTTGTAGTAAATCACATAATACCTGTGTAGAGGCTCCATATTTATTCGCAAACCTTCTGTAATAATTACATAATCCTAGGAACCCCCTTACCTGCTTCACCTTTTTAGGCGCCGGGAAGTTCTTAATCGCTGAGATTTTCTCGGGATCCATAAGTATACCATAAGGCGTAATTATGTGACCTAACATTTTTACTTCCGTGAAAAGAAATTGGCATTTTTCTAATTTGCAAGTCATATTGGCCGCTTGCAGCTTTCCTAGAACTGCATCTAAATGATTTAAGTGCTCGTCGAAATCCCTACACGAAAACACTACTAAGTCATCTAAATAATTAGTACAATATGCTCTCATTTCGCTTCCCAAAATCTTGTCCATGGCGCGGGAGAAGCTCCCAACTGATGTTTTTAGCCCTTGCGGTAATACATTGTAGACAAAAGATTTTCCATTGTAAACGAATCCGGTATATTTTCGACTTTCCTCACTTAAAGGTATCTGAAAGTAGGCCGATTGGAGGTCTAGGGTCGTAACGTGCTTTATTCCGTAGAACTGCTGTAGTATTTCCGACGTAAGCGGTGGTTTTTCCGTTTCCCCGGACATCCTTGTGTTTAATTCGCGCGCGTCAAGTAATATGCGAACGGTACCATCCTTTTTCATTGTATAAGTTAAAGGACTCGCGAAAGGAGTCGCCCGCCTACTGATTATGCCTAAAGACTCTAATTCCTCTATTTTTTCATCCACCTTATTTCTATAAGCGAAGGGAACCGGATACGATCTTTTTACAAACGGTGTTTCATCTATCATTTTTATCTCATGAATATACATATTTGTCAATCCCGGCCTATCTATGAACACACGGCTATGTTTATCTAATACTCCCTTTAATTTCCCTTTCTTGGTGTCATCTAATTCCAAACCAGCTACCATTGTCGCAATTCTCTGTTTAGTTTCTCCCACAAGATCCGATAATTGGTTATTCTCAATGACGTGTATTGACTTGATTGCGCCACCCATGGTTTCTCCACACAACGGTCTCTCCGATTCACTTCTTACAACCCCGGAATTTATTAACTCAATTCTTTTCTTTCCCTGTTCTGTAATGACTATTAATTCTCGCCTTTCCCCACATCTTATCTCCGCTGAGTAGTTATCTAACCAGTTCACCCCTAGTATTATGGGTCTTATTAGCCCTAGTACTATGAGACACGATGTGTTGATTTTAATCTCCCCAAAACGTAACGGTATCAGAACTAATCGTGATATTTTCTGACTCTTTTGTCCCATGGCCCCTTTAATTTGTACTGAAGCTACCGGCATGATAGGATAACGTTTCTGATTACTCAAATGGCACTCCCAAAATTCTTGTGCGATACATGTAATCTGGCTTCCCGTATCTATCAAACAATTGACCATTAATTCATCTATGTAAGCCCTAGCCTCTGGCAGTTGCGGTAATGTACTCCCTGGTCCTATTTCCTTATAATCCTCGTCTTCAAATACGTTATTAAGTCCGAAAAATTCTTTTCCCCACTCATTCTCCTTCATTTCTACTGCGCTCCACACGTCACTTAACTGTTGTAAAGAATTCACAAACGCGATCACTTCCTCTCTTTCAATCGATTTTTCCTCATCTGCACTCTCGTTTCTGCGTTCTGCCTTGCATGCCTTTATTGGTGTTGTTATTCCCTGTTCATTTTTCCCTAAACCCTTCGTTATGTCCCAATTATATTTCATCATTATTTTTAAAGCTACGTTGTGTTTCGGCGTGGCTGCCCTTATTTCTTCTGGAGTCGCAATCCTCAGAGCTCCTGGACCGACTCGTTGTCGTTTCCCGCCTCTTCGACTCTGCATAGCTCCTTCCCGCTGATTGTTGTGGTACTGCCACTAGTCACCGCCTGCACATTCGACCCACTGCACGTTCTGCAACCTGTTGTTTGCGGTGCTGCCTCGATAACTCCAACCTTCGGTCGCATTGCGTGTCGACGATCTCTAAAGTCGTCTTGTCCCCTTCTTTCATCTCTGCCCCTTTTCTCTGTGCTCTTGTCCTGCGGAGCACAAACCATATTGTCCAATTTCCTCAAAAATTCTGCCGCATCCAATTCATCCCCCTGCTCTCGCGAAAACCACAATGCTTGTGTCTCCTTCGGAAAGTGCCTCATTATCTCATTTATCACACCTAAAGGCGTGTCTGTTATTTTCAGGGCTTTTGCGAGCTCCCAATATTTTGCAAAGTGTGCCAGCATGGTCGTTCCTTTCTTCGGTTCCCACACCGCGTCGGATAACCTCCTTCTCATGTTTTTCTGACATATGTCACCCCAATAGTTGGCAATAAAATCCTTTTCAAAATCTTCCATGTTGTTCCAACGTTTAGAGTAGAGCTTCATCCAGCTTTTGGCACCTCCCTTTAAACTCTCCTTAACTACCATCATAATGTCCGTACGATTGGTACGTTTTGTATAATCCTTAAGATCTTCTAAAAATGCAATTGGGTTCTGAGTCCCTCCGCTAAACGTGGGTTTTTCCTGGGTCGGCAACATTTCCACGAGTTGAAGCACGTTTCGCGCCGCACTTCCCTCCTTCGTCGTGGCTGCCATTGACATAGACGCCTCTTTTTCCTTCTCCATTTCTTGTATTTTGTTGAGTAAAGGACTCAGAGCTTGCTGTATAATTAGGGTAACTTGCCCTACATCCATATGAAAATTTTCCCTCGCAGTGTTCTCGACAGCGGCCACAAATTCTATTTCTTCCCTCTCCTGTCTGGCCTCAGGACAGCGTTTACTCCTAGGCATCTTCCTTTAGAACACGATGATAGCGATTAAACTTAGTTAAATTTTTATTTATCTTTTGTTTGTTTGTTTTTTTTTTTTTTTTATATTTATTCACGTAATCTATGTAAAAAAAATTCTTAAACTATTTTAATTTTACGTTTTCTTTTATCAATATTTTAACCCGACTCTCAAACCTTCTTTTTCTTTATTTTATTACTCCTACAAGAAACGGGAAAATTGAGTGATGATACCGTTCATAATACATCCATTTATCATACAATACGTGTTTAAATTTTGTTGTCATCAGCAATTTTTATTTAATACGACATAATTATTTAGATAACGAAAGTTGAACCGTTTTTTTTTCTCTCCTCCATTATCTACTCTTTATTGCAAACCGAAATTGAAAGGTTAAGTTTTAAATTTGTTGAGCCCGCATCCGTTTATCGATGTATTTAATATTGATTTTTAAACGTTCAGTCCGTCCCTGCATAATGTTAATATGACAGTATCGAAAGGATTCACTTTTGTTATTGTTTTATTATTACGCGCGATGTAATACATTATTTTATTCGTCTTTTGTTCTGTATTTTTATGTTGGCTTTTATTTTTATGTCACCGTTTTTTATGTAAGATCTATTCAAATTATTTATTCTTTAGACACAATAAACAATAATATACCCGATAGAACTAAATACGCCGTTGTTATGAATTAATGTAAACACGAATCAAATGTTTATTTTTAAAATTCTTCATCGAGACTTACCCAAACTAATCTCTCTCAAATGAATGAATTCATAACAATGTTTTGTCTATTCCGTAATAAAATGTTCACACTATACAATAATTCTCTTGCGACAGTGTTTATTTACACTCAACGGTCCAATAATATTTTGTTTACATTGAGAAGATAAAAAACACTGTTTTTATCTCCTCAAAACTTTATCTTAGATAATTTTTCTTTCACGTTTCTGATTTATTGATTAACCACTTCAAATATTTATTTGAAGATCACTGAAGAAATGTGTTGTTTATATTACCGCAATAACATGGATCTTTTGTTTATAATAATGCGCGGCCCTTCAAAATATGAGTCAAGCTAGTCTATGTTATGATTAAGATAACAAAACTTCAATCCTTCGGTTTAAGGCCCGTTTTTCATTATTCGTTTAGATTTTTTTCTTGTATTTGAACTTTCATTATTTGTTTTAAAATTAAAATTATTTTTTTTTTTTCAAACTATTTTAATTAAAAGAAGCGAGTTTTCGATTTATTTTTCCCACTTGTTATATTTATTATGAAGTTGGTTTAATGGCTTATTAATCACTTATTTTTTTATTTTATCATTATTATTATTATTATTATTTTTGTATTTTTTAAATTCTTTCAGCTTTTAAATCTTACTCTCCTGGTCACAAGCGCCAAATGTGACGATACACCCTGCCTACGTGCACCAAATTGTGATAAATCTACCCTGGCTACGCTGTATCAAATATGTTGAGATTCTACCCCTATGTACGAACACGGCACCGAATGCGCTGTGTCGCGCCTACCCTCGTAGCTTCAATTTTTGTAACTTTCTATCATGATGTACCTCGCCCATCATTTAGGGTATTTCTAGTTCTAACTTTAAATCGTTCGCACTTTTGCGAAGACCTCTTCTCTCAACCTATTTTTCAAACTTCTACATTTTCCTGAGCTAATCTAAACCCTATTTTTCGCAATCCCTGTGATAATTTCACACAGTAATCAAGATTTTTGAATTTTTGTTTACATTATCTCCGAATCCTGCGTTGTGTAATTTTTTGTTTTAGGACTTACACCCATACGCGTAATAAAACGCATACAAATGTAAAGAGTATAATGTATGGTTTTGTGGTAACTTAGGTTCTTTTAGAGTAAGAGTGAAAGAATTCTAAATTGATTGATTTAAATATCTTCTAACGCGTTTGATAAACTAACCCCGTCCTAGATTTTGTCTATACCTGATATTCATTTTGTTTATTTCCTTCCTAAAACAGCTATATTTAAAATACAAATAAAAGAGAATAACAGTTAACAATTTATAACATACATTTCATGAAAAAGTATTTACTGTACCTGCGTGATATGACCTAATTCTAGGTCTCAGTTTTTCACCTGAAGTCTGCAAGCCTCCACCTAACATGAGTTTTATTTTCATGGTTAGTAAACACTAGATTGTTTGGGGAAGGGATGTGTGTAGGGATTGGGTCAAGGATAAAAAAAAATAGTTTTCTGTAAAGGTTGGCTCCTCCACTAACCAAATAGATTCTGGTGACCGACTTCCGAAAAGGCCTTTGTCAATGAACGGCTACACATACCTAAAGACCGGATTTTACCCTCTTCTGCGGGATTCCTTGCTTCGATAGGAGCTTTACGTACCAGAGATAAGTACCAGGTCTTCCATCGTATCCCAGAACTATCCCAACCTCCTCACCTCCAGGTAGTTTAACTCGACTGATTCTAGAAGGGGTATTTCATTGCATCCCTTATCACGACTCTACTCGCGTTGAATGTGGTGTGCGACTGTTTTTGTCGTATCCATCTCCCACGTGATCCGACAGAATCGCACTCCTGCCACCTCTTAGACCTGCTGCGATTGCGCCAAGGGAGCGTTCCAGTTGGCTCGCATCAAATCGAAGGTCGACAAGACTACGATATGCAAATGACTTAGAGTTTTCTTTAAGCGCCGCGCCAGCGTATTCCTCGCATACGTCTCCTCCAGCCTCCGCATGCCTCCTCCTTGGCAATACCGTCACAGGGCCTAAAGTTTCTCTCTCCCTCAGGGAACGTTTGACACTAACCTTCCCCAGAGACACATAATTGCATACAACAATCCTGAAGTTTACTGCGTGGGTAAAATTTTTGGATTTGGACTGTATGTCTTCATTCACTACCAGTGCTTTTTAATGTGGTCACTGAGTCCACGTGTTTAGGTATGAAAGGATAAGGGATACCTATCCTATTAGGTAGGTATAAATGGAAAAGTGAGTTTTGGTTTGGCTTTGTTTTTATTGAGGAAGCCCTCCTCATGAAGTAGTAAGTATTCACCTAGATAACTAGAAAGACAATGTTATGCAAAAAGTTCTAATTTCAATATTTGATAAATTTAATTTTTAAACTTTAAATTTTCAGACCACAATTATTTTATGCTTGTGGTTTATTGCCTTAAAATTGCACATTAATTTTCATATAAACCATGTGTTTGCTGGATGTCCTACTGCCCTAGAATACGTGATTTTTCTAAAAGATTCTTAGATCGATCCGATTAAAGAACAAATTATTTAAGTTCAAATATGAAAGTTAAATAGTTCTGTGTATATACTCGTCGTTGCAAATTCGAAGGCCGAAGTTAACAAACTAAGTCATGTCTGATGGGATTGACCTGACTTCTTGGATAGGTATTTATTTGTTTCATAACTCTCACGCGCAGCTATAAGTAGGAATCATGCTGTTATTAAAATTGTTAGTTACCGACATGCTCTGTTCGCAAATTTTATAAATAAGTGTGACTGCTTGCTCTGCATTATCTCCAAGGACCTGTAAATAGTTTAGTAATAAAAAAACTTACCAAGATTCTGCAAACTACCTTCCTGCTGGGAGCTACAACAGCGGTAATTTCTTCCTCTAACAAAATACACGCTTTATAATTTAGTAAACTTGTTATTAGACGCTCCCGAATTATAATTCTATCTAAACCAAAACCATAACCTTTCCTATGGCGAAATTATTTTAGATATGCTCCAGATTCGCTAATTTCATAATATAAGAACCCATCCTAAATTTCAAACATCAACTTAAATTCCAGAATGTTAATTTTTTCTCCAATCTAAAATTGCCTTTACTTCGCTGAAATGGATATAATCTCTTCCCCTTTTTTTTTGTTTAAATGTATGTTATCTGCTATCTACGAGATATATTAAGTTGTCTTTCAACTATCTCCTCCCCCCTTTTCTCGCTTATGTCTGAAAATTATTAGCTACGGTTAATCACATCTCCCTTTGCCAAATATGATTCGTATAACCCACTATTAATTTAATTTATCTAATCGCATAAGTACTAATCAACTCTCCTGACTTTGATTTCTGGCATATTAGCATTTTTATAACATAAACCTTTCACGCTGAATTTTAAGGTTTTAATTTTTCGATTTTAATTTTTAATTTTTCGTATTTTTAATTTCCAAACTTTGAGAGATTGTTTAACTATCTTTTACTGTTAAATAAACTCCGTTTATTTACTTAACAGTGGACCTAGTTGTTATATCTTGATAATATAATTATTCATTATAATTTGTTCCAACCCGTCTATTCAGTCGTACTAACTTTTATAAGAATTCGAAGTTTTATTATTATTAATTACACAAAATGATTTATTTGATTTATATATTATTTTTGGATGCTTTTTTTTTTTCACTTTCCTGAGAGACAACTTTGAAGACTTTAGCGAATTATTTTTCCCGTTAGTTATTAACCCGCGGCTTTAATTAATTTATTTTGGTTTGTACTATTTGAAATCGAACTCGATTTTGAAGATATTATTATTTTTTTTTTCACACAAGTCTTTAATTAAACCGAAATTTTAATTATTTTTAAGACACTGAAATTTTCTAAGTATTCACAGATCACACTTCAATTATCACTGAGTTGAACAAAACATCGGAAACAATTATAAATACTAAATTCACTGGATTTAACACTTAAAAAACCGTATTGATAAAGAATATATTTTTATTAAATTAATATTGACATATTATATTGCACGGATTTTTTTTCTTTAATTAGTACTCAAAAATGTCAAACACTCCCGAATTCAAGTGAACATGAAATTTTCTAAGTCTAGGATGAACTGAATCTAGGTTAAAATTAACTCCAAAATCTCTAAGTTCAAGATTTGTACTTTAAATAAATACCAAAAATCACTTGTCGCGACGAACTTAGATTTCTCCCCGGTCTGGCTATTCCTCCCGATTCCAAAAAACTGATCCCCTCTTCCTGAAATTTGCCATTTTTAAAGGCTTCCCAAATGCCCCGGGTCATAGCGTAATTGTTCTTATATCTCGTTATTTCCATATATCCAAAACTAGATTTGCTTACAATACTTACAACCTTTCGTTAAATGAAACATTTATATCGAAGTTCTTCTATTTCATTTCCCAGGGCCGAACTAAGTAAACGTACATTAGGTTGCCCATATTAATTTCCTAAGTTCGTTTCCAAAATTATAACTCATACGACACAGTTTTTGCGTCCCGTTTTTCCTCAACTTGGAATGTGTCCGTCTGTGACATATTGGATCTAAATTCCAAATTCACGCGGGCGTTTGCAAAACGTAGATATCTCCCTTACTCCGCCTTAATCAAGGGATTATTATTATTATTTTCCTTAGAGGCATTTTCGTTGTCCCTCAAAAGTATACCCATCATATTTCAAGACCGTATTTTCGCTTTTTTTGTCGTTTACTTGGTCTTCCTTCATTTTCACCTAAATCTCGACAATTTTGTCTGTTTTTCGAAACCATACATATTAATAACCCCGTTCGCCCTCTCTTATGGTAAAATTTAACACCATGGTTAGGCAGAGCTTGATCTGAGGCTGTAATTCCTTTCTACCACCCTCAAAACATCCTTTGTCGTGCAATTTCACTTCCCTTTTCCATTTAAGTAATTTTATTTAGATTTTTTCTATATTAATAAGTTGCATCCTTTGTTTCTCCAATTTTTTTATATTAATCACAGCATTTTGCCTGCTCATTTCCCAATACTACCCTGGGATTTCTGTCAATTTAATGGCTTCTTTGAGGGACCTCCCAATAGGGCATCCTTTTCTCGCATGAAAAGCGATAACTCTTGCCTAATTATAATCACCCTTTCGATAGGTAAACAAATCCGAAAGATAAATCTTGTCTAATAGTCTGATCGTAAAAAGTAATGTATTTTTTTCGAATGTAAATACTTCATAAGACCAATGTTAATTTTAATTATTATACAAATCGTTTATTCGCCTTTAATATTCAAAAACCATGTTCTTAAAAACTGTTTACACGATTAAATCAAGACAAGCGATCGACAACCCTTATCTCGAATTCAGTTGGCCGTAATGTCTTACTAATTTTGCACATGTTTTCCTTGTCTTACGTACAGTTTTCACTTTTCTAATATCGCTTTAGTAACCTACTTAATGCCATTTGTACAAATCTACACCTACAACAGTCTTTGCGTCAAAATTGGAAGGGTTTTGGGTGCCTTAAGCCATCATCCCGAGCTTAAACCTTTTTTAATATCCTGGATTTTTTTCTCTATAACTTTCAACTCCTATCACACCCCAGCATTGTTTCAATTTTCCTAACTTTAATTTCGCTTTTTTTCATTCTTTTTTACTCTAATTTGCAAAATCTCTAACGTTCCATACTTTTGTTACAGCAAATACTAGGTTCCTCGCGTCAATACTGCATTTCCCCCGATTTTCCCATTCGCCCAATTTTTTTCTATTATTTCTGTGTGAACTTTTTGTAACATATATGTTGTTTGTATTCGTCTTCCACTGGTTGACTCACTCTCAAAAATGCACTATTTTGTAAATAAAACAGAGGTCGGTGTCCGGACTGCTTGACTCGTGGGAAACTGTTTATTTTAAAGTTCAGTCACCTTTCCACCCGTGAGACACATTTCAAGGTCTAAGGGTTATTAGTTATCTTCTTTATGACCAAGTTCAAAGTCCATATGAGCCGTGAACGCCCCTTAACGTCCTGATTAGTTAATATAAATTATTATCGGTTTTCTCTCATCCTGATTGGCTGAGTTCTCACTTTCTTTGTTCAAAATTCACACCTCCGTGGGGGATTCCTTGCTTTATGCATATTACAGATCCCTGTTACGATTTTTAATTTACCACACACAGATGTCGCTGAGATGCGCTTTCTTTACGTTAGTTAAAAAAAAAATCTTTGTAGGCCCTCCTGAACGTGAAAATTTCCTTTCTTTAGTATTTAATAGCGTAGACGATTTACGGTTCATTACAAACTCCATCATATGAGCTGTGTCCTTGGACTAAAAACATGCACGAATTCCCCACAAGCCTCATCTTTGTTAATAACAATCGTGGATGGTTCAATGGAATCACTTTGTTGGCACGATTCTCATTTGCAAAATAACGGCCTTATTACGGTGGTGGTTGTAGAGGAATTGCAACAATAGTGTTTTCGAAGTGATTTCGAAGGTTTGGTAATATGCTGTTGAAGAAGTTGGCGCTCCGTATTGTGACTGCTTCAATGAGATAAACCCATGAACGTTTCTAGTAATTAACAATTAGTTTTTGTATATATGTTACTATAAGCTTTAATTAAAAACATTTAATTTTAATTTTAAAAATGGAGCTAGTTTTGAAGTGAAAATTTTTAGCACCGTTGTGATTTGAAAATCGATGAAACGAAAAATGACGACACTAAAAAGGGACAAACACACACATCTATAGGATCTAGCCTGCCAGAGAATGAGATAATATGATCGGTTTTCTGTGTGCGGTGCTTCGTAGCCTCCCCATTATTGTGTACTTTAGTTTCCTAAAGGTTTCGCTTCTACCGCTTATGAATTGCACACTCTTTTTTTACCATCACGATTTCGCTTACCAATTTTTTTTTTCTTGGTAACTGTAAAAATATAATTTTGATTTAAGATTTTCTAGGCAAAATATTTTATATCGATTTATTTTTGGGGTATTACGCCGTGTTGCGCTACCTCTTTCTGTAGCCAATGTTTCGGACAGCATTGCAGTAACAGGGGGAGATTAAACATTTGCCCGATGATGGACACTGTAATGCTGTCCTAAACGTTGGATAAAGAATAAGGTAGCGCAAAACGGCATAATACCCCAAAAATTATAAACTTTAATTTAAAAATATCACTACGAAACATAAAAAACGTTACAAATTACACAAAAGTCATTTAAAAATCACTATTGTCACTTCACTATTTTTCGTTTAATATAAAAATAATTAATTTAACAAACTTGGATATACTCGTAAATCTATCGTAATC
This sequence comes from Glyphotaelius pellucidus, assembly GCA_936435175.1. Lineage (NCBI taxonomy): Eukaryota > Metazoa > Arthropoda > Insecta > Trichoptera > Limnephilidae > Glyphotaelius > Glyphotaelius pellucidus. Next base: position 25,761,888 of record OW386556.1, read on the forward strand.
ATGCAAGCAATCGCGGTTGATAACTTTTTAAAATATATTACATTATTTGGAAGTGTCTACGAAAAACTTGAAATACAAACAGTAAATACAAAGCAAGGTGTTGCTTCCTTCTTACACTGCTTTATTCATATATCTCAACGTAAGTCAAAGGGAGATAGAACGACTCAATTAAGGTTGTAAAGGGCACAAAAATGCCCTATTTCTATCGATGTACTTTGCGCTAAAAGACATAAAAATAACAATGCAGTAAATGTTCTTTTATGTCCTGGTATTACTGCGTACATAAGAATGTTTAAAAAAAACAATAATCATGACAACGAACCATAATCACTTTAACACAACCAAAAGAGGTGAAATCTAGAATGCAATAATTGGTAATCTATATATTACAGACGTAGATCAGTTATCTCACAGCCCAGATAAACTGGTATAACCAAGGCGAACGAACCTTGAAAGAATCTACGAGACCTACAAACGCATGCGTGCTTAGTCATTATCGAAATTTTCATTATCAGATGAAACGAGTGGCTTGCTAATTTGTTAAAATAAATTTCAATACTATCAAATTATATTGTCCATTGATTCGAGATTTGATCGAACGCACACTTAATTACATTGTATGAATGGAAAGATTGGCAAACCTGAACTTGATTGTGACCGTGAACGAAATTAAATCTAATATTAAATTAAGTATTTATTATTCGTAATTTTGTTAGGTCACTGTGGGATATTTTGCAACATCTCCTAAGTCACGGCTTTGCGAATTTCTACCGTTTTAAACATATTTCTCTTGAACACTTAAAGTTTTTAAGTTTCATATACTTACGCTACGAATACGCTAGTGTCATTTGGTCTCCTTTCTATTGCTTGGGGGTTAGGACTTTAAAGGGGCGAGTACTCGTATGATGAAAATGAACAAACTTTAAACATCTCTTCTTTAGAAAAACGTAGAAAAGACACTGATCTAATTTTCATATTTAAAATCATCAACAATATTACTGACACACCTGCTTTGTTACAACTCATCCAGTTTAACATCCCTTCCCGTAGACTCCGAAATAATTATTTGCTGTTCCTCAATTGACATTCTACTAATTATGAATATCATTCTTCTTTATCCAGAACGTCGAGACTTGTTAACGCAAGTCAAAGCATTGATTTCTTTGGTGTTTAGCCTAAATGACTTTCGGCAGTCGATACGCAATGTCTTTTAAGTCCATCTTCAAGCTTTGACTTATAGTTGTTATCTATACGTTCTTTAATATTATATTTTGTCAAAGCTCTTCATTTATATGTTCTTTCCTTTCATTGTCATCTCTTTTTTTTATTCGTGTTATTGTTATATTATTAATGGACTATTTGTCCGTAAATACATAAATAGTATTAGTTATTTTTGCAGATAGTATCTATACTTGTTTACATTATAATGTACTAGCGCCTTCAACTATGTAGGTACCCATTTTCTGTAGTAAACGTGCAACAATATTGTTCTTTCAATACCTGTATTATTTTTGTGTTATTTTGTAGAATTGTTAACCTCAACACAGGCCTGTCATAGTGAGGTTATAAATTGAATTGTAAACATTATACCTACAGTGTAAAGAAAAAAATCGCAAAGAATGGTCCGAAAATTATTACAAACATGTTATTTTACAAAAGTATGAAAATTAATTAAAAGAAAGCAAATACAAAAAGCAACTGGTGCATAATCACACCACAAGATTCACTGAAAATAAGGGCCTCATAACTCCAAGAATAACAAATAAGTATGGAAGCAGAACGCTTAAATACTTAATACCAGAGATTTTTAATAAATTCAACAAGTTTTTTAAACCTCAGAATAATGAGAGACCCTGCCCCAATAACATTAAGCGTTGAATAATAAATGACGATTCAATGTATCTCTGAACATCTCAATGTACCTGCCTAAACAATTTGTATTTAGGTAGGTACATTGAGAGACATTATTTTATATATAATATCTTATTTATTAATTTTTTTTAAATATGTTTATTATTTAATACAACCTACAGACAAGCGGTCGTGTGACAGCTTTGTGGGACTAAAACTTTTATAAAAAAATTTTTCTTGTATTAATAAATAATAAAAAAAAAATTATAAAATTTATGTATGAAAAAATTCAGTCGTCGTGTTTTATTGAACGTTTTCACAGTTTTTGCTTAAATATTATCGTTTTTAATATTAGCGCGCTCCCTCTAACATTCGTATTTACACACCTCAACTTCTTCTTCTTTTTTTAAATCTTTCTACCGGGCCATACGTTGGTACATTGTGATACGGTGTACAAATTTGGTTTCGGTTTTAATTTATTTTAATAAATAAACGGATGCATCGCTTTAGAAACACCAGTTGTCATTTGGAATGTATAACGATATGAATTGGGTTAACTGACACACAGTACTTATGTCATGGAAAATTTATTGCGTGTGATACGTTAACGATAACACCCGAGTATACTCGGGCGGCTATTACCATCACGGCTTTACCATTCATTTCAAACAAAGTTTCAAATCTGAATGGTGGTCTTACATCGGGGCAATACTGAGAGTATCTTTAACTCTAGGACAAGCCACAAATCTATTGTATATTACTTTGAATTAATTAATTATGAAATAATTAATCATTTTAATCATAAATAATTAACACTTCCGTACCGGACCGGGGGAACGCACTTACACTAACGAAAGTTTTACGCTGTGTCTAAGTTGTTTTTTAAACCACATACTCAATAATTTGAGTAATCTTAGAAAAACTATTTGGTTATCGACCTGCATTAAAAAAAAATAATATCGCATTTCTACTTTTCTTAATATTAAATAATTTCTATCAAATTCCGGTGGAGAATCTGTCCCGCCCGCCCCCCTTCCCCTCTGTTCTGGAGTTACCCCGTGCCCATCTGCTGAACGTATCGGGACAATTTTAAGCAAGTAATTTCTAAGTTGTTAGTGGAAAGGACTAGAACCCATTCGTTTACACTGCGCAACTCGTTTGCTCTTTTTACAATGCTACACCAGCAGGGGGTCCACCGTGACCATTAAAATTTTGAAAGTGGTCTACGAGACAAAAAAGTTTGGGAACCTCTGGTCTAGAGTCTACAGCTTTTCGTCTCAACCACGGAGGCCGTCAACTTATAGGCTTACAATAACAATCAACTATTATTTTTCTATTTTTCCTTTTTCTTAGCACGGAGTGACTAAATTAGTGCTTGTCCGTGCATTAAACTCTACCTGAACTAGCTCTATACAAAAGTATAATATTATTTATTCCTCAGTGCCTACCTACATAAACAATCCAAAACCGATTTCTTTTTACAGAATATATCTAATTGTAAATACTAGTTTTTTGGACAACTGCATTACCGTTCAGTTTTCAATTATATGATTAGCTAGTATTAGGATTATGTCTGATATTTTAGCCACTCGATCGATTGTTCTATATAACGCTGTAACTTTCCATGTTCCTTTTCAAAGAACCAATTTAACCTTCTACCAATCTCTTGTGCGAATTCTGGACATATTTCCGCGATATCTTCCAGAATTTTCTCTTGTCTTTTGTTGTTTTGTTCTTTTACAAACTTATTGCTAAACTAATAACTTTGTTTCAAAATTTACCTAACTGATAAACAACCATTAAGGGGTGGTTCATTAATCACGTGACGTTTTTTATCGATTTTTTAAACCCCTTCTCCCCCCCCCCTGGTGATCTGTGGTGCGGTTTTAGACTACCCATACCCCCCACCCCTTATCCAAAATCATGTGTATTTTTTTAGTACAAAGTATATTGAAATTTTCAGAATATTGTTTTAAGGCAAAATATTCGCGGCAACGATTTACGCATGTATTCGGCATCAAAATCACAGACATACTGGCGACGCGTGGGGAAATCATTTCCTGGCAACGGTGAGTCAAGGCGACGCGCCGCTGTTTGGTTAAGAAATCATGCGTTCAACGAAAAATAAAAACACGTGATATCTCATTTTATCCCCCCCCACTACTCCTTGGGATATTTCATGATTTTTTCCGAACCCCTCCCCCCTTTTGAGCCTCACGTGATTAATGAACGACCCCTAATGTAATATGGTAATACTGTTTATCAGTTTTTTTTTTAAATCTTACTAGTGAGGGATTATTCATGATTTGTAATTTTCATGGCGAAAGAATTATCGTGATTTATTTTTAAGGTATTTTACTTAATTGCGCTAACTCATTCTTTAGCCAACGTTTCGGACAGCATTACAGTATCCATTATCAGGACAGATGCGTAATCTAGAAACTTTGGCTAAAGAAGGTGATATAGCAACACGGCTTAATGCCCCAAAAATAAATCACGATAAGGGGATAATTGTTAATCTTCGAAATTTTTTTGTTCCTTCTCTGTCCTTTGTGTACATTAATAAACTAAAATAAAAAAACCTGATTGCAGGAGTTCAAACATGTATAACATTTAGGAATGGTGTGTCTGTTCTGCCATTATTTCAATGTGAAGTGCTCTGAGTAACAACGATCGTACAAAGGGTGGATAGTAATATAATTGTAGCAATTTTCATTTCAAAGACATATTTTACGAAATGGCAACGTTTGAAAAAATGTTTTCCAAAAGAAGTAGAATTGGTACCTGGGTACTTCCATAATCGGTTTTTTTGCACTTATTATAAACGGATAATGCTATAGAATTGTTTAAGTTACATAAAATACCATACCATTAAATAAAATCAAAAGAATCTATGGTATCTACATTAGTTGGCCATGGACAAGTAATTGAATCAATAACTATTATATTTCTGTATTCAATGTTTATATTTGTACCAGTATAGGTGGCTTTACATTTATTTACAACTATTTTTTTACGAAATGTAGCTAATTGGAATTTATGTCATGTTCAGTCAAAATGGTTTAAAAATTGATTTTTCATTTAAAATAATTGTCATTAAAATTCCGCTGTGTTACCAATAGTAAATTACGCTTTAATAAAAAAAAACACAACTTAAAAGTTATAAGTTATAAGTTATACAATTTATAAGTTATAATTAATTTATAAGTTATACAATTTTAAACATAACCCTTTGACATTTTACGAAATCAAATTCAATATCTACACTCCTACAAAATTTACTTAAAAAAGGGTGTCTGTGGCTGTTAATTCATTTAAAAATAATATATAGTATAATTACGGCACGTTCCAGAGTCGAAGATATTTTCAGTATCGCCCTGGTGTAAGACCACCGTTCAGAATTGAAACATTGCTTGAAATGGCTTTTGCCATGTTTCGTAACTTTTTTACACAAGAGGCCCTAAGGAAAATAATTCCCTTCAGGCCCTATGTCATCTTTAGGGATGCTGTGTGGAGGTTTTTATTAGAGAAAGGAAGGAGAGGAAATTACGGGAATGAAAAATTTATGAAGTGTGGGTAGGAATCTTGGGTTCAATGTATCCAGGAGGGACGGACGTATGAATCCATCCCTCCCACTGAGGTGCAAGGCGTGGGTCTGACTAGAGAGAGAGGTCTAAGTTAAGTCTCCCTCAAACTGTCTCTCCCGATCCGGCCCACCACACAGTAGGTGGGCAAATGCATTCACTACAGAGACCTAGAAAAATCTCACCCCATGAACCCGGGCACCCCTGCTAAGTCACCAAACGTAGCAAACCACTTGGGGTGATCTTTGGCAGGGGTGTTAGTTGTTCAATAAATGGTTTCCGGGACGGCGGTACCCATACCCGCCTCTCAAAAAGCAAAATGACTAGATCTGTATAACCATTCACTTCCCCACCTTCCTCTTCCCATCTACTTCCCCTCCACACTACATTCAGCCTCACATCATACCCCGATTGTGGATGCCATAGTCTCACTGGCTCCAGACGGGAGCAGCTGGGACTCTTGTGAGGTATTCAAATATATAAATAAGAAAGGCTGGCGGAGTGAATTTGATTTTAAAACAAATCTACAGTTTTATTTCGAGATTAATGAAATTTTGCACACTTGATCTTTAAAGCAAGAGGAAGGTCACTGTTGACATTAGATTCTGAAAAACCACCCCCACCCCCCCGTTCCTCTTTCGGATTATTATACTATGGATTAGTCCCAAATCTGTTTCAACTAAACAAATATACTGTTGGTCCGATGGTCATTTTTCCGTCGTTTTATGCCCAATATGGTACTACTTGAGTGTGCAGGTAGTGTTAAAAATGTCAGCAACCTTCGTCCTTGCTCCTAAACCACTTTTTCATCTTACTATCTTGCAAGAAGATTCCGAAGATCCCTTCCAAAACCGGCCGAGCAAGTTTTCAATTGTGGAGTTTTAGTAGGTCAACTGGTCTCATTATGTAAGTAGGTACTGACTACCATTGGTAAAGTGCACCTTGGTTGGTGGCCCAAGAATAATACCTGCTTACATCCTGATAATGTGTTTATATCGGAACATCTGTTTTTATGTGATTCTGTACAACAATCACTGCGGCATCAAACGTAAAGTGAGTCATTTAAAAAAAAATTAAGTGTTCATTCAAAAATTTTATATTTCAATAATGATTAATTACTAGCTGCTACCCGGCATGCGTTGCAATGCCATTCAAAGAAAAAAATAGATTGTCCCTGCATATTCTTTCCCGTGCGTGCCCGTTCACCTCCCGAGCTCCCTTCTCATCCCGCGTTCCCTCACCCTGCCTTTCCTCCCTGCCGTTAAAATATATGAAATACACGCGTAACATTTATACAAATTTTATAACGCCAAAACTTACCATTGTATATAGCGTTTAACCATCGCGAGCGTGCGCTTAACAAATCACCAAAGTTTCATTGCAATTGGATGAACGGTATGGCAGCGCATAAAATACGAACAAACAAATATTGATTTTTATATACAAGAAGATTATTATTAATTTTGAAAGCGTATTTAATCACCTTTCTAAAAAAAAATTAGTTTTCGAATACGTTAAGAAATATTACATTTATTTTGATTTCATTGCAAAGCGGAAATATTTTGACCGTCTGGCAAAATATGGTCGAAGCCTGAGGAGTTAAAGCAACTTTTAGCTAAAAACGATTATTATTATTTGTGCTTTATAAAAACCCTTTTTGTTTTATTATTTAGTCGCTTTTACTTTCGCAGTTTTTTTTTAAATGGATTTATACGTCAACCTGTTTTCCTTGATTTTTATTACACCTTTTTACATACCTAATAATTTATGAATAATTTTTTTCATAGTTTTTCATTTAAAATAATTTGTTCCTGTTAAATTTATATTGTTCACTTCTGTATATAAAACTATCAAACAAACAAAAAAATATTTCTTAAAAATTTTTGCGAATATATTTGAAATATTTTTCGAAATTTGTAAAAAATCTTCATTTAAAATAGAATAAAAGAATATGAAAAACACTTTTTTTAATATATATAAATCGAGACAAATATCACGTAAAATCGACTTTGCATTCATTTTTATAATTTATACTATTAATAACAATCTTTAATTAATAATTTTCATCGATTGACGGTCGTCCAACTTATGAGTAATAAATATTGATAGAAACTTGTATAATAAAGTGCAACTACCGACCTATTAATCAACTCATGTTTTAATTAGATTTATATAAATATATAACTTGCACGTATAATTGTATCCAACCGGTAATTGATCTTAGCCAATGACGTAAGAAATTACTATGACTTACCTTCATTATGACTGTTAGATGCATTTTTGCTTGGCTATTTTGTCGTACAAACGATCGCATTGTGCATGCATCTTATGACCTAACCTAACCTATCTGATCCTATCTGACCTATCTGACCCTTTCTGACATGCAGGGCACATGTAGCGATCGTTCAAATAGGAAAATAAATAAGAAAAAAACGCTGTTGGGTTACAAGGTTACTATTACTATGAAGTTAGGCCGGCCTCCGTGGTCAAGGGGTAAGGCTCTCAACTCGCAATTTGAAGGAAGCGGTTTGGCAATTAAATTTTATTTGAATAATTTATATTTATTTCGCAATTAATTAATTGAAAATAATATAACGTATATTTGCGGCACGTTCCAGAATGGAATATCCTCTCAGTTTCGCCCTGGTGTAAGACCACCATTCAGAATTGAAATGTTGCTTTAATAGTTTCAGCCGTGTTTGGTGACCAGATATTAGGCCAGGTTCTTCCCCACCTTCTTCTTTCCCGTCTCCTTCCCCTCTCCACTACTTTCAGCCTCACAACATTGCGGATGCCATAATCTCACTGGATCCAGACGGAAAAAGCCACGAAAAAAGTTTTGCTTTTTTTAATGTGATTTTAACCCTTATGTATAAAGAAACTGTGCAAAGGTCAAGGTCAGAATCGCTTGCGCCAATATTTTTCTTGACGTAACCGATAGTTTCATTAATGTAGCTGCTGTAGAATATTTTTAAATGAATTTTCTATGACTTGGCGGGTAAGTTTTTGCAACTGTCAAAGGCGAAAAATCGAAGTTTTACATTTTCAAATGCGTCTAAAGGTCAATTTTTATTTTTAAACTCCTTTGAATTGTATTTTTTCATGTTAGGTTTTATTCAAATTTGTGTAGAAATAATAAAATCAGTTTGTATTTGGGTGATTATATTTTTGACAATTATTTCCAAACAGGGAGATTTTTTAATCTTTTTTTAGTTAGTTGGCTATCCTGGACAAACCTCTTACGATATTATCACGTAATATACATTAATAATAAGATATATTATCTGGTAAACAGAAAACAGTCGCAAAAAAGCAATTCCTTTGTTTTTATATGGAAACTACCTGGTACTCGGCACGCGTTGCAATGCAAAAAAATATAATGTTTCTCCCTGCCATTCCTTTCACACACGTCCACGTTCCCCTCCCGCGTACCCTTCTCCCCGCGTTCCCCTTCCACTTTCCATGCCTTACCCTCCCCTCCCTCGTCATCCCACCCGCTAACCCCACCTCATTCATTACCCTTACCCTCATGCTTTCCCTCCCTGCCGCTAAAATAAAATACACTCATTTTCATTTATTTAACGCCAGAGCTTATCAATGTATATAGCCTATAACCTTCAACAAATAACCGTGCGCACAACAAATCACTTAAGTTTCATCGCAATCGGATGAACGGTATGGCAGCGCATAACGTACGAGCAAACAAACAAACAAACAAAAATTGATTTTTATATACAAGATTTGACCAGAAAGCAACAAGGTAAAATCAGCGCGGTTTTTAGAAATACACCCGGCGTTCAACAGGTCAAAGTAATGTTACAACCTTGTATAGGTTTTTAGAAATACACCCGGCGTTCAACAGGTCAAAGTAATGTTACAACCTTGTATAGGTTTTTAGAAATACACCCGGCGTTCAACAGGTCAAAGTAATGTTACAACCTTGTATAACAAATGAAATCTTTAAAACTTGAAGCTAGAACTTCGTAATAGTATCTGCAGGAATACAACAAAGATAGCTCTGAAAATTATTTTGGATATAGAAATGAGCAAAAGAAATGATTTTGCATTAAAAAAAATGTCAGTAATAAGTTGTCGATATTTCAAAAACTTGGTCTTTGATTTAAATTTTTTTCGGGTGGCGTGCGAGATAAGGTTGGCAACCTCTGACTTAGATCATCGTAAGCCATTTATAAGCATGCATTTACTAATTTAGTTAATAATATGTCAAGTATTAATGAATAGTTTGCAAGCAAGAGACGCATGACATCCAGAGAAGCGAGACGAAGCGAGACCAACCGATTGGGACATCTGAGTGCGCGGTGCATTGCCCTGCGCCGTTAATTAACATCGATATAAATTGCTGTCAATGTTTAAAACGTTCCCGTTTTGCTATTACATCATTTGCTAGTACTTACCCAGTATACCTACTAATTGAATAATATAAATATAGCAAAATTAGAGGAAATTACGAATTTTTTGTTTTTCTATATTTTTATTCTTATTAATATTTTGGAAAAATCTTCAAATTTCTTACATCTGTCTATATTAATAAATGAGAACCTGCGTGTGTTTGTTTTTTACGCTTTCACGCATAAACCAATAAACCGATTTAAAAAATTCTTTCACCCATAGAAAACTACATTATTTGCGAGTGAAATAGGCCGTATATAATGGTAAGCTCTGGCGTTATGAAATTATAATTATATTTATTACACGTTTTCTGTCGCTAACAAAAGCGATTTATTGCTAACATCAGAAAACAAATCGTTGCCGTGGAAACGATGTTGATATATTTGCGGGAAATCGTAGTTAATATCTATCTTTATAAGTAAAAATGAATCTCCGAAATGTTTGTACGCGCATAACTTCCAAACGATTGCACCAAATAGGATAATCCTTTTATTTACTACTGGTGAGCTCTGGCATTGTGAAATTTAAGTGGCACGCGAGCTGTTTGAAAACTGAATGTACCGGGAATGAATGTACGGAATGCTGGAGGGGGAGGGTGGGAAAAGTGCAAGCGCTACAGTAATTTCCCTCTAATACTATGCAAGCAAAGCCGCGGGTAAAAGTTAGTATATAATAAACTTATACACAATACAAATTAAATCTATTGACAATCATTGAGGGACAACTAAAAAATATGTTTTCTAAAGTTCCCACATCTATACCACAGAATGTACAATCTGGGGAGTCAAGGACGTGAATTTTAAACAAGTGAGAAGGAACTCTCACTTCAGGAAGGGATTCTCATTCGAATAAATGAGGAAATTTCTTTGTTGGAAAAATGGGGGAATTTTTGAAACCACGGTTTTGATAGGATAGTCCTTTGTATTGAGGAGAAGCTGGCTCCCTTTGATTGATTATCAATGTTCCAATATTCTGCCCAAACATTGCGGGATCTATCTTTGATGATGGAAAACATATCAGATAGGGGAATATGGTTTACGAGGGTAACAATTGGGTTAGACGCACCTTGTTTTGCCAAGGAATCCGCAATATCATTACCCACTATGCCAACATGTCCAGGAATTCGAATCGAGTCACGGTTTTTCCAGAGCTTTGAATGGAGGCTATCAGCACTCGAATAAGACATACAAAATGATCATCAGGATGAAGAAGAGGACTGGATTTAAGTTTTTGGAGGGAACTGAGAGAGTCAGAGAGAACAAGGGAATGTTTAAAATTTTAAATTTAGAGATTCAATAATTGCAATGCACTCGGCAGAAAATATTGAAAATTGGTTTGAAATTGAACACAATATTCCATCATTAGAATTACTGTGGTAAACGTTAATACCTATACCAGTTAAGAGAGTCTGGAGATTTGGAGCCATCAGTAAATAAAAGAGAAGAGTTTGGCCATTTGGATGAAGTAATGTCATTGAACATATCATTGGCAGTACAGGCTGGAGATTGGAATGACTTTTGAGGATAAGAATTTTAGGTTTGGAATTGTTAAATAATGCACAAAAAATAATAACTAAAATATTTACAATTTGGGAGTCAACTGTCGGGTCACCGAATGGAACAGGGAGCGAAGAAGAAATGGGTAAGACGTAGGCTGAGAATTAGGTATCTGGTTATTCGGATCCGATCACAACGATTGTATGTTATAACAATAGGATAACAAATCAAAGGATTTCTGCACACATTCTTGCTTCCATTCAGTTTTGTTATTGTTAAAATTGAAAATAATCTCATATTGTTTATCGGCTCGTAAAACTTTCAATTTCCTTCTGTATTGTTATTAATATTATATTGTACTTTTAAAACAATTAAAAGCAGTGGGAATATAAGACAATAACAAAATATTATTACCATTATCTGATTCAAAAACGTAACAAAAATTGCGAAATGTTTATAGAAAATAAACTACATCATTTATAGCATTGAATTTACAGGGTATTAAGAGACGTACTTAACTTAATTTAACCAGTGATTCCTGATTTTATTTGGGTTGAAAAATGTAAATGAAATTTTGGTCTCCGGTAATTATTGATGTTTTTTTTTTTACAAAAACATAAAAAATTACTAGGTGTAGGACATTTGGGGGAGGGGTAAGAGGTTGGGTGGTTACTCGGCTGAGTGACTTGACGACATGCAGAAGGTTTTTTTTGTTTGATTTTGAAAGAAAAAACTTTAAAAAAGTCATCGTAAAAGTACCAAATACCAACCGGATGCCAAAAATTTCATTTACATTTTTAACTCCAAATAATGTCAGTAATAACTGGTTAAATTACAAGGACGTCCCTTAACATCCTGTATAGTTGTTTATTTAGGAAACAATCAATTAAAATCAGTAGCTTTAGGTTGTAGGTACCTACTGCCCGGTTTCGATAGAGTTTAAAAAAACATTTTTTTCTAACCGCACAAAAAGGAAATGTAGTGTTACTTTGTAAGGATTTTTTTAACATTAGTTCCACACAGTATGTCGTCTTTGGGAATGCCGTATGGAGGTTTTTTCTGGGGAAATGAAGAAGAAGAAGCTCTGGGAAGGAAATGGGAATGAGGGGTAGGTAGGAATCTGGGAGTCAATGTGTTCAGGAGCGTATTAATCCATTTCTCCCTCTGCGGGGCTAGGCGATGGGTCGAGATAGTCCGGGTGGAGAGGTGTAGGTAAAGTCTCCTTCAACCACATTCTCTCCCGATCCGGCTCGCCACGCAGCAGGTGGGCAAACGCATTCGCCGATAAAACCTAAGCAAACCACACCCCGTAAACCCGGACACCCCTGGAGAATCACCAAACGTCGTGAACCACTTGGGGTGACCTATTGTAAGGGGTGTTGGTATTCAATAAACTGTCCCGGGGAGGCGGTACCCATATCCGCCTCCCAAATTGAATTCGAATTGAATAGTTTCAAAGCTCTTGAAATTACATAGAGATGTGAAAACATAAAATAAATTCTACTCTAACTTCTTCTAACTCGAGAGGTTTTTGTACTATGGAAAGCAGTGTTATTCGCTTTGTAGTAAAGATGTCAAAGAAAACTTTGATTATTTGTCACCTTACTTTAACTGGCTGAAATAAATGCGGTGAGATTAGCTTGAAAATAAAAATAACAAACGGTTGTTTCTTTTCTTTGGAGTTTGTGAAAAACCATGTTTAAAAAGGTTTATCGCATCATTAACGTTTTTCGGTCACCCAACGCGACTGACAGAATTATCTCACTTTTATTTCTATTAAGATCTTCAAACAAATCTTTAATTTAAACTTTTTTCATTGAAGAAGAAGATAACAATTATAATCTTAATGAAAATACGAAAGAGAACAAGACACAGAAAAATAGAAAAAGACAATGGTCGCAACCGGGACTCGAACCCAGACCTCTCGTCTAACCGGGACGTGCGCGTTATCCAATTTCGCTATTGCCACCTTCTGTCAAACCGTCATATTTGTCAATCTCATATTTCAAATATTTAGAATCAACAATATTATCTTCAACTAGTTCTTTTTTCCACATTATGGGCAACTTGGATAACGCGCACGTCCCGGTTAGACGAGAGGTCTGGGTTCGAGTCCCAGTTGCGACCATTGTCTTTTTCTATTTTTCTGTGTCTTGTTCTCTTTCGTATTTTCATTTAGATTATAATTGTAATCTTCTTCTTCAATGATATATTACGTTGATGGGAATAACCTTCAAAAGTTATAAAAAAGAGAGTTTTTCTTATAAAAAATTAAACTTCTTTCAATCAATTTTCTTTATTTATTCATATTTAAGCTGGTTGTTCTTTCTGCCTTTATCCAAAAGTTGAATCAAAACATATTTATGTAATACTAGCTTTTCCTTGCGGTTTCGTTCGCATGGTATTCGGGGAAAATTACTGTAGCGCTTGCACTTATCAATTATCAGTTTTAAAACAGCTCGCGTGCCACCTAAATTTCATAACGCCAGAGCTCACCAGCAGTAAAAAAAAAATCCAATTTGACGCAATCATTCGGAAGTTATGCGCACACAAACATTTCGGAGATTAATTAGTGTAGATAGATATTAAGTACGATTTCCCATCGCAAATATGTCAATATCGTTTCCACGGCAACGATTTGTTTTCTGACGTTAGCAATAACCCGCTTTTGTTAGCGACAGAAAACGATAAAAAATATTATATATTAATATTTATAATTTCATAACGCCAGAGCTTACCGTTATATACAGCTTGTATTACTCGCATATAATGTAGCTTTCTATTAGTGAAAGAATTTTTAAAATCGCTTTATTGGTTTATGCGTGGAAGCGTAACAAACAAACGCACGCAGTTTCACATTTATAATATTAGTATAGATATAGGAAACAGTATTTGTTTAGGTACGATTTTCTAATTAATTCTAGAAACCTTTATGCAAAACTCTCAAGTTGATCGACTAGAACTAAATGCCTTTCAATGTCACGCCTGTTGCAATTGCTTCTGCGCTTTCATTGCAATACTTCCTGTGAAATCCAAAGATTACATTTTGACATATTGCAGAAATCCGTTGTGGAGTCGTGGTAGCCATCTAAATGTCAGGAAATATATCTTAAAAGACTTGACAATGGAATTTCACCAAAGGTTGTGTTAGAGTGGCCTGTTTTTGTCCTTTAGCACATCTTTATGATAAATTATTTTCAGTTTAAAACATCCTTGGTAGATTTAGAGTGGCTTAAAAATTTAAAATATCTGAACTTTTCATTTTTTTATATTCATTCTGCACTAGAGTACAAACTGCTCGGAGCCATGGCATTTTCAATTTGTTTTTTTTTTCACTAACGCCATACAGGAGGTCCTGAGGAAAATTATTTTTCCTCGGGGCCTATGTCATCTGGGATGATGTGTGGAGGGTCCTTTTGAGGAGAGGAAGGAATGAACATTGGTCTTGAAAATACCCATGTAGTAGAAGGGAGGAAACACAGAGGCCGGAAAATATTTCCATAGCCGAGCTGTTGAACTCATGAACGAGTCGAAAAAACGACCCGTTCTCGTGTGATAAATGTCAACCGTGTACATATGTTGGGCGCGCGTTTGGCGTGTCTCCCGACTATGCACCGGTGCCGAAGGGATCAATGACGCTAGTTCCTCAAAGCATCTTCTATTGAATTTTTTTTTGTGTATACCTCACAGAAGTCCCAACTGCTCCCGTGTGGAGCCAGTGAGACTATGGCATCCCCAATTGGGGTATGTTGTGAAGCTGAAGAAAGTGAGGAGGGGATGGAGATGAGGAAGAGGAAGGTGGGAAGTACCTGGCTATTCAGATCTCTCACCGAACCCGCCTAAAGCCATTTTAAGCAACGTTTCAATTCTAAACGGTGGTCTTAAACCAGGGCAATACTGAGAGTATCTTCCGCTCTGGAACGTGCCGCAAATATAATATATATTATTTTAAACGAATAAATTGTGAACTAACACAAATTAATCAAATAAAATTTATTTGCCACGCCGGGATTCGATCCCGCGACCTTCGGAATGCCTTACCGCTGGACTACGCCGGCCGTCAATACAGGTAGAACAGGGATAGCATTCCCACCCGACGCCTAAGCTCTAAAGTTGCAATCCGTTCGTTAAGGTGGGAGAATCTATCAAACGGACCGCCCGTTTCTGCACAGAGTCGAGGGTATTTTTCAAGTAATTGGGGTATGTTGTGTGGCGAAAGGGAGAGGAGAATCGGTTGAGATGGCGAAGGGAAGGTCTGAATATTCAGATCTGGTCACAAAACACGACTTAAGCCATTCCACACAACAACTGTACACTGAGAGCACCTTCCACTCTAGAATGTGCTGCAAAAATGCTGTGTATTATTTTTTAACGAAATCATGAAACAAATTATTAGTATTTTAAACTGTAACCTACAGATTGCTAATCGAGAGTCTTACCTTACCTCTCGACCACGGAGGTCGTCACAAAGATTCTTCTTTTTCCCATCGAGTTGTAAATCTAATTGATATAATGAATATTTCCTTGTAACATCAATTGAATTGCTCCGATATAACATGAGAAACAGCGAGAAAGCGTTTTTGTCAGTGTTTTCAGACATAACATTATATAAAAAGACTTAAACACATGTGAGATTACATTTACCTAGTCTAGCAAGATATGTATATACACACACATGCATTATAGTATGTACTACACAGAAGGAGATCGGTCTGTAAAACTACTTTCTTGCAATCATGGGAAATTCAATCATATTGGTATGTAAAATTCAAAGCAGGTAATGCAATGGATATTATGCCATAAATTGTAATTTATTCAGATAAATTGATCTAAAAATAGAGGTCCAAAAAGTTATATAAAAAAAGTTCACACGCATATCGATTGTGCGGGGTAATCATGTACATGTCGTGATATAAGTGTACGCACTTTCAATCTGCTCCTGGGAACCTAGCATGGTCGATCGATATAACCCTATATCAATATGATATTGCCCAAATCCGTCTTTTTTTTACATTACCTCCACACAGGAGGCCCTGAGGAAAATAATTTCCCTCGGGGCCTATGTCATCTTTGAAGATGCTGTGTGGAGGGTGTTTTTGAGGAGAGGAAGGAGTGGACATGGGTAGGAGGGAGAAAACACAGAGGCCGGCAAATCATTCCACAGCCGAGCTGTTGAACTCAAGAACGAGTCGTAGAAACGACCCGTTCTCATGTGACTAATTTCAACCGTGTACAAATGTTGGGCGCGTGTTTGGCGTGTGACGGTTAACATTAGTCATATGAGAACGGGTCGTTTCTACGACTCGTTCTTGAGTTCAACAGCTCGGCTGTGGGACGATTTGCCGGCTTCTGTGTTTCCTTCGTCGTATGACTTAAATAAACGTAACACTCATGAAAAGCCCAAACAAATCATTCGAAAAGATCCATCCCCATATTGCAGCCATGTCCCCCCTTGAAAATAACCTTTTTAAAAAAAAACGAATGAATTAATTTTTTCTACAAAACATTATTTAATTTTAAACTCATGATGAAAGAGAAACGGGCCTTTTTTACCCTGAGCTCTGTATGCCAATATATCAAAGTCAAGTCTCCCACATCCAGTCTTTCTTTATTCGGCCCGCCCTTCAGTAGTCGGTCAAACGCTTTCATACGCTGAACCCTACTAAGTGACCAAATGTAGCGAACCACTTGGGTGGTATCAGAAAAAAAGAAAAATTACCCTCGCACGCGGGGAATTGAACCCGTTGCCTCTGGATTCGTTGTCAGGGATCTTTACAGCAGGATCACGAGGTCGTCAGTTGCAAGATTTATCCAGTTTTTATGATGAAAGCCTTATATCTTATATCAACCTTATATGCACTGATTTTCCATAACCTCGTCTTATCCATAAGAGCACAGAGGAGAAAATGAACAATTATTTGATTCGAGTTATTATGGAAAACAGTTAATACCACAAACAAAACGGAAAATTTATTACCATAAGTTTATGGCACTTGTGCATGCTCTGATTAATTCTGAGTTCTTGTAGGCAACAGCGTTTTTTCTTAAAATACTGTTTTTCAAATGCAGCGTTACCAATTATTATTACAAAGGAAAAACAACGTCAGAATATTGGTTCTGTTCTACATGAATGGTAATAGCACACTCAGATATTACAGAGCGCTAAAATCACCGTCCTGGCAGAATCTTCAATTATTCGGGAAGCGAGTATGTGTACCGCCGCTCAAGGAACCATCCATTGGTTAACCAATAACACATAAGCCATTGTTATGCCAGGGTTCATGGGTTCAGATCTTGGCGGCGGATGCGACTGCTCCATCAGATTCTTGGTAGCATCGAAAGATATCATCAGGCTTCTCCAGCAGGACTTTCTCGACACATCGCCTTACACCGCACGAATTCACACGTTCGTCACTGCTGGGCTAACTGGTCCTTAAATTCTTTCCCACCCCTCATACATTTTCCTTCACAAAACTTCCTTACCTTCTTTTCCTTAAAAAGATCCACCATGTGCGCGGTTAGTGTTTACAAAAATCCCCCCTTCAATCTGTGGGAACCCTTTATTCTAAAAATGCAAGCCGTGTGCCCTACAAAGTATCTATAAATCTGTAGAATGAATCACTTATAAACATTATAATAATTTGTTTGTCGTAATAATTAGTATTTTAATATTAAGTATTATATTTAGTTATTTTATTAACTATGTAAAACTGAAAAGTATACTGTATTAAATAATTAGAAAAAAATTAGAGATTTCTTACAATCAAACTGATTGATCAGTTTCGTAAGATTTGTAAAATAAAATATTGTAAAATTAAAACTGAATAAACATATTTAAAAAAAAAAAACTTTATATTATAACCAGAAGTCTTCTTCAAACTTTTACAATCGGGAAATTAAAGAGGTAAACGTCATAAATGTAATTACTAATAGTGTTGTGATTAGACCTCCACCTCGTGTCCAAAAACGTATGTTTCTAATTATCTCTTATTTCAAATCAAAACCAAATTTTTCTCTAAAATCATAAGATTTGTAAGAAGATTCTTAAATATAGTGACAGAACCACTCAACAATATACAACTTCATCACTCCCTTGAAAATTCATTAAAAGTAATGGAAAAAATCTGTTAAAAATCATAACGTTAGGTTAGGTTACGGGCTTTTTTATTTTTGTTGTCATTACTTTTAATAACTTTCAGGGGGGTCGGAAAACCTTAAAACCGGAAAACCTGAAACGGTCAGAAAACCTTAAAACATACCTACCTACTTAATTTTTAAATACGACGACTTTACATTTCAAATAATAATCTCTGCTGTATTATTAAAACGGCCACCATCTTGAACCCGAACCGGAACGTAATAAAAAATCTGCACACAAATGAAATTTCAAATAATAGTTGAGTCAAAATAGGACTTCATTACGTTCAATCAATTATGAATGGAGAACTAATAATTTAAGGTGTAACACAAGACGGTTTTTCGTGTGATTACCGCACAACACTAGGCTTCGTATTAAGAACAACTAAAAACTTTAATTCCATCCAAGCCATTAAACTATTTTAAGTATTTCTAGTAAGAAGCTTAATTGAATATGACTCGGTAGTTTGGTCTCCATTTTACAAAATTCGCATTAATAACATTGAGCGAATACAAAAAAATCTTTGTTTTATATTTTTTTATTAAATATCCCACTAGAAGACTTAATATATAATTTCCTTTTAATAAGACAGACATAAAATAAGCGACTTAACCTTTTTATTCAAAATACTAAACTCTAAGTTCGACTGTTGCGATCTCCTGCAACTCATAAACTTACGAAAACCGACATTAACTACACGACAAAATACATTATTCTACTACAGCATTCATAAACGGAACTACATTGTCCACTCTCCGATACAACGATTTCACACCATGGGAAATCATTACTTAGGTAATGTTGACATATTTAATATCAACTTGACAAGTTTTGCGGATCTTGTAAAAAACGTATTCCAACATAATTCATTCCTAAACACATCCGTATTTTTATAAACCTATCAAATCGATGTATTTTGTATTTTTTTCTGTATTTTTAACCCCCGACGCAAGGAGCGGTGTTATAAGTTTGACGTGTCTGTGTGTCTGTCTGTGGCATCGTAGCTCCTAAAAGAATGGACCGATTATGATGCAGTTTTTTTGTTTGAAAGCTTACTTAATCGAGATGGTTCTTAGCTACAATTTATGAAAATCTGTTCAGGGGCTTCAAGGTCATCAGCTCTTTTTTTGTGTCGGGGTTTCTTAAAATTTTATAAATTTTACTTATTATGACTTGAGTGCACTTTTTTCTAATTTTATTTTTTTTTATTTCTTTATTTGTTTCAAAATTTTCTGTCATGAATTAATTGTACTAATAAACACGTAAAAACATCTGGGCGTTAAATAAATAAATAAATTAATAAAGAGCCCTGACTGAGGCTGTAGGAAGATGGCATTCCCAGTAGGAGTATACCGTGATTCTGAAAGGAGTTGGAGAGATAGTAGACGAGGTAGGTGAAGGTTGGAAAGTATAGTATTCAAAACTGGTCATCAAACGCAGTTAAAGCTATTCAAGCAAAGTTTCGATTCGTAATGCAGATCTTTCAAAAATATATATCACTCTCTGCCTACCTACGATATCAGCATTGATATTTGGTACATGTTATGGAAAAAGTATTGCTGATTTCGTGTCCATTATTTCTTTGGAGTATAAAACCAAACGATAAGTCTCTTCTGGTAGACCTACACAATTATTTCAAATTCGTTTCGTATCGTTCATCATCGATCTAGCCTTCTAATATAAACCTACATTTAATCTCCTTAAATTCGAAAGGACCTTCGACCAAGTATAGGATGGCCGATGGAAAGGACCCATGACATTCAGCCTCTAAGCCAGATCCGTGTTGTTTGAGTAATTATTTTGATATTTAGTTAACTTAGCTAAGGCTTATGTAATTAATAATGACGCAAACTACTCTTAAACTCGTAATCTGTGAAATCTATATACTAGGCTTGAGTGACAAACGACTGAGGAAATTGCCTAATCAAAAATTATAGTTAAATGTAGATTGTCATAACTTGTGCATGGGAAATGTTTTTTTATTAAAAGAAAGTCGACAGTAAAATGAAGGTAAAATATAATGTTGTGCAGGTAGTTTAGTGTAACAGCACATACACGAAGGTTTTCAACCAGTATATTTTCTGATACGTTTTTAGATTTTCACGGCCAAAAGTATTTTCGTTGTTTGTTTTTGGGGTGTTATGCCGTGTTGCGCTACCTCCTTCTTTAGCCAACGTTTCGGACAGCTTTACAGTGTCCATCATCACAATTACATCTGCCCTGGTGATGGACATTGTAACGCTGTCCGAAACGTTGGCTAAAGAAGTAGGTAGCGCAACACGGCTTAGCACCCCAAAACGAATAACGAAAAAAACAAGAAAAGTATATTTCCTGAGAATATTTGGAGTAAAAAATGTAATTGACATTTTGCTGTCCGATGATGTCTCTATTAAAAACAATAAAATAATGTTTACATCACACGTCGCAACTGTCGGATAAAGCCAAGCTTAAAACACCCCGTCTCTTCGTCGTTCCAGCAGCATGGTAACACTCAAAACAGCGCCCGTAGCATGTAGTCCCTTTGCGACGTGTAGGAGTATGATCAGTGAAGACGTGTGATTGAAAAAAAAATTGTTTTTAATAGAAAAAACGTATCATCGGCAACAAATGACATCTACATTTTTTACTTCAAATCGCTGATTAAAATCCTTCAGGTACGTGATGTCACACCCTGTATTTGTTCAAAATATTTATCATTGTTTGTACTTTGAATGTAATGAAATGACATTTCTTTTTCCTTTAAAGAAGACAAATAATATTCCCAGGTTGCTAATAAATCCATTGACAATTTCTCCTACATCAATAGTGGAAAACGGGTGAGAATCCTCCGCTTTTTCATGCAAAACTTAAATTTGGATTTGAGACCAAAATACTTAACCAAGCTGAATAATTCTTGTTTTAAATAAAAGGTATAGCAAATATCTTATAAAATATGTGTTACTTTATTAATTTGGGTTTTACATTATAAAATATAAGCCATTAAAGGAATCTAAATTTTATGATTTAAGAGGCAACTTTGACAATTATTTGTGAATTAATGATAATTATTATTATTGTAGAAAGCAATCACTTTGTGGTTTGACATATTTAATAAAATAAAATACTTTTTTGTTTAAAACCACGAGATTTATTAATTTTTGAACCGACCGGTTTCGCTTAACTTAAGCATCATCAGGGTACAAATTAATACTAAACAAGAAGTACATAATGTGTGCTTATATATAACAAAATATAGAGGGAGACAACGTGATAGAAATATTACAAACAAATAAACGGTCATAAAATACATTAACATAAGTACTCAAGTAATGGGAAAAACAGAAAGATAATTATGTAGACTAATGGGTTATAATAATAAATTTGGAGAAACAAAGCATTAACTGGCATGGTGATAAGGAGCGCTGGGAATTTTTATTTTTAAGGGTTTATTGGAAACAGACCTAATATAGGACTGCTTGATATGTCTAATTGATTATTAAGTATATGACTTTTGGTTTTTACAGCTTTTTTTATTTAAAATAATGAAATAAAAAAAGCTGTAAAAACCAAAAGTCATATACTTAATAATCAATTAGACATATCAAGCAGTCCTATATTAGGTCTGTTTCCAATAAACCCTTAAAAATAAAAATTCCCAGCGCTCCTTATCACCATGCCAGTTAATGCTTTGTTTCTCCAAATTTATTATTATAACCCATTAGTCTACATAATTATCTTTCTGTTTTTCCCATTACTTGAGTACTTATGTTAATGTATTTTATGACCGTTTATTTGTTTGTAATATTTCTATCACGTTGTCTCCCTCTATATTTTGTTATATATAAGCACACATTATGTACTTCTTGTTTAGTATTAATTTGTACCCTGATGATGCTTAAGTTAAGCGAAACCGGTCGGTTCAAAAATTAATAAATCTCGTGGTTTTAAACAAAAAAGTATTTTATTTTATTAATGATAATTATTTAAAAATATAATTTTAACCCTATCTATGCACTCTGTAAACCCAATAATGTTTGTATCGTAATTATTTTGTGTAGATACTACCTTTTTTTGTTCTTTAATCCATCTTTTAAATTTGTTTGCTTTTTTTTGGTTTCCCTCAATTTTTGTATCGAGTGAAATATTGTTGAATGCATTGAACCCCAGTTTACTACACACCCCTTACACCCCTCTTCCTTCCCAGAACTCTCCTTTCCTTCGTTTCTTTAAAAAAACCCTCCACACAGCATTCCCAAAGATGAAAGGACGGTCGCTAAGCAATGTAAAAGTCATTTCAGGCAACGCCAACTTGTCCACTATGAAAGGTGGTTTTCTTACGAATGCGATACCGAGAGTAGATATCTATCATCTGTTCTATACCTGATTTATTAAAACCACAATTTTCCCGATAACGTCGGAAATTACAAATCGAAAACCGTCTACAGTTCCGGCTCTCACAAATCAATTAAATTTACGCGATAATTTCTTGAAGTCAATTCTGTCATTTTATGCTGACACGAGCATTAAAAACGATTTTTCCGTCTGAGAAGAAAACATCGTGTTTTAAGTACTAGAGCGATTCATTCAATTATGTCGTTTATATCAATTTTTATTCAATAAAACCAAATTAAATCAATTGAGCATTTTCACCTCAAGCAAGGAAAATTTTTGCTAACTTCTGGTACACGAAACATGCCCAAAACACGCTTTTATTTTTTTAAATCTTTTGTTCATCTGATATTTTCAGTGCAATTTTTCAATTATTCCATTAAATGGGAAGTTTCCTGAACTCTGGGAATTAATATGTAAAAATAAACAGAACTCCTAGTGAACCAATTACAAGTGACTTTGGAATACCACAAGGCACCATTTTGGGCCCTCTTCTATTCATCTTGTGTGTTAACATCTTTGAATATTATGTAACATGGTATTTTCAAAAACAGTTCCCCATTAATACTTAATTATCTAGTAATATGTCTAGTCTCTTATTTCTGGAATATCCTTATTTGGTTTTAAAAAATCTATGTATAAATATATCCCTTCAAAAAGTATTACCTATTGCCTTACGGAATAATTATTCTTAAGCACGAAAATCGCCATCTGGTTAAGATATCAAAGGATCAGACGTCACAAAATAATTTACCTCTATTTCAATAATATCAACATTTTAGGTACCTACCCGTATATTATAGTAAAAGCGTGAACGCAACACCGATATAGAAATTACTAGATTGTCCTAAGAGATACAAACATAACTCACACTGAACAATTTGGATGGGAAATTCAATCAATAAGCATTCTGCTGATTATCATTCTTATTTTCAAATTCCTATTTTTAGGTCTTTATCTAACCCTTAAAATAAACGATCCGGGACATTTTTTACACCATTAATTATTTTTTTCACATTTAATTTGTAAAACTTAATTTTAATTTTTTCTCTTAATGTATTGCTTAATATTGCTAATCAATCTAATATTTATAATAGTTTAATTGTAAACAAGTTCTGCTGTGTAGTTATTATTATAAGCAATAGCTGTCTTGTCTCCTGAAGGCATTATCAAACTATCAAGATCAAGAAAAGAAAAGATGCCAATTGTTTTTACAGAATTTTAACAATTCGTCAAATTTTGAAGTTATTTTTCAAGTTTTGTGAAAGTTTTATTGAATTTCTATTATTATATAAGTTATTTGAATCAACTGGCTCATAATATATATATAATGTAGATGTTTGATTCCTTAATTTGATTGATAAATAAAACACTTGTGTTGCTAAGTTGTGTAACGAAGAAATGACATTTATTTTTATTATATCACTTTCTTTTTATGGTTTCTTCTAACAAACTGACACTTTACAATAAAATCATATAATAACAAAACAAGTAACAATTCTCAATCTAACCGACACCACAACAATACTTTTTCTTTACATATATAATAACAGAATTTTTTTGAACTTGAAAATGTTCGAATGAACATCTCTCCCTTCTTTCCTCCATGCCGGAGGCTTAAATTTCTTTTACATTTTTTTTACTCCAAATAATCTCAGCAATTCTCGGTTAAAGTAAGTCGAGTACGTCCCTTAACAACCTGCATAAGATTAAGTAATTTTCAAACAAAAGTAGGTAAGTGTTATTAAAACATAATTATTCAAGTTTTTTTTTAAATGGAGGGTACTTCTTGAGTTTTTCATATCACTTAACATAAAAGCTAATTATTAAATCCAGATCACGTTACGAAACAGGCCTTGATCTTATAATATCCTCTAAAGTTCAGCAGGCCTTTATGTTCTGCGGTTTTGTTCAATTATTGCGAAAGATTCCCAGCATCTTTCAGGAATCTCGTTCACCGTTTCGGTTCATCATGACGCGATTACAAAATCAAGCACAAGCGTATTCATAATTGAAAATTATGAGCTGTCGTCATCAAAACTCAAACTGTTAATCAAGAAATGATAACTTTTTTTAGTTTTCTGATTATTGTTGAAGACTTGCATCATGAATATGTTTAAGTGCTTTAAAAAGGTAGATCATCTTTAAAACAGCGCTAGTAATCAATTATCATCACGGAGCTATGTCTTCATTATTTGTGGGAATCACAGTTTCATCCATAAATACTCTTCACTGACTGTGATCTCTCACAATTTGCCTGCAGTCCTACTTCCTTACCTTCCTGCTTTAGTCTGAGTGTCCAAATTGCTTATTCTTCATTGCTGTGGATCGTGGCTCCTACTCTATTTTCTCCATGCTCTTTCACTCCTCACAGTTCTAGCTCAATCTGTTCAAGAAATTATGACAATTTTTTTTTAGTTTTCCGATTATTATGGTTGAAGACTTACACCATGAATATGTTTAAGTGCTTTAAAAAGGTGGTTCATCTTTAAAACTGCGCTTGTAATCGCGTCTGTCCGCTTTCTTTCACTGCCTCTAAGTGCCTATGTTTCCACACCGTACAGAAACATTTGAAAAATCAAGGTTGCTTACAGAAGGCTAGAATATATTTTTTTAATTTATTTCTTCGTGTTTTCCGTAAAACGGTTTTAAACCCAATTATGACGGATAAGATTACAGATGTGTGTTATATATAAGTTTAAAAATATATAAGTTTAAAATTTTGTGACATGCGTTGTTACGTTACAAATTCGAGAATTAGGCTTCTCCACGGACTGGAGAATAAGGCGCCATATAGATGCGCGCGCACCATCCCCTCCCGCGAGCGACAAACGGGGCGGCCGCGAGACGCGCCGCCGACCGCAAGCTCCTCAGTCTCCAGCAAGCCGGCTTAGAGGGCCCACGTACCGCCCGAACATGGGCGACACCAGTTCAGTTTCGCCGTGTGCGTTTCCGGTCTCCGATGGACGCTGCGTAGCTTGATAGAATCAAGCGCGTGGAGCCGCTGTTGGCCCAAAACCAAACGTGAGTCAATTACCATGTTATCCCTTGTGTGCAATTAAATGTATTAACCCTAGCCACGCGTGTTAGAGAAGAGAGACGGACATTCAAACTAAACTTTCAGCTAGGATCGTTCCTTATGTATTATTGTGTCTCCTAGAATTGAATAAACTGTTTATGTGATAACCTACCGTGTTTTGCTTGACGAGGGAGGCCCTGGGACAATGGAGGAACGTGAAGTTCCGAACCACAAGCACTAGCCCTGAGTTTACGAGGAACCCTGCTTGTGCCAAATCTTGAGCTAGTTATTATTTGGGGCAGATGCAGCAGCTAATTGTATTAAATATGTGAGAGCTTTCTCCAACCCTGCCGTTAGCATCAGCACGCACGCTGGACGCCAACAGCGTCTAAAGATATTTGCTGAACTGTCTGTAAGTGACGTTGAAAATGCTAATGGTCTATGCAGAATCGTTAAAACGGCACTAGACCAATACCTAATGGGGAGTTTGACGTTGCTTTTAAACTTATTTGTCTCAGTGGTGTTTATCGTATCATTTGGAAAGGTATTATATAATTTCGTAGCTTGGAATTACGGTTCAGTTATCATTATCTGAAGGCACAGAAACACCTCCCTCATTCCTAATAACTTTATTTTTTTATTTTATTTATTTCTATACATTACAGTATTTACCTTTATAATTTTATTATGTTGGGTGTAAGGTAGGTTTGTGAAGGTGAAACTGTGGATAGGTATTGTTGTATGTTTCGTGAACACCTCACTAGGAGAACCTGTGCTGAGGTGTTTACGTGTTTATTTATGTTTATGTGTGACAAGTATTTATGTGTTGTAATATAAAGTTTTATATGTATTTTTTTTCAAATTTTAACAGTTATTGTACATTGGTTATATAGAAGAGAAAAAAAAAGTATTTAAATATATTAGAGGAATATAAAAAAAAAATTATATATATATAAACATACACATACATACATACACATCCATATAAATACATGTACCTGCACACATGCATATGAATATATATATACATACGTATACATCCGCATACACATTCACATACACATATATATATGTACATACATATATAAATTGTAAGTGTATGTATAGTTATTGGATACTTGAAAAACTACTTAATTTTTAGGTTTATTTAATTTTATACTTTTTATAGTTTTGTTATGTTTGGTTGGGAATAATAATGTTTTGTATATAGTTAATATCTTGATTTTTAATCCAGTCAGTGATATGTTTTTTATGAATGTTTGTAGATGTATTTGCAGATAGTATTTGTTTCAAAGTAATGGGCATGCAATCAAAAAGTTTGGTTGCATAATACTGAAAGTGTCTTTGTCCATGTGTGGTGTGGGTTATCGGTATGTTCAGTGTTTTATTTGTTGAGGACCTGGTTTTTGTTATGGTTTTTGGTTGAATTGGAATGTGTTGTTTGTTTTGGACAAGGTATATTATAGCAGATTTGGCATAAAGTTGTCTTATTGACATGACTTCTAATGCTTTGTAGATTTCGCTAGAATCTGTGTGAAATGGTACTTGCAGGATGAGTTTAATTATTGCTTTTTGTATTTTTTGAATTGGGTCAATTGCTATGTTTGTAGCACTTCCCCAAGCTAGTATTCCATATGTGGCAATGGATTGACAAAGTGCAAAATAGATCGATCTTAGTATTATTAGTGGGAAGATGTTTTTAACGTACTTTATTAGGTGCATTACTCGTTTCAGTTTATTTGTGATGAAATTAATGTGGTCAGTCCAGCGTAAGTGTGAATCAATAATAACCCCCAGGTATTTTGTATGTTTTACCCTTTCTATATGTTCGCACTGGCAGTTGGATAAAGTACAGTCATGTAGAATCAAGCCTATGTTTGATGGAGGTTGACCTCTTTGTGTAATACTATGAGTTATATATTCTTCAAAACTTCAAAAAAGGTTTCGTAATATCACTGACATTTTGAGTTCGTGACAAGTTTTACTTAGGTTGAGTTATATTTGTTTAGTTGTGTTAAAAATTTGATGGAAACATTGTGTTTGGTGGTTACCTACCTATCCTACAAATAATCGAAATCTCACACTGTCTAATGTAGGTACAATAAAGCAGTTTGCGATATAACCAAGCGTTGATATTTTTTCTATTTTTTTTTTTTTTTTTACGTTGGCTTTAAAAAATCTTTCATCAGTGCCCGTGTCATCTTTGAGGATGCTGTGTGAAGGGTCATTTTAGGGAAAGGAAGGAGAGGAAGTTCTGGGAAGGAAAAGGGTACCAGGGGAGGGTAGAAATCTGGAAATCAATGTGTCCAGGAGTGACAGACGTATGAATACATCCTTCCCATTGCGGTATAAAGCAATGAGTCGAGAGAGTCTGTCTGGAGAATTCTAGGTTAAGTCTCCCTCAACCAGTCTCTCCCAATCCGGTCTGCCATGCAGTAGGTGGGAAAACTCGTTTGCCGCCAAGACCTAGACAAATCTCACCCCACGAACCCGGGCAACCCTGCTAGGTCGCCAAACATAGCAAAACACTTGGGGTGACCTATGACAGAGGTGTTGGTTGTTTTATCCAATAAATGGTTCCCGTGGCGGTGGTATCCATAGCCGCCTTCCAAATTAAAAAAAATATTTAACATTTACCTGTAATATTTCATTAGCGTGGAAGTCAACGTTGGTTATATTTGAAGAACTTTTAAAAATGTCAATTTTTAAAAAAAATAAGCAAATATCTGAATAACACGTGTGTAATTTTAATTTATGCTTTTTTTTAATTTTCTAAAGATAAACCAGCAAAATTGTACATGGCTTTAAATCACGAGAAATTAGCGAAACTTCTGTTTAACGTCCGTGAAATTGCAATTACGGCATATTGCGTTATTTTCAATGTAATTAAATGTGTTTAACTGCGAATTTAAGAGAAATGTTTTATCAATTGTTAAGTGTTTAAATCACCAAATCAAGGTGATCTGTTTAGAATTTACCCAACAAGTGCGGTTTAAGTTGTTTTGTAAAAACCTCAATTTTGTCGATCTCATATTTAAAATTCAGTCGTAACAAGCCCGAGTTCATTGAGCGAGGTTTGTCCAGGTCTTGGCAATTCATTTTGGAGTGGTTATTGATTTTGCAAAAATAAAAATGCTTTTTTTTTATTTCGTAGTACTCGACCCTGCTGAATGTCTGCAAAGATTCGACGTGCGTTTTTTATCACTACACTTAAGGGGACCTGCGTGGGACCGTGGATTTATCGTATTGTATTAGAACCGAGTACTCATGATTATAATATATATTTTATTGCTATCTCATTTACTCGTAGGCTAAACCATATAGATGCATGTGTTTGTCTATTTTTAGTGTCGCTCGCTTCCGTTTTATCGAGTGTCAAATCACAACGGTGCTAAAGAAATTTTCACTTTTAAAAAATAAGCAGTTTACGTATCAATTTGGGAGGTTGGCATTGTACCGCCGCCCCGGGAACCATTTATTGGATAACCAACACCCCTGCCAAGGGGTTCGCTACGTTTGGTGACTTAGCAGGGGTGTCCGGGTTCATGGTGTGAGGTTTGTCTAGATCGGGAGAGTTTGGTTGAGGGAGGCTTAATCTAGATCTCTCCAGCCGGACTCTCTCGACCCATCGGCTTGCATTGCAGTAGGAGAGATGAATGAATTCACACGTCCATTACTCCTAGACATATTCACTCCCGGATTCCTACTCACCCCTCATATCTTTTTCTTTTCCAGAAATTAATATCCCTTTCCAAAAAAAACCTCCACACAGCATCCCCAAAGATGACATAGGCCCTGAGGGAAATGTTTTTCCACAGGGCCCCCTGTGTGGATCTAACGTAAAAAAAAATCTTCATATTAAAATTCGGAGGCATGATTTTTTTTTATGGGGCTGTAAATTTCCAATTCGGTCACTCAGAAATCCATTACTTAATAAATCAAATACACTGAACGCGTATTTCAATTATAAACGCGAGTTGTGAAGAAAAACTAAATAATAATTTATTATTTATTATTTTAACTTTATGAGTAAAACCTCAAACTGTAATATTTAATTAAATGAAGACATTATGAGCGAAACTCAATCGAAAATCTGGAAACAGAAAAATCAGAAAAAGATATTGGCACCTCTGGGACTCAGAACCCGGGTTCGAGTCCCAGAAGTGCCAATATCTTTTTCTGATTTTTCTGTTTCCAGATTTTCGATTGAATTTCGCTCATAATGTCTTCATTTAATTAAATAATAATTTATTTTTTTCTGAAAATTAATCGAATGAAAGAAGTTTGTATTACGTAAATTCTTTCCCAATTAAAGCGCGAAAAAGGTATTCCCTTTAAGTACTTCCATCGCCTTATGGTAGGTACTCCTATTTTGTTTAATGGTAGGTAGTTTATAGGATTCAATACTTTCTCTCATTTAAATATGTTAGCATGAACTTACGGCAGAGTCTGCAAAGTGACTTTCTAGGTTCGAGATTCACAGTTCAAATGCGTGAGGAAACAGATCAATAGACACGATGATACTTATGGTGCCAGGCTGTGATCTCTCATACTCAATATTGAACTATCGAATTCTGCTAAGTCATCAAATCGATAAAAGACAATGGAAGAGGCAATGCATTTTCAATCGTGCACTATTCTCATTCGGCCTGTTTGTGAACCATTACTGCCTTCAATAATTGAACCATCTTCTTCTAATGTAACTTAATTATAAATAATAATTAATTTTGAATCTTCTTCATGACTAAACACTGATTTTTAAATTAAAAATGAGATCGACAAAAAAGAGGTAAAAAGAATCAATTATTTTTCTTTACTATCTTTTCTCTACACTGTAGGTACTATGACTGCTTAAAAAAAGTAAATGGCACTTGTTGGGTAAATTCTAAACAGATCATCTTATATATATATTTGGTAATTTATACACTTAACAATTGATAAAATATTTCTTTTAAGTTTGCAGTTAAACACATTTAATTAGTTCTTCAAACACAGCAAACCTTTTTTATGGCACCATTTTAATTCAAAATTAATAAGATACCACTTTTATTGTTTACAAAACTTTCAATGTTTACTAGTAAATATTAGTTAGTAAACCTCGAAGAAGTGAAACTTATTGGTTTTAAAAACAATAAAACAGGTAAAAACTAAGTATCTTACTAATTTTGATCATTTGATTAGATTGAAACTCTAATAACTCTATACTCTACACTCTCTAGCTCTCTCTCTCTCTCTCTCTCTAATAACTCTCTCTCTCGAATAACTCTCTCTCTCTAATAACTCTCTCTCTCTCTCTAAAAACTCTCTCTCTCATCTATTAACTCTTCGGTAGACGTCATCCTCACCCACGGAATAAGCTTTCTCCTTGCTATAAAGCAATATAAATAGATTTTCGAAAAAATGTAATGTAAAATGTACAAGTAAAGATTTTTGAGAGCAAGTATGGCTGGGCAATCAACTGAATCCTGAAGACTGGGGCTGGAAATTGACGAATATTAGTTTGGAGCCAATCTAGACTTTACTTCCACCTGCTCCAGAGAAACTGCTGAATACAATTTTTTGTAATTGCAAGAAAGGCTGCACGAGCAATTGTGGTGCAGAAAAGTTGGATTGTTTTGTTCACCAGTCTCTACCAATTGTCAAGGTTTGCACTAGTGCTAAATCAAATGCAACAGATAAAGATTCTTTTGAAATCGATGAGGATCTAACTGAAATATCTCTCTTCTTAGAGCAGTCAATACAAATTGAGGAAGAAGAGAGCAAGGAGGAAGAAACGAGTGATCATGTGGAATTTAATATAGAATTGGATGATGAAATGTAATTTTCTTGCTGCTAAAATTTTCATTATATTAATAAAATATTACCCCATTAAATTACAAATAAGGATTACTTTTGACGCGCCAAAAATTAAGTTATAAAAAGAACTTATTGTTTTTAAAAATGTCAAGGACTAATCAGGTTAGCCTAATAAACTTCCACTAAATATTGCGAATTGCTAAAATATTGAGATTTATTTAGTTCAGAGTACGAAAGTATGTAATCCATACTTCCATACTAATATTATAAATGCGAAACTGCTCGAGTTTGTTTATGACCTTTTCACGCATAACACAATATAAAGACTTTAATAATTCTTTCACCAATATAAAGCTAAATTGTATGCGCAGACTACAGGTAGTATATGATGGTAAGCTCTGGCGTTATGAAATTATAAATATTAGTATATTATATTTGTTATACGTTTTCTGTCGCTAACAAAAGCGAGTTTTTGCTAACGTCAGAAAAAAATCTTTTCCATGGAAACAATGTTGATATATTTTTGGGCTCTATGCTGGTAGGTACTCAGTCTACTGGTCAGCTACTACTGCAGAAAATTCAAATATTAGAATTCGTTTTTTTGGACAAGCTTGGAATAAATGTCAGATGAGAGTTCCTATAACGATTATAAATACTGAATGATAAATAGAGTATTTTTTTTTATTATATTAACGAACTTCCATATATTTAAATAAAAATAAACATCCGAAATGTTTGTAAGCGCATAAATTCCGAACGAATGAACAAAATTGGATAAGTAATTCTTTTTTCTTTGAGCTATAGCCTTATGAAATTTAGGTGGTAGGCGAGATGTTTGAAAACTGAATGTAAGGGAATGAATATAAGGAATGCGGGAGGGAATTGGGGTGGGGTGGGGGGGAGATAATTGATAAGTGCAAGCGCTACAGTAATTTCCCATAATACCATGCGAGCGAAGCCGCGGGGAAAAGCTAGTAGTAATATAAAACAAAAAAAATTATGTGGCCTGTCTTTTATTTTATACACAACTCAAAACATCTTCATAAATAAAGAAAATCCATAATATTATTTAAATAAATCATTGTGTAAAATGTCTTAGGCACTGTTTATTCTCTTTGTCATTTGCTTTGCTTTCATCTTTCCTTTGTCGCTTTATTCATCTCTACCATTCACATAGAAATTTACAAGCGGTAACAAAACGTCTCTCAAAGCCTATTGTTGAAATTGAAACCTATGAAACGAAAGAACAACCAACACTGAAATTCTACAAAAATCGTGATGAATGGATGAATGAAAACACACAAATAACTTTGACATCTCGTGCATTCAAATGAGTGACAAACTTATGCAGGTTTGCACTTAAATTATGTATACAATCTATAGAATAGTGCACGCTTTGTGCTGTTTGCTATGACTCCGGAAGTTCACATTGAATTGCAATGCATTTCCAAACGCTGCACACGATTTGATGCTAGAATTCTGAACTGATAGTAAATAGAAACTTGATACTTAGGCTGCGTCATAAATTTGTGCCTCAGGATGTTGGCTCAACACGTCGGTAGCTATTCTGTTACAAGTGTATAGCATGTGATTAGGCTTTTTCTAGTAGGTAATTAAAAATTGCATTGCAATGTTGTTTTACACCAATTGAGATATTTATTAATGTTTAGCGTGACAGCCTTTGATAACTACGCCTTAAGAGGAATATAAACACAATAAATATTTCGATTCTCATGTCTTCAAAATTTAAAATCGAGCGTCTTATTTGCACGAGGCTAGTAAGCGAAAATGTGGTTTTTATTTATTTTGTGCTTAATTTTATAAGAATGAAATAAAGTTGAATCTCGAACCTAGAAAGTTACTTTGCAGACTCTGCCGTAAGTTCATGCTAACATACACAACCTCAAAAATAGTCTTAACCATAAAGGGGTATTTAAAAAAAAAACGTTTCTTGTATTACTCCATAGTTAAGTCGTGAAAAAACATTTTTTTGTGGTTTACGCTTATGTTTTTGTGACGTAATTAATAATTTTATTGTAATTCCAATTCCTGGAAAAGCTAGTAAAAACCTCATTTATTCGTAGCATATTTTTTGATGTTCATAATGTAAACCGATTCGTCGTAAAGATTAATCATCATCATCAGTATATTAATACGTGAAGCAAAAACTTTGTACACTTTTTACAAAAATTGCGCGGTCGGAGGAGTATGAAATTTTGCACTCTTATAGTTTGTATAGAGAACAAGTGCAGAATGCAAATATTTTTTTTAAATTATGCATAAAAAATACATTAAATCAATAAAAAAAAATACATATTAAAGTGTATGAAGTAATATAAGAAACAATTTTCAAAAAATACCCCTTTACGGCTAAGATTACTTTTGAGGTTTTGCATTTTCTAATTTTTTTCATTCTTACAAAATTATGAATAAAAACCACTTTCTCGCTTACTTGCCTCGGGCAAATAAGACGCTCGATTTAAAATTTTGAAGGTGTGAGTATCTAAATATTTCTAGCGTTTATATTCCTCCTAAATTTGGATTTAAATGCCAATGTCAAATTATGTATGAAAGAGGAATCGCAGTCATTCCTCTTGATCATATATGTACTTCATTTATTTAAAAAAAAATTATAACACGGATTTTTCATTTCTTTTAAATATTCAATCATTTTATTATTCAATTTAAAAAAATATATTTATAAACAAGTTCTGCTATGTAATTATTACTACACATGACAGCTGTTTCGCTTTCTGAGGGCATTATCAAACTGTGGTCATGCCACTTACAGACGAGGTATTTATGTTATTTTTAGATAGGATTTCGATGACTAATTTCTAATTTACGAGTTAGTTGACTGAAATTATTAATAGTTATTACCCTATTTAAAGTTTCCCCAATTACTTATATTGTTTAAATTCGACTAAAGGTCGTTAAGTACTCTAATCATTATTCCTAATGTGAATTATTCCCAAATGATGACTCGTGGTTTTATTTTTTAGCATTATCAATTTTTTCAATTGATTTGAACATATCTAACAACGGTGAGAGAATTATATTTGTTTGTTTATTTAATAAATAAAAAATTAAAATGGTGTTTTACAAATCAAACCTGATAACAATAAATAACAATATGGATTGTTCCCAAAGTAAACACAGCTAAATCAAAATGACGTCTTAATGATTGCAAAATCGCTCTGGTGGTGTTAACCGCTTTCGTCGTGTTGCAAAATAACGTTTTATTTAACCTTTAGAGTCAATTAATGGTAAAAACATCAACGAATTACCAAAAATAAATTCGAATCGGATGTGCAAACATTGTGCATTGATTCATTTGCTTGTCGATTCGAATGTAAAGATTGCTTCTCGACAATTAAACTGAATAGTTTCATTGAGATATTCGATAGGCATTGTCCGTATTTTATAATAAACAGTTGGCTTACTACGAAAACGTGCTACGTCCGATTGTTCGTGTACTCTAAATCAGCTAAATCTATCAAATGGTGAGGTCATGAAATTTGCCCAGATTTTTTTTTTGCCTGAATGTTGGTACAAATTTGTTTTCGGAAACAGATAAATCTCTCTGTGAGCTTTACATTGCTAACATGTCGAGAGTTTTATATAGCATCATGAAAAGGCACAACTTTTTCGATCTTGATGATCTGATAAAAGGCAAATATTTTCAAATTGAACTGCCTTGAAATAAATTTTCAATACAACTAACAAACCATCATTTGATCCTCGGCTGGCTAAGTCCTCCATCACTACACAAACACATTTTCCGCTAACTGTGGTGGTAGTAGGAGATTTTTAAACATTGTTGGATTATTCGTAACCCGGAAATATTTCTTTCTTTAAAAAAAAAAACAAAAAATTACGCCGTTTCCCCGCAGATTACCCCTGCAGGGAAACGGCGTAATTTTGTCTGCAGAGAGGTCAGACCACCAAACAAATCGATCTTGGCGCACATTCCTTGCCTCATTCACGTTCATACATCGTCTCATACACGCTCTTCTATTATTCTGACTCCCTTTCTTCGACCCTTTCCAAATTTTAGTCATTACGCTTTCATTAGCCTCACATTCTTTGAGGATCTCCTTTTCTCACACGAGCCGTGTTTGGTGATCAGATTTGAATACCCATGTACTTCCCACCTTCTTTTACCCTCGTACCCCTCCCCACTACCTTCGGCCTCACAACATATCCTAAATAGGAATGCCACAGTCTCACTGGCTCCAGACGGGAGCAGTCGGAACTCTTGTGCGGTATTCACATGAAAAAATAAAAAAGGAAGGAGTTTTAGGTGAATAAAAGTTCTTATTTAATTCTTAATTATTTTTTGAGTATTTGAAAGTAAATGTTTAAGAACTTTTATTCACCTAACTCCTTAAACATTTACTTACAAATAATCAAAAAATAATTACTAGGACCTGCGGGCGGCAGGCAACTTGACAGTAACTTTGTAACATACGATTATAACAATTTGGGAGGCGGGAATGGGTACCGCCGCCCCGGGAACCTTTATTGGATAACTAACACCTGTGCCATAAGTCACCCCAAGTGGTTCGCTACATTTGGTGATTTAGCAGGGATGCTCGGGTTCGTGGGGTGAGGTTTGTCTAGGTCTTGGAGGCGAATGACCAGAACACACTGAACCCCAGATTTCCTTTAAAACCTTTTCCTTTCCAGAACTCTCCTCTCCTCCTTTTCCTTAAAAAAAACTCTCCACACAGCATCCTCAAAGATGACATAGGCCCTGAGAGAAATTATTTTCCTCAGAGCCTTCTGGGTGGAGCTCATGTAAAAAAAAAAAATTATGAGATGTACACAAAGTAGGGTTCTAAAATTTCATTCGTACAGTCGCTAGCGTAATCAGGTAGGACTCATTTTTATCAAAGAATTCCGACAGCTGAAATGAATGCACTAATACATTTTTTATTTCCACTAGAGTGCATTCATTCGATGGATATAAATTCAAGATTTCATGAAGAGATAAAACTATGTTTCACGATTATTCTTAACGCCTAATCAATATCCAACTGATTGTTAGTAAAAGGCGGTTTTGTTCTAGGCTGACTATATGCAAATGTTTACGTTAAGAGAAACGGAAATAAAAACAATAATAAATTCATAATCGGCGATAAATTAACGTGTTGCAACTATAACATAAATCGTTGTTGCATTTCTGTTAGTCCCACAAAAACAAACACAAACGGAATGAATGTTTATAGAAAAATCCGCACAATTTCTTGGTCAATGCAAATATTTCCATTTCACAATGTCGTTGTGGTTCCGATACTTAGAAATTTTGGTGTTTCATTCTGAGAACATGTCCAAGTCACCTCGTCTTCGGCCTTCTTGTAAAGAGCAACAGGGGTTCGATGCCGAGCATTTCGGTTCGTAGAGCTTCTCCGGCGCTACCCGAATTTCTACCAATTTCTTGCATATCTCCCTGGAACATTTGAAATTTTTAAGCTTTTAAAAAATATTTGTTATTTTTGAAGATAATATCTATACAATCCCCACGCCGAAACGCAAATTATATGAAATTCCCTCGATAGAAAAAAAATCGCAAAGTATGCTCCGAAAATTTTTATTTTCAAGCCTGTCTCCATTATTTAACAAGTTATATGTATGAAAAAATTCACAGTTTTTCTTTGAACGTTGTTTTAGACAACCCCCACGAGATTTTCGCTCTATTTTAAACGAGTCGTGTTTTATTAAACATATTTACAATTTTCGCTTCAATTTTATCGTTTGAAATATTAGCGCGCTCTCTCCAACATTCATAATTACGTATCTCTCCTTCTTCTTCTTTTTGAACTCGGATACGGCGCCTTAATCCAATTTTGTGATTCTTTGAGAAAGTATGACCTACTTTAATTGTTTTTAATATTTGTATTGATTGATATTGACAATTCGTGGTGGAATTCCATTAGAATAATACTAGCAGTTAAAAACCGCAGGTTTTTGCTGCCAGGCCCTGCGGGCGGCTTTTGTTTCGCCCAGTTAGTGTTTGTGATCACTTTATAAATCCAATAGGAACTGTTTCCAAAAATAGTCTGTTCCTCGGATCCACTGTCATCCAGTGATAGTCATCGGGACAAAGTAACCGAGATAGGCAATGACGTCACATGTAATAGTAGCCGCTTGATACAACTGAGTATTACGGTCAATCTTTCCATATTCGGAGGGATACTGCTAGTTCACTAAATCGTAGTACTTATACTTGCCTGGGGCATGTCCACATCAACCTGCCGACGGAAGTGGTGACATCTTGTGACAAATTTTAGAATTAAAAACAGATTTACAACGGTAACTTCATTTGAAATTGCACGTACACGGTGTGGCGCGGAGCGTAAGGCGTGGCGTCAGACATGCAATCGAAGTCGGGTTCTGAAATTAAAATACGCAGACGGAAGGCAATTAATACTGTTTGATGATAATAAAACACAAGTATAACACATGGGGAGAGGAAGGGAGAGAGTCTACAAGAATTTTATTCTTTTTATATAGTTTTTCCATATTTTTTGCCATGTCGTCTTTGATGGTCGGATTTCTAGTTATTTTGTTATGTATATAAACTGTAGATTAAGAAACATTTGTACCAATCTGAAGACGGCTTTAACAGGCTAAAACCGGTCACGGTAAAAATAAATTAAGTAGAAATAAATACATATGTATTTTATTAAATTCTTAATTGTTTTGTAGATGTCGTGTGAGTGCCCCATGACCCAGCCGGGCCCCACACTGGCGGCCACGTGCGGCGGAGGGACCTTCATGCTATTCATGGGACTGCTGGAGGTCTTCCTGAGGAGCCAGTGCGACCTGGAGGACCCCTGCAACAGACCAGAGGTGAGTCAAGTCAACATTCTCAAGTATGTCTTGTCAGACCCTTGTGAAATGTGACCCTAGTGAGCATTAGGTTTCTCTTGACCTCTATGACTATTAAATAACCTGATTCATTTTCTACTTCGCTTACAATATCTTGAACCATTGCCACGTCGTAAGTCATGACTCATGACTCATGACATAATATTATAACGTCTAGACATCAGATTATATGCATTTGCATAATAGCTACTTCATCCGGTCAACATAACGCAAAACACACATTGCCAACTAAGTCACAAAAAATATTTATCGATCTTTGGGAAATCCACTATTTACATCATTTAATAAACATAAATAAAGTAGCAATATCCTATTAGATATTTGCTAAAGCTTTTGATAAAAATAGATTAAGTATTTAAGACTCAAATACAAATTGTAATTTGGGAGGTGAGTATGGGTACCGCCGCTCCGAGAACCATTTATTGGATAACCAAAACCTCTGCCATCCCAAGTGTCATAGGCCACCACACGTTTGGTGACTTAGCAGGAGTGCCCGGGTTCACGGAGTGAGATTTGTCCAGGTCTTGGCAATAGATGAGTTTTCCCAATCCCCACTTGAGGGAGACCTTTCGACTTCTCCAGCCAGACTCTCTCGACCAGGTATAGATTCATGCGTCCGTCATTCCTTGACACATTGAATTCCTACCCAACCCTCATCTTCTTCCTTTCCACAAAAAGACCCTCCTCACAGCATCAAATCCAATATCCAAAGATGACATATTCCAATCCAATCTTCCAAAGATGACATGAAAATCATCCAAAGATGACATGACAATCATCGAAAAATGATATGACAATCATCCAAAGATTACATGGAAATCATCCAAAGATGACGTGACAATCATTCAAAGATGACATGACAATCATCCAAAGATGACATGACAATCATCCAAACATCCAAAGATGACATAACAATCATCCAAAGACGACGATTTTTTGGATTTTTTTCCTCAGGGCCTACTGTGTGGAGCTAACGTAAAAAAAGTTTTAAATAATAATATTTGGCTTATCAAAATCGTCTCAAGGGCGCTGTACATATAAACAAATAATAAAATAAAATTAATACGGTACACTCACAACTAAGATTTAAAATTATAACAAGTGACTTACGTCTAAGACTTATATAACTAGTGACTTACGACTAAGACTTATTTGTATGAGAAATGCCGTGCAGACGTTCTCCTTAATAAGAGTAATCTGTTGTTTAAGATGTCAGATTTCTGTTAGAATGTACCAATAACATCGCTAATAATTTTGCCCAACCGTGGTAGTGAAATTGGATAGCATTGTTGCAACGTCGACAGTAATATTAGTCACAATTTTCAACGCTTTCGCAAAAGATTATATGCATTTTTTTTGGTTTCAATCTGTCTGCATCTAAAGGCGATGAACAAAATAAGTTTTACCATCTCCATGGAAGAGACGAAAACTCCTTGCCTCGGGAATTAAAAAGATTTTTTTATTTATTAAATCGACATACGCAATCGAAATGTTGGTTGTAATAGCTAAAGAGATATGTTGGCTATTCTGAACAGCTTATTTCTTTCTCATTGTCACTTCTTTAAGTCTTTAAAATGTAATAAAATAGGAATTCTGGCCAGCTCCGAACCCGAAGGTCGCGGGTTCAGATTCCGGCGTGCGCAATTGAATTTTATTGAATTAATATGTGTTTTCACAATTTTTACACATTCTAAGTCGGGTCGATTCACAAGATCTTCATTACATCCAGGGCTGGGCAGTATTTGAATTACTTGTAATTGAAATACGTATTTGAAATACAAATACGTATTTTGTATTTGTATTTCAATTACTTCCTAAAAATGTGTTTTGTAAATGGTATTTCAATCACATGATGGTGAGGTATTTTGTAATTTGTATTTCAAATACTTATGGCTTCAACATACATTTAGCAATCTTAATAATGATAATGAAAAATAAACTGAAATAGATAATACATAGACTAAAAACGCTAGATCCAGCGCAATATAACATATGTTAATATTTAGAGTTGGCAACACTGTACGTCACAGCAAGTATTTTGTCAATTGTCGTTTTCATCGTTTCGCGGTATTTATTCACGAAGACGTGAGTTAGTTAACCACAAAACTTTACAAGTGGAGCGGAGATGAGATGTGTCTTCTGAACAATATGATAGGTCAATTTTTGCATGTCTGTGTTTCACTGTACTCAGTTTTGCTTCTTGGTAACGCACTCTTAGATAAGGGCACTTACGACAATTTATTGCAACCAAAGGTTCTACCAAAACCAAATGTATTTTGTAATTTGTATTTTGTATTTGAAATAAAAAAAAATGGTAAAAATACTGTATTTTGTATTTAGTATTTCAAATACATGACTTAAAAGTATTTTGTATTTCGTATTTTAAATACATGCGAAGAAGTATTTTTTAATTTGTATTTTAATTACAGCAAAGCATTATTTTGCCCAGCCCTAATTACATCAAACATTCAACCGACCTACAACTAAAATGACTTCTAGACAAATA
Source organism: Glyphotaelius pellucidus (assembly GCA_936435175.1). Lineage (NCBI taxonomy): Eukaryota > Metazoa > Arthropoda > Insecta > Trichoptera > Limnephilidae > Glyphotaelius > Glyphotaelius pellucidus. The sequence continues at coordinate 25,802,950 of OW386556.1, forward strand.
AATAAATATGCAAATTCCTCTATAAAATAATAATGATAGTTTATTCCAGAATTTCTCAAATCTTCGTGACTTCACTTGACCCATACTTCATTGTCCCTTGTTTACGTTGTTGTTCTTTTAGGGAATTTATTGCGTTGGTCTTTCATTTTTTGAACACCGTTATTAGACGGTTGATAATTATTATTTTTTATATTTTTTGTTAACCCCTGGCTGAAGACAAAGTATCATTGTAAAATGAAAAAGTTTTTTTATAGAAGGGGCGCAATTTCATTTCCAGTGACCCTAGTCCAACCCTGGATACAAATAACCAATTAATTGACAGCAAATTAGAAATGTTCACATTATAAATAATGTAACGAACACTCAACTTCAGGTGTTGTTATCGTTAAACCGTTAGAAATACGTGATAATATAATTACAATCCGGCAGCTGTTTCTAAGCACACTACAATGATTATTTGTAGCAATGCCTAACACACTGAATACACAATCCCCAGAACTCCCCAGATCTACATCATAAACATATGAATATTAGTAGACGAGAAAAACAGAAGAGGGGTACAAACCAACTAGAGCGTGACGCGAAGGGGGAAGATGACTGTGATAATATGTGATTCGTCAATAAATCAATCTGACAGTATATAGGCATCTCGCATTATAATATCACCATTTAGTTCTTAAAAGTAAAATCTGATTTTGAATTAATAGACCTTTTTACACGGGAGCGCGAATTGCTCGCCACGTTATGAACAAATTTGCGAAGTCCTAATACGGCAAAGTAAAGTTCGCCTGTTTTCAGAGCCGAATATTTTGTTGGCGTATAAGTTAGGACACTTTTACAAATGTTTCATTATTTACTTACCCCAGTAAACAGCGGCGAGCACATTTGAGAAACGCCTACATATGTATGTGTTACTTAAACTGATCATATTATACGATCTGAATAAGCTTAAAATAAAGTTAAATAATGCTTACCTATAGAATGTAATACGACAATCGGGTTTATTTTCTTTTCCACTTCCATTTTTACACGTTTTCATTTTTTGCCGTGTTATTTCGTAAAATGTACCGATGAGAGCTCAACGCTTGTTCACACAAGAATGAAGACGTCACATTTTTTAGATTCGCTCGAGACCATTCGCGAGCCCAGCCGGCCCCAAATAGAACCGGTATGGGGAGGGGAAAATAATACGCTTTTATCACTTAGGGCAGGTTTGTAATATTCATATGTCTATGGATCTACACCGACTTAAAAGTAAACGAATCTTTCGACTGCTTTTTTAGGAATATGAATACCGCGCAAGAGTCGTATCTCATCGGAGCCATTGGAAATGGCTCATCCCTCAATGGGAAATTTCGTGCTCCGGGACTCCAACCAGTGACCTTCAGGTTCGTAGTCCAGAATCTTAACCCCTCGGACTAGGGCTTTGTTATTCTTGACCCATACATACCAATGAAATATCCGTTCAAGAAAGAATGTCCAAATTTGAAAATCGTTTGACCAATTTCACTAGAAGTGGGTAAAAAATTTGCATTAGATGAAGCTCTGCAAAATCATATAATTAAAATTATGGGTTTTTGATTTTGAAAATTTGATCGCTTAGAAATTTTATAGATACTTGCCAACACATCCATTGCCTTGGCAATGATCGAGCATTTTTCAAAGTCTTTTTGTAAGTCTGGAAAAGTAAGTACCGGGCATATAAAAAATGTTTCCAAGTGCAAAATCTTCTACTTAGGAACCACTTTTATAATATAATGTAGCAAAATAAATTCTTTAGAAAATAATTGGAAAACATTTTCATTTTTAATTGAATTTGAAATTGAGAAATAGAGGAGATGCCAGAAGTTTTCACTGTGTATTTTGATAATCATAAATAAATATTAAATTTATTTATACATTTTTTAGCAAATTTTACCTGTGTTACATGTTTGCCGTGCCCCTTCTTTTATTGGTTGTCAAGTCTTTTACAATTCCTCCCAAAAAAGGCGGGGCCATTCCGATTTCGAATGCTGCAAGGACTGGTGGATCGCCTTCAATCCAAACACTTGGAAACTCCCCCCAATACACTTCCATCTGTTAAATGTATCTCGCCAGCAGTAGACTGGCACTTGCCGAATATATATTGGCGTTACAATTTGATTGTTCTATGTCACCTACATTCAAACACACTTTCGCCATAGTGCCACTAAGCATGCGTTGTGAAATAAAACCATTCTTATTTTTTTTATTAATTTCGTGGTTCCGGTCAAGGGCAGGTGCCATAGAAACATGATCTTATCTCACTAGTCACAATATCAAGTTGAATGAGAAATAAAATAATTTATTTTGTAATCGTTTATATTGTAGGTACCTATCACAGATCACTTACTTCTGAATGGCGCTATAAAATCGATTCTGGCTAAAAATACAATGATTAAAAAGTTTTTAAATAATTTGAAAAAAATATTTACATGGGTACTGTTATGGTAAAAACAGATTTTTCTAAAGGCATTGGGCGCTTTTATAAATACCGTGACGACCCAAGCTTACGGTACCGTGATACAAAAAAAGCAATAAACATAGTTCATTATCACAATAATGATACGGCTCTTTCAAAAGATGAGATACAAAATATACGTAGGTCGGTTTGCTCCAAAAAAATGTCATCATTTTCTTGCATCTCTCTCACAAACCGCATTCGACGATAATTTTGAAAGTATGGAATATATGTAAATACAAGCATAATATTGAAGTGTGAGTGAATTCCAAAAATTCAAATACGTCAAACGTCAACGCGCTGATGGTTTGGCTTTTGTTCTTAAGCGTATAATGATGCAGCTCTTTCTTACGCACTAAATAACAACAGTCGATAATGAGACAAACGGTGAACGTATGTCTGCACCCCCCAAAGGAAACATACAATTATCATCATACATTTCCCTCAACGTATAAAGAAAATGAAACACAAATCCAGTCGCCGTAGCTGAGCCGTAATAAGATATTTCTGTTTCCTCCAAAAAAAAAAGTACTACTTTGGAGGAAACAAAGGCACGTAGTATATTGTGTGTCTCAACTTATGTCTCACCATTATTTTTTAATGTTTAAGAAAGAGCTAAACTATCTCTAGGATCACTACAGCTATTAGTTTCAAGGCGTTCATAATAAGAATCCAGTTAGGAAAGATATTAAAATAATACCTGTAATCACCTTTGGACGCGTTTATTATATAGGAACTACTCGCAACTTAACTATAACTGCGGTAAAATTTATCCAGTAGCAACACTGAGATCCACGCGCGTCGGACCGCGTTTCCGAACGTCGTTTTGAAATGAGCCGCCGCCATTCCGTCTAGAGTGACGTTTTTAATCACATCGCACTTCCTACTTCCTACATACTAAAATCCGTGTTTCCAACCTTTCTGATAACATCTCTGTGAGACTTTGAGTGTTATATAAAAGTTAATATGTTTGAATAATAAATCTCTTTACTTTAATACATCCTGTTATAATATCCGCATCCCTTTAACAATCGGCAATTCAACATTAAGACGACAATATACCCTAAAATATATTCAGAATCTTAACGACGTAAGTAAAGATGCCGTGTATACAAATTGCGACTCGCGACCCGTCTATTTGACGGACCTACTGTCGAATTCGCCTTATCAAAGAATAGAACAAGACAAATAATGTGGAAATCTTAAACAAATATATGCCCGCGGCACGGCGTATTAGACGAACGTACGGAATTCGCCCTAGCGGGCCTGGAGATTCGACCTTTCCGCCGCATTCATTTTAATTAATTCTGAAAAAAGTGTTACAAAATTTAAGATTAATTCATCGTCTAGAAAAATAAAATCTGGTGCTTACCGCTAACTTTATAGTTGAAAAACTGGTTATAAAGTTTTAAAATAGTTGTACGTAAAATATATCAATGATAACGTATTGTTTTTATTAATTTTAAATATAAAAAACTTACATCCCCATGGGTCTGTTGGAATAAAAAAGTTATTATATATACGAATTGACCGGAAATGATTAAAAAATTTTGAGCAAACAAACATTATTTGGGTTGTGTACCGCCTTAACCACAATCCGGCTATAATTATATCAAATCCCAAAAACATAATTTACCAACCGACCACACCAACCCATACAAGAAACTTATTTATTTAAGCTAGGTATCGACGTAAATTTCAAAGTTTATCGACCCCCATTAGTCTGTCTATACATATATCATGTGTGTAACGATGTATAAAACAAAAATCGATTTTATTTTTAAACATTGTCTGAAAATGGCAGACGGATGACTCGGCAAAACTTCAAAAGGATTCTAAACCAGAAGAACAAACATGATTAGTTGCGCTTTTAAGAATTCAAAGAACGATGAAAAAAAAAAGTGGGAAATATGATGTAAGGATATTAGAACGTTTCTTTGCACTGTGTTTTATTATAAGTGTATTAATTTTGGCATATGTAAATCTATACTTATACTTATCTATACTTATATAATAAATGTGAAACTGCGTGTGTTTGTTTGTTACGCTTTCCGCATAAACCAGTAAACCGATTTTAAAAATTCTTTCACTAATAGAAAGCTACATTATATGCGAATAATAAAGGCTGTTTATAATGGTTAGCTCTAGCGTTATGAAATTATAAATATTAATACATTATATTTATAATATATATATAACGTCAGAAAACCAATCGTTGCCGTGGAGACGATGTTGATATATTTAAATAAAATAAATCTACGAAATGTTTGTACGCGCACAACTTCCGAACGACTGCATCAAATTGGATGATTCTTTCTTTCTTTGAGCTCCGGCATTATGAAATTTAGGTAGTAAGCGAGTTGTTTGAAAACTGAATGTACCGGGAATGAATGTATAGAATGCGGGAGGGGGGGTGTGTGGAGGGAGGGGAGAGGGGGAGGTAAGAGGGAGAGGGGTGAGGGGAGTGAGGGAAGGAGGGGGGAGGGGGAATAATTGAGTAAGTATATATATATATATATATATATATATAAGTGCAAGCGCTACAGTAATTTCCCCCTAATAACATGCGAGCAAAGCTGGTAAAAGCTAGTTTAATATTATGAATGCGAAACCGAGTGTTCTTGTTTGTTATGCTTTCACGCCTAAACCACTAAAATGATTTTAAAAATTCTTTCACCAGTAGAAAGCTATATTATCAGCGAGTAACAAAGGCTGTATTTAATGGCTAGCTTTGGCGTGATGAAATGATTATAAAAGAAAATGTGTGTACAATTTAGACAAATGTAAAACTTTATTTGTCATTAAAAAAAGACTTTAAAGTCTAAAGTATATTTTTTATCGGTTTACAACATTTTGATGTTTTTTATAATAACCAAATATTTTTTTTATTTTTAAATTTTTTATTTGAAGTACAAAACCTAAAAATTAATTATTCAACCAAAGTGTGATAATATATTTCAAATATTTACTTTTAAACTTCAGTACTCCCTTAAGACGTATCATTATCTTTAACGTAGGTCAAACTAAGATTATCTTTCTAGGGTTAACAACTTTACTCCCATGGTATTTTTTTATTTTTTTTTTATTTATTTATTAGGGAGAAAACACAGATACAGATGATAATTGACAAGAATTTTCTCAAGACGACTAGAGAACTCACCTGCATCCAAACTATTTCTCACGAATAGACAGCAGATAAAAACATGTACAAATATTTTAACATATAAATAGGGAAAAACATAAGAATATTATTTTACAAAAATAAAGATGAGAGAAATGCGCAATATCCTTACAAAAGTTTAAAAACTATATTTGCAGAAATTGAGATGGTAAGACAACAAGAAAAAAAAAATAATAACAAAATACATAAATAGATAAAAAATAATGTTATCCAGAATTTAAAAGAAAAAAAGTACTTAAAATCATAAACGAAGTATGTCTAAAAGAAAATAACAGAATTATAAACGAAGTATGATGTCTAACTTGTTGTACTTTGTAGGAAAACAGCCTTCAATTTTCTACTAAAAGTACAGTATGTATCAAAAAATATGTCGGAATCCTTGAGGTTTTGATTTTGATTAAACGATTCGCACATTTTTCTGATTGGATCCCTGACACCAGCATTTGTACGCGTCCGGCTAATGTGGAATAAGTCATTAAACCTTGTTACTCTGGGTGGTATTTTGAAGTTTATTAGTTTCAGTAGGTAAGGACAGTCAAAAACGTTGTTGCAGATTTTATATAGAGTCATGAGGTCAAGGTAGGTATTTATTGGTACTTATGTTTGCTTGCCTCAAGTCCATCATAATAAGGAACTCCAGTCCAAGTTTTTTAATTTTTTTAAATGAATAATGACCTTCTAACTTAAATAACTGCATATTTATTTTTTTTTTATTGTTAGTTTTAATAGTTAAAATAAATGTAAAAGTTTTAATTTTTCCCCGAAAATCACCGTATCTAGTGTGACGTCATCATGACCAAAAGTTTTGGTTATTTTCAACAGATGTTGTCATTTTGTATGGAAGAAGCTATGAAACTATTCAATAAGTAAAACGTTATTTAGATGGAATATTTATTTATTAAATTATATTTATTATATTATTATATTTTTCAATGTTATTACGGGAAAGTGGTATAAAAATTGTTTGAATTTATTATTTATTTTAGCTTTACGAATCGAAATCAATATTACGGAAATCGAAGCATGAATTTTGTAGGCAACTGGAATCAGCTGTTCATCGCCGGCCATTTTGAATTTCAGCATTGGAGCCATTGCTGGGCATTACGATCGTTTTTTGTACAGTTAAAGTTTTTGAATACATTAAATAATATGGATAAACTAATAGAGATACTTTATTTTTGATACTGAATTATTTAGGCCTAAATAATGTTTCAATAAAAACAATAACTATTATATGTCCACATCTCTATAAACCAATAATACGGAATGTTGGATGGTTTGTCATATTTTCAATAACAAATACGACGGTGACTGGAGAATTATGGACGCGGTGACGTCACGCGTCAAAAATTCAATAATACCAACTTCACAGGGTGTTTTGATGACACGTTTTAAAATGGACTTTTTAATAATTTTTTTAAAACTCTACGTTAAATATTATGTAATAAAATTTATATATTCAGAATCAGCGTATATTGGTCTATATGAACATATTTTTTTAAAGCCATAATATTTTTCACTGGAGTTCCTTATTATATATGCAGTGCATGGCATAGTAATATGTAACATTGAAGGTAAATAAATCCTAAAAGAAAAGGGTTTTATGTTTGCCTTGAAATAATAGCACGCTTATTCTGAGAATATGGCAACACTTACCGAATGGAAATCATAATAGGAGTAATTGGTCAGCACCTGGTAACACCTACATACATACAATAAAGTTCAAGATATGAACTGCCGATGAAGTATTTTTCGAAGGTAAGTATAGTCTTGTTCAGTCAGCACGTTTCCAAGGGTACAAGGTCATCATTTTCCAAAAAATTCTAATAAACGGGCTGAAACCAAGTACCTACCCAACTATCTTAACAAAGTGATAGAGTAGCTATCATTTGTCTTCTATGTCGTATATATATCATTTGTCTTCTATGTCGTTTTTAGCGTTTCCATTAGGGTTTTTTCATTGATCTCTTTCAGCCATATTTTTATTCTTGATTTGTATACATTATAATTTTTTATTAGTTTTATGTCTTGGGGAAGGATGTTGTGAAGTTTGCTTGCAAAGTATGTGTAGTTTCTTTGTCAGAATGTGGTTTTTTAATTTGGAATGTTTTTTATTTCATTTTTATTCGACCTAGTGTTATGCATGCACGGTCTAGTGGAGGATTCAGTATTTTTGAAAAGCTTTAATAATATATTTTTGGCATATATTCGTTGCACATTGGGACATCAAAGCTATTGAAAATTTCAATTGAAGGCGTTCTAATGGGTACTTTCAATATGGTCTTTATGAATCCTTTTTGGTTCGTATTAAGGTTATGTATGTACTTATGTGTAGCAGATCCCCATCCTATGATTCGATATTCAATTCGAGAATGACACAACTACAAATGAAGAATACACAATAACTATAGCAATTGTCACACAGTTTAAAAATCCGAACCGAACATCAATAAATAGCAAAAGATTATTCAAGCGAGGTAAAAATAATCGTAAAAGTCAATAAAAAGTTCGCCTAATAACCCGTAACAAAGCCATTCTCAACTCTGTGAATATTCTCATTATTTTGTTCAAGGTTTTATAGAATAATTTAAACACACAGAATGATTTACAAGTCGGGTGCCTGTCAAAGCGATTTATAATCGCTGCGATTAACCTTCCGTTTTCCGTGATTCTAGTAATAACCTCATATTCTTTTGTGCAAAATAATCCAAAGGAATATAAGGTAATGTGAGCGTTTAAAAGCCTATATAAACGTGTCATTTGTGCCTCACAATGCAGAACATCGTATACCGATTTCACTGAAGGCCATCTTCTTTCAAGTTGACAGCCGGCCGAATCTTCCCGGATAAGGTTTTTTCATGGTTTCCCTATTCCCGAAGGCAAATGCGGAAGAATTCCAAAAAAAGGGCGTTTTTTTGCCTATTCTAATTTAATTTTCTTTGCATTTCTCGTCCCGTGTCACTGAATCTCGTGATTGTAGGCACAGCCTTCGAGTCTTTATTGACAATAATGTTTTCATCCCGCGCTAAAATATCCTTGACAAAATATCCTCCGACAAAATAGCCTACGGACAAAACTTCGCCCAACAAAAAATCTACTAATACTTAACTTAACCTAACCTAACAAAAAATGGGACAAAAATATTACAGACACCCTGTAAATACAATAAATTATTGTTCAAAAATAGAAAAATGCGACAAAAATAATACAGATAACAATAATTTACTATTTAAAATACCGCTCCGCAGGCTTTTGCTGCTAGTCTCTGAGGGCGGCTTTTGGTTCGGCTTCGCCCAGTTAGTGTTGGCGACAATTTTATAAATCCAATAGGAACTGGTTCCAAAATTAGCCCGTTCCTCATATCGACTGTCAGCCAATGATGGCTAGTCATCGGGACAAAGTAACCGGGACGGGCAATGACGTCATATGTGATAAACAGCCGCTTGGTACAACTGAGTATTACCGTAAATCTTTCCATATCCGGAGAGATACTCCATATTCACAAATTTGTAGAACTTAAATCTATGCGTCCCTACGCGTCCCGCCGACGGAAGCGGCGACATCGTGTGACGAATTGTTAAATTCAAAACCGAATTACAACGATAGTTTTGTTTGAAACTCCACGTACATATATGTTATTTGTGGCGCGGCGCGTATGGCATGGCGTCAGACATGCACTCGATGCTGGGTCCTGAAATTCAACCACGCAGACGCAAGCCTAATAATACTATTCAATTGTATTTACAGGATGTCTGCGTACTTTTTGTCCCATTTTTGTTAGGTTGATTTAGGTTAGGTTAGGTTTTAGTAGATATTTTATTGGGGGATATTTTTTCGGAGGATATTTGTCGGAGATATTTTGTTGCGGGATGAAAAGCCGTGGAACCTTAAGGACTGCACGCCACTGTTAGCTACCACTCTAACCCCATTTAAACTCTTGCCTCATGTCTCACAACGATAAACTCAAGTTCAATATCAACAAGTTCTCAGATATAAAAAAAAATGTAACAAATGGCTGCTGACTCATTAACCGGGTACTTTTCGTGAGTGTTTTTTTTTTCAATAATTTACGTAACCAATATTCTAATCATGTGTAAAATAATAAAATGTATGCATTCGTTCATGAGACCTTGAATTAAGGAATAGTTACCGACTATAATAATACAATAGGAATATGTTAAAACAGGCAGAGAGAATAATGTTATAGTTTGTGTTGATAAAAGCACACAAGCTGAATTAACCTTGATAAAATTAATACGCAAATCTGTCAAAATGTTTGCCAATTTAATGTTACTAATTTAGTGGTAGATATTTGGTTGATATTGATAGATTTTTTATGTAATTTCCGCGCACGTGTCCCAACTACTCCCAACCGTCTAGAGCCAGAAGACTATGGCATAATGGCAACCCTAATCGTGATATGTTATAAGAAGACTTGGGGAGTTTTTCACCATCCGCCTCAAAGATTATCCATACGATAACGTACATTTTCGATTAATTAAACACGATTAATTTATTTAAAAAGTCTGAGTTTACTGTTCGGTACTTGAACCTATGAATAGTGGCTATATATAGGATAAGTTAGCAAATGAGTTATTTTACTTGTTGCTTATTTGTTGATGCTAGTGGTCGCCCAATGGTCGAAATTCGACCATAATTAATTTAATGTGTAATGTTTATTTAATATTTTTTAATAATATTGATTTAATATTTTTTTATGTATAATTTAAAAAAAATATTATCATTCTGCACTCCTTCTCTATATAAACTGTAAGTGTGCGAAATTTCATACGTCTCCGTCAGCGCAATTTTCGTAAAAAGGGGTACAGAGGTTTTGCTTGACGTATTAATATACTGATGACGATACTGATTCGTTATCGTATGGCTTAGCTATCAGGAGAATGGTAAAATACCTCCTTAAGGGAATAGTGAGGGGAAGGAAGTGTGAAAGAGCGAGGTGGGAAAAGGCCTGGCTGACAGATCTGGTAACCAATTACGACTAAAGCCATGTCAAACAACTCAGAGCAAAGAAAAGGGCCATGCAACCGTTAGAGTTTTTGTTGAAACAACAATTTAGCCTCTCTAAAGAAACTAAAGTTAGCCTCTCACAAACTGGGCGTATTGTACAGGGCCCGCAAATACTTTAATTGTACACAACTGCTAACCGTGTACAAATCACAAGTGCGCCCCACGGTTGAATTTGGCAGCCACCTCTAGTCTGGAGCTCCAAAATACCTGAAAAATACCCTCGTTACTGTGCAGAAACGGGCGGTCCATTTGATAGATTCTCCCATCTTAACAGACGGATTGAAATCTTTAGAGCACAGGCGTCGGGTGGGAATGCTATCCTTGTTCTACCGGTGTTTCAATGGAAGATGCCCCGAAGAACTAGCGTCATTGATTCCTCCGGCAACGGTGCATAGTCGGGAAACAAGCCAAGCGTGTGCCCAACATATGTACACGGTTGACATTTGTCACATGAGAACGGGTCACTTCTTCGACTCGTTCTTGTGTTCAACAGCTCGGCTGTGGAACGATTTAGACGGCCTCTGTGTTTCCTCTTTCCTACAACATGGTTCTCTTCAAGACCAATGTTCATTGCTTCCTCTCCTCAAAAAGACCCTCCACACAGCATCTCATATGACATAGGCCCTGAGGGAAATTATTTTTATTTTCACGGCCTCCTGTGTGGAGTTAACGTTAAAAAAAACACGCACACACTCACACAAAATAATGAAATGAAGTTTTCTGGCGTTCGCCGGAATTTGCACCCACAACATCTGGACTCAGAGTCGAGAGCCTTGCCCCTCGACTACGGAGGCCCTCGAACATTTGTTGAGGAAGCCACAAGCCAAAAAGTGTGCCTTATATCGCCACAAATATAGGTAAATCGCTTGGCAAACAGGTCATGATTACAAGCGCAAAAGTGGTTTTTATTTATTTTGTTAATCAACGGAAACTGTCACAAATAATTTTAACAATAAAACTATGTTTTTTTAAATTTGTTTATCATGTTTGTTCGTACATTTTTAATGTAAAAACATATTTTTTAGAAGTTTACGCTTACATTTTTTTATAAAGTAATTGACCATTTTATTTTAATTCAGTTCAACGCAAACGATAGAAAAAGATTTATTTTATGTAAAACATATTTTTTTGTATTTTTAATGTTACCCAATTCGAAGTAAAGATTAATCTAAATTACAGTTCGTAGTATTTTTCTAACTTTCTAGTGCCCTTGGGTTGATTATATGTTATCATAGCAATGGCGATAAATAAACAATTATACATTATCATTATTCATAGCTGAGACTGTTTAGTATTATCTATTCATACTTTTTCTATGAAATAGTTTTGCTTTATTTGTCAAACGGAATGTGAAACAAACTGACTGTTTTTGCACGATTTTTACCAACAGGTGCCACATTTCACGAATGGCCTTGTTAGTATTGGGACAATAATGTCAAATCTCATAATACGTTTTCTCCAACACACCAAACAATTTATTTATGCAAAGAAGTTAGTTGTATTGTAGGAAAGCGGTATAATAAAATATATCAGATCATATTTTTAATCAAAATTAGAAAAAATGAGATAGATAACATTATACAAAATATGTAATATTTTTGACAGACAAAGCAAAGAAAATTTTAATGTGAATACGGTTCCCCGATGTCTTGGGCCAGTAGAACTATGGCGTCTCCAATTATTGGGGCATTTTAAGAGGCTGAAGGGTTCGAGATGGGCAGAGGAAGGTTGGAAAGTATCTGGCTTTTCAGATCTGGTCACCACCCTCCCTTTCTCGTCATACCCCATTCATTTAGGATGTCATATTCTCACTGGCCCAGTTTTTTTTGCAACAGCTCCACACAGGAGGCCGTGAAGAAAATAATTTCCCTCAGAGCCTATGTCATCTTTGGAGATGCTGTGTGGAGGGTCTTTTAAAGGAAATCAAGGAGAGAATGTTGTGGGAAGGAAAAAGGTTCGAGATGTCGGTAGGATTCTGGGGGTCAGTGGGTACAGGAGTGACGGACGTATGAATCCATTCCTTCCACTGCGGTGCAATGCGATGGATCAAGAGAATCCTGCAGCAGAGGTCAAAAAGTGTTCTTCAACCGGTTTCTCCCGATCCGGCCTGCCACGGTAGAATCATTTCAAATTTATTTATACTTGTGCAGTAGTGTACTTTTTTTTACATGAGCTCCACACAGGAGGCCCTGAGAAAAATAATTTCCCTCAGGGCCTATGTCATCATTGGGGATGCTGTGTGGAGAGTTTTTTTAAGGAAAAGGAGGAGAAAGAGTTCTGGAAAGGAAAAGGGTTTAAGGGGTGGGTAGGAATCTGGGTTTCAGTGAGTCCTGGTCATCCGCCTCCAATACCTAGACAAACCTCACCCCATGAACCCGGGCACCCCTGCTAAATCACCAAACGTAGCGAACTTTGTGTACAATAGAACTATTTCGGGGTAAGAAGGGACTGAGGTGAGGTTGGCTATTCCTGAGGTTGAGACTGAGGTTGGCTATTCCTAAATATGTATTTCGAACCAGTTGAAACCACTATGGGTATGCATAAATAAATTCAAACTTGCGCTCTTTAAAATAATTTGCCTGTTACTTATTATATCGTATGACCAGTCAGTGGCTGAATTGGCATCACGTTTGTGTCCCACCCAGAAAGCGTGTGTTCGATTCCTCGGCAGTTCGAAATCCTCGATCGACACAACCAACATTTTCCGCTTATAGTGGTGGTAGTAGGAATTTTTCAAATATTGTCAGGCTGTTCGTAACCTAACAATATTAAATTTGTCTTTTTTTTTTAAATAATAATTCTATGCGCTCTCAATGATGATAACACTCTAGGTGCACAACTATTAGTTCCTATTCCTTGACTTTCGCAACGAAACCAGTTAAACAAGTTTAGTTAACTCTGTTGAATTTTTGCAAACTTTTTTTTCGTCAGATCCGATAGTTTTTTACCACTTTCAATCAATCCAATGACCTCACAATAGGAAGCGAGTGTTCTACCTATTGATAGAAGTGCGTTGTTGGCGTGTCCGTGTACCCAAAGAAAACTAATTTTTTCTAGGTGGGAGGCAAATTCAAAAATCCAATTTGGGTGGTGGGTATGGATAGCATTTATTGGATAATCAACACCTCTATAGGAGAGGTCACCTCAAGTGGTTCGCTACGTTTGGTGACTTTGCAGGGGTGTCCGGGTTCACGGGGTCAGGTTTGTCCAGATCTTGGTGGTGGATGCGTTGCTAACCAACTGCGTGGCAGGTCGGATCGGGAGAGACTGGTTGAGGGAGATCTTTTGACCTCTAGATTTCTAACCATCCCTCATACTTTTTTCCTTCTTAGAACTTCCTCTCCTTCGTTTCCCTAAAAACCCTCCACACAGCATCCCAAAATATGATGTAGGCCCTGAAGGGAATTATTTTCTTCAGGGCCTCCTGAGTGGAGCTAATGTAAAAAAAAACGAACAAAAAATAAAAACAAATGTTTTCAATTTTTTTTCGGAAATCCCGACAATATTTATAAGGAAAGACTTTGGTCTTTTGTTGAAAACGGAAACCTTTAAAATTTATCAGCTAGTAACCGAAGGGACAAATGCATTAGATTCCCACCCAAGCGTCCCGAGTTCAATCCTCTGCTAGATGAGTCCTCCATCATTGCACAAACATCATTTTTCCCTTGGCCCTGGGCCCGGTCGTCCTGCAGATTTAAACCCCCCTGAACCCCCTTTCGTAGGCCCTTTCTGTGAGCATTGGTTTCCGTTTTCTACATAAATGTCTAAACTAAAACTAATAATGATCTGATTTTGTATTTTTTTTAGATAAAATCTTAACTAACCATAAAGATAAAATAACCCGCCTTAACTAAAAAAAGTAACTAAAAAGCCCTCACTTTAATGAATATTACACCACGCTTTAAGCCTCAATTACATTAAGCTAGTTTACGATCAACTAGCCGGTAAGTTTAAAAGCGGGTGAATCGGCGAGTAAGATTGTCATGATGACACACAAAACTGTCTACTCGCAACAGAAGCACTAAAATAACAACTCCCGCGCCATGCAACTCTGTCGACATTTTGTAGAAAACTTGAATTCGCAGCAAGCGCCACACGCTACACAATAACGGCTTCCGCTCAAACCAATCCTGACAGACGAAATCAGCTGTTGGTGGGCTGCCATCTTTAGGCAAACACCATCGAGTAGCGAGTAAAGTTGACCACTTTTCAACTTTTTTCGTAGATTGTTCACAATCTGCTAGTTAGCAAGTAATTCGATGACACTGAGCGAGTTTACTAACAGATAGTGAATTTCCCAGATAGTAGCTTGTAAACTCGTTCTATGTATTGAGGCTTTAAATTCAAATCTAAAAGTTAACCGCAAAATAATAAAAATGTATACCTTTATAAATCCAAAGTTTCCGACCGCAATTTGAAAAAAAATTATGAAACTTTGATATTTTTTTAAAAATAATTTTTACATGAAACGACAAAAAAGTGAGTTGACGATAACGTTTATAAAACATTTGCCTAATCCGTTCTCATTTTTTTTGTTATCAGTAATTTTATTTAGAAAAAACGTAAGGTGAGCCATTTTTAAGACTTATTTTATGTTTGCATGTTTCTTTCGAAATATAAAATTTGAAAGCTTATTTCGTCACCTTTCCAAAACCATACATTTAGTTTTCGGATACATACAGAAATGTTCCATTTATTTGGATTTTATTGAAAAACGGAAAGATTTTGACCCTCTGTCAAAATACGGTCGAGGCCCGAGAGGTTAAAACAATTTTTCAAGTCTCCACTCCTATATCCATTTCAATATTATCATCTGTCACTGGAAGGGGAGAGCTTCAGTTGTGGGGAGGGGGTGTTGTGGCGGTCATCCCTTTCCTAGAAAGGAGAAGTTTAGAACATTGTAAGCGTCCATCCGAAATGCGCCCCCAAAAAATCTTGCGCCCTAGGCTTCAGCCTAGTGAGCCTAAGGGTTAATCGGGCCCTGCCTCTAAGGGTCGAACAGTCTTCGTAAATTGACAACAACCGTTTTCTTTCACATTGGTATAGAAATAGACTACCTTTCTAGGGGTTATAAGTTCAGTGGGTCCACCTAACAGCCAAAGGGGCGTTATACTAAATTGTAAATTACAATGTTTTACAAGGTTTTCACAGTGTAATTCTGAATATATTGATATGCGGATATTGGACCGTTGCAGTTAAGTCCGCGAGACTAATAAAAGTTAATAATGATAGCATTAAAACAATAATTACGATTTGATATCAAATGGTTGCGTAAATGGTGGCTTTATTTGCAGGTAATTTTAGCTACCTGCCTATCAACCACAGTGGTTTATTTATAGTTACAAGGAAACCTTTCTGTATCGCTAAGAGCTAAGCTATTCTGGCAATGCGTATGGCATTGTGTTGACTATGTTTTATCAGAGGGTAAAAATATGTCCACCGTGCAATAAATTCCAAATAAATGGAATATTTGTGAACATATCTGAAAACTAAAAACTGTTTTTGAAATGGGATGAAATGAGCTATCAAATTGTATATATCGAAATAAACATTTAATTTTTGAAGTGTAAAAATTTTGCATGCAAACATTAAAAGTTTTAAAACTCGCTTATCTTACGTTTTTTTACTTAACTAACATTATTGATAACGAAAAAAATAAATCCTGCGTTCTCCTCCAACCTTCACCGTCTTCCACCCTCCCGCGTCCTTCCGTCCCTCCGCGCCGCGAACCACCTTCGACCCGTGTTCCCCTCCCGCGTTACTCTTCCACCTTCCCTGCCTTCCCCCTTCCGCGACCCCTCCATCATTCGTTCCCTTTTCCCCCTCTCGGATTCCTCTCCCCCTCCGTCCTTCCCTCCATGCCGCTAAACTATTTTGTAAACAACTCACCAAAGTTCCATTACAATTGGATCAACGGCACAGGAAATAATTTCACAAAAACAGAGCTCTCTAACATTACAGAAACCTTTGCAGGCGTGCGCACAACAAATCAACAACAAATCACCAAAAAACGCACACAAGATTAAAAAAGAAACATTTATTTTGTTGTATAAAGATGATAGTAATGTAATGATGACCTCAAATATAATATTTTGTAAAATGTTTATGTATAAAAAGGAATGCATATAAAAGTATTACATTAAAATTAAAATAAATAATTTGTTGTTCCCAGTACCGAAGAGACATGGATGCAGTGTACGACTTCATTGTGGTGGGCGGAGGCTCTGCAGGGGCCGTGGTAGCAGCCAGGCTGTCCGAGGTGCCCGACTGGAGAGTCCTGCTAATAGAAGCTGGTAAGAATAATTACGATTTTTTTTATTTTTTTTTATTTCTTGCCGGGGCAATCCCGAAGAGTTACAGAACTCATTTTAGGACAGGAGGAACATAAAATTCGTAGGTGGGAGGAAATAACAATTTTACATAGTAACTTAGATATAAAAAAAATATAAATTTCACTTAAAATATAGACGAAAAATAAAGACAGGTTAAGTAGAACAAACAACAACAGAAAACAATTAAAGAAAAAAGGAACAAGTTTATACATTATGGATGATTGCAACTAAATTAAAAAGAAAAGACGAGAAAAGGAAACAAGACATAATTGAACATGACAAGAAAATTACATAGTTTCATTCTTAAACGTACTTAAAAAATATTCTTTTAAAGCATTACTCTGAATCTTTTTATTTTGCTGGATTCCTTTGTCCATATCTGGAAGCGAATTATATAGTGTATAGGCAATGTAGTTCAGAGATTTTATCCCATATTTTGTAGTATGTTTGAGGTACGCGGATTTTATTGCTATTTCGAGTATTGTGAGGGTGGATGTCGTGATTGTAAAGTGGCTTTACATTAGTGTGAGTTGATTGTTGAGTAATTTGTAGGATGGTGCCTGTGATTTCATATTTAGGAAGGACTTGATTTCATACTTAGGAGGGAATAATCCTGTCATTTTCTCATTACTACTTCTAACTGACTAACCATCACGCCATTTCGCGCAGGGGCAGGCAGAGAGGATAGCCCGCCAAATTAGTGAAAAACTTTGACACCTTATATCTCAGAATAAGGTGAAGTGAAGTTACAACCCTGATGTATTATGTCTTTCCCTGACGAAAATGGTGTAATGGTTTTTTTATTTTTTTTAAATTTATTTATTTATCTACATACAGTATATTTACGTTGGGTTTTTCGATGCCTGTCTCACTAGGATATACCTATGTCGAGACAGGCTTAGAGGTACATAAATAAACATATTTAAGAAACACATTTCGTAGTTACAAGAATATTTACATGCATATTCATTTGAATACAATTAAAATAGAAGGTGATTGGAAGTGTGGGTAAATCTTTAAAGAAAGTTATCAAATGAACGAAGGAAGAGATGAAGTACAGTAAATAGTAAATCTTGTCAAATTATTTATGGAATTAAATTTGACATGATTGTATTTTTTATTTATTTTTTATGGATTAGGTCGTATGTAATTGTTTTCTGTCTATGTGTGATTTATTTTACAGATGTTTGCAGTAGTGTGGCGTCCAATACTTACAATCCATTTCTTTACACCTTGTTTGAATTTAGTCAAGGATTCAGCTTGTCTTATCGTAGCTGGTAGTGTATTGTATAGTTTGCAAGCTATGTATTTGAAGTGTCTTTGTCCAAAGGTAGTTTTGGAAAAAGGAGTTTGGAGAAATTCTTTGTTTTTGGCTCGGGTATTGTGCATTGTTTGTGTTACTTTATATGAAATTTTGTTGTTTTTTGTGTAAATTAACTAATATGGATCTTGCGTAGAGCTGCTTTATGTCCATAACGTTGAAAGTATCGAAGATCGTATCAGTGCTGGTAGTAAGAGGCAGTTTAAGAATTATTTTTATGATTAGTTTTTGTGCTTTAATGATGGGGTCATGGGCACTGGAATAAGCATTACTCCAAGCTAAAATTCCGTATTCGATGTGAGATTGGTACCGTGAGTAGTACACTATTTTTAAAAGTTTTAAGCTTAGGAAATTGCGTGTTTGTTTGAAAAACTATATAGATTTGAGTATTTTGTTTGTAGTGTTATGTATATTTTGCTTCCAATTTATATGTATCAAAGGTTAATCCTAAATATAAGTTTTACAATACAAAACCAACAATTATCTAAGTAACCTTTTGTCCCATCAGATAATAAACGAATCGTTGATTTAGAAAGCTTTCGTAATCAAAATTCATCTAGCCATCAACAATTTGAATGACTGTCGTACAACGAATTACAGACTACAGATCAAACTACATAAATATTGGTCCATGATTATCTTGCATTAGATTCCAGATAATGTCCCATTTCTTAATGCACAAAATTGACTCAATCAGTTTTCTAAAGCTAAACAATTTGCAATAAGAGCATGGATTAATATATTCAGATGCGATCTTCGCTGAGTTCGTGCTTCACGAAAGGAGAAGTGATTTTTCCGAATCATCCTCGTGACCCGATCAGGCAATGGGATGGTTACAACAGACCCAGTCGTGACTATGGCTTTAAGACTGGTGATTATGTAGGTATTCCCAAATTGGAGTAAATGGAAGAATTTGCAAAGAGATTAGAAAATTGGAACGAGTTGGCGCAATGGATAATCATCTCAGATAAAAGCAAGCAAAGTACCAGTGGTTCACGAAATCATTTATTAATTTTAATTTGATTACGACACAAGGGTCCTAACTGGAGCTAGTTGACCATTGCCATCTTTATTTGAGTAATTTACTAATTGTTAAAATTTAGCATTGCGCTCGAATCTAATTTCACAATTATCAAAAATATTTATTTAATTAAATTAAGACAATATTCGCGAAACTTAATCGCAAATCTGAAAACAGAAAGAGATACGGTTACATCCTAGGAATCGAACCCAGGATCGACGTCTTGTCGGGGTGGATTTACCAACTGAGCTAATGTATCCCTGTCCGATTCGGTCAGAGTTAACCGTCTAATACTTTGATTAAGAACTAACAACATTATCTTCTTTTTGTTTTCACATATTTTTATTGGCTGCTATCTTTATGCATGATTGCATGATTCAAACCCGAACTAAATGCTATCTAGACAGTGTATTGGACAAATTTTATCCACTTTTATTCTTTACACACTTTTTAGCTAGATAGATAGTTGTTGGAGCTCCACCCCAGTTCGAGTCCTAGACGTAACCATATCTTTTTCTACAATAAAAACACATAAATTTGTTGTAGATCACTTTTATTTTATTAACACTCTACCGGTTTCGGAAGAACCCTTCCTTCGTCAGGATAATATTATAACTAACCTACGATTTAGAATGGTGACCGGCCAACTCGGAATGAAACCAACTCAGAACCATCTCAGATAAGTCATTTAGAGTGATAAAAAAATATAAATAAAAAATTGGTTAAATAGGTTAAGTTAGGTTAGGGTTATCGGTTAATTTAAAATTATTTTTTTATCACTCTAAATGACTTATCTGAGATGGTTCTGAGTTGGTTTCATTCCGAGTTGGCATGGAACCATTTAGAATATTGACAGACATACACATTTAGGTGTTTGAGTCGGAGGTAAGCAGAGGGGTAGGGGTAATTGCGGGATTTCCGGGAAGAACAGAGCGGTTAACTGGAAATATGGTTAGAATGGGGCTAAAAGATAAATTAATTTGGTTATTCAAAATAATCTGTCAATATTCTATATCGTAGGTTACTTTTAATATTATCCTGAGAAGGATGGGTGCTTCCGAAACCAGTAGAGTGTTAATAAAATAAAAGTGCTACAACAAATTTATGTGTTTCTATTGTAAATTATGGCGAGCCACAAAGTTAAATGCTTTTTACAAATATGTACTATCTTTTTTCTGTTCAGATTTCCAATTGAGTTCCGCTAATATTGTCTTCATTTAATTAAAATATTACAATTTCAGGTTTTACTCAGTTAAAAATAAAAATAAATATTCATCCTAGACCTGCAGAAAAGACAATATGTCGCATATTAAAATATATAAAAGAATAAAATTTATCCAAGACACTTTCTAGATAGGTTTAGTTCGGGTTTGAATCTTGCAATCATACATAAATATAGCAGCGGATAAAAATATGCTTTACGAAAACAAAGATAATGTTGTTAGTTCTTTTATATTTTAATATCAAAATAATGAAGCCATTGTAGTTAATTTCTTTTATATGAATTATTAATAACAAGGAATGAACACTTTAAAACCGTTTTCAGACCCCTGGCCCAAGAATTGTCTTTCTCGAATTTTTCCCACGACTGATAATCGTTTTTTTATGAAACGCTAAGTGCCCAGAGCCCAGAGCAGACAGATCTGTCATCAGGTCGTTCATTATAATGAGCTTTGATTATATCATTTCCCATTCATAGCTCAAATACTCGTATTTACCAACGTAATTATAAAGAATTCAATTTCTCTCAAAGTTATTAATTATTGCTTAGAAATGAACTGTGTTGACTGAGACAAAGATTTATAAAAATGTGTCCAAATTTGTTTCTGTGAAATCTCATAGATCAACGGTGAAATTTTATGTTAATAAATTACTAGACGTAGGTAAAGTGAATGCGTTTCATCTTTTTGATAGGTATTCATAGACATGAATATTACTAGACGAGAACAGACAGGTGAGGGGTACAAACCCACTACAGCGGGACGCGAAAGGGGAAAGATGACTGTGATGGTATGTGATTTGTCAATAAGTCAATCTGACAGTATATAGTCATCTCGCATTATAATATCCCCTTTTGGTTCTTAAAAGTAAAATCTGCTTTTGCGCGTGAGCGCGAATTGCTCGCCACGTTATGAACAAATTTGCGAAGTCCAAATACGGCAAAGTAAAGTTCACCTGTTTTCAGAGTCGAATATTTTGTTGCCATATTTATTTAAGACACTTTTACAAATGTTTCATAATTTACTTACCCCAGTAAACAGCGACGAGCACACTTGAGAAACGCCTTCATATATACACGTTACTAAAACTGATCATATTATATGATCTGAATAAGCTTAAAATAAAGTGAAATAATGCTTACCTATGGAATGTTACAGGACAATTGGGTTTATTATCTTTTTCACTTCCGTTTTTACACGTTTTCGTAGAACAAGACACCATTTTTACCGTGTTTTTTCGTAAAATGTTCCGATGAGAGCTGGACGCTGGTTCACACAAGAATTATGACGTCACATTTTTTAGATTCGCTCGAGGCCATTCGCGAGCCCAAATGGAACCGGTATGGGGAGGGGGAAATAATACGCTTTTATCACTTTGGGCAGGTCTAGTAATATTCATATGCCTATGTAGATATCAAATTTCAAGATTTTTCAAAGCTTGATGATTTACAAATTCCATGTAGAATTTAGCAGTACAAATTTCTTTTCACCTTAACTCACTGTGATAGAGTATTGTTTGTTGCTTCAACACACATTGCTTGAAATTACTTTAGATATTCACATAAAAAATAAAACAAATTATTTAAATTATCTACCAAGTCAGCTGTTTCACAGAATTTGAATAATTCATCAAATTTCAAAGTTAATATTCAAATTTTGTGAAAGTTCTATTCAATGTAGTAAGTAACTATATAGAAGTAATACAAGTAGATAGTGGCCTCACTACAGTTTGATAATGCCTTTAGAAGGCGAAACAGCTGTCACGCATTATAAAATTACGTAGCAAAACCTGTTAACAATTAAGACTATTTATAGATTCAAAATAAATATTATTGAATGTATAAATGAAAATTTTCAAAATAATATTCAAGTTCTATGAAAGTTATTTTAAAGTTCTCTTTTTATTCAAGTTGATACTGTAAAATAATTAGCCCGATTAGAAATTTGATGAATTTTTCAAATTCTGTGAAACAAAATGGCCCATAGTTAAAATATTTGGGTTTCCAAATTTTCGAATGATGTTGTATAATGTTTTGTGTTGATGCTTGGTTCTTCTTACTGAATGTTGGGTTTTGTTTGTAGGTATGGATGAGCCGACGGGAACCCAGGTTCCCTCAATGTTCCTGAACTTCGTTGGATCTTCGATAGACTGGGGGTACAGGACCGAACCCGAAACTTCAGCTTGCTTATCGGAAGTAGAGAAAAGGTGCAATTGGCCAAGGGGAAAGGTAACGTCCAATCATTTTATTTAAACTAACTAATTAATTTGCGTCCGGTCAGTGGCTGAGTTGGCATCACGTTTGAGTCCCATTCAGGCGTCGCGTGTTCGATTTCTCGACTGGCAAAGCTCTCCATCTCGACCCAAGCTGCATTTTTCGCTTATAGCGGTGGTAGGAGGCGATTTTCAAATATTTAAATTTTATCATTTAACATTTTATATAAACAAATTAATTAATTACCCACCTTGGGTAACATTTGGCCGGGTCTTGGCGGTGGATGCATCTGTCCGCTGGTGAGGTAACCCATCGGTGACGAGTTGAGGGACTCCTTTGCCTTGCGCAACATCGCCTTGCACCGCAATGGGAGACACTGACCCCTAGATTCCCACTCACTCCTTATACCTTTTTACTTCCCAGAACTTTATCTCCTACCTTTCTTCAAAAGAACCTCCGCACAGCATCCCCAAAGATGACATAGGTTATGAGGGGAATTATTTTCCTCATGGCCTTCTGTGCGGAGCTAATGTAAGAAAAAGAGATGTGAAATAACAAATGACCAATACAAATATAAAAATGGTGTTCTAAAAATTAAAACTTAAATAATTTTCAATGTTTCCTTGTTAGAAATTACTGACATTTTACCGTGAAGCTGGAAGTCTTGCCAACAAAAGTGTCTTGTTCTGATATAATAATTGGTTAAAATAAAACCAACTTGTGTATAATTATTACAAACTGAAAAATAATTATTTTCTTTGTCAGAGTCGATAATTATATGTACAGATAAATATGATACAGATGTATTTACTTATTGCGAAACATGCGGAATGTTTAAACGTGAATTTTCTCAAAAACGACAATCAACGTCATCTGTTGGCAACAGTTGGAAACATATCCGCTACAAACGACGTGGAATACATGATTATTATTATTCAAGCTTCACATAATATCCGCAATTACCTGTTGGCGGATATTACGACACGTGCATATTATGTGTTTGGTTTTATTTAGTTACCTACACTAGCGCAGACCTGTCAAAAATAACGGGATACTTGTAAGTAAATGAATGACGCTTTCTTAAAAAGTTCCCTTAGTTGTCAAGATTAACGAAGTTAAGATTACCTCCCTATTTGAAAACCAAAAACCTGTCAAGGGCCGAGGAGGAAACCATGTAAATTTCGCAAAGTTTTGACTATTTTGTGGGTTTATTTTGTGCTGTCGTATATTATATTTACCGAAACACATTCCTTAAACAGTAACTATGCATAGAGACAACATTACTTGCGTTTATTTGATAAATTGATAGGTTTTTCTATCTTTTTCGCGACCTAATGCTCGTATGCTCGTAGTTTTGACAGCTCAAATCGCGGGAAAAATGAAGGTCCGATGTCATAGATTAATTTCATAAAAATGATTCAGAGGCTAGGCGTATTTTGGATGCCTCGTCAATAACAAGTATGCCCCAAGCGATTCTGACCTTGTCATTCATACATTTTATTTATACATAAGGGTTAAAATCGCATTTAAGAATAAAAATAATTGAAAATTTTGGCGTGTTTACGATATTCTACGACATTCTTCACTCAAATTAAAGCGGGCTAAATCTACCGCTCAAGCCCAGTGTTGCAACTCAGCTCCTTTGGAGCTAGTTTAGTTCCAAAATGATGGCGTCGGCTTCAAAAAAGGAGTAAGGAATGTAAATGTTATAAATCATAGGTTCTCAACGTAGGCGATAACGTCCCATTGTGGACGTTTGAGACTTTCAGGGGGGGGGCAGTAGAAGACCCAGAGAAAATTGGTTAGCCTTGAGATGGCACAGTGAGGGCGTGGGTAGGTAAAAAAATATGGTCTAAAAAGACAAAAAAAAACACGCTCATCACGTAAGTACTAATAAAGCAAAGTAAACCTTAATAATGGTTAATTTTTGTTATTGTATGTATTTTAATAATTTTTATCACGTGTGCAAAAATTCACGTATTTCGGTAGTTCGGGAAGTTGATGAAAATTGAACTGGAAGATTTCATTACATTCAGATCTACATTAAAAATTTGACGATTAGAGATACGATTTTTTTTGTTAATTTTTTATTTTATAATATTATCATCTTACTTGTATTATTATTATTCAGATTGACACTACATCATGAATACAAGAAGGAAAGAGGTAGTAAACAGTACTTAAAATACAAAAAAATGTTTTTTTAACCAGCTAAACAAAAAGGTATAACGAATAATTTCATATATTCTTTATCGCATTATTGATTCCCCCCCCCCCCCCCCACCCCTTCTGAAAGGTAAAAAAATTGAGGGATTAAAAATATATTCTCAAAGTAGGCGGTGGGCAAAATAAGATTGAAAGCCTGTGTCATAAATTGATAATTAAGCTACCAAAAATCAATCAGCCTAAAAATAGGTTGGGTTCAAATTAAATAAATAAATTGCCTTCGTTGACATTACGACTGCGCGATCGCGATTTGTCACTCCCGATGATAGTAGAAAGCATAGATGTACCACTCACGTAGACAGAAGCACGCTCTTCTATTAAAATCATCGTGCAATACTGGTGACATCCATGTTCCTAACTGCGCTAAGCTCATACAGACATTCCAACCAAGCTGGGCTTAAAATCAACTGATATTACTGGGCTTAAATCATTGAAGAGAATATTATAATATTAGGCTTAAAAATGTTGGGATTTATAACTAGACTAACTAGAAATTTTAACAATATAAAATGTATTAAACTGTTATATTTTGCGTATGTTAGATGTCAACTTGAGTACAATTCTCCCGTCTGGAATCCACATTATAACATACATGTACAAGCTGTTGAAAGAATACAAAACAAATTCTTACGTTTTCTAAATTTCAAAATGGGGATTCCAACAATAATGTTGAACTACAACACTCTGTTAAATAATATGAATATGCTCAAATTGTCAGACAGAAGAATTTTCACTGACTTGGTATTTCTATATAAAATTCTACATAATTTAGTTGATAGTCCGGTATTGCTTGAATTGATAAGCTTCCGGATTCCACAACGTAATACAAGAAGTCAGGATTTATTTCAGTGCAGAAATCTGGGACTAACTACCATATGTATTCCTCTTAACCCAGAATACTAATGAAAGGAAACAATTACACCAAGTCCGTGGACATCTTCAGTTTATCTTTAAACAAATATAAAATATTGTTACTGAAGCAGTTCAGTTATGTACAATAAATATTGTATTTATTACCATTAATACGTAAAAGCCCTGAAAAAGGGCGTTGATCAATAAATAAATAAATTACCAATTATCAGACAAAAATCTGAAAAAGAAAATAGATACGGTCGCATCTAGGAATTGAAGCCTTGTTTGGGCTCTGCTGTGCGACCGTATCCTTTTCTGATAAATTATATGTCTCAAATTTTCGTTTTAGAATTTTAACATGGTCGTCAATAATTAAATATTACAATTCGAGGTATCACTCATTAAGTTATGTCAAAAAATATTAATTATCTGCTAATTGTAATAAATTTCTTCTATTATTACGAGCAGCACGCAACAAGAACAAGCAACTAATTGCATTTCATGTAATATGACTTATAGGATAGAATATTATTATATTGTACCACATTGAAGTGACACTGTCTTGCCAAGCAATTAAAGACAATTCACCCTTCAATCAAGATTGACAACTCCAGGAAATAATTATCGGAAATAACAATAGGCAGACAAGACAGGAGGTGAGACTTCGAGATGTCGCTGTTTTCTAAAAAAAGTTATTGCAATTTGAAATGTCACGCAATCTTTCTTTATTTAAGAAGGAATAACCAGACAAAACCGGAAATATGTCATTATAAAATAAAATTTTAGACGTATGACTCTTTTCCCCAAAAAAATATAAATTGATTTCGAAAAACTGTTCTTTTATCTGGTAAAGCTTTGTTTTAAATTTTGAGAAAATGTGTTTATTTTTAATACACGTAGTACAGTACCGTAGGTCGTTAGTAGGTTTGTTAAATTTTCAAACAAAATTTTGTGTTATACAACATACATTTCAAATCATAATATAATCATGCAGTTAATTAAATCCAATTGTTTGGGAAACCTACTTTCAGAATTTTAATCTTAGCTCAAATAAAATCATAAAAAAGATCCGCGCCCTTGTTTTGTGACGAAAATACTTCAGTTTGTCTATTTATTTACGGTCTTACAAACTAATGTATTTAAAATAAAAACTACATTCTTATTTTGTTTAGACATTATTGAAAAATTGTAAATACTTATGATCAAAAAACAATTACTTAAAATAGTTTTATCATCACGAGTTTGAGCATTTTTTAATGTAGGTATTTATCAAAGCAAATTTTGAATGAAATAAAATCGATATCGAGTTACTGTGTTAAAATTCTGGTGTGGAAAATAATTACTCTTTCTCATCGGACCGCCCTGTTGCAAGGGTACGATCGCAAGATCATCGTTCGACGAAATTTAAATTCTCGGCAGCTGGTTAATGGCTCTAAAGAGTTTAAGACACTGCATCAGGGCCGTATTTATACTTTTCATGTGTATAGGCCACTTCATTTGCGCCGCCCCTTCCTCCTTCTTAGAAGTTGCCACCTATCATAATCACTCACTTGTAGGCTTTTATTAGGTGACACACAATTTTCAAAATAAATATTCAAATATATTTATGTATTTAAAAATGAAATAAACGAATGAATTAGTCATAAAGTAAAAGTGTAACGTGAAACAAGAATCACAATTTTTTACCGATTTTTTTATTGACAAAATCATCTATAATATCTTCATAGTTTATATTTTCTACGCATAGAAGAGCCAAAGAGTTAAGTTTTCTTTTTATATTTTCTTTGGTAATTCTCCACACGCTTTAAACAGGAAAAACTCCTTTCTCCAGAACAATTTGTGGCTGGAGTGCCAAGTGCGATGCGGAGAGCTATATCCAAATTCGGGTAAACGTTGCAACACAGATTGTTTCCTCAAAAACTTAAAAAGATTCAGTAATTAATGATGTAGATTCAGGTTTCTCTTCCGTCTTAGAGGAAATGTGACCGCGAAAGTGTACACATTCCTGAACTAAATCGTCTTCTAAATCATTTTAATAATATTGCATAAGAGACTGAGCTTTTTCTGAAACTCTTTGTGTTGAAAGTTCACCCATTCTTGTTAAAAATTTAAAAATTTCTTTGAAATTTACACTTGCATTATGCCTTATCTCTAATTCACCTCTCAGACCAAAAAGGTGTTTACTCTGAAAGAACCCCTGGAGATTGTTTCAATTTCCTCATTTGATGTTTCGTCTGTAAAGTTTTTTCTCTTAGGGTTCCTCTTACTCTGAGTGTCGTCCTGATATTGCTTAAATGTGCTCATTTCAATTGCACTTTCTTAAAAGCAATCAAAGTTTTCTCGCTCTGCTATAATAAACTCGAGAAGAGATTCATAAAGATCAGATATTGTCAGTACATCAACAGATGAGCTCTGAATCTGAGCACTCACTTTATTTAGTCTTTCCAAAATAGCATTCCAAAATACAATCACAAAAGCTGTTTCAAGTTTTTCCAATTTGAGGCGAATTCCTTTTGCTTCAATTCGCGGGATAGGTTTCTTTGTAGCGTCATTTTCAATCATTTTTAGAACCGTAATTACTTCATTCCAGGAATCTCTTAGACTTTTACAGGCATATCTGCTCTTGCTGACCATTGCGTGGGGTTTACTCTATTGTGTCTTTCCTCTTCTTATTTCATAAACCAATGCCGAAACTGAACTGACTAATTACTCGGTGCCGATTTAAAAAAATACGTGTAAACACCTAATCCTCCTCTCGGCCTAGTATAATTTTGCTGTCTCGCCCATCTACTCGGTACGTGTACTATCTAACATGGGATGTATGGGAAGGAATGAATACTGGAAATCAGCGACTTTTATCACGTTTAATAGATAGAATAATATATCACAGTGTAGTGTTTTTGTTCATAATCGCACACAAACTTAACGGCTTACCAAAGCGAGCGAGCGCCGCCCCCTGAACTCTGCCGCCCCTAGGCCGCGGCCTATAGGGCCTATTGACAAATCCAGAACTGCACTGCATTCCGAATTTTTAACGATTTACAACATAATTCCCTTAGGCGCTTTAAGTTTTGGAGTTTTTCAAAAATATACGTTATTTTTTTGTAAATATATGTACATTTGCCGAGCCCAAACGGGAATTGTATGAAATTCCCTCAATAGAAAAAAAAACGCAAAATATGCTACGAAAATTATTAAAAACACATTTTGTTTTGTTATTTAACATGTTAAAGGTATGAAAAAAATCACGGGATATCTTTAAATATTTATACAAATACTAGCTGACCCGGCCACGCGTTGCTGTGACGTGAACCGAAACACAACGCCTTCTACTGGATGGTTATCCAACCTAGATAACTAAGTATCGTGTCGATAAATTAACTAACACCGCCATCTGTTAGAAACTTATGGAACTTACAAATAATTACAAAGCATAGACTATTTTTGAGGTTTTGTATGTTCTAACTTTTTCATTCTTATAAAATTATGCACAAAATAAATTAAAACCACTTTTTCGCTTATTTGCCTCGTGCAAATATGACGTGCGATTTTAAATTTTGTATGGCATCAGAATTGAAATTTTTCTAGCGTTTATATTCCTCTACACGTCGTATTTTCGGGACATGGCATCACTGCATGGAACTAAAAGTTTGGATATTAGAGATACGACACGCGAGATTGCACGTGTCAGTGTGCCCGCGGCGACGAACGAAAAGCGAGTGGGGGAAGGGAATAAAGAAGGAGGTTAGTGGTTAGAGAGCGGGGGATCAGCAGTCTAGAGATAAGGGCCGAACTGTGAATGGACTACACATTACTTTATTTACTTTTTTAATAAGTTCGTAAAATTTCGGACCTAAAACATTACGCATTATTCACCAAACACGGCTAAAGCCATTTCAAGCAACGTTTCAATTCTGAATGGTGGTCTTACCAGGGCCATACTGAGAGAATCTTCCACTCGGGAACTTGCCGCAAACATACTATTTATTATTTTTAATTAATTAATTGTGAAATAACACAAATTAATCAAATAAAATTTATTTGCGCACGCCGGATTCGAACCCGCGACTTCCGGATTGTGAGTCAAGAGCCTTACCCCTGGACTACGGAGGCCTTCATAGAATAGTTTTTTTTTTATTATCAGGTAATATTATTTTTTTTACACACTTTACTTAATCAACAGATTTGCATTGTACAATTTTGTGCATTATTATATTAATTCTCAATGTAAGCTGGTGCTTGAATTTTAGGAAAGGGGCCATCCATAAATTACGTCACACCTTAAGGGGGGAGGGGAGTAGAGAAGTGACACTGTGTGACAAGGGGTATAGGGAGTCATCGGCTCTGCGACGTCACATGTAAAAATTTAAATTATTAAAACGCAAAACTTAAATTGAAACGAAAAACTTTAAAATATTAGTAAAATTGCAAAATATGAGCTGACACTAGGAGGGAGAGGGTCTCACAAATGTGACAATGTGTGACAAGGTCGGGGAGAGTAAAAAAATCATGAAATTCGTGTGACGTAGTTTGTGGATGGCCCCAAAGAAGTGCTCATTTCAATATAAGAAGAAAAAAATTATGCTCGCAATTTGACAGTGATAACAAAATATGAAAGAAAAAATAAAATTAGATCGTTTGAACAATTGAAGAATAATAATGAAGACACGAACCACAATTTTTAAAATTAATAAGTAATTAAATACAAAATAAGTATGTTATAAATGTTTATTATTTTTGATATAATATGAAGAAAAATAAACGTTGGATCTGGTTGATGCATGTTTCTGTGCGCTATTTAAAAAAATGGCTACATTTAAAATTAAGAATTGAAATTAATTTTTTCATTGATGTATTTATCTTCTTGCAAAGTCTTTAAACTTGCCTCCAAAGTGGCAATTTTTTTTAAATGTCGCCTACGCGACGCTTTCAAACTTTTCAGCTCTTTTTGGCGTTCAGTAAAGAGCGTCTTCCACTTCCTCGCTTTTAATCTAAATTTGTTTTCACGGGGCGTATATTCCACTCCATCGTTTCTCTCTGGCTCGGGCGGTCTCTTGCAGGCTGACGGAATTGTTTCAGTAGCAGGCTAAAAAAAAACTTATTTATTTATTTACGGACAAATAGTCCATTAATAACATAACAATAACACGAATAAAAAAAGAGATGACAATGAAAGGAAAGTACATATAAATGAAGAGCATTGACGAATTATAATATAAAAAACATATAGAAGACTACAAGTCAAAGCTTGAAGATGGATTTAAAAGACTTAAAAAATTACACATTTCGTATCGACTGCCGAAAGTCATTTAGGCTAACACCAAAAAATTCAATGTTTTGACTTGCCTTAACAAGTCTCCACATTCTGTATAAAGGAAAATGATATCCGTAATTAGTAGAATGTTGATTTAGGAACAGAAATTAATTATTTCGGAGTCTACAGGAAGTCTTTCGGAGTCTACGTTAAACTGGATGAGTTGTAACAAAGCAGGTGTGTCAGTAATACTGTTGATAGTTTTTAATATGCAAATTAGATCAGTGTCCTTTCTACGTTTTTCTAAATAAGAAATGTTTAAAGTTTGTTCAATTTCATCATTCGAGTACTCGCCTCTTTCAAGTCCTAATCTCTAAGCAATTCCTCGTAGGAAATTATTCTTAATATCCAGCTCAATCCCAAAAAATTTGAAAGCATTATTTCGATAAAATATTGATTACCTCTCCAATTAGAAGTGAAGGCACTGCATGGTTGTGCAATTTTATAAATCCTTTCTGAGTTGTGTAAAAGCAATCTTGCGTAAAGTGGAGGGAGCAAACGCGGCTTGATTTGGTTGGCATCCAGTCATCACTCCGATTTAAGGCATAAACCCAATTTCTTTTCCTCTCAAGTTCTTTTGGAAACCTTTAATAATAATAAATCATATTATTTATTTATATGTATACAGGGTATAACAGCACATGACCGAGGGATTTTTACCAGCGATTCCTGAGCATATTTGGAGTGAATAAGTAGATGCCATTTTGCTGTCCAAAGATTTTTGTTTCTATTAAAAACAAAAAAATCTTTTTCAATCATACGTCGCTGCTGGTCACATCGCCATGGTAAATTGTATATCCCGTCGCGTTGGGTTTGAGCCAAAGATATTGAAATATAAAGCGATGGGCTATCGGCAGTTTTTACTGGGTGGTTTTTACTGTGCTTCCTGGTGTCGTCGATATTTTTAACCAGTACTATTGCACACGTTCAAAAATCAAGTAAATAAACAAATTCTTTCCGTATCAAACTATATTGTTAACAGATACTACTGCACAAATTCTAAAAATCAATTGAATTCCGTATTCAAACTATTTCCATTAGATAGGAGTTCCGGCGTCAGTCGGGCGGACGTCATAGCATATCTCCTTATATTTCAATACTAGGTTTAAAGAACATATGCGATCATTTAAAAAAAATAATAAAATACAATCACAATTTGCTAAACATCTCTTAGATGCTTGATAATCACTCACTTAGCGACGATAATAAGCCAACTCCTTTACATATACAAAATAAAGGACATAAACTAAATCTTTTAGAACAACTAGAAATTAACAAACACTTTCATAATCCTAAAGCTATTTTAATAAATGAACAGACCAATATAATCCACTCACCGTTGTTAGATATGTTCAAACCTTCAAAGTTTTAAAAAAATAATAATTTTACTAGAAAATAAAACCACGACTCATCTTTTGGGAATAATTCACATTAGGAATAATGTTTAGAGTATTAACGACCTTAAACTTAATTATGCAGAAAATAAAACCATGAGTCATCATTTGGAAATGATTCATATTAGGAATAACGATTAGTGCACTTAACGACCTTCAGTCGAATTTAAACAATATAAGTAATCGGGAAACTTTTAATAGGGTAATAACCATTAATAATTATAGTCAGTTTACTCATAATTAAAAATTAGTCATCAAAATCCTATCTAGAAATAACATAAATACCTCGTCTGTATGTGGCACGACCACAGTTTGATAATGCCTTCAGAAGGCGAAACAGCTGTCACGTGTAATAATAATTACCTAGCAGAACTTGTTTATAAATAAACTGTTTTTATAAATTGAATAATATTATTAAATATATAAAAGAAATAAATAAATAAAAACTGCGCTAGGCTATAAATGCGCTACTATCCTAACTAGTCAGTTGCTACGTGTGATGGAAAAATATTTAAAAAAGCTTTTAACAGAAAAAATGTTATCGGACAGCAAAATTGACATCTGCATTTTTTAACTCAAGGAATCGCTAGTTAAAATCTTTCGGATGCATGCTGTTACACCCTGTATATAAGCCGATGTGGCTTTTACATAACAATAGAGTGATTATTAGTGATGGTCCGTGACTTTTCATTGAGCTACAGTGCTTAAGCAATAAAGGTTTGTGGGTAATTTTTAGTTATTATAAATTAAGTTGACTGATCCGGCCCATTGATATTCCGCATTCGTGATTCTGCGATGGCGGTTGAAATGAACACGTCAAAAAATTATAAAATGTCTATTTAAGTGATGTTTAAACACTTACATGTGGAAGGTAAGGCCGTCTTTCTTCACTGTCTTCATAGAATTGCTATTACATAATTTAACGGCGCACTGGACCATTTTTCTATGTTTTATCAACGTTTTACTCACGGCTCAACAAGCGACCAAGTTTGACAGCCAATGTCAGCCGTCTGGACAAAATTCTCGAAAAAGCACACTTGGAGCGCGCGGCCCAGTGACCCAGTGTTGCCATATGTTTAGTTTATAGCATCAGTTAGCAAAGTTTTTTGGGACATTTATATAGTATTTAAACCTTCATGTTTTGGTAAAATTGTATTAGCCCCACCTCACTGATAATACGGAACGTTCGTGTTGTTCAAATTCGATACATGGATAATACCATGATAATACGGAATATTCCTATTTTCTAATAGACAATCAAATTTGACATTTGTCGGAAGTACCAATCTTATAAAATAAATTCTCATCAAAATAAAAACAGAAAAGTACATACTTCGAATTATTCCTGGGTTGAGATTAGCTGCGAAAGCTGGATGTCATCATAATTTAGATATACATCCCAGGTTTTGAATCGTTTGTTTGGCAAAGCAGGGTTTGTCTAACGGGTATGTGTAATTATTCTAATACCTTTGTTTCCATGTTCTTCTGTTAAAAATACGGGTTCAAGCTTATCAATAATGCATTCACTCAATGCCAACATTTATTTTGAACCCGAATAAATTATTGTTTTATATGGCAATAATAATTTTTCTATGATTGGCAGCATTGATTGATGATTGAATTAGTACCCTTTACACGTAGAGTTCGGAGCGGGACGTGCCCCGCGCCACTTTAGGCCGCCGCGCAGAAAAGTCTCACAGTGAACTGCGCTGTAAACCGTTATCTTACTTTCGGTCTTTACTTTTCTGCGCGGCGGCCTGAAGTGGCGCGTGGCACGTCCCGCTCCGAACTCTGTGTGTAAAGGGTACTATTGTCTATGAAATGTAAACCGAAAAATGTGGGTGGTTTGGTATATTTATGCGAAAAATTATGAAAATACGAATGGCGTATGCCGCGCGAGTAAAATAATTTTAACAAAATTTAAATGTAACATGCATAATTGATGCAAAGTTTTTCGTCTCCCCCGACGTAAATACTCACTTTTCGTGATAATAAAGCTAAATCTAATTGTTTGAATAAGAAATATTGCGTATTAACCAGTAAGCGGAGTAAGACATAAATAATCGTGTTTTTTTAAGCATGTCAAACAAAACATGGTTTTTTTACCGGTCACCAAAAACATGAGAGACAAAAATATATACTTTTGAGAGAAGAATGCAGTTTTGAACTTAAATACGGATTAACAAGGTCTCTTAATTATTTTATTTGTCAATAAATAGTATTAAAACATTAATAAAATGGAATTAATATTATATCATTAATTAATAACTTTAATTAGGTACTTATCTACACTAACTTCTGAAAAATGTCGAAAAAATAAATAGGGAGTTGTGGCGAAATTCTTCTCCCTCTTCTAATAGATTTGAAAAAAATATCTTTATAAATATATAAAAATCTCGCGTAATCTTGTTCATTCGAGATAAACTCCGAAACTACTTAATTGATTTTGATGAAATTTGACTTAGGTACTGTGCGTAATTTGGTTCAAATTAAAAGATATGATAGTTTTTATCTCGATTATTGACCTCGATATTTATTATTGCGAATTAAATATTGATAAAATGTTTGTTACAGGGCCATACTTTGTAATTATTTGTAAGTTCCATAAGTTTCTAACAGATGGCGGTGTGAGTTAATTTTAATAACAACACTTGGTTATCTAGGTTTGGTAAACTTCCAGTAGATGGCGTTGTGTTTTGATTTCGCGTCAAAGCAACCCGTGGCCGGGTCAGCTAGTATATACATATATTTTAATATTATAACGTATTTAATTAATTGATTAAGGAGTTCTACAAATTAAATTTGATAACGGTAAAAACATTGAACAAAAACTTTTTAGTAATTCCTTATTTGTGTGTCGTTTTTCTGTTCAAAAACATTTTTTTTGGCGTAATAATGTCTTATAAATCGATGAACGCCGGCTGCACTCACGAAAAAGCATGACTCATTGTCAAGTTCCGCCTGAGCCGAGCAACAAGCGAGAGCGCGGAACAAGCATTCGGCCTAAGCGTTCGGCTTGTGACGCATCAATCTCTCTTCCACTCCACCGTTATTATACGACGTTATCAAGTAAAATTATTGTCCTTAAACCGAGTTTACAGACAACCAATTTTTTTGCATATTAATTTGGTAAATTATAAAATGATTTTTTTTTTGTGACCTGACAATTCATAATGAAATCAACTCAGAACTTCCTTTGAAAAGTCATTAAAAGTGATGAAAAAAAAATATTAAAAATTGGTCTAACAGGTTACGTTAGGTTAGGGTTAGCGGCTATTTTAAAATTATTTTTTTTATAGCTTTTAATGACTTCAAATAGGTTTGTGTTGAGTGGACTCGATTCTGAGTCGGCAAGGAACCATTTTTTCAATAAAGCATTTTAGATAATTTACCCAGGTCAAGCTGTTTTCTTATTTAATTTCTCAATAAAAAGCTTACAAACATGTGAAAAATCAAGCGATATTTTAAATTGTAACATTTGTGAAGAGAAAAGAATTATAAAAAAAAATTGCCTCAAAAGAAGAAATTTATTTTTCGAATGTAAACTTGAAAAATTTCAACATCTGTCCACTTCTCTCAAACATACAAAATAAATACACATTTCACGTAAAGAAATATTACCTATATATATTAAAATAATGTTGGTACATACTGTATCGCTTGTCTGATATGATTTATATTTCCAATTTTGAAAATTAAGAGTTCATTAAACTAAAATTATTATACAGATTATGCAGTAATATAATTGAAAATCTTGCACCCATGCACCGGCAACCAAAATTAGTAAATACGTTTAATTATGTTCATGTAGGTATAATAATTGACAAATGCGTAGAGACTGTGAATTTCTATGGGCTCTGATGCGCAACCTTTATGATAGGAAAGATTTTTAATAGTGACCATAGGATAGAAAATTGATCATGCACGAACTCCCCATCCAAAAATGGGTGCCTAGATACTAAAATATTGCTTTCGATTGGTAAATGGCAGAATAAAATGAACATTTCATCTATGTTTGAATATCAGGGATCGATTAATATAGCCGAATCTCTTTTTGTCAATAACAACTTTCGTTTTCTTCTAGGTTCTCGGCGGTACTTCCACCATGAACGGCATGATGTACATCCGCGGAGCCCCCAAAGACTACGATGACTGGGCCGCGGGGGGTGCCAGCGGCTGGTCCTACCAGGATGTGCTGCCCTACTTCCTCAAGTCCGAAGACAACAAGCAGCCAGACCTGGTGGACCTTGGCTATCACGCTGCTGGGGGGCCGCTCACAGTCAGCCAGTTCCCATATCACCCACCGCTATCCTACGCTCTGTTGAAGGCTGGAGAAGAACTAGGTATGTAAATTTCTACAAAATAGATACTTCATGGAACATGAAAAAATTCAATTTAAAGTACTGCACTCCACATGCTCTTCTGTCCTATTCAAGGTGGATCAATGCAATACAAACTGTAAACAGAATTCTTGCTTGAGCAGTCCTTAGGTATAATATGAAAAATTGACATTATTTAGTGCGTTCAACAAACTTAAAAAGTCCATTCTGACATGTCATGAGTTGTTTTTCTGTTTACTTAATTCTGTTATGAATTTAATTTCCTTTATCCAGTTCTTATTGTGTTATAGTATTTTGGTTTTGTGTTAATTTCTTATCAAGTAGAGGAAATCTATAATTGGTTGATAATATAAATTTTTGTATTATAAAATGGAGGCTTCAGCACGGGTAAGCCACCCAGTGAGGCCAACATTACCGGATTGTACTATGAAATGTAAAATATTGTAGGTATCAAGAAAAAAATTATAAATCAGCCTGATTTCAATCAAGTTGATTTCTCAAAGATTAATAAATAAATGACCAGACAAGATAAAATAACAAGAACTAGGTTCAGTCTCAAGACCCTAAAGACCAACAGACGTCATCCATGAAAATAATGTAGAACTGCTGGCCATATTCATAAACACCTAACTGCGTAGGGATCTTACTAAGAAATGTGTTTGTAATTTTACTTAACTGATAAACAACGAATAATTTGTGGTATTTATTAATTAGTAAGGGGGTTACAATACACTAGAAAACAATACATAAAAAATAGTGAGTTTCGCGACTCACGACATGGACCGGCCACATTTCTTCACCTTCCTTGCTTATTTTTGTATATCTGCTTCATCTGTATAACAGATTATTATTATTAATTAGATCACAATTTTTTTTATTAATTCCAGGCTACGAAGTCCGCGATCTGAATGGGCGTACGCACACCGGCTTCGCCATCGCGCAGACCACCAACAAGAACGGCTCTCGCATCAGCAGTGCGCGCGCCTTCCTGCGTCCCGCACGCCTCCGCCACAACCTTCACATGATGCTCAACACCACCGTGGTCAAGGTACTCATCAATCAAACTGACAAGGCTGCATACGGCGTGGAGGTGGTCAACTCGTACGGACAGAGACAGGTCATCAGGGCTAACAATGAGGTCATCATCAGGTAAATTATTCAAACAAAACAATCTTGTTGTCAATTCCTCATCACTACGTCTGATTTTTGCTATGGATCTGTTCAAATTTTGTTCCCTTAGTCCCGTTTCATGTCAATTATTATATTTATGGTTTTGCAGACTTTTATTGTCATCTGCATAATACAGAGGCGTTTCACCAAGCACTACAAGGCTCGGTTCCTTGACCTCTGCTTTTCTCAATAAATGTGGCATTAATTTATACTTTCACATTATTTATGATCGATCGATCCTTTTTAATGTTCATCAGTACATCTCCCATTTACTTTTCTTTGAGGCATCACCGAGGAACCGGCTAAGGGCCGCGGAAGCTGAGTATGGTTTACGGCTAGACCGAATGTCTTGTGCATTCTTGCTGGAACTGCCAATCGATTGGAGAGGACTCCCACCCGTTTGCCATGCCCTTATTATTTGTGTACTGTGTCTTCCTCCCAAACAGGTGCTTGTAGGATATGCTGGATGCAATCACCCAGCGCTTGCCGCCTCGTGGACTGTCACCAACCTGTCCCATTGTCTTGTCTATATCTTATCATACTAACACATATTGTATCTTGTATTTCCCGCCAAGCACTTGCAAACTGCTTACTAACAACGTATGCAGGGACACTGGAGGTCTAGATTAAATGTAGTTTCATTCTTTTAAAAAAAATTAGAGTCCTTGCGAGAGTTCTGAAGAAGTAACCATCTGTTACTTATACCAGGACGGGTATGTGGTGGATAACCTCCAATGTTCATCGGTACACTTTTTCAATAATGGTTCGCATCGTACGCATATTTTTGGCTTTGGATGCTGTTTTTACCCTCTTCAAAGGCCCGGTTGAAATCAGAGTCATTTCAAGTAGTTTAGAGTTAATTTAGTACCTTAGGAGTTACGCAGAATTCCATAAGGTTCATCTTTAGATCTTGGTTTTCGAATTAATTGTAAGTTACTTCATTAAATGTGGCTTTTATCAAAAACTTCAACATTTTCGAGGTCGTTTCAAATTTTGATCAGTTAGCTCTGTCTCATTTTTTTCTACAGTGGTTTGCATAATTTTCATGTTTTTGGGGGCTGTTATTATCCTTCACAAATCAAAAGCGTTCAAGAAGTTGAGGATGATTAATTGTGGAGTGCCACAAGATTCAGTTCTGGGACCTCTCCTTTTCATATTAAATGTAATTGACACAGCCAAATGTGGCATTTCTTGAACTTAAAGTGGGGAGTATAGTACATACCTATAATGCATCTCATATAATACTATCCAGACTTCTCCGAATAGTCTGGTCTATTATTTCCGAGAGGACTAACTTTTGGTCTTCAATACATAATTTGATGCCAATATAAGCGTTCTGCTCAAAAATCCAGATGATGTTACCAAAATAACTTTAGAATTTATAAAAGCCTTGGATGAGCAACGAGAATTGAGGATTCCCACCACTTTCTCAACCTGTTTTAAGAATCAAAAATTTAGATGAGCAAAAGAATATTTCAAAGTTTTATTGACTCAGACATCTTGTACTCTTCCAGTGGTGGAGCAGTGAACTCCCCGCAGATCCTCCTGCTCAGCGGGATAGGCCCAGCCGACGAGCTGCGCAGGGTTGGAGTGGCGCCCATCCACCACCTGCCCGCCGTGGGCAAGAACCTTCAGAACCATGTGGCCTTCTTCCTCAACTTCAACATCAATGACACCAACACAACACCGCTCAACTGGGCCACCGCCATGGAGTATCTGCTCTTCAGGGATGGACTCATGAGCGGAACTGGTAAGCTACTTTTATTAT
Source organism: Glyphotaelius pellucidus (assembly GCA_936435175.1). Taxonomy (NCBI): domain Eukaryota; kingdom Metazoa; phylum Arthropoda; class Insecta; order Trichoptera; family Limnephilidae; genus Glyphotaelius; species Glyphotaelius pellucidus. The sequence continues at coordinate 25,842,809 of OW386556.1, forward strand.
GTTGAATTTCATATTTGTATATATCAATTCCATGAAGTGTGCAAAAATACTATAAGAGGATTACCGCACAATAACAACTGAACACTCCTCTGCTATAGCTGTGTTTACGATAGGTATTTGATAATAATAATAATAATAAATAAACAACTAAGACACTTTCCACCCATTATCTTCTGCTCTTCCTCATTATTTTTTCTTATTTGTCTCTTTCTCCTGCTAACTACTTTTCTCCCTCTTGTTCTTCACAATCGTCTTTAGTATCTTTTTCCATTTCTTCTGCTTTACCTTCATATAATCGAATTCTTCTTATTTTGCTTCTTCACTATCTTCTTCAGAGTCTTCTTCTTATTTATCTTCCACTTATACATCAAATTCTATTTCTTTTTCGTCTTCTTTTTTCTTCTGTGTCTTTTTCCTATCAGAGTATCGTGTATATCATAATGAATTAATATTATCATTAACCTTTGGAAAGCCGAGCTCCCATGTATTAATACTTCTGTAGTGTGTCGAGTGTAAAATTCCCACAAGTGTTACTGAACAAAATGTATGAATGTTAGATATCTGTATGGATACGTCCACATTCAATGGATACAATTTTTTTGTAATCGTAAGGATATGCCGGCAAACAAGTGATTAATGATGCTGTTTTAAGAATAACCAATATTCATCGGTCAAAATCAAATCAAAAAATTCTTATTTGCAGGTGTGTCAGAAGTGACGGGAATGATCAACTCTAAATACTCCGATGCTTCGGTGGACCAACCTGATCTGCAATTCTTCTTCGGAGGATTCTTGGCTAACTGCGCTCGAACTGGACAAGTATGTTAATAACCCATTATCTTTAAAAAAATCTATGATCGACAAAGGCACTCTCACCACAAGATTCTCAACATGCTCAACATTTTCTATACTTTGTAACAGTATCGCAAATAATGTTCCACTTCAAATAAACAAATATTAATATTCTGATATACGATACTTCCTTTAAGGTAGGAGAGAGGGTGGACAACAATTCTCGTTCCATCCAGATCATTCCAGCAGTCCTGCATCCCAAAAGCAGAGGATTCATCTCGTTGGCCAACAGTGACCCCTTGAACCATCCAAAAATATTTGCGCAGTAAGTCATAGTCATAATCGAATAAGATATTTTAACATTATCAGTATTTTCATTTTATTTTTCTCTGGTCCTCAAAGCCTTCTCATTCTGTTCCAATCTTATTCCACATAGTCAGTCCACCATCCATCTTTTCCTCTGACTGTACCTTCTTAAAATTAATTGAATTCTTCTTATTATGCTCCGTCTTTTGTTTCTTTGCTGTCTTATTCGGAGTCTCTTTTTAATTCGTCATCCACTTATATTTCAAGTCTCTTTCTTCTTCATCTGTTCCTCGATTTTCTATTACTAAAAAACTTCTTAGGCAGAAAAACCTTATATCTATAGACATAAAAATGAAAATATACTTCTGTCTATGAATGTATATATGCTACGCATTGCTAAACTATTCATCCAATCGCGATGAAACTTTGGGGATTCGATGTGCGCGTGCCCGCGATTCTTACTATATACAATAGTGAGTTCTGGCATCATGAAATTATGCGTTGCTAACAGTTCATTCAATTGCGATGAAACTTTGGGAATTTGATGTGTGTCTGCCAGTGATGGTTTCTATATATACTGGTGAGCTTTAGCATTATGAAATTTGTATAAAAAAATTGCAATAGGTGGCACGCGGGCTGTTTGAAAACTGAATGTACGGGGAATGAATGTATTTATTTTATTTATTTATTTATTTATTGTATCTTTACATTGCAGGTAAAAATGTTTACAAAACAATTTGCAACCTCACTAGGACAAGCCTGTGTTGAGGTTAACAATTCTACAAATTAACAAAATAACACAAAATTATACAGATATTGAAAGAACAATATTGTTGCATTTCTTACAGGTTGAGATTATTACTAAACTGCTGGCGCTAGGTAGTACATTCATGTAAACATGTAGACTTTTGTACGGTGACCATTGTTTTGAGGACTGATTTAAAGTAAAAAATAAAAGTTTTTTTTTTGTTTTAACGATTAAGTTGTAAATAATAAATATATGTATATAATATAATATGCTTTAAATTTGGCAGAAGAATGCTAATACTAATTTGGCTTATTATTACTATAAATATAATCATTTAGCTAATAATTTAGAAAGGACAAAGTTGAAAAAATCAATTGGTAATCCTCGACTAACATAAATAATTTGTATGTATGCGGGAGGGGAACCCAGGAGGGGGGAGAGGAGCTCGGGAGGGGGGAGGGGAACTTGGGAGAGGGGAGGAGAACTCGGGTGGGGGTTCGCGGGACGGGTGAAGAGGGCGAGGAGAGTGGGGAGAAGGAAGGCGTAGTGGGAACATGAGAGAGAAAGGGGACGCGGGAGAGGAAAGGGGGGCAGAAAGGGACTGGGATGAATGGGAAAGGACACGCAGGGAGAAACAATTTATTTATTAAGTGGCATAGCAACGCATGCCGGGAACTCGCTGGTGTGGGATAAATTAGACCATTCTAGTCTTCAAGGGACCGAAAAAACCAAACTTCTTAAGAATGAAAACTTCTTAACAGGGTTTCACTGAATTATTCAATGAGCTGGTAGTTTTCTTCTGACGCAATCATATCTGATTTCACAATAAGTTTAAACGAAATTGAGTTGTTTTTAATTTAAAAATAAGTTAATTCCTTCTTCCTACTAAATAAGAATCCAATCCAGCTTTAAATTGGTTTATATTAGTAACATCGCTGACATGTTGCAGAATTTTCCACGCTTCCACTTCCCTATTTGCAAGAAAGTGTTTCCTAGAATTGGATGCAAAAGGTGATTTGTAATTTTTTATGAGTCTATGGAGATTTACATTTTTCTTAGTAGTAAAGATTTCTTGGATGCCAAAGCTACTACAATGTCCAGATAAAATTTTGAAAGATTCAATCGAGGTAATCGTAATAATTCCTATAGTCTATCTTCATATTTCATTTAAAGTTTTGGTAGTTTTATAAATCATATCTGTACTCTTTTTGTTCGATCTCTTCGCAAAATATGGACTCCATAATTGGAAAGCATATTCATTCTACAAATAAATTCTCTATTTTTTTCAGATATCTAACCCACCCAGATGACATCAAGGTCCTAGTGGAGGGCATCAAGTTCGGCATCCGGATCTCGGAGACCAAGGCACTCAGCAAGTATGGGCTGGTGCTCGACCGAACTCCAGTCCCCGGCTGCGAGAAGCTGATATTCGGCTGCGACGACTACTGGGAGTGTGCGGTGCGACAAAACACGGGGCCGGAGAACCACCAAGCGGGCAGTTGCAAGATGGGGGCTCCAGGAGACCCGAGTGCTGTTGTCAATAACCTACTTCAGGTAGTTATATAAGATTAATGAAGAATACTTTTATTTTGATATAAACTTTTTTAACAAAGATCGATCTGTGCAAAGACCGAATGGCAGGTATAAAATGCCTTTCATCTTTTCATCTGGCTATTGGAAATCTGTTCGTTCGAAAAGAGGTGGCCAAACAGTTCAGAAAGAATTTCCTGTGGAGTGCCACAAGGTTCGATTCTTAGACCCTTGCTTTTCATATTAAATGTATCTAGCGTGTTTTGAACACTTCAACATGGTTCCTTGGCTCTCCATGTAATGCAGGACCACGAGGATAGAAGAAGCCTGGTACACCAGGGCAATCGCAGCCGGTTAACGATATTCACCTAGGATAAAACTTCTAAATGACATTTTTACACTTATTATGTTCTGCAGGTCCAAGGCATCGACAGACTGAGGGTTGCAGACGCCAGCATCATGCCGGCAGTGACTTCGGGGAACACCAATGCCCCCACCATCATGATAGGGGAGAAAGCCGCTGATCTCATCAAGATGAGATGGATGGAACCTGACGTAAGTTCTTCCATCACTCTACTATTGTTGTGGTGCTTGCGTGACTTTAAAACCTGTGTGACTGGTGTGTGTGGGGCCATCCATAAATTAATAAATTACGTCACACGAATTTCATGACTTTTTGACCCCCCCCCTGTCACATTTGTGAGACCCCCTCCCCCCTAGAATTTCATTATTTTTTGACCCCCCCATACCCCTTGTCACACTTCTCTACTCTCCCCCCCCCCTTTAAGGTGTGACGTAATTTATGGATGGCCCCTGTGCAGTTCTGCTGAGTTGTTCCGAGCTGCAGCCTGAAGAGGGAGATTGTCCTGATGATAGCCAACCTCCGATATGAGAAGGCACCACTGGAAGACTTATCAGAAAACATTTTGAAAACTTAAGCAAACCTAACTTTTAAAAATGTTTATGAGGAACCATTTTGAAAGCATAACAACATGGCCGTTATGCCTGTCACCTGCTCACAATTTGTTCAAAAGCTGAAACGGGCCTAGAATCGGTGTTTAACGGGACCAATCAAATGTCAAAAAATCAAAATGGCGTTGATTGACACTTTGATGACAATAACACATTTGAATATCAATGGAACAAATGGCCAAATGCTTTATTTCATTTAAAAAAACTTACATCTTGTATTATTTCAGATTCCATACAACAAAGATTCATCGCGAGGATATCTGAACAACATCTTCCACAACAACGAGTTCCAACATCACCAGGATCCAGCATTGAGGCAATGGCGGTCTTGGAAATAGTTTTAATTAGAGAAAATACAACAATAACTAGAATAAGAACCATCAAAAGTATTACTTTGAGAAAATGGTTGATTACTACTGACAAATGTACAAAATTAACTCAAAACAAACTTTAAACATATTATTTAACTTCAAAATAAATTACATACATAAAAAAATTATTTTGAAAAGGAGATCAAAACTCAGATTCAAAACATTTTGCGAAAAGGTATTATTTTCCTTTTATTTTCTCATTAGCTTTTGGTAAAATCCGCAAGATGGCAGCATGGCAAAATTCCTTCATTTCAAAAATTGTGAAGAGTGACATTGTTGAGTACACTTAAAAGAATTCATAATCTGCTCTTTCATAGATGGTGCTAATTTAATTACTTCAGGAAAAAAAAATTTTTCAAGCATCGGTATGCTTAATTATTTTCTCTACTTCCCCTAATTAAATTTTATTTAATTGGTTGTCTCTGTGAATTATCTCAGTAAAAGAGGCAAAAAGTGACTCAAAGAGAGTTTTTCATACCTCCTTCATTGAGGCACGAAACTGGCGAAAGGAAGGAGGGAGGGGAAGGAGATGGGGAAGAGTAAGGTGAAAACAAAACAATGAGAAAGTATAACCTTAACTTGCGATTTTTTTAAATATTTGCACCTATTTGTAGACAAATTGAGCAATATAGAGTAAGAAAAAATAAACAACCACGCTGACATAGATCGCCCCAAGTGGTTCGCTACATTTGTTGACTTAGCAGGGGTGCCCATGTTCATCGGGTGAGGTTTGCTTAGGTTTTGGAAGCGGATAGGTCTTCCCACCTACTGCGTGGTGGGCCGAATTGAAGAAACAGGATGAGAGAGGCCTCCAGCCGGGCTATCTCGCCAGTTGATTTCATATGTCCGTCACTCTTTGATACACAGACCCCCAGATTCCCACCCACACCTCATACCCTTTTTCCTTCCCAGAACTTCCACTCATTCCTTTCCCTAAAAAGACCCTCCACACAATGATGACATAGGCCCTGAGGAAAATTGTTTTTCATCCAAACCTCTATCCTTCCCGTCCCTCTCCAACCCTCTTCCACACAGTCCATCCACCTCTTCACAGTCTTCCTTTGGAACTCACATTTGGTCATGATTTTTGGCATCCTAGAATTTTAACAACATGTCCAGTCAACTGCAGTCTTGAGACCTATAGAAATTTACAATGTGTTTGAACAAGCCAATAGGTATTAAAAGTTTCAAAAGATTTAACAATGTTTGTACTCAATTATATATGTATTTATGTATGTATGGTGCTTGCCTAAATGTACCTAAGTGTTGTTACAATGTTTAGCATTTGTAACTGATAGCAACGTATCCTGTTAAAAACGTATTTTTATTGTAATGAGACTCCCAACCAACTAAATTAAGGGATGTCCACAAATTAATAAATAATTGCTTGAAATTAGAAATAAGTCTTTTTTACGATATTTTTAGAATGAAAGTTACCGTGTTATCTTTTGAAATTGTGTATGTGTACAGAAATTGAAGTATGTAGAATAATAATTTTTTTATGATAAAGTATTTTTTTAAATAAAAAAATACCCACACAAGAATGTCTTTTACTTTTTCTTAAAGATTTCCTACTCAGATTATTAAAAACTTATAATAATGATATTTGGCTAATTTATAATGCACCGTTTCCATGAAAAATCACCTCAAGGGCACTGTATAAATAAATATAAAATAGAATTGATAAAACTGGCTTACAACTAAGATTTGTAGCAATAACTAGTGACTTATGACAGACTTATAACTGCTGACTTAATTAACTAGTGAATTAATGGTATCAATATTTATAACTGTGAATTAAAGTTAGAGATTTACAGCTAACATTTAAAAGTACTTGATTAGGTTTATATTAAGGGGGTATTTCACCATCCTCCTCATAGATTATTCGTACGATAACGTTCATTTTAGATTAATCATAGAGGATATATTTATTTAAAAAGTCGGAGTTTACTATTCGGCACATGAACCTATGAATAATGGCTACATATTGGATAACTTAGCGGAGTTTTTTACCAGTTGCAAGTTTTTATTTTTTATTTATTAATATTCGTTATGTGTATGAATAAGCTATGGGTAGGTTGGTGAAATACCCCCTAAAGATGGTGAACCAGTGACTTCAGATATGTCAATAACTACTATTATAAACAATTGCTTCAATAAACAGCTGCTTCAAATTAATCTGACGGCCTCTATGGTTGAGAGGTAAGGATTTTGAAAGTCACGGGTTCAAATTCCGGCATGTGCAAATAAATTTTATTTGACTAATCTGTGTTATTTCACAATTAATTAATTAAAAATAATATTCATAAAAATATTATAAATGCGAAACTGCTCGAGTTTGTTTGCTACGCTTTCACGCATTAACCAATAAAAAGACTTTAAAAATTCGTTCACCAATAGAAAGCTAAATTATATGCGAAGACCATAGGCTGTATATGATGGTAAGCTCTGGAGTTATGAAATTATAAATATTAATATATTATATTTGATATACGTTTTCTGTCGCTAACAAAAGTGTTTTTACTAACGTCAGAAAAAAAAATCATTTCCATGGAAACGATTTGTGGGCTCTAAGCTGGTAGGTACTCAGCCCCCTGGTCGGCTACTGCTCCAGAAAATTCAAATATTAGAATATGTTTCGTTTTTTTTGGACAAGCTTCTGTTTTGAAATAAATGTCAGATGAGAGTTCCTACATTAAAAATATAATTCGTAACGATTATAAAGACTGAATAATAAAGAGTGTAATTTTTATTACATTTACAAACTTCCAAATATTTAAATAAAAATAAACATCAGAAATTTTTGTAAGCGCGTAAATTCCGAACGAATGAATAAAATTGGATAATTCGTTTTTTTCTTTGAGCTATAATGCAATACGAAATTTAGGTGGCAGGCGAGATGTTTGAAAACTGAATGTAAGGGAATGAATGTATGGAATGCTGGAGGGGTTGGGGGTGGGGGGGGGAGGGGGGATAATTGATAAGTGCAAGCGCGATAGTAATTTCCCGTAATACCATGCGAGCGAAGCCGCGGGGAAAAACTAGTATAATATATTTGTGGCAAGTTTTAGAGTAGAAGATACTCTCAGTATCGCCTTGGTGTAAGACCACCATTCAGAATTGAAATATTGCTTGAAACAGCTTTAGCGGTGTTTGATGATCAGATCTGAATAGCCATGCCCACCTTCATGTTACCCATATTATTTCCCTCCCCACTACCTTCAGCCTCACAACATTCCCCAATTGGGGATGCCATGGTCTAACTGGCTCTCGCAACTCTCGTGCGGTATTCACATTTAACAAAAAAAATAATCGATGATTTCTTTTGTAAATTTTATGATGTAGCAGTAGTTTCGGATGTTTTAAAGTTTTTATGCCAATAAACCTAAAAGCTGGTTGACGTTGAGCTATAAATCTGTTGATTCGCGAGCGCTTATCTTTTGTCCTTTCACACGAGGCTATCAAATATTTCTTCCTGTGGTAGGAGAGGGGTCAGTCGAATTAGGGAGCGGCAACGGAATGCATATTTTTTGTACTGAAATCTGTCAACTTGACATCTGTCATCCATGGGTCTAGGCAGCTCCGTAATTACAATGACCCCCTCTCCTGTTTTAGTCGGAGAAGGGGAGAGTTATCTTCTGACATATCGCCTCTGGAGCGGTTACGTCTGATATGTGTATTGTCTATGATTGATCTGCGCTTAAAAACGCTTAGGTGTGAACTGTCTGAAGGGATTGTATGGAGAGCGTTATTTGGCATGCTATGATCTTTTATATTTGATAGATGTGTGTGAACCAGCTTTAATGATGAATAATTAGTGTTGCAATGAAACTTTGGTGATTTGTTGTACGCACACCTGTAAAGGATTTTAAAGGTAACGGTGAGCTCTGGCATTATGAAATTATTTCCTAAACCATTCATCCGATTGCGATGAAACTTTGGTGAATTGTTGTGCACATGCCTGCAAAGATTTCTATGTATCATTATACAGCTCAGGGTAGCTATTCTCCAAGCCCTCGCCGCTCGCAATCGCCGCCGAAAGTACGTACATTGATCGACATGGTTATTCTTGAGCCTGGTCAACCGGAACATTCTTAGGTGCCAAATGCCAAAAGTCATTCGACACATCAACGAGTGGGGTAGACCAGTCGTAGCTGGCGCGTGGTGAGTAACGATTGATCGTAGCTCGGGAATAGCTACCCTGGCATTATACGTTATTAGCTCTGGCATTATGAAATTTGTATAAATAATTTACAATAGATGGCGCACAAATTGTTTGAAAAATGAGTGTATTTAATGTAGTTTAGCAGTCGGGAATGAGGACGCATTGGAAAGAACACACAGGAGAGGGGTAGGGGCTGAGGGAGGGGGAGGGGAAGGAGACATAGTACCTGTATGGGATAGCAGGGGGTAAATTTGGAAAATCCATGCTTCTCGCACAGACAGCTGTACGTGGCCTGTTCACATGTCGGATAACTTTCTAATTTATTTGTGTACGCGCCAGATGGAAAGAAAAAAAAATTATGTATTCAAAACCACTTTAATAACACAAACATTTTCTTTCTTTGGGTGGCATTGCAACACATGCCTGGTACTCGCTAATAAATAAATAAAATAAAACTAAATCCTTATGGTTAAGTTGCAGCCCTGTAAGAGATGATGGCACCTCACTTCAAAGAGGACAAAAACATATAAATAGCCAACATAATAACTCAATATCCTTATAAATAGGAATACTCCTTATAGTGACATACAAAGTTTGTTTGGAAACCTATCAACATTTAACTGTCAAAACTAGTTCATTGGCCGAGCTCACTATCATTTGATTAATTGTTTTGCAATGTTCGTTGTGGGCTATCTTAATTTTATTCAACTGACTTTAATATTTGCATTCGTTTGCGGTAAGAAAGTGTTTATATCAATTATGGTTCTTGCTGAATAAATTATATATGTAGCGGGAGATTGCTTTATCGAACAAGGCCCCTGGAGATAGTGAAACAAAGCTATTCATTTACCTACACTCTGAATATTCAATGCATTATTGGCTAATTCTGAATTTTTATTTATAAAGACATGTGTCTAAGATCATCCCCACAGCATTCCCTAAATATGAGATAGGTTCTGAGGAAAATAATTTTCCTCACGGCTCCCTGTGTAGGGTTAAGGCAAAAAAAAAATAATAAAATATTCTCCAAAGTTTATAAACAGCTGGCAACCAAAGTTTATAAACAGCTAAGCCACGTTTGAAGAAATCATGCAATTTGGAGGTACAGCCAATTTTAAAAATCAGCATTGCTAGAGTATACAAATATCTCAAAGATTGTTGGGTAGAGAGCAGAAAACATGAAAATCTGATGGAACAGGGTCAAGAGTGGAAGATACTCTCAGTATTGCCCCGGTAAAAGACCATCATTCAGACCAGGTCTGAATAGCAAGGTACTTCCCCACCTTCTTCTTCTCATCTCTTTCCCTTTTCCACTACCTTCAGCCTCACAAAATACTGGGATAAATATGGGGATGCCATGCCAGGGAAGAGATGGAATAACTTCAAAATCCAGAATAGAATAGCCACTTTTGTACTGTTAGCAGCAATGGCCTACAATGACTAAACTGTTATTAAATATTAATATTTTCAAAGATTTTTAACACAGGAGAAAGAAAACAGTACATGTACGAACTCTCTAGACTATTTTTTATCAATAAAATATCTTAACCCATAGCGGAACTTTTGACTTTTTTTTATTCAAAATTGTGCACTGATTGACAAAAATGTCGGTAAATACAATTATTTTGTATGTGTGCCCACATCTCCGCTAAGGGTTTAACAAATTTTTTTTTAAGATTCTTTATTCTTTGAATTGTTTGTTACACAAATTGGGGATTTTTCGACCACCATACTAGGCACATGCCTGTGTTGTGGTAGTCGATTTTCGTATACAGTACATTAACAGACGCAGTATAAAGAAATGTGCAAGAATATAAAAAAATAAAATAAAAATATATACATATTAAATAAAATAATATTAAAGAAATTTAAAGAATACAAATGAATATAAAATAATGTAAATGACTAAAGAGTATGGAAACAATAAATGACTATAGAGTATAAAAAAGTATGGAAGAATATTGTAGAATATAAAAATAATATGAAAAGAATAGAACATAGAAAGCAAAACATTAAAGAATACAAAAATTATATAATTATAAAATATATAAAGTCGAAGTAAGTACTTTATAGAGTATGCAACTAAGAAAGGATAACGATTTTAATGAATATCTGTGTGTACGTGGTTATATTGGTAGGTACATTATTTCAAACCAATTTTTGTACAAATAAATTTTGGAATAAATTTATGTTTCGAGTCCGGCGAATTACACTGGACACTAGACTGAATTATTATTGCTACAGTGGTTTTCTGGTGCCACTGGGCTCTGAGTACATAAACATGTAGATGTAGGCACTAGTACACAGTGGTGCCAAACAGTTTTAAAGAATTAGTTTTTAAAAGTATTTTAACTTGCTAAAATTATTCCATAGATCCTCTTAGCCAATGTTTCAAAACAAATTACAGATGGCCAAACTACAGATCAACTCGTTTCAAATAATGCACTCAACGAACCAATCGTTTTAAGACTCGCCCGATCTACTGATAATAAATCCGACACCATAAGTCAAGAAGCAGAAAATGAAGCAACAAACACCAATAAAGATGAACCTACAAATCAAATAACCAACAAAGAAGACTCTCCAAAGAACAAAGATGAACAAAACAGTCAAACACCAAATAAAGACGAAACTTCAACAGTGTCAAATGCCAGGAATGCAGAACCTAAAAAGGAAAGCAGTACTACAACTGCTAAACCTGGAGGTGGCTTGCCCACAGGACTGCAGGGGTGGCCAGCAAGCAATAGTAAAGCTACTCTCATCCTCGGCACCTTCCAAGCCATCATGATGCCAATGCCTGATACTCTTACAGGCTTTCCACCAGCCGCTGGAGCTGGATAATAAGACATTTAAAACACAATACAACTTGGCTAGTATTAGAAAAAGGTCACTACATATTACTGATGTAGTGACTGCATCCAATCTATTTCATGTATACATGCCGCATGATAAGCCGGCAAATTCCATAAATAAAAGGACTGTGTTTTTATAATTTAGAAATTTTCAATGTTTTAATAAAAAATGTTTGTGGCAAGACTTTTTTTTTCAACTTTTTTCATGTTTTAAATTAAAATATTACAATTTTTAAATTTTAGATTATATTTCTACTACAAAAATCTAAAAGGCAATCTTTTCTTTTTTCTAAAATGGTATTTGTTTTTACGACATCTTCAAAAATAAGAAATATACAGGACATTTAAAATACCTTTGAAAAATTCCGAAATTCAATGAGAAATTATTATTTAAAACGGTTGTATACAACAGATAAAGTACCCTCTTTGGTTGGAAAAGCGATGTATATATGGTATGTTTCCATGAACTATTTTTTGTCAGTTTTTAATTAGTAAGGTTTTCACATACACGGTCGTTTATCAATTGAATAAAATATTCACAATGTTTTTTAGTAAGGCATATATATTTAGTAAGGCGTATATATCAAGGTTTCATAATAATAAGGTTCCATCTGACACAGCAATGTTAAGCGATAATGAACTCTAAAGTGTCATTCTCCAGAACGTTTTAGCATGTAAGATAAATTACAACAAGATTCTATAAAAATAAGGCAGTAATATTATGAGATAATGAACTCTAAAGTATCTTTCGCTAGAGTCCATTATCGCATAAGATTGTCGTATCAGACAAAACCTTGTTATTCTAAGCAGTATTGAATTTGAAAGAAAACAGTTGTCATCAACTAACATAAGACCTTTCAACTTCTAAGCCCCAGACAGGCCAATGAAATTGGTTATCTGTTAAAAATATTAATTTCGATAGGATAAAAATGTTTGAATGATTTAACCAGACGAAAGGTAAAATTGAGCTAAGTTTTGAACATACAATATTGATTTGACAAGGAATTATCCAGTTTTCAGTGCAAGTTTTATAAAACAAAACACAATACGTAATATTGACATTTTGAATACAGATATTGCATATCTGTAAAAAATAATATTTTTTAGTTTCCACAGGAATTTAAAATGCTACTTAATTTCCCAGATACGCACATAAATGTTCTTTGTTTGTGTGAATTTGATATCTTCGGAATGTTATATTTACCAGTAATGTTTGATAAATTCAGTGTGTAATTACCTGTTAACATTTTTATTAATACCCCAAAGCAGGGTTGCTTCCAAAATTTAATAGGAATCAAATTTATATTTATAATGTTGAATAAAAACTTAACAAAATCTACAAAGTGATTGTTTTATTTCTTACAAAACTTTTTTGGTTTGGTTTGGACATGTAGAGCGGACCAGAAGAAGTCAGAGACGCCCGAAGAAATGTCACAACCAAGTAAATCAAATAAGTATTTGAGTTGGGTCATATCAACAGTCATAATAATAGAAGATTATGTGTAAGACAATGTATGAATGTCGTCATTTCATGTTTTGTTGTGTGGCGGTCTTCCCTCTCTGCCTACCTCTCTGGAAATGATGTGATGGTTAGTTGGTGTGATAGTTCCAGCTACATAGCACAGATGGCTCTGGTGCTAGCAGCTCACAGAGTTTATAGAGTTATCCAAGAGATGTCACTAGTGAATAGATTTGCCCCACCAAGTGGGCTAGTAGTTAGGTTTCTGACAGAGAGATTTTGAGAGCAAAATAGAAGTAATGTTGGCCTCCAGCTCGCTCCCAATTACAAGAGTTTTGTTGTGAAGAAGGCGATATTATTTAACAAAATCCATTCATAACATTTAGTTAATTTTGAAAAATCTTTCTAAAAAAGCCTCTTTGTAAAAGCCCCGAAAAAGGGCGTTTATTTATAAATAAATAAATAAATAAATAAAAATTAAAAAAAAAAAAATTTAAAAAAAAAAAAAAAAAAAAAAAAAAAAAAACAATATAGAATAAACCATTCAATCTGTCTACGAAAATAAAAACATGTTCAATACTGCATGTTAATCTTAATATATAAAAATGAAAATGTATTTGTTTGTCCCTTATGCGTTCCTAAACCATTCATCCGATTGCAATGAAACTTTGGTGATTTATACAATAGTGAGCTCTGGCATTATGAAAATATTTCCTGTACTATTCATTCGATTGCAATGCAGCTTTGGTGAGTTGTTGTGCGCACGCCCGCAAAGCATGTAATGGTGAGCTCTGCCGTTATGAAATTTGCAAAAAAATGTTTGAAGAATGTGTGTTTCATGTAATTTAGAGGCAGGAGGGAAGGCGGGAGGGGGAGGGGAACCCGAGAGAGGCAAAGGAGAACGAAGGATGGGGAACAAGGGAGAGAAAGGGGATGCGGGAGGTAAAAGGGAGTAGGGGAAGCAAAAGAAGAACGGGGATGAATGGGAAAGGACACGCAGGGAGAAACGCAGATTTCTTTATTTAATTGGCATTGCAACGCATGCTACGAACTCGCTAGTTTAAATGATAAAACAGAGTCAATTTTTCTCACATAAATTGTACATCAAGTGTAGCCCTGTTAGATAGATATATTAATTATGTAAAACAGTTCATGCCTTCTATTTAAAAGCCCTTTTTATTTCAAATACGGGCAGTTCTTGATAAGAAAAGAAAGCGTCAACATAACTAGAACAAGTCAATACAAAATGTCCCTCATTTCGGTAATACCATACTTAGCATTAGCATTTTTACTATATTTAATACCTTTGGTAACTTCTGCAGTCGTAGAAAGTTCACCACTAGAATATGCAAGTCTAGAAGATATGGAATCAAACGAATTAAAAGAATTCTTCAAAGACAAAGTGATCTCGATAAACAGCGTTAAAAATAAAAACGAATACGAAGAAAGTAACATTGAATTTGATAGAAGCCCGCAGCCAAAAGTTGATGTCTTGAAGATTAATACCGAAATGTCACAAGATACAGTGAGGTACCAACACATTCCTACTACGGAAGAAGCACCCGGAAACATTCATAGAAAAAGTAACATTCCAAAGTCGGAAGAAACATTCTTGGAAGAATACATTGAAAACTGTGAGGAATATGGTTGTTAAAACGACAAATATCTTAAGAAGCCATCTTTTAATTAGTGGAACAGGACTTTTTAAAGTGAAGTGATTTTTAACCCATTCTACCACTAATAATATTACTTATTTTGTTAATTAAAAACACTATTTGATTATTACAACTTTTATTTCAAAGAAACCTCACACAAACGTTACAACAGAAAACTACAGTTTTTATTTTTTTATTTAGATGTTTGTTTATTCTTCATCTTCAGGCAGTTTTGGAAGGATATGGTATTTTTTTAAAACATTCTGACATGTGGAGAGCAACCAAGCATTTCTCACATTCCCATCGTGATTCACTTTTCTTTTTCAGTAATGAACACATTTTACAAAGCCTGGACGGGTTTTGTCAGCTTTCGATTATGATTCCTTCACTAGCTGGTAAAGATGTTTCTCTTTTTTTGCCTGTATATATTTCAAAATCTAGGCAATATCCCGAACTAGATTTGCAGATTTTGTAAATTTTTATGCCAAATCTCGCCCCTTTTGATTTGTTGAATTGAACATAACTGAGGTGTCCGCAAAACTTCATCAGTGATTGAGGCTACGAAGTGCCACACAAAGAGGAGACCGATTATACTATCTCATTCTCTCGCAGGCTAAATCCTATATTTGTTTGTATTTGTCTCTTTTTAGTGTCACTATTTTTCATTTCATCGAGTTTCAAATCACAACGGTGCTAAAGAAGTTTTCACTTCAATAAAGAAAAAAAATAAGAATGTTCAATAAAAGATTACACAATTTTTTTTCATGGTTAACCATAATTTTATTCTGTTCTGTAAAACATAATATTATAATAAATATATATATACATACAATACAATCAATTATCTTGTTATTTACATAAAATTGTAAATGACACTAACAAGTAACATAACGTAACGGCCATGTTGTTACGCTTGTTAGCTGATGACGATAAATCAAAAATATTGTTTGACATATTTAGTTTTATAAGTTATAAAAACTTTTTACATAATTTTCGATGGCTCGTATTCTGTTCTTATAATCTATGTAAAAATAAATCTCCGCTGGGCGTAAAATCAAAATTATAATTAACCCCTCAGGCTAACTTGTTGCTTTTGGGAATAGTTGAAATGGTCTTATATAGAAATCGTTGTGACGAGAAATATGATCTAAACGGTGTTAGAACGCTTTATACTCAAATCTAGATGTTAACCACAGAAGAATTAATTATACACCTCTATGAACTCAAAGATAATGACTACAAAAGAATGTTGAAATTTGTGAATTTTTAATTAATTATTTTTATAAGAAAAGACAAAAAAGTGAGGTTATGATAACGCTTGTAATACATTTGGCTAATAAAATCTGCACGTTTTTTGTTATCAGTAATTTCGTTACAAAAAAACGTAAGATGAGCTATTTTAAAAAAATAATTAATGTTTGTCATTTCCCTTCGATGTCATTATAAACGGATTCCGCTGTATATAATAACTTAAAACAAACTAACATTATTGCTAGTCAATTGCCTTGATATATTTAAGTATAAACTGTTGATTTCCATTGTCCAAACCACACTGTTCCACAACTGTGTTTTCTAACATAATATGATGGTGTAAAAGGTCAGGTTGTATGGTGGATTGCTTCAGTTCTACGTGTTTGTATTCGATGGGCAATTCCACATAGGAAACCACATCGTAAGGTTGTGATAACTCCGTCACTGGACTGATGTAAGTTATCTGCGATTCAAGACGAGCAGAGGGATTCGGTTTTCTCGGATTTTTCTTGTATTTCCTAGAAAATTAAACAAAAATATTATTAATTAATCAAATTACCACATTTCATCATTTAGTTTCCAGTGAATGAGAGGACAGAATTAAGAAAAGATGATAATCCCTCTCTTGGTATAATGTATCGGAATTATCTAATCTAATCTAATCTCGTTCAATGTAAACAAGCTTTCCATTGATACGCTTGATGTAATCGTAACCATGACCAGCTCGGGTATGTACGACCAGCTCGGGTAGGGGGGCTCCATCGAAGCCAGAGTTAACCACTCTGGTCTATCGCTTTTGTGCAAGCTTTTGTTTTAAACAAACTGTCAGATTTATAAAAACTTTGTGATATTTCCGATTTGCAATTAAAGCTCAATAAATTAAATATTTCTGAATGTAGCCAAATACTAAAAACTTTTTTTGAAAGGTGATGAAATACGCTTTCAAAATGTATTATTACAAATAAATATTAAAATTTGTATATATTAAAATTTAGAATGCAAACATAAAAAATTGTAAAAATGACTCACGTGATGTTTTTATGTGAAAAGAATACTAAAATCACAGTTAATGTAAAAAAAAACATTTATTTTATTAGACAAATGTATAATAAACAATTTTATCATCTCATTTTTTTCCATTTCATACAAATAACTAAGTAACGGCGTGTATGCGTTTTGGCGGGCGAAAACTGTTTTTGCAAAATTAGTATTTCTATGGACAATTTTGTATAGAGATGTGAAGAGTGGTTTATTATAAATATTCTCATTTTTGTTTTAAGGTTGTCACTAGTTATAACCATTTCTGTGGGAACACACGCGTTAGCTTGAAAACAAGCTTATTGTACTTGACTGCAACTGATATATTATCTTGAAAACAAGCGAAGCGGTCGGAGTGGTTAAGTTAGTTTCTCAGAAGCTAGGAGAATTGTACAGAGCTCAAGGTTCCAATGCTGTTAATTTAGTTGTGGGAATGAAACAAATCACAATACTATAAAATAGAACTATGAGAATTATACAGAAGAAAAATAAATAAATGAAAATCAACAAGGAAATGTAAGGAGTTAAATATCTTGTCATTTAAACAAATTTTTTACTTCAATACTTTATTTTTAATCGAAAAAATAATTTATGGCTACACATAAAGTGAATTCCTAAGAAAAATTGAAAACCTGCAGCACAAAAACACACACGAGACGAGGAAAAGAAATTAAATAAGATTCCGTTTCAAAAAAAAAAAAACCAGAGACAAAAGACTTTCATCTACGGAGCAATTAAGATATTTCACAAATTACCAAAGAAAAAAATTAGAAGAAAATATGAACAAATTTAAACTTAAATTTGGGTTTCGAAGGTTACAAAAAGCATATTTTATCTATTTTTTTTACGTAATAGACTATATTATTTAAAATTTTAAGCATATAAAAGTGCAACATTTAAGCAATATTTGATAAAAGTTTCGTCCAAAAATTTTAAAAATTCAGTTGGCTTTTTCCGGAGGCCCCTTAAAAAAATTGTCATTGCAGTGGACAGAGTAACTCATGATAACTTCCATCAAATCGAAAAACATTTTTTTCTGTTAGTAGGTTAGTATAGCATGTGCTTGAACGAAGGAACTTAAAAAAAAAACTTAAATTAAATTTTGAATTTTTGGCAGAGTTTTATACAAAACAGTACAATTTTTGGTACAATTTACAGTACATTATAAAATTGCCTTAAAAAAATTTCTTTTTTTTTTTAAATCCCTCATTCAAGCAGAAGCTGTACTAACTTACTAATAGAAAAAAAAATGTTTTTCAAATTCAGATGAAGTTATCATGAGTTATCCTATCCACCACAAGGACACTTTATTTTTAAGCGGTCTCCGAAATGTCCATGAAACAGAAAAATCCATGGGGTCGTCGGCCGACCCACATGGTTACAGACGTTATGTTTGGTATCTTGGCCTGTTGAGGGTTAATAATATATGTAGATATAAGGATTGTATTAGAACATGCGTAACTACAAAGCTATTTAAAAAATCACAAATAAATAAATAAAATAAAACTTACCTTAACACCGGAGTCAATGAAATAACATTGCTTTGTTGCACCGACTTCAACTGTCCTAATTGCAGATCTTCAGAATGATTCAATTCATTAGACACTGAAAAGAGATCAGCTTGATTAATTGCTGCCTGTATCAAATCCTGACAATCTGGAACCAATTTCGCCGTCACAGCTTTACTGTGATTAACTACAACGGAAGTATTAGAATTCTTCGAGTCGGAAAGAGATTGATTTAAAACTTCGTAGATTTTTTCCATTTCTTCGTTCACCGAATTCAAAACTTGCGTGTTTGATATAGTGTAGGCCATATCCTTTATCTTCTGAGCTAGGTCATGTAATTTCGTCTGTCCATTTTTTATATTTTCTAGTAATGTTGTGATTCGTTTATTTTCAATTATTTTCGAAGATGGAGGTTTTCTTGTTTTCTTTTTCGTATTATTTAAGTAAGGAGGGTGTGTGTGAGTCTTTTCATTTGATATTACGAGATACACTCTGTCTCGATACATTATTTTCTTGTCTGGATTTACGTAGTCTTCTTTAAGCTCGTTCATAGTCTGTAAAAGGTTGAAAATCTTTTTATTTTCAAATACAAGTAGTTATCACACGAGATTCGTATTGCCCAGAGTTAAAGAAACTGGTTGGGAGGAATGAAGTGGGGAAATAAAGAGAAGGAGAAGCAAAAGGTTGGGAAAATCTGGACTAAAACAAATCAATTTGTGAGGCGGGTATAGGTACTGCTACCCATTGAACTACTCGTTGTATGACCAACACCTTTGCTATGGGGTTAAGTGGAATAAAATAAGTCCCCTCAGGGCCCGTATCATCTTTGGGGATGCTGTGTGGAGGGTCTTTTAAGGGAAAGGAAGGAGAGGAAGTTCTGGGAAGGAAAAAGGTATGAGGGGTGAGGAGGAATCTGGGGGTCAATGTGTCATAGAGTGACGGAAGTATAAATACATCCTTTCAACTACGGTGCAAGGTGAAGGGTTGAAAGGGTCCGGCTAGAGAGGCAAAATGTCTCCACCAACCTGTCTCTGCATCTCCAAAGATGACGTAGGCCCTGAGAGAAATTATTTTCTTTTGTGGAGTTAATGTAATAAATAAATAAAAAATAAAATTAGAGACAATAAAACAACAGAAATGCTTTTATCGGTGCAATGGACAGAAGCCGCTGAAGGAGCCCAGGACAGGGACATCAGGATGCGATGCGTCCAAGCAATGGGTCGCCGACCCGAATGCGACAAGAGGAAGAAGATAAAATTACATTTATATTAAACTTACAAATCAAGACAAACCTTTTTTCTATTATGGCAGTTGGTGTCAGCTTTCACAGCATACTCGGGAAAGAAGCGTACAACTCTTACGATTAGTTTGGCCGGACAACCTATCTTTTTCCATTTCCTATTGGGTGGCTTGGTGTACGTGCTTGTCGGCTGCATAAACAATCGACAAAAATACATTTCATTTTGAAAATTTGTAACTTTGTTATAATAATAATAGATATTTTTTTAAAGAAACACTGTTTATACTGGTCTTGCACACTACAAAGATTTTGCAGTGTCACACCAAGAGTTACTTTGACTCACCTGAGCAGGTTTTGGTTTCGTTTTGCTTGGCCCTGAAACGCATTCCATTTGAAGATGTGTGAGGATACAAAATGGCGCCCCTTGAGCTTGTATGTGAAAGTGTTCCCTTCGAAAGGAGAAAAATAAACGCGGCATATCTAAAAGTATTAAAATATTACTAATGTAAGATACAACAACACAGCTCTGACACTCTCAAATTAAATTTTATTTAAGTAGTTTTTATGTGCCATTTCTTATTACTAAACAAATTATAAGTTGCATACCTGTATTTTTCTTTTGGAGGCTAGTTCTTATTACGAATGGGAAACCTAGTTGGTGAATCTGCCTGAAGAAGGAATTGCACTTATCTATTCCTCCTTCAATGAACCCTGTGTACACATCATTTACACGTTCGAAATCACACAATATCTTGGATAAAGTCGTCCCGAAATCCGTCGAAGTTAAAGAATAACAGTGATTGGCAAGATTGGCATCTTTTTCTTCCAAATTTTCCTCCATGATTTATTAGCAACACGTATCGTTTCGAACGAGAAACTTTTGTGAATCTACTCTACTCTCTACTGGTAACACACGCTATAAACCAGCGTCGAAATTAGAAAAAATTAACAAGTCGTGCGGGCTTCCTTGCTATTTTGACTTTTGTTTTGACATTTCACAACCATAGAAGAACACAGAGAGACGGAGTTAGTGGTGTCTAATTCTAATATATGCGAGGGGTAAGATTCGAGATATCCATATCGAAATGTCGATCATTGTGTCCTTGAGTTTCCTTTTTTCTAGCTTGTCTTTTTTCTATGTCCGAGCTGCTCGATTAGCTTGACGAGTTTGACGTTTGACGTTCGCGTCAAGCTGGTGTTCGTATTTTCTTTATCGCTGCACCAAGATGACTGCTTTCGAGGAGTTCGGAGTGCTTCCCGAGATCGGGAAAGCAGTGGACGAGATGGAATGGATGCTTCCCACAGACGTGCAAGCCGAAGCAATCCCCCTCATCCTAGGCGGAGGCGATGTTCTTATGGCGGCGGAAACCGGTAGCGGAAAAACCGGCGCTTTCTGTCTGCCGATCTTGCAAATTGTGTGGGAGACTCTCAAAGACTTGAATGAAGGAAAAGGCAGCAAAATCATCGCGGCTACTTCTCCTTTTTGGACTCTTAGTTTCTTTGATCGCGGAGAAGCTCTGGCAGTAACTCCTGATGGTCTGAGGTGCCAGTCTAGGGAGTTTAAAGAATGGCATGGAGGAAGGGCTACTAAGGGAGTGTTTGGAAAGGGGTGCTACTACTACGAGGCCACCGTTACAGACGAAGGACTCTGCAGAGTAGGATGGTCCACACAAACTGTAAGATTTTCCACTTTTTGTTATAGAATGACTCAACATTGCACAATTAGGTAAATATTTACCTATTGTGGACACGCTCAATATGCACTTTTTATTACAAAAACACTTATCATCAGTTAGATAATAATGGGAAGTAAGTATTTCAGTTTCCGGAAATGAAAAGTAATGAATTTTAATAGTTATTTCGTTAAAATTAAAAACGGTTTTTCGCTTGGCGGCCATTATCATTGATGTCAAAGTTTTGAGGTTAGTTTTTTTTCTTCTCTTATTTAATCCAAAATATTAACACATGACCCTAAAATAGGTTCTTAGTTTGGGTTTAATTAAAAAAGGATAAAAAAAAAAAACAAACCTAAAAACTATTTTAATATTATTATATCAAAACATGGCGTGAAGGAAAGATGTGAAATTGTCTGTTTTTAATGAAATATCTACTAAAATGCATTATTTTCCAATTCCGGAAACTGAAATGCTTACTTCTCATTGTTATCTAACTGATATTAAGTGTTTTTGTAATAAAAAGTGCGTATTGAGCATGTCCACAATAGGTAAATATTTACCACAGATAATTTGACATCTTTTCTTCATGCCGTGTTTTGACATAACAATCTAGATATTTTCCAATTTTTGCTACAAAATGACTCGAATAATCAAATGCGACTCAAATTTGTCTGCCAAGTATCTTGTGTTAAATCCTATTTAACTCATTTCAGGCATCTTGCGATCTGGGAACGTGTCGTAATGGGTTTGGATTTGGTGGGACCGGAAAAAAATCCAATTCCAAGCAGTTTGATGATTATGGTGAAGCCTTTGGAATGCATGATGTCGTAGGTTTGTTCTAAATTTCATAATTAAAAAAAATAAGGATGATGCTAAACGAATAACACAGACAAAAATATGTAAAATGTCAGTGCCTACTTAGAATTATTGTTTTGTTTAAAAACTGGCTGTTACCTGTAAAAAGAATCAAGAAATATTAGACATTTCAAATATAAAATAATCATTTCTAGATTTGGAAGGATTCTTTTTATAATTTGCTTTTATAAAAGCTGAAAGTGTAGGTAGTTTTAAATATTTGTCTGAGGATCATTGCCTTTCAAAAACAAATGAGGGAACGGACTCCGGGTGTGTCGACGGAGACGGAGAGAGGAATGAAAAGGCATCCGCGTTGGTTGCGAGTCCAGTCGTTTATTGTATCATGAGCTACGTAGCTGAGGTCGGTCGGTGTAACATGAGATGATGTCGAAGTGCCGTAGAGTGAAGCGTTGCGGGTGCTCGGTCATGATGGGTGAAGCAGGTCGGAGATGCTGTGGTGGAGCAGGCCATGGGCCTGCAGGTCACCAGAGTGCTGCTCGACGCTCGTTGCGGAGAAGACCTGATCATCCAGGCCGTTGCTCGACGCGCGTTGCGGAAAGAAACGGCGGTGACTCGGTGAATGGAGCCACTGGCAGATAGTCCTGGTGATGTCCACGTAGGAAGCTGCCCTGGAGTGATGAACGGCGGTGACTCGGTGAGTGGAGTCACCAGCGTGATGCTTGACACCGTGGCGGTGTAGGATGACCTCGTCTTCCAGGCCGCTGCTCGACGCGCGTTGCGGAGATAAGCGGCGGTGACTCGGTGAGTGGAGCCACCGGCAGATAGTCCTTGTGACGTCCACGAAGGAAGCTGCCCTGGGAGGAGAGAGCTGAAGCACCAGGCACTCGATGTTACGAGGGTTCGCTGTAGAGAGGCGAGACCGTTGAAATTGCACTGAAGTGTTGATTAGCGCGCCGCGAGACTGACTAGAACTGAACAACTTTAGTAGCTTATTTACGTAGCTTTCCACTCGCTGGCAATACGTGCGCTGGAAGGTGCTAGAATGTACTCGTCACTGCAGTCGTGAATGCACGCTTGAGTCTCGACCTTTTGCGAAGGTGGTGCATATTATTATTCGTCGGCAGCCGGTCTCACGAGTACATTGTCTGCCGATACGTGCATACGTAGGTGCCTGCGCGTAGTGTGAATTTGCAAGCACTTTGCGGCGGTAGTTCCTTCTCGCGAATTCTAGAGTGGCGAAAAATAGTTGTATGAACGCCACACAAATATGTTTTTTCAATTTTTTTTATTCATTAATTATATTTTTTGTTGACAAATTAGAGAGAAGTTATCGCTTGTCTGATTTGAATTATGCACTTATCAGTTACAATTTTGAAAATTCGTTGAATGTGAATAATTTTATTAAATAGCAGGATTTTATCCATATACATAAAAATTAATATGTTTGCTTCTGTCTATGTATGTATGTATGCTATGCATTGCTAAACCATTCATCCGATTGCGATGAAACTTTGGGGATTTGATGTGTGCCTGCCAGCGATGGTTTCTATATATACTGGTGAGCTTTGACGTTATGAAATTTGTATAAATAAATTGCAATAGGTTGCACGCGAGCTGTTTGAAAACTGAAGTACCGGGAATGAATGTATGGAATGCGGGAGGGGGGAGGCGAACCCGGGAGAGGGATTCGCAGGAGGGGGGAGGCGAATCTAGGAGGGGGAATGGGAACTTGTGAGGGGGGAGGAGGGTTCCCGGGACGGGGGAAGATGGGGAGGGGAGAGGGAAGGCGGAGTTGTTGTCGATGACCAATGCATTCTGTCAACTTTCGTTGGCAAACACACACACAATTGGCAAACACAAACACATTTCTCTAAAATTTTATAACATTACAGCTGTTAATACACGCAAATGTCGATCTTATTCAATCGGGATTTAGTTCAATTGGTAGAGTTGTCGACTCCAGTTCCTGGGTAGGAAGGTTCAATCCTCAAACCAAATAAAAAAGTTTTAAATGACGTGTAAAAATAGATGTATTACATCAATTAAAAAAAACTTTGTTTTTAGTTAATTAATTTTTAGTTGGTTAATACCCATTATTGTTTTAATATTTCAGGGTGCCTTTTAAACCTAGATGCCGGAGAAATAAAGTTCACAAAGAACGGTGTAGATCTGGGGGTGGCATTCAGGCTAAACCCTCAACAGAAGAAGGAGACTTACTTCCCAGCTGTTGTGCTGAAAAACGCTGAAATGTCATTCAACTTCTGCGCAACTCCATTCAAGGTATAAGTCTACAAAAATTGATGATTTTGTACATACTAATTGTTATACACTTATATATTGAGTGAAATTTCCCAAATTAACCTCTCAAGCCCTGGTAGGAAGTTACTAGCCACAAACATCATATCACACATCCCATATAAAAGTGTCGTAAGTAAAAAAAGCTAATTTTACAGGAGAGCGAAAAAAAATTAATGGATGATGATCAAGCAGTCCCGGCGAAGGATGTGCTAGCGACATGATTTAACTTAAATACAGTTTTCATGGAGCATATATAAATACAAATGTTTGAAAGAAATTCATAAAATTTACAGAAGATACAGCATTTTATGTGAAACAGTTTGTATGTTGAATTATCCTTCAGCAAAAGTTTGAACGCGTTTTTCTCAAAACTACTTTTTCCAACCTGGTTGGAAAGCATATTTAAAAAAATAAACATCTGATTTATACACACCTTACAAGTCTTTGACTGTTAAAAAATACAGTCTCTATGATTTTTTTTATAAAGGGCCCCCTTTTTTTTATTTATTTTTATAAATGATGAAAATTTTCTGAAAAAAACCAAAATAAAATTTGCTGGTCCGCCTTTTCTTTTTCTTTCTAGATATCAAAATTCCTTTCTGGATATGTCTGGTTTCTAAATATATTTTAATTTTATTTTTCTGATGAACCATATGGCTTATTATGGCTTATTAGATTTGTGTACAGTCTTCTATATGTTTATATTGACTATGAGTTGTAATAAAAAAAAATCCATTCATCGTTTGCTTGAAAATAATTACGAAAATTAATAAATAATTACGAAAATAATTACGAAAAATACACCCTTTTTGTGTGCTGCCCCCTTAATCTAGCTTCTCAGAATGCTTTCAAACGAATGTTCTAAAACAAATGCGTCACTTTTAGCAGCTGTCAATGGTGAAAATAATATGATATTTTACATTTTCAAAGGAATATAAAGGTCATTATTTCTTTGAAAACTCTCTTGAATTGTTTTTTTTTTAATGTTGGGTATGTTTTCAGGTTTGTGTAGAAATAATAAAATCAGTTTACATTTGTCTGAATATATTTTTTTAAATTGTCTCCAAGTTTTTTTTTTAAATTTACTATTCTGGTAAACTTCTTACAATATTTTCATTCTGGTAAACAGAAAACAATTGCAAATGTTTGATAATAATTGTATGTTTCCTTTGGGGGGTGCAGATATACGTTCACCGTTCATCTCATTTTCGGCTGTTGTTATTTAGTGTGTAAAAAAGAACTGCAGCATTATATGTTTGAGAACAAAGGCAAAACCATCAGCACATTGACATTTGAAGTTTCTTAATTTTTGGAATTCACTCACACTTTGGAATTTTTGGAGTTCAGGAATAATTTTTGGAATTCACTCATATTATCTTTGAAACTAAATTCCATACTTTCAAAATTATTCTCACTGCTAGTAGTAATGTAGTGGTCACGGTCAGTGTGTGAGAGAGATGCAAGAAAAAGATCCCTTTTTTCCTTTGGAGGAAACAGACCTACGTACATTGCGTATCTCTTCTTTTGAATTAGCTTTTTTTTTTTTTTTTACATTAACTCCACACAGGAGGCCCTGAGGAAAAAATAATTTCCCTCAAGGCCTATGTCATCTTTGAGGATGCTGTGTGGAGGGTGTTTTTGAGGAGAGGAAGGAGTGAACATGGGTTTTGAAGAGACCCATATTGTAGGAAGGAGGAAACACAGAGGCCGGCAAATCGTTCCACAGCCGAGCTGTTGAACTCAAGAACGAGTCGTAGAAACGACCCGTTCTCATGTGACTAATGTCAACCGTGTACAAATGTTGAGCGCGCGTTTGGCGTGTTTCCCGACTATGCACCGGTGCCGAGGGGATCAATGACGCTAGTTCCTCGGAGCATCTTCCATTGTAATACCGGTAGAACAAGGACAGCATTCCCACCTGGCGCCTGTGCTCTAAAGATTGCAATCCGTTTGTTAGGTTAGGAGAATCTATCAAACGGACCGCCCGTTTCTGCACAGAGTCAAGGGTTTTTTTCAGGTATTTTGGGGCTCCAGACCAGAGGTGGCTGCCAAATTCAACCGTGGGGCGCACTTGCGATTTGTACAGGGCTAGCAGTTGTGTACTATTAAAGTATCTGCGTGCCCTGTACAGTATGCCCAGTTTCTGAGAGGCTAACTTAACTCTGGCCTCGATGGAGCCCCCGTACCTGAGCTGGTCACTTAGAGTTACACCAAGCATATCAATGGAAGGCCTGTTCGGGAGAATGCTTCCGTTGAAGGAGACTAGATTATCATTTCGATCCCTTTTAGACGTGATCAGACATGATTGGGTCTTTGAAACATTATTAGCTGCAGCATTATGGCGATAAGAAACGTATGTTTATTGCCTTTTTGCCATCAGTTTGCCAATCGTCATGGTAATAATAAAAGCTTACATTCCCTAGACTAGTGGTTCTTAACCTGTGTTCGATCGAACCCCAGGGGTTCGGCGGAACAAGACTCAGCCTGAAAAAAAATTACAAAGATTATTGTCACTAAAATTTTATTATTTAGAAATTTCTATTTTTATTTCAAATACAAACATCTCAAAGATAATTTTATCTAGTGTCTAAAATAGCATTTCTTTTTACGACAATTTCAAAAATAAATAAAAATATAGAACATTTAAAATACCTCAGAAGCATTCCGAAATTCCTTGAAATTTCACTTTGACTTGTAGATAAAAATATTTTAAAGACTGAAGTGTTAATATGTATAATGAAAATTTCACAATTATTATTGTATAACTAGTGCCGACCTTTTGTTTTTCTTCCTACATATAAGAGTTATTTCAAATAAATGATTTTTTTAAATTTAATTTTATAATATGGAATCTGATACATTAATAACTTGGTAAATATTTCACCTAGCACGCCCTGCCTGCTGGCTATGTGGGAGTGTGTGAAGCCAGCCCCGACTGCACGAGGGCCAACTCCAATTCAGGAGGTGCCAACTCGGCCTCTTCAAAACCTGTTTCCAATGCTCCGCAAGCCATCATCATTGAGGTAAAGACGTCCATTGATATTTAAATGACTGCCCTGGTGAAAGATCATTCAGAATCAAAAAGTTGCTTAAATTTAGCGGTGCTTGGTGACCAGATCTAGATAGTCAAGGTACACAAAAACCTTGCTCTTGCCCATCTTCTTCCCCTTACCCTTCTCTTTATCCTCATAACTTCAGCCATTATGGTACTGACATACATGCTCATAAATGAGCATGTTTACTTCCCCTTCCACCCGCAAATCTAAGAGCATCCTCACAAATCAACAGCCGTTTGATTTGTGAGCATTTTGGGCGTGACACACAAGCTACTAGGTATCATTTGCTCATTAGTAGCAAGAGAGCATGCTTCTAATGAACATGTCTGTCAGTACCGTTATGGATATTAGTGAGAGGAAAAGAGACAGAGCTACATAGTTGGTTTAGCGTTATCCCTGTCCGCCCTCACCGAACGCAACCCCCTTAAACACAAGTGCATTGACTGAGCAGGTGCGCACGAGTGATGTTATCGGTCCCGTGGCCCCCCCAACAAAATTTATATACTCTTGCCGCCGGCCACCAAAACTAATTGCCGACGCCGGTTTAGATCGTGTTTCTGACCTTGATAGTAAGGTAGACTTAACGATTTCTATGAGACCTTTTAGACATTGTTGGCATGGTAACAATGAATATTTCTATAGTTCTCCTGTATTTAAAATTAAGACGGATGTCTTAATTTTAATGTAATCGGACTTTAAAACATTTTAGAAGTCAATATTTTTTTACGCAATTGTTTTAAACATTCTAACAAGTTTTAATCCCCCCACATATAGAAAATCATTTTATTTATTTAAAACATTATTTTATTTTGTTACTAGCTTTTCCCCGCGGATTCGCTCGCATGGTATTACGGGAAATTACTGTAGCGGTTGAACTTATCAATTATCCCCCCTCCTCCCCACCCCACTCCCTCCCGCATTCCATACATTCAATCCCTTACATTCAGTTTTCAAACATCTAGCCTGCCACCTCAATTTCACAAAGAAAAAAAGAATTATCCAATTTTGTTCATTCGTTCGGAATTTATGCGCTTACAAACATTTCGGATGTTTATTTTTAATTAAATATTTGGAAGTTTGTTAATATAATACAAAATTACACTATTTATTATTCAGTCTTTATAATCGTTACGAATTATATTTTTAATGTAGGAACTCTTATCTGACATTTATTCCAGCTTGTCCAAAAAAAAACAAAACATATTCTAATATTTGAATTTTCTGGGGCAGTAACTGACCAGGGGGCTGAGTACCTACCAGCTTAGAGCCCACAAATATATCAACATCGTTTCCATGGGAATGATTTTTTTCTGACATTTGCAATTAACTCGCTTTTGTTAGCGACAGAAAATGTATAACAAATATAATATATTTATATTTATAATTTCATAACGCCAGAGCTTCCCATCATATACAACATATAGTCTGCGCATATAATTTAGCTTTCTATTGGTGAATGAATTTTTAAAGTCTTTTTATTGGTTAATGCCTGAAAAGGTCATAAACAAACTCGAGCAGTTTCGCATTTATAATATTAGTATGGATAAACAAAATAGAAATACTCTGAACTCGGCTTTGAAAACAATTGTTTTGCGCGTCTTAAAGAATTCTGCTAAGAATTTATATTGGATTCTTTCAATCTTATGTAATTATTATGAACTTCATAATTTGAAGACCAAACTGTGGAAACATTATCTCCTCTAGGAGTGAAAACTTCTTTAGCACCGTTCTATTGGTGGTTTGAAACTCGATGAAACGAAAAATAGTGACACTTAAAAGAGACAAACACATACATCTATTGGATTTATTCTGCGAGAGAATGAGATAACATAATCAGTCTCCTCTTTGTGTGGTGCTTCGTAGCCTTCCCACTCTTGTCTACTTTAGTTTTCTGTAGGTTTCACTTTTACTGCTTGCAAATTGCACACTCTGATTTTTTTTCTATTATTTGTAATTAAAACAGTTATTTGAATCGATGTTTTGTTTGGCAGCCTTCCCGAGAGCTTGCCGAGCAGACCTTCAACCAAATAGTAAAGTTTAAGAGGTATTTGGACTCTCCGGTGGTGCGCGAGCTGCTGGTCATCGGAGGGGTGAACATCAAGGAGCAGATTGCGGTGCTCAATTCCGGAGTGGACATTGTGGTTGGCACTCCTGGCAGGATGGAGGATCTCATCCAAGGAGGTGAATTTTTTTTTACATCTTGGATTAAGGATTATATTAATTGAGGTTTTTTTGTTTATTAAACCCACCCAGGAGGTCCTGAGGAAAATAATTTACCTCGGGACTTATTTTCTCTTTGGGGATGAAGTGTGGAGGTTCTTTTTGAGGATAGGAAAGGGTGAGCACGGGTCTTGAAGAGAGCCATGTTGTAGAAGGGAAGAAACACAGAGACTGGCAAATCGTTCCACAGCCGAGTTGTTGAACTCAAGAATGAGTTGTAGAAAGGACCCATTCTCACGTTGGGTACACATTTTTCAAGTTCCTCAATTATGCAACTGTGCCAAAGGGAACAATGACGCTATTCCTCGGAGCATGTTCCATTAAAATACTGGTAGAATAAGGACAGCATTCCAACCTCAGGGGATTTATCAAAGGCACAGTCCATTTCTGCAGAGTCAAGGGTTTTGTTCAAGTATTTTGGGGCTCCAGACCAGAGGTGGCTGCCAAATTCAACTGTGGGGTGCACTTGCTATTTCTACAGGATCAGCAGTTGAATACAGAGACTGTCTCGTCTTTTTATGTGAATACCGCGCAAGAATACCAACTGCTCCCAATCTTCTATCTGGAGCCAGTGGAACTGATATCTGCTTTTCCCTTCTGAATCCTTATTTATCTCTCAAGTGTTTGTATTATTAATTTTTTACCACAAAGATTTATGTATTATTATTTTGTCCATCAGGATACCTGGCGCTAACCCACTGCCGATTCTTCGTGCTGGACGAGGCGGACGGGCTGCTGACGCAGGGCTTCACCAATATGATCGAGAGTCTCCATCGCCAGATTCCCAAGATCACCTCCGACGGCCGGCGCCTGCAGATGATAGTCTGCTCTGCCACGCTGCACAACTTCCAAGTCAAGAAGATGGCGGTACGTACTGTATTTTTGTCTTAACCCCTCAGGCCTCCAACATATTCTGTCAGAAGGTTAAAATATTTCTACTTTGCAATAAAATTCAAATAAATAGAATATTTCTTATCATATCTGAAAACAAAAAACTGTTTTTAAAAGGTGATGAAATAAGCTATTAAATTTATTAATTTGAAGTAAACATAATTTTTAAAACATAAAAATTTTGAATTCAAACATAAATTTTTAAAAATTGCAAACTTTTCGCCGTTTCATGTGAAAGTAATTAATAAAAATTTGTCCAAAATTTCAATGTTTTTTCAAAATGGGGTCGGGAACTTTGGTTTCACAAATGTGTTGGCATATAAATTTGGTTGTATAAATTATTCAAAACATTCTTGAACCCTCCTGGTGTCAAAAATATGGTTTTGTGGTTTGCCTCCAGTTCGTCGAAATGAAATCCTGATTTCATGTTAGGGCAAGTCTATCAATTTGGATATCTATGCTATACTTATATTCAGAGAAATGATTTGAAATAAAATGGTCACCAAACATGGCTAAAGCCATTTCAAGCAATGTTTCAATTCTAAATGGTGATGATTCACCAGGGCGATCCTGAAATTATCGACCACTCTGAAACATGCCTCATGTATACATACCATAATGAATGAATTAGTTGCAAAATAACACAAATTAATCAAATAAAATTTACTTGCGAAAGCCGTGACTTAAACTCGCGACTTCCGAATTCGTAGCCAAGGATCGTAAACACTCATCCACGGAGGCCATCAAAATGCCTTTACATTGCCCCCTGCTAAATCACCAAATGTAGCGAACCACTTTGGGTGACCTATGGCAGAGGTTATCCAATATATGGTTCCCGGGGTGGTGGTACCCATTCCCGACTCCCAAATTGCTTTGTTCTTGGTAAATAATATTGGTTCATGGATGTTTACCATTTTGTTTCCAGGAGAAACTCATGCACTTCCCCACCTGGGTGGACCTGAAGGGAGAAGACGCAGTTCCCGATACAGTCCACCACTGCGTCGCCATCGTGGACCCCCAGAAGGACCGCTCCTGGGAAACGCTTCTCAAGGGCAAGTAAGTCTAGGAGTCTAGTCTCTTTTGCGATTGGCTATATTCAATCCTTGCTACATGCTCATATATAATGTATGTGATGTTTTTATTTTTTTTTATTTATGTCTTAGGCACCTTCAAACCGATGGTGTTCACGCCATGGACAATGTCCGCCCTGGGGTAAACAGTGCAGAATGCCTTTCTGAGGCCGTCAAAATACTGAAGGGGGAATACTGCAAGAGGGCCATAGATGAACACAAAATGGACAGGTATTTACATTAAAATTCACTACTAAAATTACGAATGTTACCAAAACATAGCTTTTTGTAATCTCGAAAAGTCCCGAACCTGCGTTGAATTTTGTATCGGTATTCCAAATCTATGCTACCAGTTTTATCACTTAATTTACTCAAGCACATCTTCAAAATACCCTGTACAAATAGCGCAATCAGTTTAGAAATGAGTTAAGTTAGCCTCTCATACTGGGCATACTGTACAGATCCCACAGATACTTTAATAGTTCTCATCTGTTAAACATGTACAAATCGCAAGTGCGCCCCACGGATCAATTTAGCAGCCATCTCTGGTCAGGAGCCCCAATATTTGAAAATACATCCGTCTGGTCCGGGCAATCCGTTTAATAGATTCCCCTAACTTAACAAATGGATTACAATCTTGGCACAGGCATCGGGTGGGAATGCTCTCCTTGTTCTACCGGTATTTCAATGGAAGATGCTCCGAGGAACAAGCTTCGTTGATTCCTTCGGCACCAGTGCATAGTTGAGCCAAAAGCATGCCCAACGTATGTACACGGTTGACATTTTTTATCACATGAGAACGGGTCGCTTCTTCAACTCATTCTTGTGTTCAACAGCTCAGCTGTGGAACGATTTGCCGACCTCTGTGTTTCCTCCTTCCATATAACATAGGTCTCTTCAAAACCACTGTCTCTTCATACAGCATTTCAGATGTCATGGGTCCTGAGGGAAATTATTTTTCTCAGGGCCTCTTGTGTGAAGTAAATGTAAAAAAAAAGTTCTTTGTGGAAAAGCCAAAGATTGCGACGTTGTACTAGATATGAGAAGAAGGGAAAAAGTCGAAGGAATAGAACTTTTCTCTATTCCTTCTACCTGCCAAAATTCCTCATTGGTGGTGTCAAAGTCCCACTTATTAACTCTTGTGTGGCTGTTGATGTAATTCTAGAGATTTTTCTTTGTTTCAGGGCCCTTATTTTCTGCCGCACGAAGAACGACTGCGACAATCTGGAGCGCTACCTCGTCAGTTGTGGCCCGCAGTACACATGCGTGTGTCTGCACGGGGATCGCAAACCGCATGAGCGCAAAGCCAATCTGCAGGCCTTCAAGGACTGCAAGGTGCGCTTCTTCATCTGCACCGACGTGGCCGCCAGGGGGCTGGACATCACCGGATTACCCTTCAGTGCGTATTGATTTTAATTCTACATCTTTAATCATTCCCTCTGCACATCTGCCCTGATGATGGATGCTGTAATGCTCTCCAAAACATTGGCTAAAGAAAGAGGAAGCACAATACGTCATAATAACTCAAAAATTAACCATAATAATACTTTTGGGCACGAAAATCTTAAGTCATGCCAAAAATATATCTTTTTTTTTCAGTCATAAACGTGACTCTACCAGACGAAAAGGCCAACTACGTTCACAGAATCGGCAGAGTAGGTAGAGCAGAAAGAATGGGTCTTGCCATTAGTCTTGTATCCAGTGTACCAGAAAAGGTAAAGCATCATTTAAATGCTCATTTTTCTTACCGTCTCAGAAAGTTTTTTTGATTCAAATGACCCCCTTCCACAGAGTAAGGAAGAGATAGAGCTGCCCATATTGCTGAGAGGAACAAAGTTATGCGGAGCAGGGGGAGTGGCGTGTTTTGGCTTGTTTCCAAAACTTAATATTCATTTTCTTACACTTATAGTTTGACACTTTTACAAATGTGTTATAATTTACCAGCCTAACTCATTTTTAGCTTCACTACGCAACCCGAGTTCAGTTTTTAACGGTTTTTGCGAACATTCCGATCCTGCAAATCGTTACTTTAAAGAACTTTGATTTTCTGCAAGTCTATCTCTTCTGATGTCAGTGCCCCCACCTGATAAATCTGTTTTTTTTTGTGTGTTGCCGTATTCAAAATAACATTTGTTTTATTTTAGGTATGGTATCACGGAGAGTGGTGCCCGTCGCGAGGTAAGAACTGTTCCAACACACAGCTCACGGATAAGAAGGGATGCTGCATTTGGTACAATGAACCTTTGGTAAGAATTACTTTTATTTACTATTAATTAAACGGTTGAATGCCTCGGTATTTACGGATGAAACTCGAAAATTTCGCGATGTTTTGACTTTTGACGTAAATTTTGTGGGTTAATTTTATGCTTTGGTATATAATATTTACCGAAATACGTTTCTTGAACAACAAACTACGCTTACAAACAACTTTACTTGCGTTTATTAGACAAATTGATAGGTTTATCGATCTTTTTATGAGACGCGACGCTGAAAGTTTGACAGCTCGAATCGCGGCAGAAATGCCCCTTTCCAAAGTCATAGAAATGTCCAAAGACAATTATTTGAGTGGCTAAGTGTGTTTCTTTTATCTGTTCCGTCAAGAACAAGAATGCCCCAAGCGATTCTGACCTTGTTCTTCATACATTTTCTTTATACATAAGGTTTAAAATCGCATATCAAAAAGTATTTTTTTAAATTTTTTATTCGGCTACAGGGCGCGCACCGGCGCCCCAACGGCACGCGACCTGTTAAGTTATGACTGCCTCAGGACCGTCTGTTTCAACGCAAAGCTAAATTGTGAGCTAAATTTTAACCATCAGAATGTTAAATAAGACCAAGTGTACCTTAGCTAAAGTAATGATTGTTAGTGTGGCCAGTCTAAAAAGCAGAATATTCTTCTAAATTATTTTAAAAAACGCACTGCATTATTTTTTGGTGCGGCCACACTGAAAATTAAATTTTATAACTACAACAACTTTCAAAATATTCCGCTGTATTTAATTTTGCACCATTGTAGGATCTGATAGCTATGTCCCTGGTGTTAGTAATAAATTACGACCTAATTATTTATACAATATTACGGGTAAAAAATATAATTAACCTTTCAGTAGTTGTAATATCTCCTTGAATTTGATGTGTCACAAATTTTACGAGATCTTTCGACATGTGATACTGTGCCAAAAGTTTGGGATCGTCCCAAATAACCATATTATTTACACAAGGTCGAAATGTTTTTGATTTTCGCTGCAAGACATATTGAATGAGGAATTCATCGTCACTATCATCGTCTTCTATATTAATCATGAATAATATTCAATGTTGAAGCGCGCAATCTCTTACCTTACCTCCAACAGAACTGTCAAATATGTAAAAATGGCAGAGTGACTCTGGAGCAGAGGTTCCTAAACTTTTTTTCCTCGTAGACCACTTTCAAAATTTTACTGGTCACAGTGGACCCCCTGCTGGTACACTTCTACCATATTCTCAAAACTCGACAAGCGTTGTACTGAATATTGAATGGCAAATTCGAGATTATATTTGCCAAGATGGGGGGAGGGGGGAAATTTTGGCTTTTTTTTTTTAAATGCAACTTTAACCCTTA
Organism: Glyphotaelius pellucidus; assembly: GCA_936435175.1. Taxonomy (NCBI): domain Eukaryota; kingdom Metazoa; phylum Arthropoda; class Insecta; order Trichoptera; family Limnephilidae; genus Glyphotaelius; species Glyphotaelius pellucidus. Next base: position 25,878,324 of record OW386556.1, read on the forward strand.
TGTATAAAGAAACCGTATGAAGGACGCAAGGTCAGAATCCATTCTTGCTTGTGCCAATACCATTATTGACGTAGCCAATGGTTTCATTCATATAGCAACACTAGAATATTTTTAAATACATTTATCTATGACTTAGCAGATCGACTTTTCCAACTGTCAATGGCGAAAAATACTATGTTTTTTGTTTTGAAATGCTTATAAAGGTCTTTATTTATTTGCAAACTCCTTTGAATTGTATTTTTTCGTGTTGGGTATGTATTCAGATTTGTGTAGAAATAATAAAAACAGTTTATATTTGTGTCATTATATTTTTTGACATATTATTACCATCATTATCATTAAAATTTCTTTTAGTCTAGCAAGCGTTGAAACAGACTGCCCTCAATCTCAAATACTTACACAATTTTATGTTTTCATTTGCCATGTGAATAATTATTACCTTTTTTTCCTGCAGTACCTCGGTGAAATAGAGGAGCATCTCCTAGTCACAATTCAACAGATTGATAAAGACATTAAGGTTCCCTGCAATCAATTTGATGGAAAAGTAACTTACGGAGAAAAAAAGCACCAATCTGGATCTGGTTACAAGGTAAAGCGATGTCGTATTAAGGTGGTGATTGACTTGAGCGTGTGTATATATTTTTTTTATTGTTTTTATTTCTTGCCGGGGCAATCCCAATGAGTTACAGAACTCATTTTAGGACAGGAGGAATATACAATTCATAGATGGGAGGAAATAACAATTTTACATAGGAACTTAGATATAAAAAAATATAAATTTCACATAGAATGTAGACGAAAAAGAAAGACAGGTTAAGTAGAACAAACAACAATAGAGTACAATTAAAGAAAAAAGGAACAAGTTTATACATTATGGATGATTACAACTAAATTAAAAAGAAAATAAGAGAAAAGGAAACAAGACATAATTGAACATGACAAGAAAATTACAGATTAAATTAAAGTTTCATCCGTAAACGTATTTAAAAATATTCTGTTAAAGCATTACTCTGAATTTTTTTATTTTGCTGGATTCCTTTGTACATATCTAAGCAAATTATATAGTGTATAGGCAATGTAGTTCAGAGATTTTATCCCATATTTTGTAGTATGTGTTTGAGGTACGCGGATTTTATTGCTATTTCGAGTATTGTGAGGGTGGATGTCTTGATTGTAAAGTGGCTTGATGTTAGTGTGAGTTGATTGTTGAGTAATTTGTAGGATGGTGCTTGTGATTTCATGTTTAGGAAGGACTGTGATTGGAAGAATACCGGAAACTTAATAGATGTCTCTGACATGGGTGTCCCATATAATTCTCCTGTTTTGTTTATGGTTGAAACTGTTTTTTTTTTCAGAACCACGTTAGTCAACTTGTTCCTGTTGTCAGACAATTGGCTGATCTCGAATCGCAAGCCCAGCTCTATTACCTGAAGGCACATCACAAAACTGCTGCGTAAACTCGCATTGAAGGGATGAATTTAATTAAAATTAATAACTCAATCTATTTTCTCGAATAACGCTTATAACTAATGTCTTAAAAACTGTATTAATGGCTTAAGCCGTTCTATTGTTATCTGTAATCCATTCTGATTTGTCTACTACAGTCCCTGACCACATTATTAGCCCACCATTTTTTTTTCAATCTCCCGACTAAACATTTTAAAATATTGCATTTTTTAGCAATAATTTCACTTTATTAAAGCATATTTTTAGTGAAATAAACCACACAACTGCTTTATCTTCATTCATTAAGTTTTTTTGTCATATTTTGTCAAAAAAATATCTTGGGTTAGTTAAGTAAAGCAATATATAGGTTGTCCCAATAGTCAACAAACAATAAAAAAATCGAAGGTGGGCTAATAAATTTGCCAAAGGATTGTAATGTATTATAAACAAAACTATGTAATTGTGTTTATCTTAAAATTATAGTGAATTAAATAGAAATGTGTGTAGTCTCCTGTTTTATTTTTACTCACTTTAAAAACCTTTGTATTGCTCAATTTTTTTTATTTACTTTTCAGTGATCAACACCTAGTTTCTCTCTTTCTACTAAATAGAAAATGTTTCAAATATATTTACTCTTTTTTATTAGTTTACAAATGATTTCTAGGGGTAATTGAGCTCTTGTCCGGAATAATGTTGTATCAAACAAACTATCAATGTTGAGTTATTGATGGAATGGATGGATGAGCATATTAATATGCATCTTTTAAGGTAGGTATTAAGGCAATGAAAAATTTTTTAGGCCTGTGGTGGTAGCCTTTTAAAGTTTGTCTTGTGGAAGAATGTTGTATAATGCCGTTTATCGAAATTATGGCGCATGGTTTAATTTATGGGAATACATGGCAAAAATGAAAGTTTTATGGTTTCAACTAAAAAGTCTTTGAAGGCAAAAAGCTAAAGAATTCAGGAAAGTAGAATTTTTCCAGAAAAAATATTATTAAGCCTTCTTTTTAGCCATTGAAACAGTTTTGGGAATAAAGTTGTATGTTGATCTCAAGACAATTTCTAGAACGTAAATGGTTTCATTTATTCATATCTTTCTTTTGCTTTTTAAGCTCAAATACATCAATGAGATGTGTACATTTATGAAAGAAGAGGAAGTTGCTTTCTGTAAGGTATGAAGAGTAAAAAAAAAGAACATTTTGTGGAATAACGTGAGTGAAATTTTTTATGTACCTACAACATTATTCCACAAATTCTAGTAATAAACTCTAATTTACTTGACTTTCTACATAGACTTTCCATTTAAGACTCGTAAGAATTGTATGTTTTATGTATTTTAAATATAAAATGTTATGAAACATAACTGGTTTCGTTTTTTCAATTTTTCTCAAATTAAGAATATTGTTGGATATAACATTCTTCTGGGCAAGGGTTCAATTATTTCCCTACCCGCTGCATTTTATTCACGCATTATGGAAATTAAGGTTTAATTTAACAAATACAACAAGTATTTTCATGTAAGTAATAGGTTATTAGGTTCGTAGTTCGGGTTAATTGAGTAATTTAATCATACTTAGATCGAAACTAAACTTTCACGAATGACATCTCCATACTAAAAAAACAAATTCAAAATGGCCCAAAAAAATCCAAAATGACCTAAATAAATTGTTTCATTCTACAATGAGCTCACTTTTCAAGAATCCTATTGGTTGAGATTGTGTGGGTGGAATTTCGCTTCTACTGCATGTGAACTGCACTCAATTTTTTTTTTATATAAAGACCTCAAGAGTTCCACCTACGCTCGTCTGGATCACCAAAATGGGGTGTATTGTGACGCTGGAGGTAGTGGGGGGGGGGAAGAGGATGGTGGAGAATTACCTGGCTATTCATAACTGGTCATTAAACGTGGCTAATAAGTGCGGCGGGTAGATAAATATTTATGTTTTACATATTTTGAAATGTTTCGGAATCGGATAGATCGATCACCAATAGGTTCGATTGTGCCCATCACTACTTCGAACTCTAAAACCATAGACAAATAATCAATTCGCATATTTTTTCTGAAGTTGACGTTTTCCTGTTCCCTGATAATTTTCATAATGTTGAAGCAATTTGCTAATATCTCTATAAATCAAGTCAGAAATTATGCGTTCAAAAGTAATTTGAAAATAAAATGGATACGTCCAGAGAAAATATCTTGCGTCAAACCCTTAAAAAGTGGGGACTTGGAATCTATGCCAGAAAGACCTCTTGAAGATATTGTATTAAGTTTTAGAGACTCAAAAGAGCTTGAAACGTACGTATTAGCTAATTTGATTTGCATTTTATTTTTAAAACTCCGGTTCATTAGTTTTCTTATCGTGTAAGTGATTATCTCGCAACGAATATACGATAAGTGAGGTTATGTATTCATTGGCTATTCTTGTTGTTTTTGTTTCGCTATTTTGATATATTTCACTGCGGTAAAAATTATCAATAAGAATGATGACACGCAATTGAATGGAGGAAGAATTCGGTGACACTTCAGAAATTTATGACACGATCGGGTGAATCAAATACTTGACTCGAATCACGTTAAAGTCATGTATGTAAAACATATAACCATGAATCTAAATGCCCTGGACACAGCTGTTGGAAAACAATTTAAAGCCGCAGGGTGAGAGAATAGATGTATGAAAAATGCATTTATCTAAAAAAATATTTGAACAACATCCAGTTATCAAATACCCGCAAAATAAACACTTTGTATACAAATAATTTCAAAAGATTGTCACGCAAGATGGCTGCCGAGCGATTTCCCCTCACCCTGTATTTGGCTTCAATGTCATTCACACCACAGTGCACTAATGCTCTGTCCAAGGCTTGTTAGATTCAAGTTCGTTCAGAAGAGATGTTTGAATGAATGAAGCAAGCAGTGCGTGTGGCATTCCAACTTCTGTCTACCCGTGCGGCAAAATGGCGTGGCAGCTTATAACGCTATTATTACTATTTCAGAGCTGACGAGTCTGTGAGAAAGCTGTGTTCGATTGGTCACCATGGACACAGATATTCGTACCAACTCATGAGAAAAGAATTAATGGATAGGGTCAAACGCCATCAATATGACGAGAACTCCCATGAAGTGATAAGTAAGCTATCTCTTTAATACAAACAACTTCGTAATCATAATATAGTCATCATCATCATCTTCATTCCCTTATCCTATTCGGGTCGGGGACCCATTGCATCGACAAGGCTTCTCCATACGTCCCTGTCTTGTGCTGACTGTTCGGCCTCCGTCCATGGCAGCCCCATCCTCTCCTCAGTTTTTGGAGTTGCCTCGCCCAGCTGTGTCTGGGGCGGCCCATTGGACGTCTACCCTCTGGAATCGCACTTTATACATATACGTATCATAGTATGGTCGAAAATTATTGTCTTGTCTATCTTCTTCTATATCTTCTATATATTAATACGTGAAGCAAAAACTTTGTACCCCTTTTTACGAAATTTGCGCGGACGGAGGAGTATGAAATTTCGCACACTTATAGTTTATATAGAGAAGGAGTGCAGAATGCTAATATTTTTTTAAATTGTGCATAAAAAATACATTAAATTAATAAAAAAAATATTACAATTATGGTCGAATTTCGACCATTGGGCGACCAGTAGTTATTATTAATAATTCATTTTGTTTGACAAAAACTGATGGTTGTGTCGTAAATAACTTAACGATACATTGTAAGCAGACAGTTGATAGCCTATTTTGCCTAGCTCTTCCAGAATGGATATATTGGTGCGCCTGGCTGTTCATGGAACCCTGAACGTTTTTTTCCAGCGCCACATTTTGTGAAACCATTTTATGATTTTTTATTTATTTCTTAAAAACATTACGTATTGCATTTTACGATGCTCTTTGGCCGTCCAACTAGGAAATTTACGCATTTTAGGACAGTCGAAATGAGCAGATTTATTTTAGCATGTAAAATATTATATAACGTTATTTATTGTTTCAGTTGCTGCTATGACAGCAAAAATAAGACACTTTCAAAAGAATTTAGAAGTAAATCCCAGAGAGAAAAGAGCTAAGGTAAGTCAGTAACCAATGTTAGTTCCCAACTGCTCTCAACTTTATGGAGACAGTAGAACTATGGCGTTCCTAATCGGGGTATGTTGTGAGGATGAAGGGAACGGGATGTGGAAGAGGAATGTGGTGAAGTGCTCAACTATCTAGATATGTTCACCAAACATGACTTATGTCATTTCAAGCAAAGTTTCGATTTTGAATGATTTCACCAGCACGATACTGAGAGAATCTATCATTCTGTCGCCATTCAAATTGTATACTAAACTTGAGAGTTTTTAAAATTTAAAAGTGAAATATTACCAGGTCATAAACTAATATACTTACTTACAATAGTGTGATAATTGTTGCGCTTTGTTTAAAGAGTACTATTTGTAATGTTTCCAGGTTTTGTGTAAGGAGTTGATAGACAAGAGGAAAAAGTTTCTTAAGTTTCTAAGGCGATGGGACTACAAACGATTCGAGTGGATTTTGGAGAGATTATCCCTTGAGTACAAAGCACCTGCAAGGTAAAATGAAGTGTATAAAAGCAAAGGCAGCAATCTCCAAAATATCGGAAAAAAGTTGTAAATCAGTTTCATAGTGATTCGATTTGAGAACCTAAATTCAATTTGGAAATCTGGTTAGTTACAAACTCAGCTTTCTCCCATCAAAATCAGAGTTTGAAAATATGTATCAAAGGCAAAGATATCAACATGTTTTTGCCTTTTTTTAAAGAAAACGAAAGTGGAGATTGCTGCCTTTGCTTCTACACACCTCATATATCATATCCCAAGTTTGGTACACATAATATGTAGTTGTAGAAATCTTTGTTTTTTTTTTCTTTTAAAAGAAAACTACCTTCCCAGAAGGACGATTCTGTATCTTTTGTCATTACTATGCATTATCGGTTGTCAAATTAATATGATTTTCTATGGCTTTCAATAGCTTGTCTATGCCTGATGTATGTTGATGTCAGTTGGTGTGGATTAATTACTGTTTAAAAACACGAATTGCCATTTATTAAAACTACTTACACGTGAACCTAAAAGGCTTTCATAAATGACTTTTGATATTTGTACGCGATGACAATCGATTCGCAAATTTTCCCGTGACTAACTAGGATTAAGCGACAAACGCACCGCCATCTCTAGCGTTAGCGTAACTACTTTTAAGAGTTGGTGTGTCTTAACACAAGCGCAGTATTTAACTCATTAGCGCGATATCGAATAACGCATTTAAGAATATTGAATTCTGCCATATTTATATGGCTGAATTCCGGCTATAAACCTGACAATTTTTAACTGAATTTTTTTTTTTTTTACCCAAAAAACATTTTGTAGTTTGCCAACGCAAGAAACACTACAAATGATTTAATAGGTTGTAGTGTTTCTTGCGTAGGTAGAAACAAATGTGTGCGGATGTGACTTGCAAGTATGAGTTAATATAGTTGGGGAACATAATGTGAACATGGTTTTATATCATCACTTATTTCGAAGTTTGCTCATATTTTGGGAAGTTAGAGAATTAATTTATTGATTGTGTTGCAACTTCATGTGGGTAATTGTAATGAGCCCCGTTTTTTTTTCAGTTTCTTCCACTGGATTACGAGGAAAGAGTCCCTAACCAAGCTGACGGATATCCACTGCGAGGAGATAAAGAAGAAGAAGATGGAGGAATACAAGGCGGTGCTGATAGCGCAGCGGGAGAAGCTGCTGAAGGAATTCCAGTTGGACCTCAGTGACGAGGACCACCAGGCCATGTACCAGAAGCTGACCGTCGAAACTCAGCAACGTCTCACCACTCAAAATGCAATTCAAGAAAAGCAGACTTGAGTTTTGATAAACTGGTATGATTACCAGCATTTTATAGATAATTAGTTAATAAATTATACACAAAATAATAAATAAATTGAATTTTCATTGACACCCTGTCGTCACGCTGTCTCTCCCACTTTTTTTTAAGTGAAAACTTCTTTAGCACCATTGTCATTTGAAACTCGATGAAACAAAAAAGCCACACTAAAAAGAGACAAACACATACTTCTATACTTAGCCTGCGAGAGAATGAGATAGAATAATCGGTATCCTCTTTGTGCGGTGCCTCGTAGCCACTCTTGTGTACTTTAGTTTTCTGAAGGTTTCACTTCTATCGCATGTGAACTGCACGCTTGTATTTTTTTTTTCAAATATGAAACCCTTTCAGGTGTTTGCCTGGAACCAGGGGACTATGACATTTCCAATTGGGGCATATTGTGGGGCCAAAGGAAGCGGGAGTTGAGAAATGCTACTTTTAGTGAAATGGGTCAAAATTTTTCTTTCACATGATTACCTCTTATCCACTGGAGTGACCATGCAAAATAATAAATTTTCCTTGGTTGCTTGAGATTTCAAGATCATTTTTAAAATTTTTCGCCAACATTAAAAAAAATCATACCTTGCAATTTTAACATGGAAACATAAAAACTTATAGTGCTATATAACCAACGAATTAACCTGTATGTTACCATTTATCTCATATTTTTAGGATTTATAAAAAAGAATATTAAAAAATCGTAAAGTTTATAACCGCGCGAATCCTGCGTGTTTGTTACTTTGAAACTCCGTGAGAGGTACTTATTCGAGTTAACATAGAATATTTTCGATTTCTGTATGTTGTCTGTGGTATTACTTGATAATGAAAGGTGCGTATCTATGGAAAAAGGACTTAATTTTAACCGTGAACAGCTGATCAGAAATTCTGCATGAAAAAAATATTTTAAAATTTATTTTTAACATCGTTCTAAAATAGTCTACGAAGTTTGGGTTTGCAGCATCTATGGTCATAATAGATAAAACATTTCAATAGCTTCGTTTTAAAATAAATGGCTGGCCATGGAAATGTTTTAAATAATTACAAAAAATGTTAGATGGTAGGAAAATGTGGTCCAATTCTGGACCGCTATCAATCGCAGAAAAATAAAAGTGGTCCATTTTACAACCATAATCGCTCCAGTGGATAAGATTTCCAACTGCTTTCTGTCCAAAGCCAGTGGGAATGAGGCATCCCGTGAGGTCGAAGGGAGTGGGATGGAAAGAGTAAGGTTGGGAAATATCTGACCATTCAGTTCTGATTGTCTAACTCGGTTAAAGCCATTTCAAGCAATGCTTCGATTCTGAATGGTTTACTACCTTGCCATGTTTCTTCTTTTCTTTTTATATGAATACCGCACAAGAGTCCCAACTTCTCCCGTTTGGAGCCAGTGGGACTATGACATCCCCAATTTATAATTCTTCTGTTTTATACAAGAGTTTTAGCTGCCTGGAGCCAATGGGACTTTTTGGGAGCCGCATCTATGAATGGTTAAGGAAGTGGGTGAGGAAAAGGAGAACTGGCGAGGAGTGCCTGGCTATGCAGATCTTGTCAATAAGCCAGCTACAGTCATTAAAAGCAATTTCTGAACATTTCAGTCCAGAGTAAAAGAGTTAGCCTCTCTGCAACGCAGATCGTCTCAAGTTTTGTAGGACAGTAAAACAATTACAATTTATCAAAAAAGTTTAATTGTATAAATGTGTAAAATATGTATAAAAATAAGCAATATTCAAGTTGCATTAAAATAACTAAATATAGCTCAACAATGTCATTTAGCAACAAACTAAATTCTTTCAACCATACAGAAAAAAATATCTACAGGCTATCCTTTATAATAATATTTAATTGGTACATATAAAAAATCAAAATACATATTTTCAAAAAAAAACACTTTGGCTATATGTATCTTATGTACATACACAATAATTATTATTCAGCAAGTTAATAAGTTTAATTTATTAATTTGATTTTGAGTTTCATAATCCTAAAAATTATTTTAGATATCTCGAGAAACAAATCATTTAAAATCATTCCTATACAAAACATAATCAACTAAAAACATAATTAGATAAATATTAAAATAAAGAAATCACTAAATTACAAAAAAATTGCAGTTACAGATCAGTCCAATAAGCCAGTTAATATTGTTAAAAAAAAAATCCCAAAATATGTGGCGTATATTTTTTTATTAGATTCTTCGGACATAACAAATTTATTAATTAAAATTATTATTTATTCTAATTATTTCTCCGTACAAAGTACAGATATATTTTTAATCATTAACAAACATTTTGGACGGAGTTGTTAAATCAAAAATATAAATATTATGAATTTTTATCAACTATCTAATGAAAATATAAATAAAACGTATACTTATCTAATATTGATAAATCTTCATTGTAATAATGCATAACAGACGTTGTTATCCCATGTTAATTGCCCGTTTATAAGGTTTTTAAATAATAGAAAAGTGAAAGTTATCATTTTATCAGTTAATTATTTGAATACAAAAATAATATTTTATTTGAACACTGAATAGATAAAACGATAGAAACGCGTTGTGGGGGTGTCTGTGTGCACGAAGTAAACTCAATTTTATCTTATTTTCTTGATAAAATATTTTCAAATAACGAAATTCTTTCTTGAACAAATAATCAATTTCATTGACCCATCCGTGACTAGAAGCCGAAAGGTCTTACATAATTGACAACATCAGTTTTTTTTTTTCAAATGAGTAAAGATCGCACTTCTAAAGATTTTCTGTTCAGTTTATTTGAAATTGTTCTATACATGCGTGATACAGCCAATATACAGTGTTCTGAAACTAGTGAAATACATTATTAATTAATTTAACAATTGGCTTCACAATACCTAGACCGACAATGCCCATAATAATAATATAATAAATGTACAGAATAATTTGTTTGCGTTGCATTGGAAATTGAACTTACAGCTTCCCAAATCAAATGCAGTACTTATATCATTGCACCAAGGAGATTGTTACAACTGGAGATAGAAAGATAGATCAGTTCTAAATAAATCAAATTAGATTGATACAAAACGAATAACTAGTGAATGTGATAATTCTTTGTCCTGTTTCACAAAATTTATATTAATTAGCTCTTTATTTCTTCTCTGAGAATATTCTTAAGTCCATAGTCTAACCTGCAAATTTTTATGTTGCAAAAGAGAAAGAGAGATTCATTAACAGATTATTTTGCATCTCGCAAAATAAGACACTTTGATTTCATAATCACAAAATAGTTTCTCATGCCCACCAATTTACTAAGCAAAATTCAATTTATTCAAGACATGATATTGCAAGACATGACATCGTCAACTGAGCAAAGAATACTGCCTAAATGACATTGAGCGAGTTTACAAGCTACTAGCTGGGAAATTCACTACCTGTTAGTAAACTCGCTCAGTGTAATCGTATTACTATCTAACTAGCAGATTGTGGACAATCTACGAAAAAAGTTGAAAGGTGGTCAACTTTACTCGCTACTCCCTAGCATTTGCCTTAAGATGGCGGCCCACGAACAGCTGATTTCGTAACTGTCAGAATTAGTTCTCGCGGGAGTCGTTATTCTCGCTACCGGCTAGAGTGTGGCGCTAGCTGTGAGTTCAAGTTTTCTACAAAATGTGCTTGGCGCGGAAGTTGTTATTTTAGCTGTTACTGTCAGTTAGCGAGTACAGTAGTTTGTGTGTCATCATGACAATCTCACTCGCCGATTCACCCGCTTTTAAACTTACCGGCTAGCAGCTTGTAAACTCGCTCAATATAATCGAGGCTTTAGCGACATATGATCCAAAAAACACTTTTTTAAGAAATTCGATAGAGAAGTAAATTCCACCTATGTCTGTATACTTGATTCATAATATTACCACTAGATAACGCGCACAGCGGGAAATTAGCAATACCAGACAACCGACATTGGTTATATGTTCCCCGGCATACTTATGTACAATATGCAGTCGATTAGGGAAAACTTAATAACTTGCCTTTGACAGTAAATGGCAAGAGAAGGCACCATGTGGCAAATTCAATGATTTTTAGAAAATATAACATGCGTCGTTCATCAACCAAGCATTTTTACTGAAATACTAAAATTTAAAAATCAAATCAATACTAAACCACATATTTGTCAACTTTTCAGAAGAAAAAAAATATGTGTTGTAAAAATTATGGCAACCAATATTGTCACTTCTTTAGTAGAAATGAAAAAAAAATTAATTCTCAATTTAAAGACAATTCAGCAGGTAATTCAATAGAGTTGTCAAATCTTCATCTTTTAACATCTGTTCAAACCATTAAAACCATCCACTTACCCATTTTGGAATTTAAGACTAATGTTAAGATTCTAAAAATTCCAAAATATATGAACATAACGGTTTTGGCATTTTTTTATTAAGTTGCTACCACAGTTGATTGCTGGATCATGATAGAGCTCTATATATATTCGTAACGTTTGTAAATATATATTTACTCTTCATAGAAAATTCTCAACTGAGGTGGCTTGGGCACATACTTAGAATGACCAAATTCCTAGGAAAATACTGAGTGCGATTCCAGAGGGTAGACCCCCAGTGGGCCGCCCCAGACACAGTTGGACGAGACAACTCCTGAAACTGTGCGAGGAGAGGATGGGACTGCCATGGACGGAGGCCGAACAATCAGTGCAAGACAGTGACGAATGGAGGCGCCTTGTCGATGCAGTGGGTCCCCAACCCGAATAGGCCAAGGGGAAGAAGATGATGATATTTAGTATCAATGTCTCTTAACAGATGTCGTTAGATTAAGTAGTTAAAATGTCTCTCAATAGATGTCACCAATATTTGTAGTTAGGTGTCTCAATAGATGTAATTGGTAGTAGTACAGGATAGAGATAACTGCTGGACGTTTGGGTCTAATACCTGAATGGTTACGAAGGTAGCCGATCATATCCAGTCTACAGGCGGGCGATTCTCCCGCCGCAAATTTAAAGAGAGCATCCTTTAGAACGGACGTTAAGTTCAGTTAGATATTTATTGTAAATACAACATGATAACAAACAAGACTCATAATCTCTGACGAACCGAAGTATTTGAAAGCTACCGATCAACAGAGTATTGTTAATCAGAGGAATTAAAAATACACCACAGTAAACTATGGATGAAACAACAGGACCTAGATGTAAAAGTTTACCACATTTAGTTAATTCTAAATTTCTTTTTACTGATCCAAGCTAATTCATTTGCCAAGTGACAAATTGCCATCAATATTGATTGATTCAAAATTTAAAATGATTACTGATTATTGTGTTTAAATAGATTGGTTGATGTCCAGACGACATGTGCGCCTAATACTATAGGCTGGTGGTGGCGGGGGGGCGAGCGTACGCCTTGGGAATGAACCCGTACCTCCGGGTCTTGGGCGCGTGTGCCCACAGCCAACCCTCCACTGTCTGGTGCAGCAGATCTGCATACACCCACTCGCCGCGCCGCACTGATAGATCATCCGGCGCTTGTGCCTGTGGATACAATTAATAATATGTTAAATTTAACCAACTTTTTCATGGCTTTCAACAGTTTAAGAGGGAATAACCAGACAACCGGAAATATGTAATGTTTAAATCAAATTTTGTACAAAAAAAATTGTTTTTGAAAGATTGTTATTTTATCTAGTATAGTTATGTTTTAAATTTTGAAAAAATAAATTTATTTTTATTATAATAAGGTTATACTGTCAGTCGTTGGCAGATTTGTTAAATTTTCAAACAAAATGTTGTTTTATACAACACATATTTAAAATCATATAATCAATCATACAGTAAAATAAATTTTCTAGGAGAGCTATTTTTCAGAATTTTAAAGTTAAAATAAAATCATTAAAAAAAATCCACGCATGAAAATACTTCAGTTTGTCTATTTATTTACAGTCGTACAAACTAATATATTTCAGATTTTTTTACGCACCTATTTTGCTTAAACATTATTGAAAAATTATAAATACTTATCCATACTAATATTATAAATGCGAAACTGCTCGAGCTTCTCTATGACGCTTTCACGCATTAACTTCTGGTTTGCCGATTGCGCGCCCAGGACGCGCCATAAAAAAAAATAAAAATAAAATTTTGAGATGCGATTTTAAACCTTATGTATAAAGAAAATGTATGAAGGACAAGGTCAGAATCGCTTGGGGCATTCTTGTTCTTGACGTAACAGATATAAGAAACACACCTAGCCTCTCAAATAATCATCTTTGCACATATCTATGACTTTCGAAATGACATTTCTGCCGCGATTTGAGCCGTCAAACTTTGAGCGTCGCATGTCATGAAAAGATCGATAAAACTATCAATTTGTCAAATAAACGCAAGTAATATTATTTGTAAGCATAGTTTATTGTTCAGGGAATGTGTTTCGGTAAACATTATATACGATAGCATAAAATAAATCCGCAAAATATTACGTCAAAGTCAAAACATCGCGAAATTTTCGAGTTTCTTCCCTGGCATTTAAGAGGTTAACCAATAAAAAGATTTTAAAAATTCATTCACCAATAGAAAGCTAAATTATATGCGAAGACTATATTCTGTATATGATGGTAAGCTCTGGCGTTATGAAATTATAAATATTAATATATTATATATGTTATACGTTTTCTGTCGCTAACAAAAGCGAGCTTTGCTAACGTCAGAAAAAAATCGTTTCCATGGAAACGATGTTGATATATTTGTGGGCTCTATGCTGGTAGGTACTCAGCCCCCTGGTCAGCTACTGCTCCAGAAAATTCAAATATTAGAATATGTTTTGTTTTTTTTCGACAAGCTTCTGTTTTGCAATAAATGTCAGATAAGAGTTCCTACATTAAAAATATAATTCGTAACGATTATAAAGACTGAAAAATAAAAAGTGTAATTTTTTATTATATTAACAAACTTCCAAATATTTAATTAAAAATAAACATCCGAAATGTTTGTAAGCGCATAAATTCCGAACGATTGAACAAAATTGGATAATTCTTTTTTTCTGTGAGCTAAAGCTTTATGAAATTTAGGTGGCAGGCGAGATGTTTGAAAACTGAATGTAAGGGAATGAATGTATGGAATGCGGGAGGGGGTGGGGGTGGGGAGGACGGGGGATAATTGATAAGTTCAACCGCTACAGTAATTTCCCGTAATACCATGCGAGCGAAGCCGCGGGGAAAAGCTAGTGATTAATAAATACATAATTACAAAAAATATATCTTTTTAAAAATTTTATCATCACAGGTTGAGCATTTTTATTGCTAACTTGAATGTACATACGTATACATATATTGAAGCAAATTTTGAATGAAATAAAATCGATATTGAGTTAATAGTTGGTAAGGAGAATAATCAATCTTTCTCATCAGAACCGCCTTGCACAATTGCAAGGGTTTTGAATTTTAAATTCTCATCCGCTGAAATTGAATTTTGAAATTTAAATTCTCATCCGAAAAATCTAAATTTGAGTTGAGTACACAATTATATGTAAAAGTATATATTATAGTACCCATAAAGTATATATTATATACCCTCTGTCTGATGTAATACTCACATAACTCATAAACACCCCACATCAATCATAGTGCACAAAAACTTGTAGTGAAATAAACAAAAAATTATGTTTTCTGGGTTACTAGTAGGAACATGTAAATAATATTTAAAGCACCGGCACATGTAAACAACATTTGATTTATGGCGAGCTTTTCTAAAATAGTAGATATACTCAATGAATATTTAAACCTCAAAAATAAATTCTTATCATATATAAATACAGTGAAACCCTCTTAAGAAGTTCTCTCTTAAGACGTTTCGTGGCTTAAGAAGTTTGGTTTTTTCTGTCCCTCGGCTCAATATTGGCCCAATTTTTCCCACATATAAGATTTTCCTGCTTAAGAAGTTTGTGTTTTCCAGTCCCTTGGAAAACTTCTTAAGAGGGTTTTACTGTATGTATTATTTACGGGACAAATAATGTACGAAGAACGTGCTCACCTTATAATCGTAGAGCATGACCAGTTCCGTGCCGTGGTACCTGGGGTCCGGCTCCGGCAAAGGGGCGGGGGGAGGGGCGGGCACCGGGGTGGACACTGCTCCACTCTCCCCACCACCTAAATAACCAACAAATGCAATATTACGTACAACTCCTCTTTGTCATCTCCCTTCCCACCTCGCCTCACAACTTTCCCCAAATTGAAGATGCCAACTCAAAGACAAGACAAACTCTGGTCAGTTGGAACTCTTGTGCGATAATCACGTAAAAAAACAAACAAAAGGTCCTTGAGAAACTTCAATAGCACTTCAATTAATTAATCAGTAATTCTCTTTTACATTTTGGGTCCCGTACAGGTTGGGTACATACGACCATTAAAACTGGAAAATGATGCTTATGCAAAGAAAAACTGTGCAAATTTCGTGGTGCCAGAATTTTTGCATGGTTTTAAAGGACACTGAAACAAATACACTGTTTTATAGTTAAGATTATTAGTACATACATATTTGACTTACCTTGTATAACATTATCGGCTGGATAAACAAATCCCGAGGGAATGAAGCCCTCCTGTCCGTTACTCCTCACCACCCAGAACCAGTCGGGGTCTTCTCGATTTAAAACTGGAAAAGAGAATATATATTTTATTTTATCAATTTACACAACAGACTGAGGTTAACCACTCCGGTATTTTGCGATTATGCGAGTTTTTTGTCTTAACCGGTGGCCTGCCGATTGCGCGCCCGGGACGCGCCCTATAGCCGAAAAAAAAAAAAAACTTTTTGATATGCGATTTTAAAACTTATGTATAAAGAAAATGTATGAAGGACAAGGTCAGAATCGCTTGGGGCATTCTTGTTCTTGACGTAACAGATATAAGAAACACACCTAGCCACTCAAATTATTATCTTTGCACATATCTCTGACTTTCCAAATGACATTTCTCCCGCGATTTCAACTGTCAAACTTTGAGCGCCGGGGGGTCATGAAAAGATCGATAAACCTATCAATTTGTCAAATAAACACAAGTAATATTTCATTGAAGAAGAAGATAACACTTATAATCTAAATGAAAATATGAAAGAAAACAAGACACAGAAAAATAAAAGACAATGGTCACAACTGGGACTCGAACCCAGACCTCTCGTCTAACCGGGAC
Organism: Glyphotaelius pellucidus; assembly: GCA_936435175.1. Lineage (NCBI taxonomy): Eukaryota > Metazoa > Arthropoda > Insecta > Trichoptera > Limnephilidae > Glyphotaelius > Glyphotaelius pellucidus. The sequence continues at coordinate 25,894,820 of OW386556.1, forward strand.
GTGCGCGTTTTCCAATTTTGCTATTGCCACCTTCTGTCAAACCGTCATATTTGTCAATCTCATATTTCAAATATTTAGAAAAAATAAATTTTTTTATTCTTTCATATTTTCATTTAGATTATAAGTGTTATCTTCTTCTTCAATGATATATTACGTTGATGGGAATTGTTTGTTCCTAGAATGCGATTTAATACATTTAGTCTGTAAAATAATATCATTTATAATATTCATTTTATTTTAGTCATTTAAGTTACGCGTAGTTTCTCCTTTTAAAATGTGCAAAATGTGCAAACAAAATATTATCTCACGGTTTCATGAATAAGGTCCAAACCTTGAATAATATGGCTGGTATCATATAAATGCATTCCCTTGCAAATTTGGGACAAATTCTTTTATTATTTGTAAAGTCGGTACTTTGAATAAGTACCCTCAAATAACACCTACTTATATTTATGACACTCCCTAGGTGAAGTGTCACCCTCAAGGATAAATGCGCCGTCGGCTTTAGCCAAGTAAAAAAAGTAATAAAATTTTGCAATATTTGTTAATATTTTAAGATGTATTTTTATTGGTAGGCCTCTAGGGCCGACTTATAGGTAATTGTTTTATTATTGTCTGTAAGTTAGATTTTAAAATTAGTGTGGGAACTGCTAAAATATCATTTTCTCACCAATTTTTTATGTACCATGTTTACTTTATATAATAGCGATGTTGATATGGAGAGTTAGTATTGTTTTGACGGTGAAACGGGAAGGTACATGTTGTACCTTCGGAGTTATTTAATCAAACTCGAGCATGGGGGGTACATATAGGTGCCTATCTCCAGTAGAGTGTTGTAATCAATCTCTGATCTGAGGGGTACATGGGTGCCTGTCTTCAGTAGAGTGTTGAGATATCGAGGGAAATAAAGCCTTCGATATTTGTCGGTGTGGTGGGGTCTTGGAGATCACTATTGTCACCAGTATTGTATTTTTATTTAATAAATTGTGTTGAAGAATAACAAGAAGTGTTTTCCTGCAAATTCCATCGAGTTGTGCTTTCGTACCACGATAGTAAGAAACAGGAATAACCTTCAAAAGTTATAAAAAGAGAGTTTTCTCATAAAAAATTGAACAAGTAATATTGTTTGTAGGCGTAGTTAATTGTTCAGGGAACGTGTTTCGGTAAATATTATATACAATAGCATAAAATAAATCCGCAAAATATTACGTCAAAAGTCAAAACATTGCAAAATTTACCACTTCGCTCCATGGCATTCAAGGGGTTAAACGAACTGTCAGATTTATAAAAACTTTGTGTTATTTCCGCTTCGCAATTAAAGCTCTATAAATTAAACATTTCTGAACGTAGCCGAATACTAATAACTGTTTTTGAAAGGTGATGAAATAAGCTTTCAAATTAAAAGCTAAAAAACAAATAAATATTAACATTTGTAAATATTAAAATTTAGAATGCAAACATAAAAAAATTGTAAAAATGACTCACATTTATGTTTTATTTTTTATGTGAAAACGGTACTAAAATCAAGGATTATGTAAAGAACAACACTTATTCTATTGTATAAATGTATTGTAAACAATTTTGTCACATCACTTTTTTACCATTTCATACAAGAATATTTAATAAAAAATTAACAATGTCTAACGGCGTGTAAGCGATTTGGCGAGGGAAAATTGTTTCTCAAAATAAGTATTTGTATGTACTTCTATGGACAACTTTGAATAGAAGTGTGAAGCTTGATTCAATTTGGATCTACTACTTTTTGTTTTAGGGTTGTCACTAGAACAATAATGAGTTATAACGATTTCTGTGGGAACACAAGCGTTGACGTGAAAACACGCTTATTGTACTTGACTGCTATTGTTATATTGCCGTGTAAACACGCTTACGGGTCAGTGTGGTTAACATAAATAACAACTACTAAACAGTGTTTTAAGTAAAGCAGCGAGGGTTGGCTGCAATAAAAAAGCTTAGCATTGAATGTGCATCGGTATACACTTCCACCGACGAGGAACAGCCCTTTGTCTTGTTTACACCTACTTATTGTCACTAGCGGAAGAGGGACAAGTGTATACGATGCTCGTAAAATAATATTGTTAATATTACAGCAAGTTCTATTCATACCGGTTAAAGTTAGATTGGGTGCATGATATCGCAAGTGAAATAATCTCAGTTTTTAGCAGTGGCGGTCCTTCCCTCAGGTCAATTGGCCAAAGACCTCTCAAAATCATAAGATGATTTTTTTTTTACATGAGCTCCACACAGGAGGCCCCGAGGAAAATAATCTCCCTCAGGGCCTACGTCATCTTTGGGGATGCTGTGTGGAGGGTTTTTTTTTAAGGAAAGGAAATGGAGGAGAATTCTGGGAAGGAAAAGGGTTTAAGGGATGGGTAGAAATCTGAGGTTCAGTGTGTCCTGGTCATCCGCCTCCAAGACCTAGACAACCTCACCCCATGAACCCGGGCACCCCTGCTAAATCATCAAACGTAGCGAACCACTTGGGTTAGTAAAACATAATATTATGAAATGAATACAAGTTATTCTAATGTATTTGAATCCACCGCGAGATAGCTGGCAGTGGCAAGTAGTGACATCTAACGTCTTAAATGGAAGCTTTCTTTTCCACGCACTATGATTGGCTGGGTCAATTTACGAAATGTCCCAATATCATGTTTCTGTCTCTTTATGCACCATAGAATAAATGAGATGGGACTATGTAGCTTACTAAAAATGTTTTCGGATTCTGAAGACAGTTTGGGTCATTGCCGTGAGGGAGAGAGCATGATGAAATTATGTGTCTGAAAGAGGTGGTATGATAAATGTGGGTTGGTTTTACATATTGTACGCTTGTCGCATGAAATAATTTGCTATATTAAATAATGTAATTTTGCTCTCTAAAACGTGAGATAGCCGATATTATGTGAAATAAATATTATCTTATTTAATCTATATTGTATCATAATATCAAAAATTTTTTAGTGACCTTCCACTTCAGGACCCCTAGAGTCGCCTTTGGTTTTCTGAAGATGTCTGAAGAGCCGCAAATCCCACCCCGTCTTAGTGAAAGACTACTACTCCGAATCGAAACATTGATTGAAATGGCTTTAGCCGTGTTTTGTGACCAGATTTAAATAGCCAGGTACTTTACGACCTTCCGCTTCTCCATCTCCTTTCCTTTCCCACACCCTTCATTCTCACAATGCACCCCAATCGGATACAACATACTGGCTTCAGACAGTTGGGACTTGTAGTATTCACATTAAAAAAAATGCTTGAAAATCTGAAGAAAACACTGTATTACACTGTTAACATTGTTGCTTATTAGAGATTTATAGCAGAAGCAAAAAATATATACAACTCAACAAATCCAAGGCTGAATTTCAGAAAAAGAAAAAAATCTAAATAAAATGGATGTTTACCTGTAACAAACTCCCCTCTCTCAACAGGTACATCATTTTCATCCCTTGCTTGGAATGTATAAAGCACTATACACCTCCCCGACGGGGCTTTACTAAAGGGGCACCCATCGCTCTCACTGCCGGCTTCGGATCTGGACTCATTGCCACCCCTGAAACATTCAAATCATTCAATTTCTCAATAAGGTTGTCTAAATAAAAACACTGGTGTCCTGTTGGTATATCCATGGAAATACCCACATATTTCTCATAAATGACGCTTGTAGAGAAATAAGTGTTACTACAGAGCTCTCAGTCAAAGAACTCAAGTGGAGTTAACTGTACACAAACCTATTTGTAAAATTGATTATCAATTCACTGTGTATCTTGGCTTTGAAAAATATTGATGTAGGAACTTTGAACATCAAGAGATCATCCATTACATTTAAATATTTAATTGAACCACGGGCACAACAGCAGAAACAAGCCTCAAAAATTACTTAATCTAATAATATAATATGATAAAACTATCTAAAAACACAATGAAAAATCAAAGCACAGTGGAAACTGCTAAAAACAGTTTTTTATTCAAATGTAAATAATAATATTCCAATTTGTGTTGCCATGTGTATTTCAAAGTAGCCATGATGAAAGGGTACCTACCTACTTAATAAAAACAAATAAGTACAGGCAAATCAGAATAAAGAGATTCTTGCTCGTGAAGTAGTGTACTGCATTGTAGAGCTAAGAGGGGACTGGCAGGAGTTCCAAGCTAGTTTGAACCAGTTTGATGCTTGTTCGTGATACTATTGGTTTGCACAAGTACATTCAAAAGTGAGGTATTTAAAATGATTTGCCAGTATTTCATACTAAATTCAAAATGAGTCAATCTACAAGTAAATTCAAATAATACAGCAAATATTGAGTCACTACAATGTTTCCCCTGGTACAGAAAATTGCCCATCAGAGAGGGAGGAGGTGTTGGGTTGGTTGGTGATTGTAAGACTCACTGAGTGGTGTCCTGCTGTGTGAGGTCCGAGGACGCCCGGGGGAGCTTCTTCTTGAGGTCAGGCAGCAGGTGGGGGGAGTAGGGGGCACAGTACGAGTGCGGGATGAACCCCTCCTGGCGCGACTCAGCCACTATCACATATACCCAGTCATTCTCGCGGTACAAGATGTTCACCACCTGGCCGCGCTTCACCTGGACACAACAACCAAGATACCACAACTTAACAAATGATGGGATGATATGAAAGGCAACTTCGGGAAGTGATTCTGTATAACAGAAAGAATAATTTTTTCCTCACAAAAAAGTACTTAAGTATATTAATATCCAACTTACCCAATAAATATGCCGAGAGTGAAGAGTGGCAACACTGCATCTATCTATGTCTGATTTGTTTTCAAGGAAATCCCACACAAACAATAACAGACAATGAGACCTTTACCCAAATGTACAATATGTAAAAGTTCTGATTCTTGTTAAAACCAGAGTATTGCAGTATGATTCGTATCACCTGGACTTACACTCTATCAAAACATCCAAAATATCAGCCATTCATTTTTATTATGTCAGTTATTATTCCTGAACCTTGCAGGCAAAGGCAGAAAAAAATCAAATTGCAATTAAAAAAAAAACTTTTCTGTGTAAAAAGCCGAAAATTACGACGGTTTTCGGGTAAATAATTAATTAAATCACTTCCTAATTAGAGAAAACCACTTTTTTGACATTACGGTTGAATAATATGTACATACAATTAAAAAAACCTTTCTAAAAATTGGGGGTGCGAATTGCACCAAAATACTATTATTATCATCCCCTTACCTCCAGTTCGTCATCTACACAGGGTGCAAAATCGTGCAGCACGACCATCTTCGAGTCTGGGCTCAATCCATGCTCCTTCTCAATCCCGACCCGGACCAGGGTCTCAATGCTGGCGGAGCCCGTGATCCTGCCCATCCCGGGGCTGAGCCCGGAACTGGGACGGGACAGTTCCTTGTCCACATCTCCACTGACCGCTGAAAACACACGACTTGTCAAATTGGGAAGTCAGGGGTCATTGACATGATAACACATACCATTAGCGCAACTTTCCCACGGTCTGTAAACCCGTAAATGTCGGATACAACTCACATTTTTTCTTTTTCCCGCGCCGTATCCTGACAGGGCAGAGGAACGCCATGCTCAAGTCGTTCTCATTATTATTGTTGTTTATGTATTTGGATTTGTGGGCGCGAGTAGATCAACAGGTAAACGGAGGTAAACAGGTAGACGTATCCAGAAATTGGCTGTCGCGCACGCGCAGGTACATTCCAACAGGTACAGTGTTGCCAGTTGCCATTTACTTGAAAACAGAATTGAAAGAAAAAATATGATTTTTTTTATCATTGAAATTTTTTTTTTAATTTTCCTACTCCCATCACAATAAGTTGAAAACATTGCTTTTGTTGTTATGGAGGACTTAGCAAGCCGAGGAATTGAACTCACGACACCTGGGAGGGAATCAGACGCAATGCCAATCACTGACCGGTCATTATTATTTTTACAAAAGTGAAACTTTATAATCAAGATTAAATTCAAAACAATTTCGTCTTTCGGCATGCAACACTATATAAGCGACATAAAACATTTTTTAAGAGAGGTAAATCCATGACATAATTATAAAAATATAGATGTGTTATGCGGTAATGTCCTTACAAATTAGGTATGTACACGGTGTTACATGAAGTCTCCAAAAATCTAAAATGTTCAAATTTTTGATATTCTGTGGGTGAATGTAAATAATTGAATAAAAAATATATTACGAATCGAATGGAATTAAAATATCACTTCTGAGAAAATTGCTGCATTCGATATTACATGCTTAACGACTTTATAACTTGCTACGAAACATGAAATAAAGAAAGGAAAAAAACGTTGTAAACCTTTCATTTGTGAATGTCGTACATGAACATGATTAATATGTTTTGTGACGAATTATTTTTGAATAAATTGTTTACAAATTATTCTCATGGCAACATTGCCGCAGGCTTAGGCAATCTGCTTTACCAGCTGATTGAAATTATAAAACTAAACAATCCGACAGGTGGACGTTTGATTCCATACATAATTTATTACTTTATCAGATTTTTTTTTAATTATAATGTAATGATTTATAGATATCATGTAAATATAAAAAAGAAGCATTATTTTAAATATTTTAGTAAATAAAAATGTTCAAATATTATTCTCCCAAAAAAGAAAATCATTTATATAAATTGCATAATTTGGATTATTCATAGGTACATTTTAGGTATACTGCTGCTGTTTGCATAGTTATTATTTGGCTGCTTTTTGATCATGTTCAATCTTTTCCATATTTAATAATTTTGATGAGATTAGTTTCAATTGAATCCAGCACCACCTACATCTAATAATTTATGTTATTATATTTCAACTCTTATGAGGCCTAGAAATAACTTGGGAATGGGTTAAGAATACAAAGACTTCTTATAAACTGCACCATCATTTTTAATTTCTTCAATATCGTTAAAATTTTCTCAATCATTTTTTTCTAGTGTCAATAATTTTGGGGCGTTGATAAACTTTGCACCGTCATTTTCTTGATCTAAGAAGTAAATCATTTTATCAGATGAACCTATAACATTTTTACAAGACGATTCAATATTTGAAGATTGAATAATTTTCCAGTAGATTGGTTCAGAGATTTGTTCAGGTCCATTCTGAACAGAAAATGGAATAAATCCTGCGTCACAAATTGACGAACTGTCCATTTCTATACCTTGTACAATATTCTCAGTATTATTAAAATTTTGCTCAAGAATTAAGGAATCGTTAGATATAATGCTTTGTGGACATTCATTATTTGCAACCCGTTGTGATGTAAATAAATCATTGCCTTGAAGTCTTTTCAAATGTTCTTTAACCGAATCTAAAAGTTTTTTAACCAAAGAAAATTCATTTGGTGTAGTCAAAGTTGAAACTATTTCATTAAATTCTTTTTTCAAAATTTCTTTTTCTTCGTGTTCCAAGTCGGATTGATTTTTTTTGCCATCTTGAATATCGGGAAACTCAATGTTGCAATACTCGTAAACTTCTTGATGTTCGACCATTTCTTCATGAAAATTATCATTAGTTGTGGGAGAATTCACAATCAAAGTATTTGCTCTGCGTTCAATATTATAAAGATCTTTTTTAGTAAGCAAATTCAATCGTTTTAATCCGCCGTCCGGTGAGTTATTTCTCACCTCGTCAAGGATCATATTATAAGGTCTTTTGTTGATTATTTTACCAGCCACAAACTTGCGATCCGAATCGGAAAGATTTAAATGTGCTACTTCGTTTTTATGTCCGACGTGAGTCTTTCTGAAGGAGACTGAACATTTTCCGTTTAGAGCTTCGTAAACTTTGAATCCTGCCGGACATATCCCATCTATTTTGTTGCTGCCTGTCGTTTTTAAACGTCTGATTCCTTTGCCTTCAGAAATGTAATAGCCAGATCTATGACAAACATAATAGTGTTCTTTGAAGTATTTGTTTTTGCAAGAACCTCTTTCCTTAACAAACTTTGATTTCGATTCATTCTCCATGTTTTCTTTCCATCGTGTGAACTCTTCTACTGATCGAAATTCCAAGTTCTCTGTCTCAATTCTGATGTTATGAACATTGTGAAAATGATCAAATAACGTTTTCTTTGTCACATCTAAACCACACAATGGACATTTACGAGTAGATTTTTTAGTAGGGACGGAGCCGGAATGGAATTTACGCTCATGAAATCGTAAATTGTTTATATGATTGAACTGTCTTCTGCAAAAATTGCATTTGTATTTGTAAGTTTTCGTTGGTTTGTCAGGATGTTTGCATTTTTCCGGATGAGCGATTCGCACGTGTTTGGTGAGGACAGGCAACAAAGCGAATTCCTTTAAACAATGTGAACAAGCGAAGCTCTGTTTCTCACAGTAGTTTTCAATTTGAAATGAAGACGATTGGGAATGAGAGACGTCGATTGCCGTTTCCTTTGTGGGCTGCACAACGTCCATTTTATACACCAGTTCAAAAATATTAGCTTTTTAATTAACTACAATTATCTGGGTATTGTTATCTCGGAACATCCGTAATTTTAATCCAAGATACGTCAGCAAAAATAGGGAGTTATTGTGTTACGTACGAATTATTGACTTCAAAACAACAACTGTCATTTTTTGACAGATGAAGGGATGGGGCTCGGAGGGAATCGATATTACGTCACCTCATTTGGATAGGGTTCTAACTGGCATTATTTTTTCAAAAATGACCTTTGAATGCCAAAACATTTCCTTTGCTCATTTCTATACTCAAAATAATTTTCAGAGCCATGTGTGTTGTTTTTTCGTAGATATATTTCTTACCAAGTTCAAACATCAAGCGTTTTAAATTATCATTCATTTTACAAGGTCATTTTACATCACTGGCACTTTCTATTTCGTTTGTATTTGACAATTGGTCATTATTTCGAGGCGCATTACGGTTCGCCACTATGGCTGGATTGGGTCTAACTTCTCCTTACCATGTTTTAAGGTTTCAAAGTTTTGCAAAGATGAATTTTCTTTGGATTTTTTAATGGAAAATATTTAAATAGGACGTGGCCCTAGCTTGGAATTGCATTAGGGGAATGTAATTAGAACCTAGTGCAATAGATTATTATGCCCTAGCTGATTTCATATGGTCCTTTTGAAAGTTTAGATATTTTCTAAAATGGTAAGTTTACGTCCTATTTAAATATTCTGCTTTAGAATATGTTCAATTATAATAATTTACTCTATATTCAACCTCTAAATCGAAAATTGGTAAACAGATTAAAAGAAATCGTATTTGCAAGCTTTAACACCTCATATCTCAGAACAAGGTGAAGTGAAGTTAGAACCCCTTCCAAATCGCTAGGTGTTATTTCTGCTCGGCATGACTGGGTTATAAAAATAAAGGAACACTTTAAAAATGTAAGATTATCATTTATTATTTAAAATCAGCGGTAAACACTAACTCGATTACATAAAATATGTTCAAAGCGTCAATAATCAAAATTGTTTAATAATACATGCAAATAGGAAAAATGTATTTTTGTTTTCAATCCACAAGACTTATAAAAATATTTAATGAATAAAGCATTTTTATATAACAATATGCTACAGTCATTATAACAAAATATTTATTAATATATTCGAAGTTATATTTTTCCCAACAAAATATTTTCCTGCGTGTTCCGAACATTTTTTTTTAATTTCTCTCAGGCTATCAATGTACAATATAAAGGTAAATACGATTTTATTGCATAATTTCTAAAAAAAAATTACAGACCTTTTAATGCTTTTTACTTCATTTCTTCCAAGCCCATAACACATAATTAATGATTTTTTACACCAATAAATGGGCTAACAATGGGCTAAGTCCGCTAAGCAATCTAAATGACGTAACGTAACCTGGTGGATAGTGGAAGTAAGTTTCTAGAGGTGGATTGACGAAAAGGTGACCTGACTGGGTGGAAAAAGATTAGGATAAGAAGACCTAAGGATTAGAAACCAAAGTTTGTGGCGAACATTTGTGGCGGAGGTCAAATTCCACCCTTGGGTGCAGTGATACGATGATGAGCTTTCTTTAGGCAATTTTGGAAGATGTTCTTCACAGACAACGTACAACCATAGAGTATTTATGGGGCTTACACGGTCGCATAAAAGTTATGCTATCTCATTTTGTATTACAGCGAGAAATGTGATTTAAACAGTGTTAGAAAGGGAGAATGCCGCGCCTTTATTTACATTAAAAAATAAAACACTCTAGAAAAAATTAAATAAACATTCTTTAAAACAACGTTTAGCTTTTGAAAAATAGCTATTCTAGATTTGCAAACTTTTAAATATTTTTTTTTAAATATTGAAGGTATAAAAGGGAAGGGAGAGTAACTATTATAACATATTTATGTAATTAAATACGTTTATTAGCTTCGTGTAAAGTAGTAATTATTACATGAATGAGTTTTTCTTCTGCTTTCAAGTTCGGTATTTTATTTTGAAATATGTTAAAAAAAAACAGCGAATTTATCTGGAATTAAATGTAATGTGAAAATACTATCAGCGTAAAATGGATTCTGAGAGTTCTCTTAAGAGAAGTAATGTCAGAGGCTTTAGGGGTTAAAATAATATACTAAATTAATAATAATAGTTTGTGTACCATGGCTCACATTCGAACATACTTACAATAAACAACCCACATTTTATAATAAACAGCCCTAACTACAAGTTGAACAATTTTTAATTTGCTCAAATGATTACCAGATTTGTGATAGACGTGAAACGTTAAGAATCTAAATGAATGCCATTCTTCTAAAAGGTAGCCATAACAATAAAATTGATTTAAAAATATGAGGAGTTGGTACTATAGTTAGTAGAATATTTATAAATGTTCTTACATTTTACATATATTATATGTTTAAAAATACACAATTTAAGAAGCGGACATGTTGGTAAATACATTCTCGTATCGCAATTTGTTATCCACATAATGTGATATCATTATAAGGCTTGTATTCTCGTTTCACCATTATTTACTAGAAATAAAAAAAATACATACACACATATTTTATAAAACAATGAATTATTACATTTTCCTGGATAAAAATATATTTTAAAACTATGTTACATTAATTTTTATTGTGGTTCCAATACATATATACACAATTCTGGAGATTAATCAAAGTTATATTTAAATGTAGCTATAATTTGAAAATAACCAAAAGTAAAAGTAACCAAAAATGTATTAGGTTTTAACACTGATGAGATATACCGTTAAACTTGTCTGTCTGCCCGAAGCAAGGTAAATTTTCACTTACTTCTGATGAAATTGAACAAACATTATACTGGGTGTCCAAAAACTGTAGCGGGGTTTTGTTTTGTTTGTGACATCATAAAGGAGCGGTGCCGGGATGCAGGGTATGGACATCGTCAAGCACTACTTCTTGGAGATTCAGTTATTCAGGAGCAACGGAGAGCGTACCCGGGGACGCACGGTGCTTTTTGCGTGCGAGCCTATTTCCTAAACGGTGATTCTATAGTTAGCGCTCACCGTTTTTTATCGTGCGGAATGTCATTCTCGCAATGCACCAAGTGACGGGAGTATTAGAAAATGGAATCAGATGTTTGAAAATACCGGATCAACCACTTTGTTGCCTTTTTTGAGATTTCTACTGCGCGTTTATATATATATTGTAATGTCATTGGCTTCATCCGCATCTACACATTGCTTCATACATAAATATTCTTCTGTCATTCTGTTTTTTGACATGAAACACGACACATGACCCAACTCGAGTCATCTTTTTCCATCGACTTACGCGGCATGTATTTTCCTGATACTATTTTCTAAATTAACAAACCTATTAAATATCTCTTCATAATGTTATTTATTACTGCATTCTTTTTATTTACCGTGTTCCACGCTCATATCCTTGATTATTCATGTAAAACTTGTTAAGCAAAATAAGCTAAGATTTTTTTTTCATTAGTGCCCAAATAAAAAAAATGTGGTAAATTTTTTATGATTGTTTTATGTAAATAATGTTCGATAAACAAACCATTATTACTATACCTCGATCAGTTGTTCTAGTGTTCTGTCGAAAACCAATTACTTTGATTTTGAATTTACACCTTTTTATTATTTGAAATATGTTTCCAAAATAACCTCTGTTACTAGGGTTCTACCTAAAACCACACAGAAGACCGATTCTATACCTTTTGTGAGATCGAGATAGATATCGGGCGAGATCTCCTGTCAGATTTGTGTGATTTTCTATGGCTATTATTTGCTTTTTCTATGGGCCGATGTCAGAATGTCAACTGTCAGCTGTCACGTATTTTAGTTTAGGTCGTTTTAAATATTAATTCCTGCAAGTATGCATGATTATTTATTCAATTAACAGCCATAGAAAATCACACAAATCTGACAGAAGATCTCGCCCGATATTTATCTTGATCTCACAAAAGAACCTAAAATTTTTTTCTCTACTTAGACCACTATTATAATTAACCACCTCCCAAAATTTCGTGGTATGATCATGGAACACACAATTTAATACCTAACCTACGCCTCATTTCACACCTATTCAGTTTACTAGGTACTTTGGTATGTCAATTCCATGCCTCTTGCCTCATCATAGTTGGTATCAGAGCTCTCTAATGGTCTGTTAGCCTGCTTCTGAACTTTTCACTAAGGATTCTTTATTCCTCTATCAATGTCCTTATCCACCACTTAGTCTTTAGTAAAAATACGAGTCCCATATACCAACTCATACACTTGCTCCAAGTATTCACTGTTCACAACTGTATTACACAAACTCGATTGCAGGATTCAGTTAGGTTTTATGGGGCAACCTCTGCTTTATTTTTCATTCACTTAATAACTAATATGCTTTTTGGTTTGTGAGCGGAATTTGTCGGGAAGTAAATCAATAAATTATTCTATCGCCATAAAACTAAATATTGTGATTAATTTTTTATGATGAGCTATTACTAAATAAAGTGTAAACTTTTTATTTTCTTGTTTTAACAACGCGACATCAAAAGCTAACAAGTAAGGGGCCGTGATTGACATAAAATTTTCTCAATTAAGCAATTTTACTGAATATTTAAATTAACTTTTTGTGCTATTCATTTTGTAATACTTAATCGATATTCGGGCAAAATTACAAATGTGATACCATAACTATAAAGCTTAAATCAATTGTCTGATGCTCGAGCTTTAGAATTATGAAATTTGTACAGCTTTTCTGCCTGTAATTACGAATTCTACTAATTTACTGTATATCTACCTATTAATTTACTCTTTTTCCCCTAAATTCAGGGAATAAATTTTTTCTTGAAAATCCTTCGAACCCACCTAGATGACATAATTTGGATGAATATATTATTCAAAAACCTTGCACCCGTAACAATAATTCGATGCGTCTTAAAAGCGAAAAATATTGAAAAGCAGTTACGCAAAATCTGCTTTCACAGCGATTCCTGATTTTTTCCAAATACTTCGATTGATTTTATCGTTTTGTTTCAGCCAAGCAGTGCCACTACTCGTGTCTATGATCTGGGAACTTGAATGTGTATAGTTCTGTTTTAATCAAGCTGCAAGCAGTGTCACTGTTCGCATCTATGGCCCAGCCAGTGATTTAACCTTTTTTTATAGATGAGCCAATAAAGAGGCTCCCTAGGAAGTAAATCAATCGACATCATCTCTGGGTATGTTTCAGTCAAGTAGTGCCACTGCTCGTGTCTGTAATCTGGAAACTCCATTATCTATGGTTCTGTTTCAGTCAAGCTCGTGTCTATGATCTGGCAATTCCATTATCTATGGTTATGTTTCAGTCAAGCTTGTGTCTATGATATGGCAATTATCTATGGTTCTGTTTCAGTCAAGCAGTGCCACTGCTCGTGTCTATGATCGGGGAACTTGATGCAGTCCAGCCAGTGTTTCAACCTCTTCCCCTTGCTGGCAGATCCAATCACCAGGCTGCCGAGGAAGTCATTGGGCTTGCCGTAGTCCTTATCCCAGACTGTGAGGGCTAGACTCTGCTTTGACAGCTCCGTTGGGCGGGTTTCGAAGAAAAACTCTTCGTTGTAGACGGGGTTTAGGTTGCGCCATTTTATAGAGGTTTTGTGCTTGCGGTGATAGGGGTCTGGATCCAAGTGACTGCAAAAAAAAACAAATCAGTAAATAATACATTCATTTTTTTAAATTATGGTAACTCAAACCATCAGTCTTTGGGAAAGCTATGCGAAGGCTATTTCTGGCCCCCTAGCACAGTCGATCGATAAAGATTGATAGGATTTTCAATTTGGGAGGCGGGAATGGGTACCGCCGCCCCGGGAACCTTTATTGGATAACCAACACCTCTGCCATAGGTCACTCCAAGGGGTTCGCTGCGTTTGGTGATTTAGCAGGGGTGCCCGGTTCATGGGGTGAGGTTTGTCTAGGTCTTGTAGGCGGATGATCAGGACACACTGAACCCCAGATTTCTACCCGCCCCTTAAACCCTTTTCGTTCCCAGAACTCTCCTTTCCTCCTTTTCCTTAAAAAAAACCCTCCACACGCATCCCCAAAGATGACATAGGCCCTGAGGGAAAGAAGGAAATTATTTTCCTCAGGGCCTCCTGTGTGGAGCTCATTTAAAAAAAGGGATTATTTTCGTTAACTTCTCATTGTTCCCTAACATGATCGCAAATCACCATCGAATTAGTACTGATTCACAATGACTAAGTGTTCTTAATATATTCGAGGTCAACTGTTGTTTGTATGCGATCTTTTTGCGTTTGACTGCGATCTGCAGTCATGCTAGGGAACGATGAGAAGTTTCCGGAAGTTATCCTATCAATCCTTATCGATCGACCATGCTAGGATCCCAGAAAAAAGTAGGAATGCATCTGTATCATCGAGAGATTCCGGTGCCAGAGCAATGAAGCTAGCGCTTCGAAATGCCTCAAGTATTGTTAAAACAAACAAAGCTTTTTCACTTCTTTGAGGTTAACGTAGCCCTGTCTTCAATGGAGCTTCTGATCCTTAAGAGCGATTCTATATCTTTTGTGATATCGAGATAGGTATCGGGCGAGATCTTCTGTCAGATTTGTGTGATTTTCTAAGGCTGTTAAATGAATAAATAATCATGCTTACTTGCAGGAATTCGTGCTTAAAACGACCTAAACTAAAATACGTGACAGCTCACAGCTGAAATTCTGACATCGGCCCATAGAAAAAGCAAATAAAAGCCACAGAAAATCACACAAATCTGACAGGAGATCTCGCCCGATATCTATCTCGATCTCACAAGAGATTTAGAATCGCTCTTCTGATCTGGTCTCTTGCGATAACTAGAATTTACATCAAAATGTTACGTAGTGTAGTTAAAAATATACATTTATTTCTTTTCCCGAAAGAATCTTTGATTGGTTCTTAGAACCTAAGCAGTGTTTCAAAGTGAATAAACACCATTAAAATTTAATGGTATAATTTTAACGACTTTCAAAATAATAATTAACTATTACATTTAATATAAAAAAACTTTTGATAAAAAAACTGAACTACATAAAAAAATAAGTGTTAATCGATATAATCGTCATTATTGGAAATCGAGATTAACTCTCGGTCAGCGACATTTTTGACCATTTGGCATTACACTATAGTAAGAGGAAAATGTTTTTAATGTGTATTTTCAAATGAAAAACGAGATTAGGAGGGTGTGTAAAAAAATGATTGTTTGCAGCAAACATCAATTTTAGAAGGTAAATTTTCTTGTAATCATTCCGTGGGATGTTATTTTTACTCCGTTCTTGGAATTTACGACATGACATATTCGTTAGCATAATTTTTTGACAAGAGAGCAGAAAGGTACCTAATCATTAAAATTTTCATCGAAAATACGAGATTTGAAGTAGGTACCGAAAAATTATTCTACTACCACACCGACGACAACATCGAGCTTCAAATTTCGGAACGATTATGTCGAGGAGTTCGTGAGTTGGAAGTTCGAGTTGGAAGGTTGGAGTTTGAGTTGGCCCGTGATCTCCTCCGAGGTAAATAATCGAATACGAATCAAAGGAATTCAACCCAACTCACACAAACCAGCCGTCCACACATTAGTCTGCGCAATATTATTATGGGAGAGTGGTATAAAAATTATTTGAAATAATTATGTTTTTAGATTTACGAATCGAAATCAATTTTATGGAAACCGAAGCATCGCCTGCATAATTGGAGGCAATTGATAAGATACAGCCCACTCGCAGCTGTTCGACGACCGCCATTTTGAAGTTCGGAGATCGGAGTTCAGGGTTAGAGGGTTGGCCGCAGGGTGGTCGATAGTCACCATACGATCGGTCAACTTTGTTTGATGTTGATCGGTCAAGTAAGTTCAGAGTCGCAGAGAGCGAATTCTCAAATATTGACCAAATGTTCGATATATATGTATAATATAAAGGTTTCATATTTGATACAGTTATGCTTTACGGTAATGCTAGGTAAGTATTATTCACAGTGGCGTAGCGTGCCTTGAAGGGGCTCTGTATCAAAATTAGTTGAGGAGCCCAAATGAAGGATAAAGATTTCTCACAAACAAACAAAAGCCCGGGGGTCCCGTTTCATTGATGAGGCTGATACGGCGGTAGCTACGCCCCTGATTATTCAGAAATGGTCTTGAAAATCAGAAATGGTCACGTAATGTACCTGCGTGTAGTGTCGTTTTATTTTGAATTATTGGCAAATAGATTTTCATTGTCTACAAGTGCCTTGCTACAACAGTGTGATAATTCGTGTAATAACTTACGTGGGAAACTAGTAATTTAAAAAATGAAATTATAATGGAGTTCTACAAATTAAATTTGATAAAAATAATTTAAAAAATACATTCACAATTTAACAAAGAAGCTATCCATTACCAGTTTGTTCCGTCTACACATTTTGTAGAGTTGGCCCTGATATTGATAAAATAATTCCGACTTAACCCACTGCGGCACCTCACGGATCATATTTGCGACAGGCGCCATCAACATATCACATTCGATCCAACCGATTTTATCATGTGACGCATGAGATTTGTCCAAAAGAAAGTTTGTAATTTAAAGATAAACAGATAAAGTTGCCTACAGTTTGATGAAGGGGTCCGAGAATCCATTGCTGTCCATGGCAGGCAGGTTCCGACAGCGGCAGACCAGCACAGCTAGGGCTCTGCGCTTGGTATTGTAACACAGCGACACCAATAGCTGGGGCTTCATGAGTCGCTCTCCCAGGGCCTCTTCGGCTGACAGGGGAAGGGTCAGCTCCTGGGGCTTGCCGCCAGCTATGGAGGCACCAGCCAGCGGAAGCGATGCGGAGCCGAGGATGTCACAGCCGTACCTGTATAGACAAGGAAAAAACACTTGAAATGGTATCAGGACATATCCGACAGACTGACCAGCGATTTTTTTCTTCTAAAAATGTAATTTTTTTTTTTCATCGATGGTTTTGAAATGACAGATAGTGAGGTTAAGCCTCGATGACATAGAGCGAGTTTACAAGCTACTATCTGGGAAATTCACTATCTGTTAGTAAACTCACTCAGTGTTAGTAAACTCACTCACTCTGAAAAAAGTTGAAAGGTGGTCAACTTTACTCGCTGGTGTTTGCCTAAAGATGGCGGCTCACCAACAGCTGATTTCGTCCGTCAGAATTAGTTCGGGCGGAAGCCGTTATTGGCTAGCGTGTGGCGCTAGCTCCGAGCTTTCAGTTTCCTATAAAATGTCGACAGAGTTGCATCGCGCGGGAGTCGTTATTTCAGCTGCTACTGTTGCTACTGAGCGAGTGGACAGTTTTGTGTCATCATGACAATCTCACTCGCCAATTCACCCGCTTTTAAACTTACCGGCTAGTAGCTTGTAAACTATCTGAATGTAATTGAGGCTTTAGATTATCTGCTAACTATAATGTAGATAAGGTTCAACTCCCATAATTCGTGGCTCGGCTCGCGTCTCGGTTGGGAAATGTATAAGCAGCTAATGTATAGTTGCCGTTGATAAATGCTCATCATGGGAAGGTTTTTCTGGTCCAGGACATTATTTCTAGGACAATAGTTGTTGAATCATTTATAATATTCAGCTACACAGTTCAGGATGAATACGTCATGTGCCATTGAAAAGTTGGGGCAAGTTCTTACTTGTCTTCGTCAAAGAGAGTGATGCGGAAAGTCTTGGAGTCCAGATCGCTCTCGGTTATTCCATAAAACGTGACAGTCTCGTTGAATTCTGGGTTTCGCGTCTTGTGGACAGTTTTTGTGCGAAGTCGGTTGCATTTTGTGCCCTCTGAAAGTTAAAAAATAAGTAGTAATATATATAAAATAAAGCAGAGAAAGGTCAGTGATGCGTTAGATCAGTGGTTTCCAAATAGTTTTTGCGAGTATCCCTTCGAGAAAAAGCCTAAATTCGCGTACCCCTTGATGCCAAAATGACGACATTTAAATTAGTTTTTCCACAAAAAAAAAAACAATTATTAAAATCACATATATTTTTTAAGTTTAATGATACAATTTTAAAGTGCACGTCTCTCTTTGTTCAGCTCTGAATATCAGGTTACTTCGGTCATAAGTTCTCTACGAGTTGTTTTTCAAGCATTCTCACGTACAGGGGTACGCCAGCCACCAATTAATTGGGAATCAATGCGTTAAATTGATCATACATCAACTACTTCTGGAATGTTGGTGTATGCAACTCTGCAACATGCAATGTACGACCGCGAAGAGTGGAGGCAGGACCGGACATCTCCTAAGGGCCCGAGAAACTCGGGCCTAGGGTCCTCAATTCGAACGGGCCCCTGGCTAGGCGCCAAACGGTACGCATTAATGACACACCACTTAGAAATAAATATTTCAACCACTTTCCTAGGACCCCATTTCGGAGAGGATTCGGATAGGTGCCAAAAAAATAGACATTGAGGACAAAAAATCACTTTGAATATAGTCGTAAAATGTTGCTTGTGCAATGCTGAAGGCTTTAGCAAAGGATTTAACTCGCAGCCCCTGGTGGGAATTCGACGCATTTTTCTACTCGGCTACAAGCCAGTTAAGTTGAAATTTTTAAAAAGTTTTAACTTAAAACAAAACTAATATATTTCAATCAAATAAAATACTAGAGGATTTCCGTTTTCATATTGTTGGGATGACTTTTCGAAAAATAACAATCGAAAGCATTTATTGATTTTCCCTTAGATATAAAAAAAATGTTGCGGCGGTTTTTCCGTGTCTTCATGAATTTAATCTATACTTCTGTACTAAATGCAAAACTGCGCGTGTTTGTTTGTTACGCTTTCACGCGTAAAACAAGAGAGCGATTTTAAAAATTCTTTCACCAATAGAAAGCTAAATTATATCCGAGTACTATAGGCTATGTATAATGGTAAGTTCTGGCGTTATGAAATTATAAATATTAATCTATTATATTTTTATACGTTTTCTATCGCTAACAAAAGCGAGTTATTGCTAACGTCAGAAAACAAATCGTTGCCGTGGAAACGATGTTGATGTATTTTTATTTCAGGCGTCGTAGTTAATATCTATCTATTTAAATAAAAATGAATCTCCGAAATGTTATGCGCATAACTTCCGAACGACTGAAAAGCACCAAATTGGATAATTTTTTTTTTAAACTGGTGAGCTCTGGCATTATGAAATTTAGTTGGCACGCGAGCTGTTTGAAAGCTGAATATATCGGGAATGAATATATGGAATGCGGGAGAGGTGGGGAGAGGGGGGAGGGGGAGGGGTGAGGGATGGAGGGGGGGGATAAGTGATATGTGCAATGACAGTAATTTCCCTATAATACTATGCGAGCAAAGCTTCCACTTCCTTCACCCACACCACATAAATGCCTACCGCAATTGGAGATATCATGGATAAAAACTCGCCTGCCGTTTCTTTACGAAAATTATAACAAATTTTCCATTCCCTTCGTTCTCGTGACTTACTCCAGTTGGAAATATCATAGTTCCATAGAATCTTAATTACAACACAAAATTATATTAATTTAACTTTCATTTGACCTTTTTAAATGCAAACGAATATTTTCATAAATAAAAAATTATGTAACACATAATTTAGCGACTCTGTTGGTGCCTAGGGCCCCTGGACTTCCAAGTCCGGCCCCGAGTGGAGGCCCCTGTTCACCAGGAAAATTAGAGTGGAGGTCGCGATCCTTACCTGTGAGGAAATAACTAAAAATGAACTAGTATAAAAAAACTTCAAGCATTACAGAATAAAGTCATACGCATATTCCTTGGAGCTCCCAAATGGATAAGGGTATCCCAACTACACAATGACTCTGAAATCCCCCTATTAGAAAAATACATTTTTAAGTCTCGCGGAAACATTCAATGCGGGAATTCCCACCCACGAAAACACGTCTATTAATTGCCTCGCCCGGCACAACGAAACGTATGTATCAAGCATAAAAGAAAATCCTCCATAAATTTTAATCTTCCCCTAACGCGGCCATGTCTTCTTGCAAATATTTTTTAACAAACTCCAACTTATATAATTTTCTCAACAATCTAATAATCATGAAAGAGAAAGGGGCCTTTTTGGCCCTGAGCTCAAATGCCATTATAATATCAAAAGTTTCGGTTTGTATAAATACCTGGCGGCAGTATCTCCATGGCGCAATAGGGGTCCGCCAGTCCGGCGAGGTCTGTGGAGGGCAGCCCTCGGGCTCTGATGGCCGTGCAGTGCAGCGTGCCGTCAGCCCCATCGTGCTGCAGTCGCACCTCAGCGGAGCCGCACGCGCCCGGCGCCGCGCACAGGGGGAACGATGATGATACCGTGGTGGTCTGGCCGTTTGCTGTCAGGTTTGCTTGGCCATCTGGAAAAAATAATAAAAAAATATTGTGAATTTCCGATGAAGGGGTAGTATACTTGGATCATACACGCAAAAGTTTGGGAGTTTCCCAGAATAATAATATTATAATATGGCGAAAAGAAAATTTCCATCTACATTTTTGCTTATGACGGCAGGACAACGACTTCGAGTTCCCAACTTTTTTAAAGATTTTAAGATCCAATGTAAAAAAATTCAGCCAAATACGATCTCGACGTCGAAAAATCAACACCTTTCAATAAATTCAGCAAAACCTCAACGTCATAATAATTTTCAACTTGTTTACGAAAACAGTAATTTATTTTGAACTAGCTGGTACCCGGCATGCGTTGCTATACCATCTAAAAAAAAGTTTCTCCCTGCGTGTCCTTTCCCATTCGTCTCGTTCCCCTTCCGCCTCCCCTTTCTCTCCCGTGTCCCCTTCCCCTCTCGCTTTCCCACTCCGTCTCCTCCACCTTCCCTCTCCTCACTCCACTCCCCCCTTCCCCCGTCCCACGAACCTCCTTCCCGATTTCCCCTCCCCCCTCCCAAATTTCCCTCCCTGGTTCCCCTCCCCCCCTTCCACGAGCCCCTACCCCTACCCGAGTTCCACTGCCCCCTCCCCCCTTACCCCTCACGCATTCCATAAATTCAACCCCGGTAAATTCAGTTTTTAAACCAATATTGGAAAAACTGTGGTTTTTACTATCTTCCTCGCAATTTTTCCATATTTTCTCACAGTTTAAACCTTCCCTGGACTACGACAAAAATTTCAAAACCAAAATCAGCTATCGGCAATCAGCAATCAGCAATCGGTCCAGCTGTTCTCGAGTTTTAGCGAGACAAACAAACAGCAATTGATTTTTACATACATATATAGATGCCACAATATTTATAACGTACTAGCCAGTTTCCGGCATGCGTTGCTATGCCACTTAAGAGTGGCAATAAACGCTAGAAATATTTCGATTCTCATGACTTCAAAATTAAAAATCGAGCGTCTCATTTGCACGAGGCAAGAAAACGAAAAAGTGGTTTTTATTTATTTTTTGCATAATTTTATAAGAACGAAAAAAGTTAGAACATACAAAACTTCAAAAATAGTCTTTGCCATAAGGGGCTATTTAAAAAAAAAAGTTTCTTATGTTTTTTTGGTATTTATTTTTGTGGTGTTATGCCGTGTTTCGCTACCTCCTTCTTTAGCCAACGTTTCGGACAGCGTTGGCTAAAGAAGGAGGTAGCGAAACACGGCATAACACCCCAAAAATAAATAACAAAAATACTTTTGGCCGTGAAAACCTAAAAACATACCAGTTTTTTATGTTATTTATGTTTCATGGTTAAGTCACACAAACACCTTTTTTTTAGTGGTTTACGCTTATATTTTTTGTTATGTAAATAATAATTTTATTGTAATTCCAATACATAGAAAAGCTAGTAAAAGCTTCAATTTATCCGTATTTTTTTATGTTCATAATGTAAACCGATCCGTCGTAAAGATTAATCTAAATAGTATCCAAATAGAATTTCACGTTTAGCTTCATCATAATAAATAAATTGTTTCTCCCTGCGTGTCCTTTCCCATTCATCCCGTTCCCCTTCTGCATCCCCTTCCTCTCCCGCGTCCCCTTCCCCTCTCGCGCCTCCACTCCGCATTCTCCGCATTTTTTGAAAGATTTGGAATAGTTTACGGACAAAAGAATTTATTCATATTCAATTGAATTCTTAATACTTAAACCAGCGCTATATACGAAAGATCAGATGATGAATTCTTTTAAATATCACCTTAAGAGGAACGTATGTGCGGTCCATTTTGGCCCGTTTCATACGAATCTTAATTCTGAATTTTAGATCAGAAAACCCAACCGAAATGCTTTAAATTAGAAGATATAGGCCATTAAAGATTTTAGAGTTTCATGATTTTAGAGGCAACTTGGGCAATTATTTGTGAGCAAATGAAAAACAATAAAAAATTATTTTACTACACTTATTTTCAAAATACAATGAAAAATAAAAAAATAAATAAAACACCGTTAAAAATGCATTTTTTGGGTAGTAATTTAAATATATCAACGACAAACTTTTGTTCCACCGTAAATAGGTAATTTGTATCTTATCTTTATACTTTTTAAAATGATTTTTTTTTACTAATTTTTATTTTTATTTTATATTTAATCATATTTTTATGAAAAATATGGTAAAATTTTTTTTTTTTGTTTTTCATTTACTCACAAATAACTGCCCAAGTTGCCTCTAAAATCATGAAACACTTAATAATAAATAATAATAATAATTGGATGATTTATATAGCGCCGTTTTTGTGAAAAATCACCTCAAGGGCGCTGCACAAACTTACATTACATTTCTAAAATCTAGAAAAACTACAAACTAGACAAACAATTAAAACAACTAATGGCTAAAAATTGCATCCACCGGTTCATAAGAAAATATATGTACAATGTCTCGACCAATGAACGCGATGCTTCTTAAAAATGTATACAGGACCATACTTACCTGGGAGGTCGCTTGAAATTAACACTGTTTATTGTCTAATAAGAAATTTAGGTATAGTTCGCACGCAGAGGAAATCGTTCGCACGCGCACTTAAATCTTTAATAGCCTATATCTTATAATTTAAAGCAAAAATAAAAAAGTAGCTCACATCCGTACTAGATATTTGATATACCTTTTGATTGCAAAAATAATTTTTTAGTTTTTTTGGGTATTTTGATCTCAAATCCAAATTTAAGATTTGTATGAAACTGGCAGAATGGGTCGCGCATACGTTCCTCTGGGCCATCTCGATTTCAACCCTTTGTAGAGTAAATTGTTTAGTGTATTGGCTTTGTCCTTTCTGGTAGTCTGATTTCATTGCAGGTCTTTGTATTTGCGTTATGTCTGTAAATGTCCTTGACGTATATAATTTAGCTTAAAAGTTATTTTGGTAACAGGTTGTTTATTATTTTAGGTGTAAATATCAATGCGTTCGAGGCAGTGGCGTAGCTAGCATGGGTGGCACCCGGGGCGGATAACGTGGTGTCACCCCAAGAAAGAACGTGGTGTCCCCCCACATTTAGGTTAACTTTGAGAAATTCAAAAGGCAAATTTTGACTTCATAAAAAAGAACATTACTAGCTAATTTGTAGAAAACAGTTTCAAAATCCTCAAAATCAATTATTATTTACTAGCTGGGTTACCCGGCTTAGCTCATGTCTAGTGTTCTGGAATGTTTCACAATGATGTTCCCGATTCCCTATTCCCGAGCATTCTACGACATACTTCGCCAATCCTTCCAGAATTTTCTAGAGCTCTATGGAACCTTCTAGAACTTTCCGGATGACTGTTCTTGAAATTTCAAGAGGGCGAAACTTCCAGCCCTTATATCTTCAAAAGCACGCCCTTTAGGTAAAAAAGGAACCGTTATCCTGGCGGTAGGATAGAGATCTACCATACCATATAACTTCCTTGATCGTATCGGGACTCTTTTTTTGTTTCGTTTCTGAGTTTTTACCAGCCGCACGTTTTTTTGGACTTTCTTTTATAATATTTATATTGATTATTTTTCCTTAATTATTTATTTATGTACACACAACACATACAGAAAAAACTTTCAGATGATTGATAATTTTTTTCAGTCAGTTATCAATCGAATCTGTTTTTTTGTATTCGGGTTTTGCGTTTATAACAAAAAAATAACTGTACAATCCACTTATCTTGTTTTTTTGAAAGATGTCTTTCAACACTTTTAACAACACTAACAGCATAACAACTTTTTCAATAACTAATAGGTAGTAATTTCCCTCACGAGTTCACGTCAATCACAATGTACGAACGAAATGACAATGACATAGTTGACAAGCGAGGAATATTTCAGGGGAATCTCCAACCAAGCAATAGTTAGAGCTGGGAACAAAAATAAAACAACAGAATTTTTGCTGAATTCCTGACCGACCGAGCCATAGAGCTACGAAAATATAAATAACAAACCGTGGTCATGTGTAAAATATTTTTGTGACAATATTCTACTTTCGTAATTTTTTTCCACGGTCGGGTGTCACCCCCCCGGGTGGCGAAGAATTGGACGAAGACTTTTTTAATCTTGTCCATGCTTGTCTGTACTTTCTTTGATCTTTGGTTTAAAATTAGACAGTATTAAATTGATTAACCAGCTCATTTAAATTGAAAGTAATTCGTGGAATAACAACTACCAGCAAAGTGTATTCCAAAACACTCTGATAATATAATTAATTTGATGTATTATTATAGATTAAATATTTTTAACATGCCGCGCCGCGCCGTGAACGAGATGTCATTTTCAGCTGTAATCATAATGGAAGGCAGACCGCAAAAAATTAATTAGATACCTACTTTATAAAACTAAATTATGAAATTGTATCTTTCGAGATATTTACAAAAAGCCGCAAATAATTCACTTTTCCAAGAAGACGGATTTTTTTACAATACAACATCAAATCAACAAATGGAAAATCCGATATAACAACGATCGTTTTCACAATACTTACTTTTTTATTCAATTAGGGGGAAGTTTGCCAAATTATAATCAAATCCATCACCTTTTTAATCACTCTTTAATTTAATAACAACAATTCTAAAAATAGTCCAGAAAACCCCATATTGTCAACAAAAAATATTGATCACATAAAATACACGTCAACATATTTAAAATCACACTCATCACATCACAGTCTATTTTTATCAGAATACTAAAAAGTACTGGGTAATGTTTATGCCAGATTATTACGTTGTTATATTAATAACATTTTAAATTATACACAAATATTGAAACCGTGATTAGTATTTATTTTAATGGGGTTTTAATTCCGCAGTATTTTCGTATCACCGCAGTATTTTCGTATTCTTTTGTGTTATTTGGGATATAAGTTGTGACTACGGTGGTATGTCGTCAGTAGGGAAAAATCTTTGGTGAATATTGTGGAAAATAGACGCAGAAAAGCATAACACTTAAAATGATGATTTCGCTTGTTGCATTTTGCTTGATAGTGATATCTGAATTGATCATTGCTACGGTAAGATATTCCCTTTGTTCTTTACTGCAACATTTATTGTGAGTTACATCAACCTTTTTAAGTATTTTTTTGAATAAAACAATCAGCAGAAAGAAAGCGCCACAGGCGAAATTTTATATCTCCAAGGCTAAACTAATAGAATACTGATTTTAGATTTTCACGGCCAATAGTATTTGCCGTGAAAATCACACCTGCCCTGATGATGGACACTGTAACGCTGTCCGAAACGTTGGCTAAACAAGGAGGTAGCGCAACACGACATAACAACACGGCACCCCAAAAACAATAACAAAAACACGATTTATTTATTTATTTTTTTTAATACCGACCGGTTTCGCTTAACACAAGCATTATTTATATACAAGTAAGCTCGCACAATGCATATTTTTGATCAGTTTAATTTTATACCCTGAAGATGCTTGTGTTAAACGAAACCGGTCGGTATTAAAAAAAAAAAAAGTAAATCGTAGTTACAAACAAATTTATTTTAAACTTGCAATTTTGGGCGGCTGATTCAAAATTGACAAACAAAAGTTTACCTATTGACTGATGTGTCTATATATTATTTATTTATTTCCAGATTGGGGTGCCTCTAAATTCTGACAAGGGTCCCTTCGGCCTGCATCGGATCAGAGAGCGCTCCCCTCATTACCCGAGTCGCTACGGCCACGATTGGGACTCTTTCTCCTCGTCCAGCGAGTCCAACGAGCGTCGGCGGTACCCAAATTACCTCCAGCAGTACCCAGGCTACCCCCAGCAATACCCAGGCTACCCCCAGCAGAACTATCCTCAGCGGTACCCAGGGTACCCGTACCAGGGGCGGAAGTAACGGTCGGCATTTCAGCGAATGCTGACCGGGGTCTGAGACCTTCTGGGGCCCCCTTTTAGTTCGGTCTTTACCCTGTGGGAACACAGAGCCCCCGGCCTGAGGGGGACCCGGAACACACAGCCGCCAGGGGCTAGAGCAATCGCAGTATTTTCCTTATATTTAAAACGCACTTGCTGTTATTTTATCAAGAAAACGGCACTGTACAAATCATCCAATTTTTATAAATTATTATTAAGGTACAATTATTGTTAGGATACAATGAATTAAAAGGTTACTTGAAACATAACGTGTTCATAATTTTGTTATCATGTCCGACTATAATTTAGATTTATTTTAATTTAGAGTCCCCGATAGGAAATAAGTTCCTTAGAGCATAAAATGCCATATTTTGGGAGGCTGTGAAAATGGTACACACTGCGAACAAAGGACTCTGAAAATAATATATGCGTCTAATTTTCCAAAGGATCCCAACCTCGAAGGAGGCCTCAGCTAGGTGCCAAAATGATATACACTGAGGACACAGGACTTGGGAAAAAATTTCACATTTTTGTGTAAGCGAAAAATGATGCATTTGCAATGAAGAAGTACTTAGCTAGCATCACAATGTCTGGGAGGTATTTGTCCATTCGGCTACTAGCCGGCTAAATTGGTATGCTGGTTTTCGTTTTCAACAATTCTAAAAGATTTCCATTTAATATAATACTAAAAAGGTTTCCGTTTCCACGAACCCTTCTAAAATACCCAATATCGATGCATAATGGTAGCACTTCATATGGCGTTGCGTATTGGTGGAGTTTTGGCAATAGTTGGAGCTTGGCAGTGGTTATACAGAGTCAAAAAAACGGAGCACTTTGTTTCATACTTGAATATTTGCACAAAGTCGGTAGAATACCCCTCGGAAATTAAGGACCTTGGGTTTATATTTGATAGTAAACTGAATTTTAACAAACATATCGACCACATAGTCACTAATGCATCTTCTATGCTTGGTTTCATCGTCCGTTCCTGTAAACAATTCAAAGATCTAAATATTGTTTGGAAACTGACTTTCCGAAAAATTAAAATTGAAAGCAAAATTGATTTGCCCTCCGACCTACAAATATTTTCGCCTGCTGCGCTTTTTCTGTGACTTGTGAATTTGATTCACATTCCACCCCCTTCTCCCGCAACATATAGGTACCCCAAATGAGGATAACGTAAAAAAAATCGTCTGCGGCGCTTTTGCATGTCTTTGTGAGAGATTTGACAAATTTTCCAGTCCCCGTGTATCACGCGCTGCACACCTAAAATAGAAAGATCAACCAACACACTGCCAATGGTTATCATGTTCCAAAAGGTGACCGGACACTCAGAAAGAAATCAACTCAACTTCTTCATTGAAAAGTCTTTAAAATTGATGAAAATATTGGTCAAATAGTTTACGTTAGTTTAGGTTATGGGCTATTTTTTTTATTTTTGCATAGCTTTTAATGACTTTTCAAAGAGGTGTTGAGTTTATTTTATTTATTTATTTACACATATACGGCACAACAAGTGCCATTAACATAATTAACAAATCATATTAACAAATAGTACAACAATGTGAAGAATAACAGTAGAAAATTAAGTTAAATCTAATAAAAAGGCAAAAAGTAAGGAGTAAGTCATAAGTTAAAGGTAAAATGTAGCTGGTAGGTCCTCAGCCCCCTGGTCAGCTACTGCTATAGAAAATTCTAATATTAGAATATGTTTTGTTTTTTTTGGACAAGCTTCTGTTTTGGAATAAATGTCAGATAATAGTTCCTACAATAAAAATATAATTCGCAACGATTATAAAGAAATATTATAGATATTAACAAACTTCCAAATATTTAATTAAAAATAAACATCCGAAATGTTTGTAAGCGCATAAATTCCGAACGAATGAACAAAATTGGATAACCATATTTTTCTTTGAGCTATAGCTTAATGAAATTTAGGTGGCAGGCGAGATGTTTGAAAATTGAATGTAAGGGAATGATTGTATGGAATGCGGGAGGGGGTGGGGGTGGGGAGGAGGGGGGATAATTGATAAGTTCAACCGCTACAGTAATTTTCCGTAATACCATGCGAGCGAAGCCGCGGGTAAAATAATAAAAGATAAAATGTAGAAATATAAGATATCTTTAAAATGTACAAAGATTCAGAAATAAAATATACAAAGTAAGAAATCCTCATAGGAGCAAAAGATAAAAATAAATTAAAAATAAACCAATTAATAGGTAATATTATGGATTTTGTCGTCTTTTGTATGAGGCTGAAGGTATTGGGCCGGGAAGGAAATGGGGAAGACAAAGGTGGGGAAGTACCTGGCTATTCAAATCTGGTTTCAATTCTGAATGGTGGTCTTACACCAGGGCAATTCTGAGAGTATCTTCCATTCTGGAACGTGCCGCAAATATAGTATTTTAAATTGATTAATTGTGAAATAACACTAATTAATCAAATAATTTTATTTGCCCCTGACCTTCGGATTGCGAGTCAAGAGTCTTACTTCTAGACCACGCTGGCCATCTAACGCCAACACGAATAATTTAACAATATTTTAAAGAAACACGAGGAATTAGATGACATAATACGTTCTGGAAGGCTGTTAAATATGAGTGGGTTTTTAATCAGCTCATTTAAATTGGAAGTAATTCATGGAAATACACTCACCCTGCAAAATATAGTGCAAAACACTCTGATAGTGTAGAGTTTATACACAGCGTCCGGAAACTCGTCGAAAAAGCGGGAAAGTGGTGAAACTACTCACATTTGGAATCGATTTCGGGGTGAAACTTTTTTGGATTAGAGCTTTTGAAAGTTGAAATTTTTTGGATTTTATTTTTTAATTCGGTCGGCATTAATATCAGGCGCTTAACGTCTATTAAATGGGTCTAAACGTAGGCCTACATCCATTTTTTTTTGCAAAAAAAGTTAAAAAAGACTTAAAAAAAAATTGTCTATGGGGTGTAGATTGATCAATTTCCTGTTTATACTACGAGTTTACAGACGCCGTGTACCTTATAGATTAAATAATTTTATTACGCTATAAACGAGACGTCATTTTCAGTCGTTATCATAATCGAAGGCAAACCGCAAAAAGTAATTGGGTATCTACTTTATATTATAACCAAATTATTAGCGTTGGAAAAATATGAATTTTTCAGATGTAAACAGACATTATGTATTTCGAGATTTTTACGAAAAACCGTAAAAAGTCTCACATTTTCCAAAAAGAAGGCGTTTTTTGTAGCTTGAGACGGCACAATACCCTAATAATGGGGGTTTGCTCAAGGCTCCCATTTTAATTAATTCTGACGAATTCGTAACTAAAATATTTTTTTTTTAAACCGATCTCCGGGGACGCTACTTATTTATATTTAAGATTAATAAAAACAGTACCTCACCATTAATATATTTTACGTAAAACAGTTTGAAAATTTTATAACCCATTTTTCATCTACAAATTTAGAGGTAATCATCAGATTTTATTTTTCTAGACAATGAATTGATAACTTTCGGATGGATTCGTTTAGAAACATCTGAAATATTAGTAACACGTTCATCAGAATTAATTAAAAGAAACCCGGCGGATTGATCAAATTTCCAGGCCTGCCAGGGCGAACTCAAACGTAGGTTCGTCCAATACGCCGGGCCACGCGTGTATATTTGTTTACATGCTTACTTCACTTACGTCGTAAAAGATACCCACATTATTTTAGAGTGTTTGCTTGGGCAAATTCGACAGTAGATCCTAGGACAAAATCTCCCCCAAACAAAATATTTAAACCTAACCTAACCTAATAAAAAATGAGACAAACAGACAACATGTAAAGACAATAAATTATTGTTCAAAAATAGTAAAATGTAAAATAGGGTTAGGTTAGGTTAGGATTTAGTAGATATTTTGTTGGAGGATGTTTTGTCCGTAGGATATTTTATCCTTGGGATATTATGTCGAGGGAAATTTTGTCGGAGTAGATTGTGTCGGGGATATTTTGTCGCTGGATGAAAACTCGCGGTACAGGCCAATTGTTGTCGGATCAATTCGGGTCACCGTTTTTTTAATTCAACTAGAGGAAGTTCGCAAAATTATAACCACTTTCATCGCCTAGTTACCCGCTATTTAATAACAATAATTTATAAAATAGACCAGGAAACTCCATATTTTCAACAAAAATAATAATTGATCACATGTACTCTATTTGGTCGAAGCGCACGTCAACTTTTTTAAAGCCACACTCATCCAATATTATCAGAATTAAACTTTAAAAAAATACCGGTTAAGACCATTGTACTGTTACAATAATATCAAATAATTTACGCAAATTTTGACAATACTATTATTATTTATTTTAATGGCGTTTTAATGTTCAAAATATTTTCATATTCTATTGTGATACATGGGATATAAGTTCTGACTGTGGTGGCGTATCGTCAGTTGGGCAGAATCTGTGGCGAATATTTTAGAAAACAGACACAGAAATTTATAAAACTTAAAATGAATTTGGTTATAGTATTTTGCTTGATGTCTGCATTGATTTTTGCTACGGTAGGATTTATTTACATTTTTTATTATTTAAATTATAACATTGTTACAGCATTGAAAATTATATTTATAGTGAAATACATATTTTAATGAATTTCTACGCCAATTAAGAGTGCTAGATCTTGAGCTTAGCGTAGGAGTTATTTCATAATTATTATTTCATTATTATTATTTAACATATTATAACATAATTTTACACAGAGTGTACAATAAATATATATAAACTTAAGTCCTACGATGTTGTGACGTTATTTTTTGATATGGCAAGAAATGAAGTTATAACATTCTTTTTTTTTTTTTATGAAAAACAAATACCTTTGTATAACACCACTTTTTTATTAACAATATCAACATGTTTCGAAAACTATGTTTTCTTCGTCAGGATAATAAGTCAATAATAAATAACAAAAGACAAACAAGTATAGACTAATTAGAACATAGACAAAATATTAGAAAGGAGAGGTGATTAATTACCTAAAATATATCATAAAAAACAATTATATAAAATAAAATATAAAAATTATTTTAGAATGGGTAAAAAATTACATTAACATAATAAAAAATCTTTTAAAAGGAAAACAAGAAGTCTAAATAACAAAATAAATTATTATAAGTATAAGTATTAATACGAAAATAAATTTAAAAGATGGCTATTTTTAAAAAACGTTTGGTTATTTATAATATTTAATTTACTATAACTAACATTCTGATTGGTGAGGTTATGGTTGTCAATTTTTTTTTAAAGATTAATTTGACCTTGTTCTTGAATGAAACGAAATCTGTTATTTTTTTTTCTTCTTCGGGAAGCCTTTTAAAATATTTTATGCCTTTGTAAATATATTAATTGTGCTTTGGTGTGTTAAAAATAAAGGTATTTGGATGTTAAATTTATGCCTTCATGATGAATTAAGGCGGCGCTATTCGGCTGAAAAAGAAGAAGATAGAGAGATGTGTAATTACGAATGTTGGACAGAGCGCGCTAATATTTTAAGTGATGAAATCGCAGCGAAAATGGCGAAAAAGCTTAATAAAACATGACTCGTTTAAAAAAGAGCAAAAATCTCGTGGAACGTATCTTAAGTATCATTTAAAGAAACATTGTGAATTTTTTCACAAATATAACTTGTAAAATAATAGAAATAGACGCGTTTTTAATAATTTTCGGAGCATAATTTGCGATTTTTTTCTATCGAGGGAATTTCATGTCATTTGCGTTTTGGCGTGGAATGTATCTAGATATTATCTTCAAAAATAACATATATTTTTTTAAGAGCTTAAAAACTTCAAATGTTTAAGGGAGATATGTAAGAAATCGGTCAAAATTCGAATAGTGGACCCTGGTTAAAATTTTTTGATTACATTTGTAATGTTGAATCTTTTAAAAAATTGAAGACCTCTATAGGTCTTCAATTTTTGATACTTTTAAAATCTTGAACAATGATTCTGAAGGGAATGTTGGTTGGTTTTTTCAAAATTACTTTAATAATTCGTTTTTGTAGCACTTTTACAGGGCTTACAATTTTTTCATGTGCACCTCCCCATCCAATGATTCATGAATACTTACATGAATAATACGTGAAACATTTCATCTTCACAATTTTGTAGATATTTTTATTTTTTACTAGCTTTTCCCCGCGGCTTCGCTCGCATGGTATTACGGGAAATTACTGTAGTGGTTGAACTTATCAATTATCCCCCCTCCTCCCCACCCCCACCCCCTCCCGCATTCCATACAATCATTCCCTTACATTCAGTTTTCAAACATCTCGCCTGCCACCTAAATTTCATTAAGCTATAGCTCAAAGAAAAATATAGTTATCCAATTTTGTTCATTCGTTCGGAATTTATGCGCTTACAAACATTTCGGATGTTTATTTTTAATTAAATATTTGGAAGTTTGTTAATATCTATAATATTTCTTTATAATCGTTGCGAATTATATTTTTATTGTAGGAACTCTTATGTGACATTTATTCCAAAACAGAAGCTTGTCCAAAAAAAACAAAACATATTCTAATATTTGAATTTTCTATAGCAGTAGCTGACCAGGGGGCTGAGGACCTACCAGCTTAGAGCCCATAAATATATCGACATCGTTTCCATGGGAACGATTTTTTTCTGGCATTTGCAATTAACTCGCTTTTGTTAGCGACAGAAAACGTATAACAAATATAATATATTAATATTTATAATTTCATAATGCCAGAGCTTACCATCATATACAAAATATAGTCTGCGCATATAATTTAGCTTTCTATTGGTGAAAGAATTATTAAAGTCTTTATATTGTGTTATGCGTGAAAACGTCATAAACAAACTCGAGCAGTTTCGCATTTATAATATTAGTATGGATTTACCGACGAACTCATAAAAAGCCCTACTTGTATGTTTGGAAGGGAAGTGTTATATATTTAGTTATTAAGAATTTTTTTTAAAATTAATGTCGTTCTCATTATGTAGTTAATTTTTAATAATAGATATAATGTTTTTAGTTGAAGTTTAAAAATTTTTGAATTTTGAATTCTTTGAAGCTATTTTTAAAGCATCTTATATATCCCGGCAATTTATTAAAGAAATTTGTAGTCCGGTTACACGATGTTTTTTCATAAATCGGAAACGGTAACATGTTTTTTGCCTCTACATTATTTATTCTACGCATTTATCTTATTTGCTGATTACATATTGTTAAATGATGTCTATTTGTTTATTTCCAGATCGGGGTGCCCCTAAATTCCAACGAGGGCCCCTTCGGCCTGCATCGGATCAGAGAGCGTTCCCCCCGACACCCGAGTCGCCGCGGTCGCGACTCGTCCTCGTCCAGCGAGTCCCACGAGGGAGGTCGCTACGATCAGCAGTACTCCGGCTACCCTCAGCAGTACCCCGGCTATCCCCAGCAGTACCCCAGCTACCCCCAGCAGATCCCCGGCTACCCCCAGCAGATCCCCGGCTACCCCCAGCAGATCCCCGGCTACCCCCAACAGACTTACCCTCAGCAATACCCGAACGGGACTTACATAACTACCACTTATCGTCCGCCAAGTAAGTCAACTACGTTTTTTTTTTAAATACATTTGTTTCTATTCTTGTACATAAATTTTACAGAAATTTTGCCGGCTTCTGTGTTTCCTCCCTCCTACAACATGGGTCTCTTCATAATGTTCTTCATAATGTTCATTCCTTCCTCTCTCCTCAAAAAGACCCTCCACAGAGCATCCCAGATGACACAGGCCCTGAGGGAAGTTATTTTTCTCAGGGCCTCCTGTGTGGAGTTAATGTAAAAAAAAAAACGGACGATTACAGTTAAAGTGCGGTGTTCTGTGATTTTCTCTGATGAGCGATACTTCTCAGACGATCAGGAGTTTCAATGATACTCGCTACATCGGGTTACGAGTCGTGTTTATTTGTCGTCTTACTTATCATAAACTAGCTGGTACCCGGCATGCGTTGCAATGCAAAGAAATAAATTGTTTCTCCCCGCATTTCCTCTCCCATGCGTCCCCGTTCCCCTCCCGCGTCCCCTTCTCCCCGCGACCCATCCGTTTACCACGTCTTCCCCTCCCTCGTCATCTCTACCGCTAACCACACCTCTTCATTACCCTTTCTCTTATACCTTTCCTCCCTACCGCTAATATATATAAAATACACTCATTTTCATTTATACAAATTTCATATATTACATAGATATTAACACTCCAATTAGAAATGTTCACAGCATGAGTAATCAATGTTTAATTGTTACTAGACGGAAACGCCTATAGTGATAACAGAAATAATGATAATCAAAATGATTTACAAAATATAGTAGTGTTTAATATAATACATAACCTTACCTGCAGAGAAAGAGAAAAAAGAAAGAAAGGGTATGACAATAAAGCAGCTACATAACTGTTCTCCACGAAGTGTCATGGTAGGAGTTTGATAATTTGTTTTTTGGAATATGTGATATTGTTTGCATGGTCACATTCAATGGTATTGTATAGACGACACATTCGAGACAGTTGATTGAAATATGCAATATTGTTATTAAACAATTCAAGATGGAATATTTTATGACTATTAGGACTAAATTACGTCTATTAGGAACATTAATATGAATATTGCTCAGGTAATGAGTCAGTATATGTCATATTAAGTCAGCATATTGTCTTCTTTTTTCCAGGGTTATAAAATAAAATTGTTGGAGTCCGTTCTTCGTAAGATAGAAGTGAGGCATTTAATCCAAGTTTAAATGATAACAGTCTTAGGAATTTTTTTGTACAGATTCAATGATTTTTTAATATTTTGAATAGTGTGGGTTCCAGATAACACTCCCGTATTCCAATTTGCTTCTCACCATCGAGTTGTATAAGGTTATAATGGATTGGGGATTTTTGAATGGTTTAGATATTCTATGTATGAATACCATCATTTTCAAAGATTTACTCGTGATATCACTGATGTGTACATTAAACGTAAACTTTGAATCAAGAGTGATTCCTGGATCTCTTCTTACAGTGGTGACTGCATTTAAGCGAACATTAATGGAGTATGCATAATCTTTCATTAATAATGTATTTAATTTCACAACATTTTATAAACGATTCCAAATACTATCTGTACTAACCCTGCATATTAAAATTTTCTATCATTAAAAACACGTTTGTTTGTTTCAGACAATACTTTCGGCTAGAGAAGATCCTTCAGTTTTTGCAACCTACAATACTGTTATTCAACCGATTACTTTGTATTTAACCAAAATAAACGAGGAAATTCAAATGTTTTATATCTCCATAAACTACCTACCATTGGTTTCTTTTCTGAGTCTGACATTTAACCCGGCGAGAGTGTGGTGAAAAAATGTAACAAAAAGTATGTGACAGGGTATGACATACCCGTTTACAAATTCGGCTGTAAAACTTGATTCAGAAAAAGGAGTATAATAATTTTTATTTTATTATAGCAAGATTATATTATGACGTATTAGAAATAAAAAAATTGCGCTATTTTAACAATTTTTATATTTTACTTAAATGGAAACAAGTCACTACGAATTTCCAACAAAATATTTCACTCTAAAAAAACTACAAAGGAACTAAAGAAAACAATTTTTATAAAAAAAAATTAAAGATATAATAGAACATGGAACAAGTTACCATATAAACAAAAGTAACAACAAATATTAGGAACATCTTAGGAACTGGAGTTCAAATCAGTGCAGTTTTTTCTAATACTTCTTAGAGCATTGACTGAAGTCGGGTTTCTTCACTGTCTAGCAGAAAAATAGTTTTTGTCATGAAACATACACCAGCTATGTGGCAGGGTATTACATACAAGAATGCCGTTTGCAAGCGTATAACTCGAGCGCATGCTGCCGCTATCCCCTCCCGCACCTTTAACTCCCTTTAACTCCAGCTACTCAAAGTAACTACAGGTTTGAAGGTCAAAAACAAAAAATACACGCAAATAAGTAACATGGCGGGTATGACATACCCTGCCACAATCTCGCCGGGTTAATAGAGACACACATTGATGTCTCTGCGATCCGAATAATTAGCAACACCAAGATGGCTCGCAGTAATATGAATTTAAGTTTAAAAAGCACAATGGTCGAAGGACGTTATTTTGTCTTTAATCATAAGACAATTTAAGTTTAAGCTTTTGAGAAAGAAGCCCTTGCTTCTACGGGGTGATAAAAGGGGCGGATAAAAATATATTTAATTTAATTATAATTTTGTTTTTGTTAGGATGCTGAACAACGCACTACAAAAACATTATCGAATTTTATTTATTTATTTCTATACATTACAGTATTTACCTATAGATCAATTTCGAAAACATTTTTACATAATATATTTTATAATTTTATTATGTTGGGTGTAAGGTAGGTTTGTGAAGGTGAAACTGTGGATAGGTATTGTTGTATGTTTCGTGAACACCTCACTAGGAGAACCTGTGCTGAGGTGTTTACGTGTTTATTTATGTTTATGTGTGACAAGTATTTATGTGTTGTAATATAAAGTTTTGAATCGTCAGTTTATATAAGGCGCGGTATACCCGCTCAAAAGGAGAAGCTAGCTAGAGAGATATATAAATACGAAGAGCCAAAGAGTTAGAGAGAGCGCACAAATATTTTTTATTTTTTTTTTTTATTTATTTATTTTATAAATCAACAATCCAGTCCCGCTAAGCCAATTGCAATTGGCTTGACAGCAGGTGCTTATAATTACTTACAAATATATTTAAAGTTATAATTTACATCTTTTATCTACAGTTTACACATTTTTCATAAATTTTATCATGTATCAAGTATCAAAATAAATATTCTTTTTCCAATAACCAATTTTTCACCATATATTTAACCTTATTCATAGAATTATGTTGCTTTATATTGTCAGGTAATAAATTAAATATCTTCGGTATGTTGTATTCAAACGTTCCTGTCCGTACTTATTATTGAATTTCGGAACTATAATAAAAACGATAATAAAAGCGAAAATTGTGAAAATGTTAAATAAAACACTATTACAGACTATTTTAAAATAGAGTGAGGATTGTCTAAAATAGCATTTTAAAAAATTCCTCTGAATTTTTTCATACACACAACTTGTAAAATAACTAAAAAAAACGCGATTTTTTTCTCTCTAGGGATTTCATACAACTGCCGTTTCTGCGTGGGGAATGTGCCTATAGATATTATCTTCAAGGATAACATTTTTTTTAAGAACTTTAAAACTTAAAGTATTTAAGGAAATATGTAATAAATCGGTAGAAATGCGCAAAGCCAGGCCTTAATTCAAAATTAAACGACATTGATAAAGGTTTGAAGTGCAAAATCTCGTACTTAGGCACCATTTCTCGAATATGGTTTTTATTGAGTAATGTGGCAAATTAAGTTTTTTTGGATAATGATCGGAAAACATTTTAATATTCGTACTTGAACTGAATAAAATATGTATTTTGGCGATCTTTTCTTTTTTTAGTAATTAAATCAGGCGGCACCCAATGAATTTGTTAGTGCGAATTTCATCCTTATGCCTTCTGCAGAAGGACTTAGAGCGCGTCATTTAGCTTCTTACTGTCTATTATAATTCCGAGATATATATTTTTTAATGTTTATCACTACATAAGTCTAAACGATTTGAAACGCGCAACTTATATGACCCAGTAGACAATTTCTGTTGTGAACTTTATTATTAATATTGATATCTGCAGCAATTTTCCGTAAGTATAGGTACTTAAGATGAAGCTATACGTGAAATCCTAATTAGATTCATCTGTACAACAAATCGGTTTACATTGTGAACATTAAAAATATGCTACGAATAAATTGAAGCTTTTACTAGCTTTTTTATGTATTTGAATCATCTTAAATTTATTATTTACATAACAAAAAATATAAGCGTAAACCACAAAAAAAAATGTTTTTTCATGACTTAACTAAGAAACATTTTTTTTAAAATGGCTAAGATTATTTTTGAGGTTTGTATGCTCTTATTTTTTTTTTCATTCTTATAAAATTATGCAGAAAATCAATAAAAACCACTTTTTTGCTTACTTGCCTTATGCAAATACGACGCGCGATTTTAAATTTTGTAGGCATGAGAATCGAAATATTTCTAGCGTTTATATTCTTCTTAATAGGTTTTTTCAAACATCTCTTTCCTTTCGTACCTAAATACGGATAATATCCAAGAACCGCCCTATTTTAGATCACGAGTCTCCAAACTATGGCCCGCGGGCCAAATCCGGCCCGCCAGTGTCATCAATCCGGCCCGCGACAGCTACTGATCAGTGTCATCAATCAGCGCGCCACAGCTAATGGCTTATTGTTGTTGTGATAAGTCGGACGAAAACACAAAATGACAGTTTTTAAATATAAAAAAACGCACCTGGGGAATGACGAGGTAATGCCATCTTGCCCTCTCCATCACGCCTTCCCTTCCTTACGATTATTTTATTTATTTATTGATTACTATTAAACCTTACACCTTAATTTCATAATGCCAGAGCTCAAGGAAAAAAAGAATTAGCCAATTCGGTGCAGTCGTTCGGAAGTTGCGTCTACAAACATTTTGAAAATTTATTTTTATTTAAATGTATCAACATCGTTTCCACGGCAACGATTTGTTTTCTGACGTTAGCAATAACTCGCTTTTGTTAGCGACAGGAAACGTATAATAAATATATTATATTACTATTTATAATTTCATAACGCCAGAGCTTACCGTTATATACAGCCTGTGTTACTCGCATATAATGTAACTTTATATTAGTGAAAGAATTTTTAAAATCGGTTTTTTGGTTTATGCGTGAAAGCGTAACAAACAAACCCACACAGTTTCGCATTTATAATATTAGTAAAGATTTTAAATACGAAACGGAAAGCTGCAAACAGCAAAAAAAAACTGAGATAAGTCAAGCCGACGAAAAAACCTTCTGTTTTCCGAAGACAAAAAATACATGTTGCCTTTATTGTAATGGGAGGTATTTGGAGTCAGTAGGAGGATGGATTGCCTGCCGAATGTGTCAAGAGTGAGCTCACTGTTCCTGTGCAGGTGTCGAATAAATATAGTCATTAAATAAGTGTAGTGCAAGTCTCGCGTGAGGGGTAGGGGGGTCCCACCAAATATCACTTAATCTCACCAAGGGGGGGGGGGTCTAAATTGAAGAAAAAAACAGCTCACGTAATTAATGGATGCCCCCCAAGACGACGCAAATGATAGTTTTATTCAATTACATTTTTTATAGCTTTTTAAAATTTCTTTTAGCATTTTATTCTATGGAATGCTACAGCTACATGACCAAAGTTTATTTGCATAAAGTGTAGGTTTTCTAATATTTGAAGAACAATGTTTTATTTATCGTTAAACGTTGGCTACCCCGTCTTGCCCCTCCTCCCCTACTTGGTGCTAGTCTGAAAAAGAAAATTAAAACGGTTTTGGCCATTGGAAGTTATTGGAATGATCAGTACGGCCCTAAGGCTGGAAAGTTTGGAGACCCCTGGTCTAGATAGTTGTATGTCTAGAAAGTTGTAATCAAATAAATTGTAACTTTTCACATTTCTACATCATTTCGGATTCCAGATTTAAAAAAAACACTGTGCGATGGTTAGTGTTGGCGCAATATAGGTAGGTAATGCATATGGATGTAGGTATATACATTGTATAAAGGCGGA
This sequence comes from Glyphotaelius pellucidus, assembly GCA_936435175.1. Lineage (NCBI taxonomy): Eukaryota > Metazoa > Arthropoda > Insecta > Trichoptera > Limnephilidae > Glyphotaelius > Glyphotaelius pellucidus. The sequence continues at coordinate 25,935,186 of OW386556.1, forward strand.
ACTCCTGCGCCACAATACACATGAATACTAGCTTGAACCACACTATAAACGTTCTTTGTTTTCCGTCTCCTGCGTTTTTCGAAACATGGCTTGAAAGATTGGTGTGAACAGGTGTGAAGTTCGCGCGGTCCGACAATTTCTGCTTCCCGCTTCACCCACTTCAAAAATAATATTAATATTAATGTTGTTAATATTCGTTATTATACTATAATTTTATTATCAAATATATTTATTATATTGTATTTAGGTATCATAATATTTTAAAGTAGTGATTATTAAGCTCAATCATTGCGCATAACCTCAAAAACTTGTTCGGTTTGATTCTCCATACATGACCGCATCGCGCGGCTCTTGTAAAAATATGAACACATTTCCCCCCGCCAGCCTTCCCCCTTCGTCCGGGAGATGAATGTTTTCCGTCGCCTGTGGTAAAGCTTGAACACAGGGTTTTTGAACACGAAGTGTTCAAATTTTCAATGTTTTGGGTGCTGTTCAAGCTAATGTTTATGTGTATTGTGGCGCAGGATACGCCGCTTTAGATTGTATCGAGAATACACGAGCGCGAGATCTGTCAACTGCCACGTGTACTCTATTTATCCAGGGCCGGATCCGTCGCAGGGAAAGATGGAACGTGTAACTTGGGCGGAGAATCGTAAAAGGCGCTAGGAATCTTCTTTTTAAAATATAAACGAGTAATGCAAAAATATCGTCTTGGAATTTAATGCCACGTATCAAATCAAATCTTTATAGTTCCGTTATATATATCAACGCCATCCAACGACTAAGCATTTTTATGACATGTCTTGTAGGGAACCGGGACGGTATATAGGTATTGCTATATGATTCAAGTATCTTTAATCATGTTTTTATGACATGTCTTGTAGGGAACCGGGACGGTATATAGGTATTGCTATATGATTCAAGTATCTTTAATTATGTTTTTATGACATGTCTTGTAGGGAACCGGGACGGTATATAGGTATTGCTATATGATTCAAGTATCTTTAATCATGTTTTTATGACATGTCTTGTAGGGAACCGGGACGGTATATAGGTATTGCTATATGATTCAAGTATCTTTAATCATGTTTTTATGACATGTCTTGTAGGGAACCGGGACGGTATATAGGTATTGCTATATGATTCAAGTATCTTTAATCATGTTTTTATGACATGTCTTGTAGGGAACCGGGACGGTATATAGGTATTGCTATATGATTCAAGTATCTTTAATCATGTTTTTATGACATGTCTTGTAGGGAACCGGGACGGTATATAGGTATTGCTATATGATTCAAGTATCTTTAATCATGTTTTTATGACATGTCTTGTAGGGAACCGGGACGGTATATAGGTATTGCTATATGATTCAAGTATCTTTAATCATGTTTTTATGACATGTCTTGTAGGGAACCGGGACGGTATATAGGTATTGCTATATGATTCAAGTATCTTTAATCATGTTTTTATGACATGTCTTGTAGGGAACCGGGACGGTATATAGGTATTGCTATATGATTCAAGTATCTTTAATCATGTTTTTATGACATGTCTTGTAGGGAACCGGGACGGTATATAGGTATTGCTATATGATTCAAGTATCTTTAATCATGTTTTTATGACATGTCTTGTAGGGAACCGGGACGGTATATAGGTATTGCTATATGATTCAAGTATCTTTAATCATGTTTTTATGACATGTCTTGTAGGGAACCGGGACGGTATATAGGTATTGCTATATGATTCAAGTATCTTTAATCATGTTTTTATGACATGTCTTGTAGGGAACCGGGACGGTATATAGGTATTGCTATATGATTCAAGTATCTTTAATCATGTTTTTATGACATGTCTTGTAGGGAACCGGGACGGTATATAGGTATTGCTATATGATTCAAGTATCTTTTATCATGTTTTTATGACATGTCTTGTAGGGAACCGGGACGGTATATAGGTATTGCTATATGATTCAAGTATCTTTAATCATGTTTTTATGACATGTCTTGTAGGGAACCGGGACGGTATATAGGTATTGCTATATGATTCAAGTATCTTTAATCATGTTTTTATGACATGTCTTGTAGGGAACCGGGACGGTATATAGGTATTGCTATATGATTCAAGTATCTTTAATCATGTTTTTATGACATGTCTTGCAGGGAACCGGGACGGTATATAGGTATTGCTATATGATTCAAGTATCTTTAATCATGTTTTTATGACATGTCTTGTAGGGAACCGGGACGGTATATAGGTATTGCTATATGATTCAAGTATCTTTAATTATGTTTTTATGACATGTCTTGTAGGGAACCGGGACGGTATATAGGTATTGCTATATGATTCAAGTATCTTTAATCATGTTTTTATGACATGTCTTGTAGGGAACCGGGACGGTATATAGGTATTGCTATATGATTCAAGTATCTTTAATCATGTTTTTATGACATGTCTTGTAGGGAACCGGGACGGTATATAGGTATTGCTATATGATTCAAGTATCTTTAATCATGTTTTTATGACATGTCTTGTAGGGAACCGGGACGGTATATAGGTATTGCTATATGATTCAAGTATCTTTAATCATGTTTTTATGACATGTCTTGTAGGGAACCGGGACGGTATATAGGTATTGCTATATGATTCAAGTATCTTTAATCATGTTTTTATGACATGTCTTGTAGGGAACCGGGACGGTATATAGGTATTGCTATATGATTCAAGTATCTTTAATCATGTTTTTATGACATGTCTTGTAGGGAACCGGGACGGTATATAGGTATTGCTATATGATTCAAGTATCTTTAATCATGTTTTTATGACATGTCTTGTAGGGAACCGGGACGGTATATAGGTATTGCTATATGATTCAAGTATCTTTAATCATGTTTTTATGACATGTCTTGTAGGGAACCGGGACGGTATATAGGTATTGCTATATGATTCAAGTATCTTTAATCATGTTTTTATGACATGTCTTGTAGGGAACCGGGACGGTATATAGGTATTGCTATATGATTCAAGTATCTTTAATCATGTTTTTAACCTTAAAATAAGTTTTATAAATAACTCGGTAAAAAAATCACCGTGTTTAAAGACAAAGATGGCAGTGTTCAAAACGGTGTACCGCCCAACGCTCACTTACGACCACCAAATACGGATGCTAAACGAACGAACACGCTCTAGAGTACAAGCTGCCGAAATGCCGTACAAGCTGCCATACTAAGAGAAGAAATGGCAGGGGTTACGAAATGGGATCACATAAGAAACACGACGATCCGAGACAATCTGAACATTGAACCACTGCTACTCTTCATAGAAAAATCACAACTGAGGTGGCTTGGACACGTACTAAGAATGTCTGATGACCGAAATCCGAGGAAAATACTGAGTGCGATTCCAGAGGGTAGACGTCCAGTGGGCCGCCCCAGACACAGCTGGGCGAGGCAACTCCAGAAACTTTGTGAGGACAGAATGGGATTGCAATGGACGGAGTCCGAACAATCAGCACAAGACAGGGACCTATGGAGGAGCCTTGTCGATGCAATGGGTCCCGACCCGAATAGGATAAGGGGAAGAAGAAGAAGAAGACTTCATATAAAACCCAACAAGGGGTTAAGCGCCGCTATCCGAATTTAGACCGATTTCTTACATAACTTCCTTCAACATTTGAAGTTTTTAAGCTCTTAAAAAATGTATGTTATTTTTGAAGATAATATCTAGATACTTTCCATGCCGAAACGCAAATTATATGAAATTCCCTCGATAGAAAAAAATCGCAAAGTATGCTCCGAAAATTATTTAAAACAAGTCTATTTCTATCAATGTACAAGTTATATTTGTGAAAAAATTCACAATGTTTCTTTAAATGATACTTAAGATACCTTCTACGAGATTTTTGCTCTATTTTAAACGAGTCATGTTTTATTAAGCATTTTCCCTATTTTTGCTTAATTTTTATCACTTAAAATACTAGCGCGCTCTGTCCAACATTTGTAATTATATATCTCTCCATCTTCTTCTTTTTGATTCGGGAAACGCCGCCTTAATGAATAATATAGTTTTCTTGGCCATTTAACTTTTCACACGATTTTGCATCCGGACCTGCTGTCACGAGTTTTCTATTTGTCTCCCGTCGACAGAAAATAATTTATCCCTACGGTCGTGTGCGGATTATTGCGTCTAAGAAGAAGGATTGAGCATAGACAACAGTTGTCTACCTTTATAGGCTAACATTTATCTATGGTAAAGTTACGTAAAGTGGCCTTTATGTGGGCGTATCTCATGTTAAGTCCAGTAAACGAAATTGATCGTGAATGGTTGAGGTGACGCGTCACATAGTTTTGCCATTCATGCGCCAAAAATAACCGAAAAAGGACATGCCGATGAATGAATAGATTTTGTTTAGACTTTGTATCATCGCGTCAATTAGTAAATACTTAGAAAAATAAACGGGTTTAAGATTTACGCAAAAACTTTGATAATAAATATTAGATTTGCTTTTTTATATTTTAACACGAAGTCGCGTAGTCCCGTTTTCAACAAGCGGACTACCCGCAAAAATTTATAAATTAATCAATAAAATGAACAACAATTTGTTTAAATTTATATTTGCCCTTTTCTTTTATCATCTTTTTTACTTAGGCAATAATGAAAAGAGAGTCAACGAGTTTTACATAAATAACCATTTCAAAAGTTTCGCGGTATGAGCGTGGAACACGGTGTATAATAAATATAGGATATTTGGGGCACGTTGCAAAGTGCAAGACACTTTTAGTATCGCTATGGTGAAAAACCACCATTCAGAATTGAAACGTTGAATGAAATGGCTTTTATCGTGATTGCAACCAGATCTGAATAACCAGGTACCTCCCTACCTTCCTCTTCTCATTTCCTTCCCCTCCCTACTACCTTTAGCCCCGATTCGGAATGCCGTAGTCTCACTAGCTTCAGACCTTTTTGAGCAGTTGCTCACTTAAAAAAGAAGGCATTTAGATATTTTAAAATGTTTGCCTTTCATTCAACTTCACCAGATGAAACAGAAAGGTGTAGCTCACATCAGGCACACCGACACGCTCACAATATACTTCTATCGAATTATCCTTTAGTGCCATTAAATTATCAACATTTTCTGTGTTCGTTAATATTATTATTTGCCAGTATTTACTTAGTGAGTTGGTTAATTATTACAGCAAAACTTAATAGTGCTTTCACAATGGGACACTGCTTAATTAATGGAATCATTAAACCCACACCGAAATTACTTATATTAATAATATAATAATGTCGCCAATTATATGTCTAGCACTAGGGAGTTATTTTGGTTTACGAAGCAAATAAACTATGTATTAATATTGTAACTATGTACTCAGATATGATTTGAGTATCCCACGGCCAGTATTATCGTGATTTATTTTTTGGGTTATTACGCCGTGTTACATTTCCTCCTTCTTTAGCCAATGTTTCGGACAGCATTTAAGGCCTGTCTCCAGCGAGCGAAACCATGCACATGGACGTGAACGTTCGCTTGAACGTCACCATAAACATTTTTTGTTCTCCGTCTCCTCCGTTTGTTATGGTTTGAAAGATTGGTGCGAAGTTGGCCACACACAATTTGGCTATTGGTCTGGTAAGGACTAAGGACCTGTCCATGCATACGCACGGAACGCTAGACGTTTGACGTTAAGCGTTTACATAAATGTTAAAATGCGTTCCAACGAAGAAGAGATGCTACATCAGGGAGAAAACGCAGATATTTTAATAGATATTTATGTATCAGGAAAGATTTCCGACTAATATCGATTATTGCACGACCTGAAGTTACTTTTTAAGAATTTTGAATTAATTACGCAGACGTTAAATTTATCGATCAGATTATAGACGAAGTATCAAGGAGAACACACAAATTTTAAGTTAGACCTATCTACCTCGAATTTTTAGTATTTAGTATTTATTTATCAGGAATTACGGAATAGAATACCGATTTTATTGGTCAATTTCTTCCATGTCTTTGAAACCGATTTACAAATTAATAGACTTTATTTACAAGTGAGTTCACGAAAGAAATAATCGTCCATTACGATAGTATTTATTTACAATTTAAAGTCGTAATTATTATTAGGCTCGCGCGGTTGACATAACCCCAAATCTCATTCGATTTATCTCCGTTACCAACCATATTCGTAACTGTAATTAGAGCATAATTTAAGGCGGTACTACCCGAATTTCTACCGATTTCTTGCATGTCTCCCTTGAACATTTGACGTTTTTAAGCTCTTAAAAAATATATGTTTCTTTTGAAGATAATATCTATACAACCTCCACGCCGAAACGCAAATTTTATGAAATTCCCTCGACAGAAAAAAATAGCAAAGTATGCTCCTAAATTTTTTATTTTCAAGCCTGTCTCTATTATTTAACAAGTTATGTGTATGAAAAAATTCACAGTGTTTCTTTGAACGTTGTTTTAGACAACCCCCCACGAGATTTTTGCTCTATTCTAAACGAGTCGTGTTTTATTAAACATTTTCACAATTTTTGCTTCACTTTTATCGTTTGTAATATTAACGCGCTCTCTCCAACATTCGTAATTACATATTTCTCCACCTTCTTATTTTCGTGCTCGGGTACGGGGCCTCAAAGCAATTTTATTTTCATTGCTTGTACCTAGGTAGAAGTAATATAAATACATCGTCTGAAAGTAGCCTAACCACATTTTGAAAATGCTTTCGGAAGGTGAAATAGCTATCACGCAAAGTAATGACACCACAAAACTTGTTTTAATTAAACCACAGAACTGTTTTTTTACTATAATAAAATAAAAACAAAATGAAAATGGAGTTCTCCAAAATTGAACTTAAAAACAATAAATCAAAAGATAAAGTTAGAAAAACAACTCGTTTTATGCTGCCAATATCATTTTCGAAAGGCCAAAAGGTTATTTACCCTTAATCAAAAAGTTTGTCCAAACTCTAAGGATAATCATCGGAAGTAAACAAAGAAAAACAAAATCCAGGTCTTCAATCCAAAATCCACATATCTTTCTTTTAATCGATTTTGTACTTCGATAGCTTCTTTCAGTCATTTCACACTACGAACGTGAGTCGTTCCCAGTTCTAGCAAACAAGGGCAATTTTTGAAGTGAAAATTTCTTTAGTAACGTTGTGATTTGAAACTCAACGGAATGAAAAAGCGACACTACAAAGAGACAAACACGTACATCTTTAGGATCTAGCCTGCGACAGAATGAGATAGTATAATCGGTCTACTCTTTGTGCGGTGCTTCGTAGTCTTCCAACTCTTGTGTACTTAAGTTTTCTGAAGGTTTCACTTCAATCACGTGTGAATTGTATTTTTTTTTAAATCTAAATTATTATACCATAGAAAAAAATTTAAAAAATAAACGCAACAACCAAAGAAGAACAGAAAAATCCGTAATGTATTTGTGGTATCTGTTAATCCCAGAGATTAAGGCTCCGTAGTAAGCGTTCAAAAAGATGAAGAAGATGGTTTGAAAGGAGGATAATATAAATACAAATGTAAGAGGAAGCGTACTAATATAAAAAACGATTATAATTAAACGAAAATTGTGAAAAGCTATCCCTGTAGAGCCGTAACATTCGCGTATGAACGCTTTTATTATCACCGTGACGACTCACGTTTACGGTACCGTGACGGCAAAAAGAGGCAATAAACATTTGTTCCTTGTTGTTACACATTAAATAATGAGACAAAATATTCACAACATTCGTGTGACTGTTTCCTCCAGAGTACTACTTTTTTCATTCGGAGGAAACAGAATTGCGTTTCATTTTTTTTCGTATAAAGATACGTTTGAGGGAGATGTATGATAACGATTGTATGTTTCCTTTGGGGAGGTGCAAACATACATTTACCGTTTGTTTCATTTTCGACTGTTGTTATTTAGTGTATAAGAAAGAGCTGCAGCATTACATGTTTAAGAACAAAAACAAAACCATCAGCGCATTGCCGTTTGACACTTTTGAATTTTTGGAATTCAGTCACACTTCAATATTATCCTTGTAACTATATTCCATACTTTCAAAATTATTGTCATGGCTAGTAGTATTTTAGGGGTCTCGAAGACATCACGGTGCGGTATGTGAGAGAGATGCAAGAAAATGGTTACTTTTTCCTAATGTACATAGGAAACAGACCTATGTACATTGTGTATTTCATCTTTTGAAAGAGCTGCAGCATTATTATAATAAGGAACGCATGTTTATTGCCTTTTTTGTGCCGTCACGGTAACGTAATTGTGGATCGTCACGGTAATAAATAATAAAATCACTCATTAGTACGCGCATCTGCGTTGTAACACTGAATAGTTTCAAAATACGCGGAACGGCTCACGTGCGTTGTGTTGATTGTCTGGCAGAAGCGTATTGAGAAACCCTTTCGCAGAACTTTTATTTGCTAGGAATTTAAAAACTTTTTAAACAACAATCACATTGCATGAATAATTCCAAATGGAATTCTGCTTCTTTGAAATGTGCAACAAAGGAATCTTTGTAAAATTGAACGAACGAACCGTGGAATAATTCGATCACTGGCCCAATAATTCAATGACTAGTGTAGGGAGTTGGATTTTAGTTCATGCGGGCAAAAAACTTTTACAGAATCTGCCAGCGTTCGCCAATTGTTACCCGCGAAGTGCTCTTCTTGCCAGCATCTGGCCAGCGCAGCGGGGCCATCAGGGAGGGTCCTTGAATGCACGATCATTCCTCCCCACTACACTTGGTGCACCATCGGTCACTAACATTTTTTTTCATATCTAAGTAGTTCTTATAAAAAAAACATAAACATAGGTTTTTAAGAATCTGCACCACCGCGCCGCGACGTAGTCCAGCGGTAAGACTCTTGACTCGCAATCCGAAGGTCGCGGGATTGAATCCCGGCGTGGCAAATAAATTTTATTTGATTAGTTCGTGTTATTTCACAATTTATTAATTTAAAATAAAATATAGTGCATTTGTGTCACGTTCCAGAGTGAAAGATACTATCAGTATCGCCCTGGCCTAAGACCACCATTCAGAATTGAAACGTTGTTTGAAATGGCTTTAGCCGTGTTTAGTGACCAGATCTGAATAGCCAGGTACTTCCCCACCTTCCTCTTCCCTGTCACCTTCCCCTTCCCACTACCTTCAGCCTCACAACATACCCCAATTGGGGATGCCATAGTCTCACTGGCTCCAGACGGGAACAGGTGAGACTCTTGTGCGGTATTCATATATAAAATAAAACTTATTGAGACCGGCCATAAGTTTGGTTTAGTTCCTGAAGTCATGGGAAGACCCAAAACGCATCGAGCATGCGTAATTACCGAGGCACTATTGAAATCAACAAAAAACCCATATTATTATAGACGTCGGGACTAAGCTTAATATTTCTTGGTATTTGACGATTACACCGAAACTAAACGCCGAAAATCACAATAATTTAACTACGTAATTTTTAACCAACATGGTATTGATTCTGCATACAAATAAAACACACTTAAACACAATCTAGGTATACGTCTGCCCTGATGATGGGCACTGTAACGCTGTACGTATATTTGTCTAAAGAAGGAAGAAGGGCAACACAGCACAGCAACCCCAAAAATTAATCACGATAATTTTAATAGACATTTTTCTTCTAACAAGAGGTAGAAAAGAAACAAGATTAAAAACCATACTCAGTTAAAGTAAAAAAATCTCTTCATGGTATTAGGGAATATTTCTTTTTATGGATCCCAAACAACTGATCCACTCTCAAGCCCACTCTTTACTAAGGATTTGAAGATTAGTAGAACCTGTGTTAATCCAAAACCACTTAGAGTTTAGCACGGTATAAAACCTACTAATCTCAGCATATTTAATAAAGGGCAAACGTGCAAATAATTTCATCCAGACAGTTCACGCAACGCACAGTACACGTTCCAAATTAACAATATTTAAGTATACGTCGAATATAACTCAATAGTTTGGTCTCCATCTTACAAAATTCACAATAATAACATCGAGTGAATACATAAAAGATTTCTGCGTTTTATAAATTTTATATTAAATAGCCCACCAGAAAGAAGACCTAACACATAATTTCTTACTAAACATTCTAAAAATACATACATTAGAAGACAGACGTAAAATAAACGATTTAATCTTTTTATTCAAAATTCTATCTAACTAACCATCACGCCGTTTCCCCGCAGGGGTAGGCAGAGAGGACGGACCGCCAAACAAATCGGTCCTGGCACACACTCTTTGCTTCACTCACATTCATACATCATCTCGTACAAACTTTACTAAACTAAACTCTAAATTCGACTGTTGCAAACTTCTGCAACTCATAAACTTACAAATACCCACAGCAATAACACGACAAAATACACTATTCTACTGCAGCATTCATAAGCATAACTACACTGCCCACTCCCCGATACAACGATTTCACACTGTGGGAAATCAATACTTAGGTGATGTTGATATATTTAATATCAACTTGGCGAGTTTTGTGGATTCTCAATTCCAACACTATTCCTAAACACATCTTGTATTTCGTCGCCGTAAAAGTCGAGGGAGCCAAGCCACAAATTTGGCGAAAATGAATTAAGTGTGCAGAAGTGTTCTATTCATATCTATTGACCATGGCAAATCTTCAGATTAAAGCATGCAAATTTTCAAATTAAAGCATGCAAATTTTCAAAATACTCAATAGATTGAGTATTTTGAAATTTTAAATTTTAATATGACTATTTTGAAAATTGCCAACACATAAATGAAAACTGTCAATGAATAAAAGCTGCATAGATCTTCTGATTTCTAAAAAAATAATAATAAAATTAAAGCAGTCAATGACAATGAGCCGCATAAATAACATCGCAAAATATCAAAATATCTACGTCCAAAGTTTCACCCTTCTATCTTTAAAAACCAAAAACTTATAACAAAAAAAATTGACTTTTGTCACCAAAAATTTTTGAGCCAAGAACATATTATGGGTAAGAACACAGTTAACTTACTTAGTACACAGGGCCAGTCTACTTTGAGTTCTGTTCAACAGTCCCAAGTATACCAGTAAAACCAAATATCAGCAACCAAGAGGAAGTAACCAAGAACATATTAAAAGCAGACAGTTAAGAACTTACATGGTAGGTACTCCTGTTTTATATTATATTTTAGTCTTAATGTTTCTTGTTTTAAAAGTTTTTAATTGTTTTAATAGCACCGTCATTGTCTATCATTATCCATTGTCTTGTGCCAAACAGTACTGTTATTGATAATTCTATTCTCTTGGCATTGCTTTGTATTTACTGTTCATTCTTTGTTTCATGTTATTTGAACAATATTTTGTGAGGACTCGTAAAGAACACTGTAGGATTACTTTTAACTTTATTTTAGTCAAGTACTTGTACAGTTTTGTGTTATTATTATTTCAGAAGAGTACACCGTTTTCTGCTCGTCGGTTTCAATTATATCAGTAAAACCAAATATGAGTAACGAGGGACTAACTAAGAACATAATAAATTAACACAGGAAACTGAAATTTTACAGAAGAGCTAGAATTCACCGGGTTATGTTCAACAGTCCCAAGTATACCAATAAAACCGAGTATCAGCTACGAGGGATTAACCAAGAGCATATTAACAGGTAACTTACATGGTACAGAAGAGCCAGTGTACACCGTGTTCTGCTCGATAGTCCCAAGGGTTGGTGGAAGCGGGGTGTGCGATGGACTGGAGGCGAGACTCCTCGAGCTGCCTTTGCTCGGCGTTCTGCGAAGGCCGCAGACCTGGGTGCCCCTCTCTTTAGAGAAGCTCTCCATTCTGTTGAGGCTCAGCCCACTGAAGCCGTGTTGGAGTGTGTCCTGGTCGGTGTTTCCGCTTTCCTGAAGAATTTATTTAATTATTAACGCCCCTTTTAAGGGTTTTTACAAAGGAGTACTAAAATAACTGCCATAGAAACTATCTTTGATAGTTATTTAGTGATAAATTGAAAATGTCCATTGACGGTGTAACTAGTAGTTCTATGAACAGGAACCTTCACTAAATGTTGATTATTCCGACTTGACTCTGTTGAAGACTCAACTAGCGGAATAAAAGGGTACTATCGAACACCGCTACCACCTTGACAGAAATAACTAAACACGAAACACACAAACAAATTTACAGACAGGCAAAAATCAAAGCGGTCGAGTTAAAACAGGACTCCGCTGCACTCAGTCAATTACTTCCCTTCATTAGTATTCTCGGCAATGAAAATATTATGGTAATTAGAAAAATAACACGTCCGTAAAAATCCTTCTCTGTGACAATTTAAGCATAGGTATTCAGATAATTTAAAAGGGTGTCGGAATATCATAAATATCCATAAAGTGTAAAAAGAATAATTTCTCAACGAATACTGTAATGTGGGTATCAATAATCTTTTTTTGTACCTGTAATGCAGACATGGATCTATACGCCGTAACGCAGCTGCCCCTCCTTAGCAGACTATCCTGGTGGAAGGACTCCCTGGACACTTGCTGGATGCTGGCAGCGGTGGAGGTCCCAGGGCCTCCGGACTCGCGCCTCTCAGGCAGGATGTACTGTGGCAAGCCGTGGTAGAACCAGGCGCCCGACTTCTTCCACATCTCGCGGGTCTCGGAGCACAGGTTGCAGAGCCATCTATCACTGGAAGATTAAAAGGCACAAAATCAGAAGAAATACGTAATTCAAAATACTCTTAAGTACAAAGAAGTAGGTGTTTTTGATTTACTGGCCATCATCATCTCATCTGTATCACCAAATCTTATCACCATACAATATGAATCAGAAATAATTCGTTAAACGCCACGGATAGCCAACGATAAAGCCGGTGCACTGGTCGAATCGAAAAGCCAATCTAATAGGATTGTATTAATTGTTTTTGTGTTTACTTCGTAGAACTCCATTTAATTTTTTTAATATTTAATTAAAATTAAATTTGATAGTTTTATTATCAAGTTCTGCAAGTATTTTAGTATGTATTTTTGTTACAGCTGTTTCGGTTTACAAGAATTTGAATGAGTCATAGCAATAACGTCATTATAAAACAATTAAGAAAACCTTGACACTTAGTTGGGGAAACAGATTCCGAAATTCCGAACTCTACATAATACACTCTCAATTAGTGTATCAGCAAATTTGTTTAACCGGTAATAAATAAATATAGACACCTTCGAATATTGATATTTAAAATCTTGTAAATAAGTTACAGTGGATTTAGCCACAGTTTGAAAATGGTCTTGTAAACCGAAACAGCTGTAACAAAAATACGTACTAAAATACTTGCAGAACATGATAATAAAACTATCGAATAGGATTGGTCCAAGCCCTGTACCTTGGGGAATCCCAAAGTCTGACATTTCTTTATCACTATTAACATTTTAAGCAGTTGGTAATCCATTTAATTGAAACCGACATTACATTTGCCTGTAATATTTAATCATTCCAATGCATCAGTGATTATTCTCTGCTTCTCGTGCATTCCACTTTGCCAAGGGCCATGAGTTTCTCCAGGTTTGCGAGCAACGTATCCAGAGTACCTTGGTATCTAAAAATACTTGTAGGCAGACTGTTGGTAGTCTATTTTGGATGCCAAGCTCTTCCAGAATTATTAGTGCGCCTCGCTGTCATCATTTAGCAACAGTACCCACCTGTTGACCGCGCTCTCCGCGCAGCACTTGGAGCAGAACCTGTTGCGGCAGCCAGCGCACGTCTTGAGCGGGGTGAGCAGCGGCGCACGCCTAGAGCACTCTCGGCAGCGCGCAGCTGAGCAGCGTGACGGCGGGGGCTGGGCGGCCACCTGCGGCTGCGAAGAGCGGCGGAGGCACTCGACGCGCTCTACCAGACGGCCCACGCGGCGCGCTTCGGCTAGACCGAGGGCTTCGGATCGCCTGATGACCTGGAGAAAAATAAATCTGTTACACAATATTCGCCATTGGTAGACAAAGGTCAGACGATAGGACACAGAAAATTGTTAGCACTTAGTATCCCAATAGAAGCAACCCAGACGAAAGCCTATACACTTCAAAGTATGACATGATATTCGGAGGAGAGGCAGAAGAGGATTATTAGAGCAAGGTAGTGGAGAGCACGTAGATGCCAAATCTGTGATGAAGCGTTGTAGTTTATTTTATTTATTCATTCATCACACAATTTATTCACAAATTATATTTGAGTGTCTAACTAAGAAGAATTCCCGTTTTACAAAAGTTTTTGTAATCTCACAATTTTAGAAAGACTTTTTGCAAACCTTCAATTGTTTAATCAAAATTCAATGTTCAAATAAACTCTTTAAATTAATGAATCTACTTCAAGTAGAATAACCAGTATAAACATTGTTTTTCCAATTCTTTTATAAATCTAGACACAAATAGTCGTGGATAATTTCTGCATTTTTTGCTTATATTGAATATCTTTTTATGTGTGACTTCTTATCATTTTTATCAATGTATTTTATTTTTTGTTATATGCTATTGTTGTTAATTTTTTTCATTATATTACATTTTCTTTTTGTTTTAGTTTTAAAGTATTTAAAAGTACTGTGATACTTAACTTATAGACAATGAATGTAAAATCCCATTAGGGCGTGTAATAAATAAATAAATCAATATACATAAATGAATATTTGTTACACATAAAAAATTAAAATTTGAATTAAAAAGTTTGAAAACTGAATATACCGGAACTGAATGTATGGAACGCGGGAGGGGGGAGGGGAACCGGGGAGGGAAGGGGAACTTGGAAGGGAGAGGGGAACTTGGGAGGGGGGTTCACGGGAGGAGGGAGGGGAACGGGACGAATGAGAAAGGACTCGCAGGGAGAAACAATTTCTTCATTAAGTGGCATAGCAACGTATGCCGGGATCCCACCAGTAAATAAATAAATAAATCTCTCTTTAAAAAATTGCAAGTATGTGTTGGTAAAAACAATAAATAGAAACATTAGCTGAATGAGTAGCTTATTCATTTATTATTTCAATGTAAACAATTCTTTCAATAGGATTTTTAAAAAGATTTGTAGTAAATCAAGAGTTCGTGCTGACCACAAAGGCCAACTTTTGGATTTCTTTTCAACATCAATAAACTTTTGACTCGTGAAAACATAAGTCAACACTTTCATGAATACAATGGAAATGAAAAGTTACAATTCGACCCAAACTTTTGCTAGATAACAAAAGCACGACATTATTCATAAAGAGCTTTGTGTAATTAATTATAATGTCTTGCGGTGAGAAAACCGAAAAGAAAAATATAATTCTCTTCTTATTTTCGAAAATTTAAATATTTCTACAATTGATTTTCACAGTGTTTTAAAAATAATAATAAAATACAGTCACAATTTGCCAAACATCTCCTAGATGAGAATCACTCACTTGGCGATAATAATAAGCCAACTCCTTTACACGTACCAAATAAAGGACGCAAACTCAATCTTTTAGAGCAATTAGAAATTAACTCAACATATTATTTTTTTTTAAGAAAGACAAGCATTCCCGGGTTACGAATAACCCAACAACGTTTGAAAATCTCCTACTACCACCACAGAAAGCCGAAAATATTGCTTGTGTTGTGATGGAGGATTTAGCCAGTCGAGGAATCGAACACGGGACGCCCGGGTGGGACCCAAACGCGATGCCCACTCAACCACTGACTGGTCAATGGTTAATAATCCTAAAGCTATTTTAATAAACGAGCAAACAAATATAATTCACTCACCGTTGTTAGAAATGTTCAAACCAATTTAAAAAACAAAATTATTCTAGAAAATAAAACCATGAGTCATCATTTGGGAATAATTCTTATTATGTCGTTATGTATTAGATCTAATCGTAATCAGATTAGAGTACATAACGACCTTCAGTCGAATTTAATAAATAATTAATATGCAAGTAATTGGGGAAACCTTAAATAGGGTAATAACCACTAATAATTTCAGTCAGTTTACTCATAAATCAGAAATTAGACATCGTAAACACCTATCTAGAAATAATATAAATACCTCGTCTATAAGTGACATGACCACAGTTTGATAATGCCTTCAGAAGGCGAAACAGCTGTCACGCGTAATAATAACTAAATTGCAGAACTTGTTTATTAATAAACTGTTTTAATAAATTGAAAAATAATATTATTGAATACATAAAAGAACAAAAAAATCTAATGGAAACAATTATTGTTTTTCTCGCAGACGTTTTAAGATTTTCTTTATTACATACAATGGCTCTCCACACTAGCGATCAAATTCAAGTTTCTTTTAGGAACAACGTCACCATGACATTAGAGTTCTGTACGAATAATTTTAAAGGAAATACGAATAATGTAGAATTATTTTCGTGATATTTTATTAGTCATTCATTAAAGAAAAACTAATTCAATTTTTTTATTTTCATGTTATAATATCTGATTTATATTTCCTTCGTACCCATCAGTTCATCATCTCTACCTTCCCCTGCAAAAACGGTTCAATGGTTAGTTTAGGTTGGTTAGGTGGTAATGGAAACTAGTCGCTGCTGTTGAACTGCTTTGAACTAATCTTTTCAGTCAATTTTTGTATCTACATAAAGACTAGATGTTTTCATTGTTCAACACAAACGAAAGCTACTCTATGATAGTCATCATATAAGCTTTGTAAATTTTAAACTAAAAATATCGAAAGAACAATTAAACTACACTTATCTACTGCGATTATCTAATCTGTTAAATTTGAGTGACAGAAGAACTGTTTTTGATCTAGTATTTTTTATTTAAAATTTTGTATAATACAATAAACGGCCCTGAATTATAGGCGCTCATAAATTTTAATGTTCCAGCCAGAAACACAAGGTCAGTACTACCGTTTTATTGTGGCAGTACTGCGACCATGGCCCATTTCAATATACCACTACATAGAATTAAAAATTTAGGCAATATGTATTCGCATATAGACGTATGGAATGTGTCGCTGATAAAATTTAAATACGAAATAATGAAATCATTTATCCATAATTCAAGTACTCACTAAGGAAGTTCTGTGGTAAATTTGTGAAATAAATTTACCTAATACATTTATAACATATCTCTACGTGTAGTATCGTATTAATGCATCTTAGTAATTAATTGTATGATTTGTAGTAATTTTATAAACCATCAATTATTAAAAAAAATTTAAACTTTTTTTTCTTTTCATCATTGTTACCAACTTACAAATATTGGTACTATCTTAAAATAGTGGCTATTCTTATAATTTTGTTCACGGATTTTCTTAATTTTATTGTTTCACTGGAAATAAGGTTTGTTTCCTAACTTGTAATACATTTGACTTATTATTTACCTACCATTAAACAGATGAGGGTAAAAAAGATGAGATGAGACATCAAAAGATAGAAATTCATTAAATACATTTGTTTACCTCCAATATGGCAGCCTGTTCCGCCGGGGTAAGTGGAGAAACGCCTCGGGGAACACACCAACCCGTGCGAAGTCTGAAAAAAGAAAACTCACCATTTAGTTTCATGTTACAAAGAAAAATAAAATAAAATAATAAGCCTTTTTAGGGTAGAAGCGCTGACGTCAGACTTGTTCATTTTAGAGGTGGACATATATTTAAAAACACAGATTTTTCCAACAGTCATAATAAGTTAGATCGTGCAAACAGTTTACAAATCCTGAAGCAATGATGGCTATGTATAATTGCATTATAAGATCTAAAATTGAGTACGCCTCTGCTGTATGGGCCCCATACCAGAAAAAATACATTGAAAAATTGGAACAGATCCAAAAAAAGTTTCTGAGATACCTGTATATGAGAATGCATGGAGAGTACCCGCAATTCATGCATCATGAAGATCTGCTCACAGAAACGCATTGCCAAAGTCTCCATTCGAGGAGGAGTGGGGCCCTTGCAGTAACGGCGTACAAAATAATAAATAATTTAATAGATAGCCCATGCCTCCTGGAATGCTACAAGTTGTTTGTGCCAAACAACTACAGTCAGGGACGGTACCATGAACTTCTATGTATACCACATAGCAGAACGGACGTACTGTCTCGGCATAGCATGACACGAGGTATGGTGCTATTAAACAACGCTTCCAAAACTATTGATATATTTAACTGTAGCCTCGAAGAATTTAAGAGGTATTTAAGCGCGACAGATTACCCGCTATATGTATAAATCTTCTTTCTACTATTCTATTTCTACTATTTATCTATAAATGTGTAGTTTGTATCACATGTGTATTGTAAATGGACACACAGTCTGTAATACAAAAAAAAAAAAAAAAAGTTATAAAAAGTAATAGATATACTTTTAGGACTTATAACACAATGTGATAAGACAAATTAATACAACGACATCAAATTTCAAATTTGAATTTGGGAGGTGGGTATTCGATAATTAACACATCTGCCATCAGTCACCAAGTGGTTCTCTGTTTGGTGACTTAGCATGGGTTGAGGTTTACGTTCATTCGTCCCGTTCCTCTTCCTCTCCCGCGACCCCTTCCCCTCACGCGTTGCCACTCCCTAGTTCCCCTCCCACATTCCATCAATTCTGTCCCGGTACATTCAGTTTTCAAAAAGCTCGCGTGCTACCTATTGATTTCATAATGCCAGAGCTCACCAGTATAGAAACCTTCGCGGGCATGCTCACAACGACTCGCAAAAGTTTCATCGCATAGTATTTTATGTATTGTTAATATAGTATATCGTTAGTATTTTATATATCGTTAATATTTAATTCATATTGTACTTGCAACAAAAACCACAGCAATCAAAACATATTTGTTTAATTTAAATATGTATGAGGTTTTGATACTCGTGGTTATTAAATATATAATAATCATTTTGCACAGTGTGGGTACGATGAAAATTAAATCTCTCGGGTACGATGCTTCGAAATTATGCAAATTCGTGTATTTTTGGTTTGAAACTTTGATTGCTTAGAAATATTTGCTTTGATTACGTTAGTTGAGTACATTGTGACCTTTTTAATAATCGAGTCTTTTTATAGGCCCAGAAAAATAAAATAATCAAGTCTTTTTAATAATCGAGTCTTTTTATAAGCCCAGAAAAGTATAATAATCGAGTCTTTTTAATAATCGAGTCTTTTAATAAGCCCAGAAAAATGTAAAATAATAAAAACTGCTTTAAAGTTTAAGCAGCTACCCGAATTTCCACCGATTTCTTACAGATCTCCCTTAAAATTTGAAGTTTTTAAGCTCTTAAAAAATATTTGTTTTTTTTTAAAGATAATATCTAGATACGTTCCACGCTGAAACAAAAATTATATGAAATTCCCACGATAGAAAAAAATCGCAAATTTTGCTCCGAAAATTATTAAAAACAAGTATATTTCTATTATTTTACAAGTTACATTTGTGAAAAAATTCACAATATTTCTTTAAATGATACTTAAGATGCCTTCCACGAGATTTTTTCTCTATTTTAAACGAGTCAGGTTTTATTTAGCATTTTCACAATTTTCGCTTCAATTTTATCATTTAAAATATTAGCGCGCTTTGTCCAACATTCGTAATTACATATCTCTTCATCTTCTTCTTTTTGAGCGGAAAAGCGCCGCCTTAAAATCTCCTTCTTGCAAACCCCTTTTGGGTTATGGTTTTATTGCATAACTAATATTATAAAGAGGAAAGATTTGATTGTTTGTTTGTTTGTTTGTTTGTTTGCATTGAATAGGCTCCAAAACTACTAAACCGATTTTAAAAATTCTTTCACCAATAGAAAGCTACATTATCAGCAAGTAACATAGGCTGTATTTAATGGTAAGCTTTGGCGTTATGAAATTTGTATAAATGAAAATGTGTGTATTTCATATATTTTTGCAGGAGGGAGGAAAGGTAGGGGGAAGGTAGGGTTCGTGGAGAGGGAAGAGACGGGGGAAGGCGAAGGTGGAGGGGAACGGGCACGGATAGGATAAGAAAGGAGAGTCATTTTATTTTTTTGAATATAGTATTGCAACGCATGCCGGGAACCAGCTAGTATTGCATAATCTGGAAAATTATCATAAAACATTTGAATATTTGTGTACGAATTTTGCAAAATAAAATAAAGCACGCTTTTGGCGAATTTTTATTTCTTGTGTAAATCAATTCAGGCGAGGAAAATAATTTCCCTCGGGGCCTGTGTCAACTGATATGCTGGGGGAGGGTCTTTTTGAAAAGGGTAATGAATGAACATTGTTCTTGAAGAGACCCATGTTGTAGGAAGAAGGAAACACAGAGGCCGGCAGCCGAGCTGTTGAACACAAGAGCGAGTCGAAGAAGCGACCCGTTCTTATGTGACAAATTTCAACCGTGTACATATGTTGGGCGCGCGTTTGGCGTGTTTCCCGAATACGCACCGGTGTGGAAGGGATCAATGACGCTAGTTCCTCGGAGCATCTTCCATTGATATACCTGTAGAACATTAGAGCTATTAACTTTCGAAACACTATGCAAACTTAGAGGAGGCCTTCACCTTCGCCTGAGAGAGGGGTTCTTGCATACGAATAATTTAACATACCGTATTTACATTTTTCAACACGATATATCGCATTAATTATACTTTTTTATAACCCTGTAAGATACCTATTTGTAATTACTAGTGGTCGCCCAATGGTCGAAATTCGACCATAATTGTGATGTTTTTTTTTTAATGTTTGACATTCAGTAAGACCATAGACAAATAATATTAAAGACAAACAATATTAATCTATTCTCAATTTGACCATAGACTTTAACAATAAACAATAGAGTAAAGACGCGTGTGTGTGTGTCAAATACATGGTAGTGTGTTTAATGTTTTTATTATTGATTTAATGTATTTTTATGCATAATTTTAAAAAAATATTAGCATTCTGCACTCCTCCTCTATATAAACTATAAGTGTGCGAAATTTCATACTCCTCCGTCCGCGCAATTTTCGTAAAAAGGGGTACAAAGTTTTGGCTTCACGTATTAATATATTGATTACTATTATTAAGTAAAACCCGGATAATGCCGGGGACTTCAGTTGCTTATAAAATAAAACTATTCAAAAACAAAATAATAAATGTAATAAATTTTTTTACAAATTGGCAAATAACGTGAGTTTCAGTTAATACAATTTGCCGAGCTATTTAAAATACAAATACAAAGTTATTTACATAACGTGTAACATTAACAGAGTTTGTAATTACATGTCAAAACCAACAAGTTTTGGAAAGTTCGCGAAATTTACAACTTTGTAAACATGCTTATTCCGAGCCAACCATAAACATATGCATATTAGTAGACGAGAACAGACAGGAGAGGGGTACAAACCAACTTTA
The DNA here is from genome assembly GCA_936435175.1 of Glyphotaelius pellucidus. Taxonomy (NCBI): domain Eukaryota; kingdom Metazoa; phylum Arthropoda; class Insecta; order Trichoptera; family Limnephilidae; genus Glyphotaelius; species Glyphotaelius pellucidus. The sequence goes on from OW386556.1 coordinate 25,956,499, forward strand.
GCGGGACGCGAAAGGGGGAACATGATTGTGATGATATGTGATGATATGTGATTCGTCATTAAATCAATCTGACAGTATATAGGCATCTCGTATTATAATATCACCAATTAGTTCTTAAAAGTAAAATCTGCTTTTGAATGAATAGACCTTTTTACATGGCAGCGTGAATTGCTCGCCACGTTATGAACAAATTTGTGAAGTCCAAATACGGCAAAGTAAAGTTCACATGTTTTCAGAGTCGAATATATTGTTGCTGTATTTAGTTGAGACACTTTTACAAATGTTTCATAATTTACTTACCCCAGTAAACAGCGACGAGCACACTTGAGAAACGCCTACATTCGTTATGGTGATAAAGGTGTTACTAAAACTGATCATTTTGTATGATTTGAATAAGCTTAAAATAAAGTTAAATAATGCTTACCTATGGAATGTAATACGACAATTGGGTTTATTATCTTTTTCACTTCCATTTAATGGTAATTCCATTTAATGGGTAATTCTTCCCCCGGTTATGACAATATTTCTGTAGAAATACTAAAAAAAAATTCTAATTCACTTTGCAAACCATTAGCACATATCATAAATACAAGTTTTGAAAATGGCAACTTTCCATTAAACTACAAAAAAACTATTATAACTCCTATTTTTAAATCTGGTGACCCCACTCTCAGTAATAATTATAGACCAATTTCTCTAACCTCAAATATTGCAAAAATATTTGAAAAAATTGTTAAAAAACAAATGTTCAAATTTATAAAAGAAAATAATATATTAAATGCACATCAATATGGTTTTAGAGAAAATTTGAGTACTCAAGATGCTATCGTTGATTTAACATCTGAAATATATAAATCTTTAGATACTAAAAATAAATGCATTGGAATATTTGTCGACTTAAGAAAAGCTTTTGACAGTATATCACATTCTAATCTTATCTCTAAACTAACGAAAATTGGTAAAAAACTGATAAAACTTTTGTTTTACCATTCAGTTTGAATAAAAATGCTATCCCTGAAAATGTAAACATATGTATCCACTCGTATGATTGTAATTCAAATTCATATCCATGTAAACCTGATTGTTCTACACTTACTGTTAAAACCAACGTTAAATACCTGGGTGTAATTATAGATAGCAACATAAAGTGGAAAATACAAATCAGTTCAACAGTTGAGAGAATAAGAAAATTGATGTACATTTTCATTAAAATTCGAAACATTTTAAATATTACGATGTTAAGAACCATTTATTTTTCCTTAATTCAATCAGTGTTACAATATGGAATTGTTGGTTGGGGTGGTGCCTTCAAAAATTCTCTTTTACCTTTGGAAATCATTCAAAAAACAATAATAAAAATAATTTTAAAAAAGTCATATGATTACCCCACCATTAAACTATTTCAAGATTTTAAAGTACCTTCACTTCACATTATTTATAAAAAAATTACAATTTTACAAATACACAAAGATTGCTTCAATAATGAGAACCTTACTCATTTTTCAAACAGCATTAGAACAAATATACTTGGCTCTATGACTGTCCCTCGTTGTTACACTACCACAGCCCAACAATTCTATAAATATACTGGAGTGAAATGGTTTAACCAATTACCAGTTTATCTAAGATTGGAAACTAATTATAAAAAAATCAAAAAAATCAATAAAAACACATTATTTTGACTACATCTTATAATACTATACTTCTCAACACAATTGCAGTATACGGATATCCTTTTTCTTTCTTTATTTTTCTCCTTTCTTTTTTGTTACCTCCTAAACTTCATTTCCATTATATTAATATATGTATATTTTTATATATGTATGTGTACACATATGCATATGTTTTTATATATGTACACATGGCGATAACTTTTTGTATATGTGTATATATGTAGGTATGTGTGTATATCTACGTGTGTGTATGTGTATACTTACATATTACCTTTTTTTCTTATTTCACTGTTAAATTTCTATCTTTTGTTTTACACATAAAAAAAAATTCGTTTTCTCCGCCTTTTTTACTCGAGCTCTGCTCTAAAAAAAGGTGTAATACTTATTAATGAATGTATTTTTAAAAGAAAAACTTTATTTAATTTATAAAAACATGTAAACTCTGTACCATTATATTCAATACATAAAAAAAAAAAAAATAAAAAAAAAATTCACACGTTTTCATAAAACAAGCCACCATTTTTGTCGTTTTATTTCGTAAAATGTACCGATGAGAGCTCGACGCTAGTTCGCACAAGAATTAAGTCTTCACATTTCTTAGATTCGCTCTAGGCCATTCGCGAGCCCAGCCGGCTCCAAATGGAACCGGTATGGGGAGGGGGAAATAATACGCTTTTATCACCTAGAGTAGGTCTAGTAATATTCATATGTTAAACATGCTTACTTCTAGCCAACATTATATTGCATAGTTTGCACCGTTATAATTATTATTTTACGACCTTACCTTGATTTTTAATATGCATAGAATAATTTATTTCCCGAAATATTATAACTTAGGTAGATACGCTTTTAAAAACTTTGAATATCGAATTTATAAAAGCAATCAAAAGTTTATCAAAGCCAATGAAAGTTATCGGTCTTGGATTCGGTTATTAAATTTAGTCTATTATGGAAGAATAAATTAGTGACGATGAGAATTTTTGATTTGAGGGTTCAACGAGCTTTGAAGAGCAAAATAAGAATGTATTTTATTAAGGCGCTGTATACCCCCGCTCAAAAAGAAGAAGATAGAGAAATATATAAATACGAATGTTAGAGAGAGCGCGCTAATGTTCAAATTGATAATATTTCAGCGAAAATTGTGAAAATGATCTATAAAACACGACTCGATTGAAATAGAGCCAAAAGTCGCAAGGAACGATTTTACGCGTGATCCGGCAACACTGGCGTGTAGCCTGGTTTCCCCATGTCAAATCTCTACCATGTTGCACCCTCTGCAACGTTTAGTCTCGGCGTGGCAGCCGTTCGCGATGGAGCTTTCAATCACCGCACCCGCCAGGTGTGAATTACACCGGACCAAGCGTTACAGAGTGTGCAGCATGGTGGGGATTTGGGGAACGAGTCACAATTATATTACGTAAGGTTTTTTACGTCAGTTAAATGTCGAATAATATGCATTTTATTTACACCCGACGGGATTCGAACTGGTCGAAAAATGAGAGTGTGCAATTCACACGCGGTAGAAGTGAAACTTTCAGAAAACTAAAGTAAATAAGAATGTGGAGACTACGAAGCACTTTTTTTTATCGATGTGAAGGATGATTTTTTCCATATTTTTATCGTTGAATTCAAGAGCACCTTTTTCTTTACATTTGGTCTTCATATTAGTATTTGTCACTAGATGTCACTTTATTTTATGTTTTCTTTGACTGTTATTTTTGGAGTGGTTTGAGTATTAGATATTGATTTTAGAAAAAAAAAGTAAAGTCGGTTTACGGACGATAATTTTACGTGATAACGTCATATAATAACGATGGAGTGTAAGAGAGATAGATGCGTCACAAGCCGAACGCTTAGGCCGAAAACTTGTTCCACGCTCTCGCTTGCACGCTCGGCTCAGGCGAAACGTGACAATGAGTCATGCTTTTTCGTGAGTGCAGCCGGCGTTCATCGATTCATAAGACGTTATCAAGTCAAACCATTTTTTTTCGGATTTCAGATTTTCGGACATTCAGCGGACCAAGGACTCGATCCTTGGTCCGCTGAATATCTGGCCGCTAAGATTCGTCAGGCGCTTCATACCACTAGACGACTAGACCGTGGATTTATTGAATTATATTAGAACCGATTGCCCGTGAAATAAATAAATATTTTTTTGCTATCTCATTCTCTCGCAGGCTAAATCCTGTAGATGTATGTTTTTGGCTCTTTTTAGTGTCGCTCGCTTTCGTTTCATCGAGTTTCAAATCACAAAAGTGCTAAAAAAGTTTTCACTTCAAAATGTGTAAGCAAACTTGACAAAATATGCCGCTTTTCAGAAAAATAATTTAGATTTGATTGAATATAAAAGTGAAAAAAACATAACGTACGCTTGAAGCGTGAAAATAAAATTCTTTGGCACAACATCAATCGATATTTTGCAAGCTTGCACCGCAATTTATCGCATTTAACGGGAAAATAATGGCACGTCACCGCCCTATTAATATGCAAAATACATTAAAAAATCTGTACTTCAGAAGGTTCGTGACTTGTACTGCTTAACCAAAGAAAAACAATAAACTAGATTAGACTTTCAATGCTCTAAAAATTCATGTCAATAAATTGGGAGGCGGGTATGGGTACCGCCGCTCCGGGAACCATTTGTTGGATAACTAACACCCCTGCCGTAGGTCACCCTAAGTGGTTCGCTATGTTTGTTAACTTATCAGGGGTGCCCGGGTTCATGGGGTGAGGATTGTCTAGATTCTAGATCTTGGCGGTTAATGCGTTTGCCCACCTACTGCATGGTGGGCCGGATCGGAAGAGATTGGTTGAGAGACACCTAATCTCTCTCGACCCATCTTTTTAGTATTTTTTTTAACAAATCAAAGTAATAGTTAGATTTTAAATTATTATCTATCGATTATAATTTAATTTCTTCTACTTCTTCAATATTTTGTTTATTTTGGGTGGAACGTTTATTTAGTTTTATTTACCATGGATTTTAGGCCATACTTTTAGTTATATTTAATTTCAGTTTATTTAAATGTAACCATTTAGACGTGTATTTCATGAAGTACACAGCCTTTTAGTTATTGCATCTTCAGTATTATTATTATTTATTATTTTAACTTTATGAGTAAAACCTCAAACTGTAATATTTTAATTAAATGAAGACCTTATGAGCGAAACTCAATCGAAAATCTGGAAACAGAAAAATCAGAAAAAGATATTGGCACCTCTGGGACTCGAGTTCGAGTCCCAGAGGTGCCAATATCTTTTTCTGATTTTTCTGTTTCCAGATTTTCGATTGAGTTTCGCTCATAAGGTCTTCATTTAATTAAAATATTACAGTTTGAGGTTTTACTCATAAAGTTAAAATAATAAATAATAATATTCATCCCAGACTTGTAGAAGAGTCAATAGATGTCGCACATTAAATAAAATGGATAATAATTTATCCAGACACCATCTAGATTGCATTTAGTTCGAGTTGAATCTTGCAATCATTCATAAAGATGGCAGCCAATAAAAATATGCGTTAAGAAAAATGAAGATAATATGGGTGGTTCTTAGTCGAAGTATGGTACAGTTAAAAGTGACCGAATTGGATATCGACACCTTAGCTCAGTGGATAAGAGCGCCCAACCCGGAAAGTAGGGAGGTCCTGGGTTCGAGTCCCAGAGGTGCCAATATCTTTTTCTGATTTTTCTGTTTCCAGATTTTCGATTGAGTTTCGCTCATAAGGTCTTCATTTAATTAAAATATTCAGTATTATTTTCTGAAAAAATTTAATCTGCAAACGGTTATACAATATATAATATACAAAACTTTAGACAATTGTTTATTAAAAAAATTTGTGGTTCCAAAACAGATCCTTGAGGAACTTAAAGTAAACTCCTTATTCTTTTCCAATTTCAGTTCTTTGTTTTTTTTTTATTATTTTAAATTATGCATCGTAGGCTTAGAAATATATTACAAGTTTAAAAAAGTATTAATGCAAGTTTAAAAAAAGTAAATTACTACAGATAAAATATTACTTTGAAATTTTTTCAATATATTAATTAATAAAACCAACATTTTAATAACATTTCAGAACTAACATTTTAATAATCAATTATTCTAAAACTGCCATCACCAGCAGTTTGGACGAAACTTTAGGAGTATCTGTGTTTTGGATATTAGGAAAATTTATGCTAAAAACGTACTGGAATGCCTCTTCAAACAAAGCTCTATTTTTAACAATAAGGAACTCCAGTGAAAAATATTATGGCTTTAAAAAAATATGTTCATATAGACCAATAAACGCTGATTCTGAATATATAAGTTTTATTAAATAATATTTAACGTGGAGTTTTAAAAAAAATATTAAAAAGTCCATTTTAAAAGTTCATTAAAACACCCTGTCAAGTTGGTATTATTGAATTTGTGAGGCGTGACGTCACCGCTTCCATAATTCTCCTGTCACCCTCAAGTTTGTATTGAAGATACGGCAAGCCATCAAACATTCCGTATTTTTGGTTTATAGAGATTTGGACACATACTAGTTTTTGTTTTTATTGAAACATTATTTAGGCCTAAATAATTCAGTATCAAAAATAAAGTATCTTTATTAGTTTATCTAAATCATTTAAAATATTCAAAAACTCAATATTCAAAAACTGTACAAAAAACGATAATAATGCCCAGTAAAACGCTCCAATGCTGAAACTCAAAATAGCGGGCGTCAAACAGCTGATTCCAGTTCCCTACAAAATTCATGCTTCGGTTTCCTTAATATTGATTTCGATTCGTAAAGCTAAAAAAATTATAATTTCAAACAATTTTCATACCACTCTCCCGTAATAATATTGAAAAATATAATAATATAATAAATATAATATAATAAATAAATAATTACACCTAAATAACGTTTTACTTATTGAATAGTTTCATTACTTCTTCCATACAAAATGACAACATCTGTTGAAAATAACTAAAACTTTTGGGCAGATGACGTCACATGGGCAGATGATGTCACGGTGGTTTTCGGGGATCTTGAAAAATTAAAACTTTGACATTTATTTTAACTATTAAAACTAACTATAAAAATAAAAATAAATATGCAGTTATTTAAGTTAGAAGGTCATTATTTAAAAAAATAAAAAAATTGGACTGGAGTTCCTTATTCTCCTTCTCTTTGCCAAAAATACCTGCAATAAGTAGTTAAAATCGTATGTTGTATGCACTTATAAAAAAGGAGGTCGTAACCACCTTGCGCATTCTATTTCAGAATTATTAATTTATTCCTGCCAGCAGAGCTACGCACGCAAAATAAACTTTTTGTAAGAACACACTAATCGATATTGCAGAAAACTCTGGGGTTGCTGTTTTGACGTAGAACTAATATAGAACGAGGCATACAATGAATGACAAACTTTATTGTGTGAATTTCATTTTCTTGGGCGAAAATAGCAACCTTTTTGATATGAATACATTGTACTAATGACAAGTTTCTTTATTATTTTTATACAGTTTTGCACTTAATGACAAGTTTGTTATTTTCTTTTCTGAGAACACGGCTTCTTTCATGTTTACTGCACAATGAAATCAATAACTTAACGATATCGGATCGATAAGCATAATTTCCGACGATTTTTTATCGACATCCCAAGCACGGTTGCGCTGTTGATCGCCGATATTGACAGGAAATAAATATGAAATCGTTGTACGATGGCAATATTGGCGGATCTTTCTATGGATTTACACTCCTAACGTCAAACCGCTACCTATCTTAATATCGCTGTCCTATCTTAATATCTTGAGTCAAAGAAAAACGTTAAAAATTATTATTAGTACCCACGCACAGGCGGGATGAGTAGGAATCTGGGGGTTAGTGTGTCCAGGCGTGACGGACGTATGAACCCATCCCTTCAAGGCGATTGGTTGAGAGAGTCCGGCTAGAGTCTTTCTCGATCCGGCCCGCCACGCAGCAGGTGGGGTGACCTTCGTCATAGGTATTGGTTATTCAATAAATGGTGAAATTTTATTATGAATTGTTATAAAAATGATACATACAAATATATCGTACTGTACGTAAGTTTAATATTTAAATACCTTGTAACAAATCTTAAAATTTCAGAGGAAGTTTTGTTTTTGATTTATTAAATAAAAGAAAATTCGAAAAACACTGTTATTTTTATCAAATTCATTCCAGCAGAAGTGGAAATAAACTCAGAAGAACCAAAATAAACACTTAATCCACACAAAACGTGGGAACATCTCAATTATTACAAATGGAAAATGGATAAATTTAAAACAGTTTGTATTTTTTTCTAATAAACTTGTTTAAAATTTTATCGTTGAATTATAAATAGAGTACCTACTGATAATATTACAAAAGTTTCCCATAAATAGAATTATTAGAATTTTTACTCAATAAGGAACTCCAGTGAAAAATATTATGGCTTTAAAAAAATATGTTCATGTAGACCAATAAACGATGATTCTGAATATATAAGTTGTATTAAATAATATTTAACGTAGAGTTTTATGAATATATAAGTTGTATTAAATAATATTTAACGTAGAGTTTTAAAAAAAATATTAAAAAGTCCATTTTAAAACAGTTCATTAAAACACCCTGTCAAGTTGGTATTATTGAATTTGTGAGGCGTGACGTCACCGCGTCCATAAAACGCTCCTATGCTGAAATTCAAAATCACCGGCGACGATTAGCTGATCCCAGTTGCCTACAAAATTCATACTTCGGTTGGTCATGATGACGTCACACTAGATTCGGTGGTTTTCGGGGGATCTTGAAAAATTAAAACTTTGACATTGATTTTAACTATTAAAACTAACTATAAAAATAAAAATAAATATGCAGTTATTTAAGTTAGAAGGTCATTATTCATTTAAAAAAATTAAAAAATTGGACTGGAGTTCCTTATTCTAAAAGTTCCCATTAGAATAATATTATTGATCTAATTATATGTTATATTTTTTGTGTTTTACTTTTATTCATTGCTATAACTTTGAACAGACAGACGATTTAATCCACGAGTAAATATGTTTGTGAGATGTCTGTGCGTTGCTAAACATGCTTGCTTGCTCGCATGCCCGCGATGGTTTTTATGTACAATAGTGAGTTCTGGCATCATGAAATTATTCATTGGTAACCGTTCATCCGATTGCGATGAAACTTTGGGGATTTGATGCGTTCGCCGTAGAGGGGGGGGGGGGGGTAGGGATCCGGGAGGGGGAAGGGGAACTCGGGAGGTGGGTTCGCGGGACGCGGGAGAGGAAGGGAAAGGACGCGCAGGGAGAAACGTGATGGGAAATGAATAGATTAAGAAATGAATTAATGATTGAATGAATGAATGAAAGAATAATTGAATGAATTAATGAAAGAATGATTGAATGAATGAATGAATTAATTTCTTTATTAAGTAGCATAGCAACGCATGCCGGGAACTTGCTATTGTATTCAAATGCCTGTGTCAGAATTTGGTATTTTGAATTATGTAATAGAAAGTACCAACTCTAAAATCCTAAATAATATTATAAATGAAGCGACCGATCGACGTGATTTTTTTTGCACAGAGATGACTGAAATGACGTTGACTTTTATTTCGGAAAAAACATTTCGTTTCCGTGGGAAAATTCTTTATACAGTAATTTTCCCCTAAAACCATGCGAGTGAAGCCGCGGGTAAAAGTTAGTAGTATAAATATCACGCAACATTCTTGCATATCTTGAGACTATAAATAAAAGTATGAATGCAATACGGAATGACGTTTGCAAATGGGTATATTTCCCTCGAGTATTATGCAAGGCTGGTCTGTAATAGCAAATTCTTCCGATAGAAGAAGGGTAACCCCTTTGAAAGCCATTTGCAGATGGAAAATAAAACATTTTCTTCATACCAGTTTAATTACATTTTTCCTGAACTTTACCCATTTTTGTAAGTTTTTTTTTTATGTGAATACCTCGCACGAGTCACTGTTGCTCCCGTCTGGGACTAGGGAGACTATGGCTTCACCAAGTGGGATGTGTTGTGAGGCTGAAGGTAATGGGGAGAGGAAGGAAGGTGGAGAAGTACCTGGATATTCAGATATGTTCAAGGTTCTCACTTAGGACCTGTATTATTTTTAATATTTGTCAATGATATTGTAATTTTTTTTAAAGGAGTAAACATACTATTGTTTGCTGATGACCTAAAAATTTTCAAAACGATTACCTCCATCAATGATTGTTATATCCTTCAATCTAATCTCGATCGCTTACATGATTGGTGTAATAATAATTAACTGTTTTTAAATATTGATAAGTATCAATTTATATCTTTCTGCAGAAACAAAAATCCTATTGTCTCATTATAGTATCAACAATATTTCTCTTAAAAAGTTGTCTCAAATCAAGGATCTGGGTATCGTATTTGATGAAAAATTAACATTTGTTCCACACATTAATGAAGTTATTAATAAGGCTATGAAATGTTTGGGATTTATTTTAAGAAGATTTTACGTCACTTTATTCATTTAAAATTCTCTTCACTGCCTTAGTTAGAAGTAATTTGGAATACAATTCAACTATTTGGTCCCCATACTATAAAACACATCAATGAAAAATTGAGAGAGTTCAATATAAATTTTTAAGATTTATTAATTTCAAACTCTCTATACCCATTGAACAAATTAATTATAATAATTTAATGAAACTACTTAATTTAACTGACTTATCGTGTAAAAGAACGAAGAGCGATCTGGTACTTTTATTCAAATTAGTTAATGGATCACTTGACGCACCTGACTTAACAAAACTAATAACATTTCGAGTACCAAATCGTGACACGAGACTTCCAGAACCCTTCTTTGTTTATCCGCCAAAAACTAACTTTTTCATTAACTCCCCAATCCAAAGACTACACAGGCTTGGTAATAAATTCAGTTCCGTTGATATTTTCATTTATTCTTTACCAAAATTTATATCAGAAATTTTTAAAATTCTGATATAAATTTTATAATTATTATGCTAAAGCCATTTCAAGCAAAGTTTCAATTCTGAATGGTGGTCTTATACCAGGGCGATGCTGTGAGTATCTTCCACTCAGGGACGTTCAACGAACGTGAACATGTAAGTGAAAATATTTATAATATAATAATATTAAAATATTTTATTAATTATTATTATTATAATATAACAATTCCCGCCACCCAAATTATTATAATAATATAATAATTTGGGAGGCGGGAATGGGTACCGCCGCCCCGGGAACTTTTATTGGATAACCGACACCTCTGCCGTAGGTGCGCTAGCAGGGTGCGTTAGCAGGGGTGCCCGGGTTCATGGGGTGAGGTTTGTCTAGGTCTTGGAGGCGGATGACAGGACACACTGAATTCAGATTCCTACCCACCCCTTAAACCCCTTTCCTTCCCAGAACTCTCCTACCCTTCCTTTCCTAAAAAAAACCTCCATGCAGCATCCCCATCACAGGAGGCCCTGAGGAAAATGATTTTCCTCAAAGGCTACGTCATCTTTGGGTATGCTGTGCGGATTGGTATGGGTTCCACCATCCCAGAAACCATTTATTGGATAACCATAGGTTACCCCACTACGTTAAGTGACTTAGCAGGGATGCCCGGATTCATCGGCTCAAGTTTGTCCGAATCTTGGCGGTGGATGCACCCACCAATTGCATGGCAGGCCGGATCGGGAAAGATTGGTAGAGCTTTTGACCTCTCCAAAAGGACTCCTTCAGAACATCGCCTAGCCCCATAGTAGGAGGGATGGATTCATTCATCTGTCACTCCTGGTCACACAGACCCCCAGATTCCTAACCACCCCTTATATCCTTTTCAGAACGTCAATTTCCTTCATTTTTTAAAATGACCCTCAACACAGCATCTTAAAAGATGTCTCTTATGTAAAGGATATAATAAAACGAAAACTTGAAAATAATTGCACTTATACAAACATGATAATAAAGTTTTAAAAGTTTTCATTTTCTGAACTGGAATTGAAATAAATACAAACAAGAGGAATGAAAAGGCTTCGTGAAAACTTAATACATAATATTGTTTTATCAAACTCCCCTGCAAACCGAACTATTGTAATACTATGTTTTTTTATTATAAAAGTTGAAAGTGAAGTCCAAAGAAATAACAAAAGAAAACTCAATTTTAAGTCTATGATAACTTATTTGCAAACAACTGAAAATGTTTTGAAAGCAAGGAAATGTTTTTCACTCCTGTGAGAAGTATCAATTTCAAAGAAATCATTTGGAGTAAAGGGTGGACTAACTTGGAATAAATACAATCGGAAATTATCAATATCAACTTACTGTTTATAGTTATATCAATTTACATCATTGATGGAATTGATTATAATTGCTAATTGAATTAATGCCACGCTTCCCGGCTCAAAAAGAAGAGAGATATGTAATCACGAATGTTGGACAGAGCGCGCTAATGTTTTCAATGATAAAATTGAAGCGAAAATTATGAAAAATGCTTAATAAAACATGATTTGTTTTAAATAGAGCAAAAATCTCGTGGAACGTATCTTAAGTATCATTGAGATTGTGATTTTTTTCACAAATATAACTTGTAAAATAATAGAAATAGTTTTAAATAATTTTCTATCGAGGGAATTTCATTTAATTTGCGTTTCGGCGAGGAACTTATCTAGATATTATCTTCAAAAATAACATATATTTTTTTAAGAGCTTAAAAGCTTCAAATGTTTAAGGGAGATATGTAAGAAATCGGTAGAAATTCGGATAGCGGCGGCATAATTGCCGGCAACCCAGGCTTCTATTGATACAAAATATTCTGGTAATGCAAGTAAGTTACCCGCCTCACTAGACGATGTTTGTTCTGAGAAGGGTAATAATAAAAAAATAAATATATTTCTAAAATAAAGAGCAGTTTTGTGTAAACTAAGAGTAAAAAAATCACCTAAGTTGCTTAAATTTTATTTAATTATTTGTTTTGACTATTATATTGGAGGCACTATAATGTCATTGGAGGCACTTCTGAAAACAAGCTACATTCCAGGAGAAATCCTGAAGGTATGGCTGAGCACAGTGGCGTAACTATAGGGTGGCAGGGCTGGCAAAATACCACGTTTTTAACAAAATTTTGTAAAAATTATTAATTTTATATAAGCACATAAAATTAATTAAAGTTAGACACAACTAAAGATCATATATAAATTCAAATAAAATATTAACCCACATATGCCCAGTGGGTCGTTTTTGACCCGAAAAACAGACTTTAGAAAAGTAGCGAATTGTTGAACGCAACTGCTTGTTTTCGACGTCCAGCGCCGTTTATCGATGGCTGAAAGAACTATCTTCTAAAACAAATAGACAGTTTTGCTTAATGGTCAAAGTTATAATTTCTGTTCAATTCACGACTCAGTTCAATTCATGACTCAGTTGAAGTTGGCGATAAAATCCGGTTTTGCTGAGAATAATGTAAGTTATATATTTTTCTTTGTAAATATTCCAATTATTTTGATTATATTGTAAAATTAAATAGTTTACTTATCTAATGCAAATGAATGAATCCGAAATAAATATGTGATTTCACAGATATAGTTGTCAACACTTTTATGGGTCGTTAAATACCCCTTGGGCAGAAGTATATCCAATTTTTTTTATTTATTTATAGGAAAAGAAAATCCATTTGTACGAACGACATTATAGAGGTGTTGGAAAGTTTGGACTTTGACGATAAGATACAAGGTGGCGATGTTTTTATTGACCCACCTGGCGATGGCAGGGTCTCGTACGTTGATTCTGGCGATGAAGAAGGTACATTTTTCCTTCATTTATCCCGTCAACGGTTACTCGCACCTGCCAGTCTTACTTTGAGGCGTCCAATTGCTGAGAAAACCACGTATGGCCTAGATAAAGAATCTAACAATACATCACCGTTGTCACCGAAACAAGACAGGCGCGGTAGGGCACGTGAAAGGCACGCGGACAAGCACAGGGAAAAGCACGTGGAATTGGCAGAGGAACCGGACGCGGAGGATCTATCAGTACACCACTTAAAAGGGACAGTCATGAACAGGCTTACGGAAGGAGGCGTGGAAGGAGAATATATAGAATAGCAATGAGAGGAAAGAAATTGTACACTCCTATTCTTTTTTGGCTCATCAATGTCGCCGTGAATAATGCTTCACTTTTATCTCGCCAGTACCGGTCCTACACCGACACATTGGAGTTTCGACGAAGCATTGCTCGCACTTCGTTGCAAAATAATGGAATTGAAAGACCTAAATCTGGACTCAGTCGAAAGATCCAAACGAGTGTACTTTATACAATGCGAAACCACAATGCGGAGCACATTATCGGAAAGGCTCTGTCAAGACCTCGCTGCGTTTTTTGTAAAAATAAAACTGTGACGGCGTGCAATAAATGCGGTGTAAACTTACATGCAAAATGTTTTTCGCAGTTTCATTCGTAATTTTTAATTCAAAATGTGTTTTGTCTGTTTAATTTATTAACGATGTCGATAAATAAAGAATAAATAAAATAATGGCATTTTTATTCAACATGAATTAAAGGTGATGCATTTGCACATGGGGTCGTTTTCGACCCATCAAAAAAATTACCCTTTCTCCACTCCCACCTCAAAATTTCAGTGAGATTCTTTAAAACAATCCTTCAGGGACCCACATATCCTAAATTGAAAAAAATCGAAGACCAAAAATAGTTCTGGGCATATATGGGTTAAGATTTAGTCGCATTCAATTTGATCAATTTTAGAACGCATCCATTGGTTGCTTCATTTTTTGTCGCGGTGTCGAAGACAAGGATATGATGGTGCTAACGCAGTGAAAGGCAATTTTGGTGGAATTCAAAAACTCGTAAAATATATCGAGCCAAATGCCGGTATAATATGTTCACTGTGCTGCTCATAACTTAAACCTAGTACTTAAGGCCCCGTACCCGAGCATGAAAAGAAGAAGATGGAGAGATATGTAATTACGAATGTTGGAGAGAGCGCGCTAATATTTCAAACGATAAAAGCAAACACTTTGTGGCTTGACATTTTACAGAATGAAACACGTTCTTTGTTTAAAACCACTTTATTTAAATTTATATTCGTCGACCGGTTTCGGTCGAACTCGACCTTCATCAGGAATATACGCCTTAATAACTTAGAAACTTTAGAAATATTAAAATCAAAGAAAAATAATTGCCAAATTTTAAACAAACAATTAGAATACCAACAGTCCCATTTTAAAGTTATTCCCTTTCTCCCTCTCTAACCCCCACCCTCCCTTGACCCCTCCTCCTACCCCTCCCCCAACCTTTATCTGATGCTCTCTCTCCCTCTCTTATATGCTCTCCCTTTCTTTTGTGTTTACCTCATTATCTTAACTCTGTACTTTAATTTAGTTTATATGTTTATTGTCCTGATGAAGGTCGAGTTCGACCGAAACCGGTCGACGAATATAAATTTAAATAAAGAGGTTTTAAACAAAGAACTTGCTTCATTCTGTAACTATTTTCTAATGAACCAAAAAGGGGCGCAAATTTTATAACTTGTAATGATTATCTCACTTACACGTGGAGATTTTACTATTCCTGTATAACAAAACAGATTTTCAGCTTTCATGATTAAGATTAATAATAAAATAGTGAGATTTTCCTTCCAACAACATTGTGTCTCATGGAAGGCATGTAAACTTAATGTTCATTCTCTTTTACGTGAAATGTAAATTTAATGGAAAATGGCATCTTTACAGTCTCGTTTTAATGTATGTAGCAGGAAGACGAGCTAAGATTAGCATGTCTAACAAAATTTCAAAAGAACTTTAGACGGTGTGTTACTTTTCTCGGCGAAAATTGTTCGGTAAAAAGTTTTAAGGGCTTGGACCATGTTTGTTTCATGTTCCGAAATTCACATTACTTCGTTGCGAAAAATCCACGTTCACTTAAACACATAAATATGTGAAAATACACATTTTTTTCTCTCGTGAGAAGTATGATTTAAACGGAGTAAGAAAGAAATAACATCACTTTATATTGAGGTGTGTAGAAGCAAAGGCAGCAATATACAAAATATCGAAAAAAAGTTGTAAATGCAGTTTCATAATGATTTGAATTGAGAACCTAAAATCACTTTTCAAATCTGGTTAGTTTCAAACTCAGCTTTCTCCCATCAAAATCAGAATTTGAAAATATGTATCAAAGGCAAAGATATCAAAGTGTTTTTAGCCTTTTTTTCAAAAAAACAAAAGTGCAGATTGCTGCCTTTGCTTCTACACACCTCATATATTCAAATCTAAAAGTTAATCACAGAAGAATTAAAATGTTAACCTTATGAAATCAAAATTCCGATAACAAATGAAAAAAAAATAAACAAACTTTGTGAATTTTTAATTAATTATTTTTACCTGAAACAACAAAACAGTGAAGTGACGATAATGTTTATAATATATTTATTTAAAAAAATATTCTTGTGTTTTTTTTTTTTGATAATTTTAAATAGAAAAAACGTAAGGTGAGCCGTTTTAATCGTTAATTTTTTTTTTGAAAAAAAATAAGGCGAGCCATTTTTAAAACTTTTTTATGTAAGCACTTTTTTTTAATAATTATTTTTAGATGGAACGACAAAAAAGTAAGTATAAATGGTATTATTTTAATTGTTATTGGTAGTTTATAAAAAAGGTTAAGGACTCCTTCACCGTATTTATCACATACATACCGTGAAGGAATGTATTATTTACATACATTTACATTTAGGAATCACCAATCCTTCATTTTGAGTGAATCTTGTATTATTATTTTTTTTTTTTTCCTTTATTTTCCCAAATTTTACATTTGATGTATACAATATTATGATATAATAATAATAATGGAAACCCACTAAGGCGCAGCCTGTGCGTGGGTAATAAAGTTTAATATATTTTATTATTGAACCAATAAAGAACAAACAATGGGCATATAAAGCAAAAACATGATCAAAATTTGTCTAAACAGCTGTGCACAAAATGAGCACACAACAGTGCAACAGTAAGTGTATAGTTTAATATTAAGTGTAATAGTAATTGTATATTAAATAATTCATCAAAGTTTGGTAATTAAACATAAATTGATTGACTGCCGTAATGTAGTACCATATTATAAATACGAACCAAATTCGTTTTTAGAAAATGAATTTTATAAAATATATTATGATAAAACTATACTAACAGACAGAACGATTCGTCATAATATACCCGATATAGTCTTACATGACAAAATTAAAAAAAATAACTTATATCATTGATGTCGCTATTCCAAATTCCTGTAAGATTCAAAAATCTGTTTCTGAAAAAAATAGAAAATATACAGATTTAGGAAATGATATTAAAAGAATTTGGCATTCTCGGACTATAAAAATATTACCATTTGTTATTTCGGCTACTGGCATTATACCTAGCTCTCTAATTAAAAATTTAGGCTTGTTAGATTTATCAAAGAATCTTTATATAAAGATGCAAAAATCAGTCATATTAAATACATGTAGGATTACGAAAGATTTTTTAAATATTTGTATTGAGGGATCAGTAGAATTTATCGGTTCAGTTAGGAGTTCTATTGAGCCGAACCCTCTAATATGAAAATATCTGGAGTCGGTGAAGTATTTTCCCATATGGTCTCTGGTAGGTTGACGTGTTGTTCTTGTATAGTTTTGAATTTATTATACTTATACAATGCAATTACATCGCGTGGATTGACTAGATGATCATTTGTGGAAAAGTGTGTGGAAGGGTTAAATTTTTCCTGTGGGGAAGATTTAACCCGGACATAAAGTCTAGAGAACAATAAAAAAAGTGTAGTACTGTAATAATAATGTTATAGTGTAACAATAAGTGCATAATGTAATAATAAGTGTGCTGTTTATGAAAAAAACATAAAGTGATACAAATTAAGCAAACAACGTTTCAATATCTACATTGTCAAGCCACGACTTCAATTCTTTTGTGTATTGAAGAAGTTAAGTTATCACTTGAATATTTTTCGGTAAAAGATTGAATGTACGAGGTCCAATGAAACTGCTGTGAGTTTGCATTTGTTTGGTATTCGTTTGGGGGGTATAAAAAACATTATTATTTCTAACGTTGATTCAGTTTTCATTTTTTTAAATTTGTTTTTGTTTTTAAATATATATTTTATAGTTTGCAGTATAAATAGTTTACGGAGACTGAATAGTTTAGCTTCTTTGTATAATGCATCTGTCGAAAATGTTCTGTTTCTATTATACGTAACTTTGATAATATAATTTTGAGTTATTTGTAAAGGTTTTATAAATACATCAAGCGCGTTATTATGTATATAGTAAACTCTTTCCCTATACCTACCGATAATTTTCTGACTGGAAAGCTCTGAAATTTGAGACCGGTGATTTCGTTTGACCTTTATTTGACCTATGAAAGTATTTCCTTTTCATTTTTATTTTAAACTTAATGAGTAAAGCCTTAAATGAAATATTTTAATTTAATGAAGAGAATATTAGCGAAACTCAATTGAGAATCTGAAAATAGAAAAGTCAGAAAAAGATAGGTCACATTTAGGGTTTGAATCTTGCAATAAAAGGTTTTGCGACTTTTCATCCCGCGACAAAATATCCCCGACAGAATATCCTCCGACAAAATATCCTATGGACAAAACTTCCCCCAACAAAATATCTACTAAAACCTAACCTAACCTAACCTCACCCAATAAAAAAATGGGACAAAAATAATATAGACATCCTGTAAAGACAATAAAATATTTTTCAAAAATAGTACAGATAGCACATCATTATTTTTGTCCAATTTTTTGTTGGGTTAGGTTAGGTTAGGTTAAGTTTTAGCAGATATGTTGTTGGGCGATCTTTTGTCGGAGGATATTTTGTCGGGTATATTTTGTCATGGGATGAAAACGCGCAACAACAGTTGACGTTGAATATATTATTATATATATATTATTACGTACGCCTAGTCATTGTGAAATGTTACTTATTCGTTGGCGATCTTCAGTCATGCTAAGAGGGCATCCATAAATTACGTCACACCTTAAAAGGGGGGAGGGGTGTAGAGAAGTGTGACAAGGGATATGGGGGGGTCATCAGCTCTGTGACGTCACATGTAAAAATCTGAATTTTGATTATTTTTAGATGTAAAATTGCAAAATGTGTAACGTCACACTAGGGGGGAGGGGATCTCACAAATGTGACGATGTGTGACAGGAACGGGGGGGGGGTCAAAAAATCATGAAATTCGTGTGAAGTAATTTACGATGGCCCCTAGGGAACGGTGAGAATTTACCGAAAGTTATCCTTTCAATCGTTATCGATCGATCGTGCTAGAGGTTGTTAATAGTATTTTTAGATTTAAACAGGATTTTGGAAAGCAGTAGCTCTGATAGGTTCATGAAATTTAATGAGGTTAATTAACATTGTAGGGCTTGCGAAGTTGAAAATATTTTTTTATATAATACTAGCTAAAGTTTCCGACATGGTATGTATGCAATGCCCCTTATAAAGAAATTGTTTCTCTCTGCGTGTCTTTTCCCTTCGTCCCGTTCCCCGTCCCCTCTCATGTTCCCTTCCACTCACGCGTTCTACCTCCACCTTCCCCGCCTTCCTTCTCCCCTCTCCTGCAAACTCCCATCCCGCGATCCCCTCCCCTCTCTCGCGATTTTCAAACAGCTCGCGTGCCACCTATAACAATTTTTTTTTTCAAATTTTGTATTACAAACATTAATTTTTATATATTTTTAATTGTTTTAGATTTTGTTCAGTACCATAGGTGAGTACTTCATTAAATTCATTAATTTAAAGAATTTCGAAAATTTAATTTTGATTGAACAATCATTTTTCTGAAAAATGTCATTCTCAAGTTGTGAAATTTTTGACAGTTTAGTAAGAGTTTTTGTAATGATTAAAAAAACTTTTCAGACTTATTGTCATGTGGTTGTAATAATCCAGAAACCTTCGCGAGGACTGAAAGAAGGTATTTTGAAAGTTTCAAAGATTTCCTTTGCTTAAGGGGGGAAATAGGTGGAGGGGCTTCAAAAAATTCACTTTTTTTCTTTAATAAATCGATTTTTTTTTACATGAGCTCCACACAGGAGGCCCTGAATAAAATAATTTCCCACGGAGGCCAATGTCATCTTTGGGGAGCTGTGTGGAGGGTATTTTTCAAGGAAAGGAAGGGGGAGAGAGTTCTGGGAAGGAAAAGGGTTTAAGGGGTGGGTAGGAATCTGGGGTTCAGTGTGTCCTGGTCATCCACCTCCAAGACCTAGACAAACCTCACCCCATAATAATAATAATAATTGGATAATTTGTAGAGCGCCGTTTTTGTGAAAACAACCCTCAAAGGCGCTGAAATGAACCCGGGCACCCCTGAAAAATCACCAAACGTAGCGAACCACTTGGTGTGACCTATTGCAGAGGCACTTGGGGTGACCTATAGTAAAACTATTCAAAAATATGTTTTGGAAATTTCAAACCAAAATTCCACGCCGTTTAAAAGTTTTAAGCATTTGAGTGAATGTCCTTCGTGAATGACCTTCGAACTACTACTCTTATTTTCAAACGCGTTTTTCTCAAAACTCCTTTTTTCGAATTTGTGTAACCTCTAGCTCCTAAAGTTTTTGATCAATCGTTATCAAACTCAGCACACAGTCTATTCAACATAAATAATTATTGTTCGAACAAACGCCGTTAATAAACTGTAAAAATCATTATTCAGATTTAGATCTCATCTGTCAAATATTTAGATGTATCAAAAATATAAACAAAATTAAAACACATTTCAAATATAGAATTATAATTATCAACTACTAACATAAAATAATTTTGGTACCTACTTTATGGCTCTTCTGATATGATCGATTTAATATTCATGCGTTCCAATTTTGAAAATTAAAAATTCATCGAACTTGAATAATTTTGCGCATAAGCAGAAAAAAATTTCACATCACGCATGCATAAACCGACAAACGAAATTAACATATTTAATTATATCGTATGAACTGGCAAAATTCTGGTAAAAATGAAATAATATCATATCATATTAAGCAGAACGACTGCGAGGCCTTTTTCATAAAAAAACATAATTTGATTTTTGAGGCCAAAATACCCAACCGAATGCGAAAAAAAGTGAAAAATTTAATTCTCTCGTTGATAACGTAACGATTTTTCCCCCAAACTGGAACACCGAAAAAATGTATGTACTTAAAAATAATAATCAATTTGGAAAGCGGAAATCATAGCGCTGTTTTCGCGAAAATGCTATGTCTAAGAGATTAGATTACAATAATTCATCTTGCAGCCACAAATCGCATGGACGATTGGAATTCTAGACTTGTTTAAAATTTGACGAGATTTTTTAGGCGAAATAAAACTTAATGTTTATCAACATGAAAACATGACTCAGGGAAAAAAAATCAGCTCAAACGAGGAGGTTTTCAACGAAGCTTTTTTGGAGGAGTTAAAGAAATGGCAGCAACGGTGGAAAAAGTATATCGACCTAAAAGAAGATAACGCATGGACGTTTGGAAACCACAAATCGCATGGACGATTGGAATTCTAGACTTGTTTAAAATTTAACGAGATTTTTTAGGCGAAATAAAACATGTTTATCAACATGAAAACATGACTCCAGGGAAAAAAAATCAGCTCAAACGAGGAGGTTTTCAACGAAGCTTTTTTGGAGGAGTTAAAGAAATGGCAGCAACGGTGGAAAAAGTATATCGACCTAAAAGAAGATAACGCATGGACGTTTGGAAACCACAAATCGCATGGACGATTGGAATTCTAGACTTGTTTAAAATTTAACGAGATTTTTTAGGCGAAATAAAACATGTTTATCAACATGAAAACATGACTCAGGGAAAAAAATCAGCTCAAACGAGGAGGTTTTCAACGAAGCTTTTTTGGAGGAGTTAAAGAAATGGCAGCAACGGTGGAAAAAGTATATCGACCTAAAAGAAGATAACGCATGGACGTTTGGAAACCACAAATCGCATGGACGATTGGAATTCTAGACTTGTTTAAAATTTAACGAGATTTTTTAGGCGAAATAAAACTTAATGTTTATCAACATGAAAACATGACTCAGGGAAAAAAAATCAGCTCAAACGAGGAGGTTTTCAACGAAGCTTTTTGGAGGAGTTAAAGAAATGGCAGCAACGGTGGAAAAAGTATATCGACCTAAAAGAAGATAACGCATGGACGTTTGGAAACCACAAATCGCATGGACGATTGGAATTCTAGACTTGTTTAAAATTTAACGAGATTTTTTAGGCGAAATAAAACATGTTTATCAACATGAAAACATGACTCAGGGAAAAAAAATCAGCTCAAACGAGGAGGTTTTCAACGAAGCTTTTTTGGAGGAGTTAAAGAAATGGCAGCAACGGTGGAAAAAGTATATCGACCTAAAAGAAGATAACGCATGGACGTTTGGAAACCACAAATCGCATGGACGATTGGAATTCTAGACTTGTTTAAAATTTAACGAGATTTTTTAGGCGAAATAAAACTTAATGTTTATCAACATGAAAACATGACTCAGGGAAAAAAAATCAGCTCAAACGAGGAGGTTTTCAACGAAGCTTTTTGGAGGAGTTAAAGAAATGGCAGCAACGGTGGAAAAAGTATATCGACCTAAAAGAAGATAACGCATGGACGTTTGGAAACCACAAATCGCATGGACGATTGGAATTCTAGACTTGTTTAAAATTTAACGAGATTTTTTAGGCGAAATAAAACATGTTTATCAACATGAAAACATGACTCAGGGAAAAAAAATCAGCTCAAACGAGGAGGTTTTCAACGAAGCTTTTTTGGAGGAGTTAAAGAAATGGCAGCAACGGTGGAAAAAGTATATCGACCTAAAAGAAGATAACGTTTTTTAATCTTGCAACTTCCGAACAGGCCTTCCATTGATATGCTTGGTGTAACTCTAAGTGACCAGCTCAGGTATGGGGGCTCCATCGAGGCCAGAGTTAAGTTAGCTACTCAAAAACTGGGCGTACTGTACAGGGCCCGCAGATACTTTAATAGTACACAACTGCTAACCCTGTACAAATCGCAAGTGGGCCCCACGGTTGAATTTCGCAGCCACCTCTGGTCTGGCGCCCCAAAATACCTGAAAAAACCCTCGACTCTGTGCAGAAACGGGCAGTCCGTTTGATAGATTCTCCTAACTTAACAAACGGATTGCAACATTTAGAGCACAGGCATCAGGTGGGAATGCTGTCCTTGTTCTACAGGTATTACGATGGAAGATGCTCCGAGGAACTAGCGTCATTGATCCCCTCGGCACCGGTGCGTAGTCGGGAAACACGAGCGCAACATTTGTACACGGTTGACATTAGTCATATGAGAACGTTTTTTTAGTGGTTTACGCTTAAATTTTTTGTTATGTAAATAATATTTTTTTGGTTGAAAGCAGTAACTTTGTGGTTTGACATATTATAAATTGAAATAACACAATAATTTGGTTTTTAACCACGATTTACTTAAATTTTTCACTACCGACCGGTTTCGCTTTACATAAGCATCTTCAGGGTATAAAAATTAAACTGTTTAAAAAATTAAACTGTTTAGTTTAATTTTTAAACCGGTCGGTAGTGGAAAAATTAAATAAATCGTGGTTACAAACAAAATTATTGTGTTATTTCAGTATATTATTTTGTTCAAATTAAATATGAATTAATGTCCAGTCTCGGATCTCTTAATAACTCAATACCTACTTGGTCCGAAGAAAAGCAGCTCCCTGTTTACCTACGGAGGTTCTAAAAATGCTATTTCTTTTTATGGGAGTGCGGAAAATCCAAACCGCCTGGAGCCAGTGATATTATGGCAACCTCAATTGGGGTATGTTGTGGGGCTGAAGGTAGTGGAGAGGGGAAAGACACGAAGGGAAAGATTGAGAAGTACTCAGCTATATAATTCTGGTCACCAAACAAGGCTAAATCCACATAACAACATTTCGATTCTGAATTGTGGTGGTCTCTCCCAGGGCAATTCTGAAAATATCTATATCTCTGGGAAAGTGCGGCAAATATACTATTAAAGTATATATTATTTTTAATTAATTTTTTGTGAAATGACACAAAATGAAGAGCTTTTTCTCAGAGAGAAATATCCATTAAATAAAAAATCTTTAGATAGTTTTGAGAGAATTCAAACATTTATTTAAGTTATTAACTATGGGTTATGATTTAATGATATCTTTTAGGATGGGTTGTTTCAAAAAATTTGATGGATTCATCAAATATTTGAAGTTGATTTTCACGTTCTGTGTAGGTTCTATTCAAGTTCTGTTATTATATCGTTATAGGACAGCCGCTTCACAAAACTGAAATAATCACAGAACAAAAAATAAATATCCACTTAATTTTGGATAACTGACGTCGAGAGAAGTTCACTATGTTTGGTGACTTAGCCGGGCTGCCCGGATTCATGTTTGTTCACCGGAGAGAGGTTTGTCCAGGCCTTGGCGGTGAATGCGTTTGCCTGCCTAATGCCTGGGCCGAATCGGGAGAGATTGGTTGAGGTAGACCTAACCTAGACTTCTCCAGCAGGACTCTCTCGACCCATCGCCTTGCACCACAGTGGGAGGATGGATTCATATATCCATTAATAAAACAATTTTGTTTTATCTCTCTAATCACCTCCCGACACTAATTTATATAAAACTAGAAACCATTTTATTAAATATTAAAAAAAAACCTAAATCAAAGTTCTCTTTGAAATGTAAATACAAAAAAATAGAAATAATAGCTAGGCATTAAATTTTAATAGGGAATCAGAAAGAAAGTTTCGTTGGCATCATATAACTAGAGGCTTACTCGATATTTTCTATCAAATTTGGTACCTAACAAAGGTACCTATTTAAATTAAATATAAATTTTGATAAGCTTTAAAGTATTCGATTTTGGTAAGCACCATGTAAAAATAAATTCCTTAATTTAAACATTTTTGAAAATTGAATTTTAATTTAACAATTGATGGTTTGCAAAATGTCATTCTCATATTGTGACATTTTTGACAGCTTTGTTAGAGTTTTTGTAATGATTAAAAAAACTTTTCATATATATGTGGTTGTAATAATTCAGAAAGCTTCGCGAGGACGGAAAGAATGTATTTTGACACTACAAATCATCCACATCAAATCCCCAAAGTTTCATCATAATTTCATGATGCCAGAACTCACTATTGTATTGTGTTGAATCGCGGGCATGCGCACATCAAATCCCCAAAGTTTCATCGCAATCGGATGAATGGTTTAGCAACACATAGCATACACACATACATAGACAGAAACAAACATATTTTCATTTTTATATAGATATGAAACTTTGCAACAAAGGCGAGCAATATCTGATTTAACATTTATACACAGAATTTTCATTAATAACATCGTCTGTACCGAACTTCTTTCCCTAATTAATTTTAACATACCCTTAAGGCGTACACGCCATATAGAACTATTCCACACGCTTAATTACAAAACAAATGCAGCAACTAATTCTCCAATTCGGTGCTCTTCATGCGTTCAATAATATTTGCCTAAGCTCTAACATCGACATTTTCTCCGATTCATTTCCCAAATTTAAAATTAGCACCATGTCAATAATATAAACAGCTCAATGCGCATACATATCCCTTCCCACATCACCACTTCTCACATCTACAAACATACTCACACTTACACACACACCTACCCACTACTAAATATACATACCATAAATAAGACAATCAATGCACTGTTTGTTTCTATATCTATACTAATATTATAAATGCGAAACTGCGTGTGTTTGTTTGTTACGCTTTCACGCATTAACCAAAAAACCGATTTTAAAAATTCTTTCACCAATAGAAAGCCACATTATATGCGAGTAATATAAGCTGTATATGATGGTAAGCTCCTGCGTTTTGAAATTATGAATATTAATATATTATATTTCCTATACGTTTTCTGACGCTAACAAAAGCTTATTGCTAACGTCAGAAAACAAATCGTTGCTGTGAAAAAAATGTTGATATTTTTAAATAAAAATGAATCCTCGAAATGTTTGTATGCGCCTAACTTCCGAACGATTGCACCAAATTGGATAATTCTTTATTTCTTTGAGCTTCGACATTATTACGTGGCACGCGAACTATTGGAAAACTAAATGTACCGGGAATGAATGTATGGAACGCGAGAGGAGGGAGGAGGGTGTGGTAAGGGGGAGAGGGGTGTGTTGAAGGGAAGGGGTGTGTTGAGGGGGAATAATTAATAAGTTCAAGCGCTACAGTCATTTCCCCTTAATATCATGCTAGCGAAGCCGCCGATAAAAGCTAGTAAATAAATAAAAAGAAAATTTAAATTTAAATTATTTAATTCAATTACTTAAACAACCTGAATTATCACAGCGAAGAAAAATCTGTGATGTTTTATTATTAATTAAAATCATCAATGGATAGCCCTGAACTAGTGAATATAATAAATTATCAAGTACCCAATAATTACAACACTAGACTCCATGCTACATTTATAGTTGCTTCTCGCACTTATTTTATGTTCAACTCTTGTCTTCAGAGATTGCGTCGTATGGGGAATGAAACTTGCTCTGTTGATATATTTTTTATAAAAACATCGTTTCCTTTAAAAAAACGTATATGTATGCAGATATTATGCAACAATCCTTGAATATCAAATTTTTAACAGTAACAAATTCACTAAACACTGCTCTGTAATTACTTTATATCGACGTTCTACTGGCAAAGTCCACTAAGTCACTAATACACAATCCTGAGACGATCGCATTTCAATATTTAGCAATTTTGGAAAGGCTATAAGTGGATGAATATCTCTAAAATATATATTTTTTTAATCCATACTAATATTATAAATGCGAAACTGCTCGAGTTTGTTTATGACCTTTTCACGCATAACACAATATAAAGACTTTAATAATTCTTTCACCAATATAAAGCTAAATTATATGCGCAGACTACAGGTTGTATATGATGGTAAGCGCTGGCGTTATGAAATTATAAATATTAATATATTATATTTGTTATACGTTTTCTGTCGCTAACAAAAGCGAGTTTTTGCTAACGTCAGAAAAAAATCTTTTCCATGGAAACAATGTTGATATATTTTTTGGGCTCTATGCTGGTAGGTACTCAGTCTACTGGTCAGCTACTACTGCAGAAAATTCAAATATTAGAATTCGTTTTTTTTTTTGGACAAGCTTGGAATAAATGTCAGATGAGAGTTCCTATATTAAAAATATAATTCGTAACGATTATAAAGACTGAATGATAAATAGAGTATTTTTTTATTATATTAACGAACTTCCAAATATTTAAATAAAAATAAACATCCGAAATGTTTGTAAGCGCATAAATTCCGAACGAATGAACAAAATTGGATAAGTAATTCTTTTTTTTCTTTGAGCTATAGCATTATGAAATTTAGGTGGTAGGCGAGATGTTTGAAAACTGAATGTAAGGGAATGAATATATGGAATGCGGGAGGGGATGGGGGTGAAGTGGGGGGGGGGGAGATAATTGATAAGTGCAAGCGCTACAGTAATTTCCCGTAATACCACGCGAGCGAAGCCGCGGGGAAAGGCTAGTAATTAATAATTTGAAAGAACCCTTAAATACCTTATCAATACACAATATAAGTTGATATCAATAACAGCAACATTAAATCAAAGATTTACAAAAAAATGAGCCTGACGTAGTGCGTTTTATCAGTCAATAATGACTTAGTGTGCTTTGCTTGTTAAGATTACTGTTAAATTGTTGACTGTAATGCCGCAAAATCGCTTCAAGATTGTTTTAAAGCTGATTTAATGGATTTTGCTTGTGTTTTAACCGTGTAAATCGATGTATTATTGACATTTAGAGTATAATGTTTGACTTAATGTGTTTTACTTGACAATAATATTGGATTTATGACTTAATGGAGTAGTTATGCTAGTCGAAAGAGGACGATTTTTTTACTTAAGACTTCATACCTAAGTCGTTTCATGAAAAACTTGACTTAATAGACTTTGCCACTAGACCGACGAAATGCAATTGTTGTGTACCTTTTATTTGTTGCTGTATGTTGTGATGCTCCTGTATAACCTATCATTGTTACATGTAAAATCATCAAGGCGTAAATAAATAAATATACCAGCGTATAAGTACAAAAAAACTGTAAATGTATTCGTTTGATATTCATACCAACTTATAATTGAAGGTGCTTTTAAAGTCAATTTTAGGGTTGAAATTGATAAGTAATGTACAAAAAAATATAATCTCGTAATATTTATAATTCCGAGGGTGCAACTGCCGGGAGATCTGTAACTGTCAGGTCGTTTACGAATAGGTACCTCTATTATTTTGGAAATCTTCTACATTTAAGAAATCCATCGCACAGCACCAGTCGAGTCGTGACGTACGCTTTCTGTACTTAGAACTTTAGCAGGGTCTTTAGTCTACTTTGTCGGATTACGTCAAAAGCTCTTTATGACGTAGAGAGATCAGCCGTCAAATCCTACTTTTATCTACGTGCTTACAGCCTCGATAAACACCTACCATTCTTTCTGCTGACAAGCAATTACAAGCTTTTCCTTGTTAATGAACTAATATAAAGAACTTCCTGTGAGAAAAAAATTGCAATGTTTACGAACAGCTTAAGATGACACAGTACCCTAAAATATAGTCAGAATCTTAACGACATAAGATTGTAAAATATGATTGAGAGGGTTGAGATGTAAGTAGTTGTGAAGGTTTTACTTCTACCGCGTGTGAAATGCATTCGATTTTTTATTTACAATTTACGGTAAGAGTTCATTTACATTTATTACATTTTTCAAACAGTCATAGTAGTTACGGTGAAGTAAGAAAAGAAACTAACTAACTAACCATCTCACATTTTCTCCGCAGGGGTAGGTAGAGAGGACGGACTCCTTGCCTCTTTCACATTCATACATCGTCTCGTACACGCTCTTCTATAAGAACCGAAATCTGGTCAGTTCACGACACAACTCAATTAATCAACCTCCTGAACAAAACCGATATTTTGCTGATCTGACATATCGCAAATTACACGAAAATTGACAGGTCGTGAGCCGCTCCCACGGCAACCTGTCAATATGGCAACTGAAACGCGAAGGCCGCGGTGAGCAGCACCTCTAGTCACCGTGTTGCCCTTGACAATTGGTCTTCACAAGTTGCCTGTGTGCGGACTGCCAATGAAATTTAAAAGTTCCTTTCCTATGAATAGCGATTGAGTGCACCAACTGGTTTTTTTAAGTTTCTCCATGAGCGGATGGCCTAATTCTGACTCTTGAATTAAATTCTAGATTTGAATATAAAGCGTGGAGTTTTCTCTTTCCAACACCGTTTCGATTGTATTTCTCATCACGACAGTAAGGGAGATACAACCATTTGTATGAGACCTACGCGAGCTGGAACAAAATTGGTTTCCTGAGGTTTTACGGGTTGAAGCTGCTGTAGAGTTTCTATACATGAATTAATTAAAGAAAGAAATCTTCTTTATCTTATTTTTGAATGACTTTACGATAGATTTTATGATGTATTTTTTTAACTTTTTGGAAATGGCAAAATATTTATCATTGAAAATATCAACAAATTCTTATTTCGTGCAATGAAAATAAATTAAATCATTTAAATAACCCAAAATAATTTATATAACAAAAATCCGGTGACCGGCCAACTCGGAATAAAACCAATTCAGAAGTAAGTCATTTAGAGTGATAAAAATATATATATAAAAAATTGGTTAAATAGGTTATGTTAGGTTAGGGTTATCGGCTAATTTAAAATTATTTTTTTCATAGATTTTAACGACTTTTAAAGGAGGTATTGAGTTGACATTATTCCCAATTGGCATGGAACCCAAAAATCCATTGGTCTGTAATTACGGCGCCCATAACATTACACTAATAGTAGATTGAGGCATCACTTTTCAATTAAATCTTTCATTTGGTATCTCTATGGGTTTACAAATATTGATTTACAAATATTTACAACAAGAAAATTCAACAATATTGAGTGTATTAATCTATGTGATCTTTTTAATATATGTGATCTATTATTAACTTTTCACCCAACTAGATTATAAACTTAAATCACTACCCTTCCCGCTTTTCTACCCTCAACTCCTGCGGTGATCTGTCCTTTTATTATTACCTTCTGGTTTTTTAATCTACTTTAACGGTTGTGTTTTTATATTAAGTGCTCCTAGGGAAAATATCCATAAAATATTAAAAAAAACTAAAGCAAGGAAAGGGAAATAAATACATTCGGGTATCAACCATTTTTTAAATTATGATATGAACTAAAAATTGTGAATTTGACTGGCCTAAAACAGGATCCATTCCTAGTTGGCTAGTCAAAGTGTACGCTTATGTTTTAATGTATATTTTATGTGAAATAAATATTATTATTATTATTATTATTATTATTATTATTATTAAACAATTCTATTTAAAAAATATATATTATATATTTTTTATCACTTTTAGTGACTGTTTAATTGAGTTGATTCTGAGTTGTCGGATCACCGTTTTAAGGATCCAACGTTTCGCAACGCTCGACCGACTAAATATCTCTTTAAAACGGTTGTACATGAAAACATAATTATAACAGAACAAAGGAAAGTGATAGTTAATACCCAAAAGTGAGGTAGATACTCTCAGTGTTGTTCTGGTTAAAGCAATCATTCAGAAGCGCATAGTTGCTTGAATGGTATTAGGCGTATTAGTCATCATACTAGTGAACTAGTCATCAAGTATCATCAACCTTCAAAGTCCTTACGTCCTTCCCCTCCACATTTCCAACAGCATCAAAGCATTTGATGAAGTGTTTGTTTACTTTTGTAGATGTGATGATATACTAGTGCTTGGTATCCGGTACAAGATGCCTGCATTAAAACTGAACTTTAAAAATTACATTAATTTAACAAATTATTATACTGAAATACTGACATGAGAATTAGCGCGGCAACACGACATAACTTCTATATACATACATATGCACACAACAATCACAACGATCTACACAACTGCCCTAATGATGCACACTGTAACGCTGTCCAAAAAGTCCACACCCATTGTTTTATGGTAATATTGTAAAATCATCAAAACAGAACCAGAAATTGTCAAAATACCTTTTGATTCTATGACAGATTGAGTAAAAAACTGAGACTTCAATAAAAGATCCAGTGCATAAAAGATGTATCTGTAAGTATGTATCCATTCCTAGTATGATTTTTAATCTATCAAGCTGTATCCATTATTCAGTAAAAAAAAATAATTATAAAGCAAGTGTATTTTTATTTCGTATTTTATCAAAACCATGTCTAATACACCCGCGTCTCCTCCAAACAGACGGTGAATAACGCAGGTGTTTGACAGCCACCGATTTTGTTCACAAGTAGTTAAAATACCTAACTGCATTGCACACGAGGTTTGGGACTAGAGCCTTAACTCTAAGTTGGTTTATTGGTGTCAGAGGTTAGTCTTTAACGAAGGTTCGATAGGCGATCCTTGCGGTATCCGCCTGAGCTTTCGAACTGGGTTAGTTGGTAATACGATATCTGCTACAGCAATCTGATTGCGTGATCAGTCCGAGCAAGTAATTACATAAATGATGGTAGCTTCGAAGTACGTTACTTCTGCTTCTGTGAGCGTACTGCCATTGGTATCATGTGTTCACTTTATAAGATCTTTCAAATTAATCGTGGACATTTGTGATGATGGCGTTTTATGGCTTTTTTATTACTTCGGAACGTTTTCCACGTCTCGGAGAAAAACAGTAGGGTTGATTTATCCTCGCTTTATATACCGACAGTTAAGAACCTTCTAGTCTTTGATGGAATGCGTAAAAGCTTTATTTTACAATTTTATATTTGTTATCACTCTACAGTTTTTAAAAATTATTATTGTAATTATTATTTAACTAGCACTTAAGGGGGTATTCTAGTCTAGAAAAAAAAAAAACAATTTTTTTTTCTTCATATTTCCAAAGTTTAAATATTCAAAAATATCTCCTTAAAAGGATTTTTCGAAATTCGCATTATTTTAAAAGTTACAACCATTTTAATGTTGCGGTTTAGACAGAATCTAACCAAAATCTAAATAGAACAAAATTTCAAACCCATTTTTCTCCAAACCACCTTTTTCGAGGCAGTTGACACGATATCTCAAGTTCTACTAAATCAATTTACTTGAAAATTGGTGTGAGCCTTCTCTATACATTCATCTATGGCGGGAACTAGAACTATAACAAAATTTCAATTTTTACTATTTTTAAAAAATTTGGAAAGTCAAAAAAACTGGTACAAAAATGTATTTTTTATGTCGTACAGCCGCCATTTTGCGAAAAAAAAATTTTTTTTACTTTTCCTTAGTTCGGGCCATAGTCGCATTTGTTTGGATTAAAAATTATTAATTTTTTTTTTTAGATTATTGGGAGGGTTGCAATCGTGTCAACCAGGGCGCGCCATTTTTTTGAGACCCCCCACTTCAACACCCTGTAACTTTCTGAATTTTCAATTTTTTAGTTTTACTCTTTTTTTAATGGATTTTTTAATGTTTAATAAATATTTCATAAAGTAGAAGTTGGTAAAAATATTATTGTTTTTTTTTTTTTTGCGCCTGAAAAAACACCTACAATTCATGCCTCTAGACTAGAATACCCCCTTAAAAACCCGCTCCGCAGGTTTTTGCTGCTAAGCCCTGCGGGCGGCTTTTGGTTCGGCTTTGCCCAGTTAGTGTTGGTGACCATTTTATATATCCAATATGAACTGATTCATCCAGTGTATCTAGTCACCGGGACAAAGTAACCGGGACAGGCAATGACGTCGTATGTAATATGGTGACCGGACAACTGGGAATGTAACCAACTCAAAACCATCTCAGATAAATCATTTAGTAAATATATATTAAAAAATGGTTAAATAGGTGACGTTAGGTTAGGGTTATCGGCTTATTTAAAATTACTTTTTTCGTAGCTTTTAATAACTTTTGGAGGTGTTGAATTGACTTTATTCTCAATTGACATGGAACCATGTAAAGTGTAGCCGCTTGATACAACTATGTATTACCATCAATCTTTCCATATCCGGATACTGCATATTCACAAATTCGTAGCATTTATACCTAGGCGGGACACTTCCCCATTCGACCTGCTGACGGAAGAAGCGACATCTTGTGACGAATTATTGAATTCGAAACCGAATCACAACGGTAGTTTTGTTTGAAATTCCACGTACACAGGTGTTACATGTGGCGCGGCGCGTATGGCGTGGCGTCGGACATGACGAAGAAGCCGGGTTCTGAAATTTAACCACGCAGACGGTAATCTATTATTACTGTTCGATTATTATTTGTGTAAATCAAATAAGCATTGCTTTTTACTTACAGGTTTATCAAACAATAATTTTGCACCATAATTTTCATCTTGAACAATATTAGTTATCGGAAAAAAGGTAGCGGACACGAAGCAATTCGCGAGCTGTCGCGGCGGCAATCGGAAACAGAATAAATTCTCTTTTAGGTCTCTCCATCTTCTTCTTTTTAAGCGGGTATACCGCGCCTAAGTCCAGTTAGATATTCATTGTAAATCGCCAGGCACCTTCAGTGAGCATTTCCTCTGCCCTAGATTATCACTGAGCATCATTAAGAACGGACGTTAAGTCTAGTTAGATATTGATTGTAAATAAGACGATAATAAACCCACCAGACTCGTAATTTAGATGAACCGAAGTATTATTCGAACTCCCAATCATCAAAATTGTATTGTTAATTAGAGGAAACGACAGTACACCGCAATATATCACTTCTTGAAATTACCTGTTCAGTTCTAAATCAATTGCTCCCACAAATAATATCATGCAAACCCACGTCAAAGCAAAACGCGCTACTATTAAGGTATATATTTATGGTTTGGGCCGGAATCTGGGTTCATCAAAGGCATCCTACATATTTTGCCACGTAGAACTCACCCCAATACAGAATTGAACGGGGGTCGTCTACCCCTGTGGAAGGTGAGGGGCAGGGGGTGATAGAAAAAATACTGAAGTGGGTAGAAAGTAGAATTTCAACAACTCAATTACTCTCCAACTATAATAGCACGTGACATCGTAGGCAATTTGGATGGAATACGAAAATAAAACCGTGAACTTTATGAGAATTACGATGATAATTGTTGTGGGTGCACAGCGCACACGTTCGTAACGAATTTCTATTTTTTACTCCTCGAGCTAATTTATAGACTTTACTCATAGGTCTCATAGAAATCCTCGTGTCTCTCTTACTATCACAGTGAGAAATTTTATCTAAATGGCGTAAGAAAGAGAAAAAACAACTCTTAATATAAAAATCTAAAATTTGACCACAAAATAATGTACACCTTTGTGTAACTAAAATTTCCAACAGCAATTTGAAAAAAAAAGAAATTTGGGAATTTGAAAAAAATAATTTTACGTGACACGTCAGAAAGGCGAGTTGAAGATAACATTTGTCTAATAAAATAGTGTGTATTTTTATTTTTTTCATTATGAGTGATTTTACTTAGAAAAGACGTGTGGTGAGCCACTTTAAAAGGTTATATAAAGTTGGATTTTTCAAAAAATTGTTTTTTTTTTTTAAATTTCTTTTTCCTAACGTACATAAATTTAAGTACATACACAGAAAATTTCAAGCCAATCCTGCGATTATTTTCGAAGTTACACGCATATTTGTAAAGGCGTGTTAGAGCGTTTGAAAGTAGGAGACAAAACTTTGAACGCGTTTTTCTCAAAACTGTGTTTTTAAAGACGGTGACCAAGATTTCTCGGAAACGACTGAACCGATCAGTTTCAAATTTTGGTACAAGCTTTTTATCCCTAAACCCCTTTCCTTCCCAGAACTCTCATTTCCTTCCTTTCCTTGAAAAAACCCTCCACACAGCATCCCCAAAGATGATATAGGCACTGAGGGAATTATTTTCCTCAGGGCCTCCTGTGTGGAGCTCATGTAAAAAATACACCTGTTTCCTTCTTCCTTTCCCTCTACTTTCTTTCTTTAAAAAGACCGTCTACATCTGCCCTGATGATGGACACTGTAACGCTGTCTACGTTACACTGTAACGTTGGCTAAAGAAGGGGGTAGCGCAGCACGGCATAACACCCCAAAAACAAATAACGAAAATACTTTTGGCCGTGAAAATCTAAAAACTTAACCGTCCACACAGTTTATTTATTATTTTTTTTCTTTCTTTGTTCATCGTATAACTTTTTACAAAGTTTTTACAGGTTTTAGACTACCATGCTAGACACATGCCCGTATTACGGTAGTCGAAATATGAATATATTTATATAAATGTAAGAATTGTTACTTGTCAATATATAGTTTAGTTAAGTACAATGTTTTTGTATAACAAGGAATTCTTTAAGTGGTTTCTCAATTCAGTAGATAGCACAAGTATAAACCAATCTTATTGTATGCTGTGGTTTCGCTTAAATAAAATAATTAAAATAGGTAAATAAATAAATTAATGAGTCTGCTAGTAGAGATATTGAATATAAATCATCCAAATCGAATCGATATGGTATTATTAGGCATGCGTCTGCGTGGTTGAATTTCAGAACCCAGTTTCGAGTGCATGGCTGACGCCCCACCATACGCGCCGCGCCACAAATAACATCTGTGTACGTGGAATTTCAAACAAAGCTACGGTTGTTATTCTGTTTTGAATTCAAGCATTCGTCGCAAGATGTCGCCATTTCCGTCGGCAGGACGCATAGGGACGTGCCCTCCCTTGGTACAAGTTCTACGAATTTGTGAATCTGGAGTATCTCTCCGGATATGAAAAGATTGACGGTAATACTCAGTTGTATCAAGCGGCTGCATATTACATATTACGTCATTGCCCGTCCCCGCTACTGTGTCCCAGTGACTAGCCATCACTGGTTTACAGTGAATACGAGAAACGGGCTAATTTTGGAACCAGTTCTTATTGGATTTATAAAATTTGTAAAATAATATTCCTATGTTTTTCCATATTTATACGTAAATTCCCTATTTAATTTGTACATGTTTTTATCTGCTGTTAAAGTCAATTAGTGAGAAATAGTTGTGATGCAGGTGAGTTCTCTAGTTGTTGTCTTGTATATTCTTGTCAATTAACATCTGTATCTGTATTTTCTCCTTAATAAATAAAAAAAAATAAAAAATGGTTACCAACACTAAATGGGCGAAGCCGCACCAAAAGCTGCCTTAGCAATAAAAACCTACGGAGCGGGTTTTTAAATGCTAATATTATTATTATTATTGTAATTAATTTTAACCATTTTTTTCAATTTGAATGTAAAAAAAATAATAACGGTGCAAATTAATTTAATTTATTGATGTCAGGCATTCTTTAAAATGGTTTTTTCCCTTTATAAATAATCAATTAATTTTGTTTTTGTTCTTTTACTTTTTCTTAAATTTTTAAATTTCTTTTCTTTTCTTTTATTTGTGTAATGTTGTCCTTCCCGAAATGAGTTTTATTAAACTCATTGGGAGTAATATATTATAAATGTTATGTAATATATTACCACTAATAAATAAAAATAAATAAAATTCTGAACACTTATGATGTAAAGATTATCAGTTTTCGATTTCCTGATATCAATACTCACCGAGTTGAACATTTTGGGGTCAATATAAGAGAACAAAATCCCCAAAGATCACATTTGAAATTATTTTCGTCAGGTTCTCATATATAGAAATTATTAGATTTCACAACGCGTTTATTTTCTCGTTTCTTGCCATATCTATAAATAACGGTGTCTTAATTGAACCGTGTGAGGTCCATTAAGGGAAAACTAACCCAACGGATATCCAATTATTATTATGACGCCAATATTGGACAAGGAAACGCTATCACTTCCCGCTGACTCCCTCGATTAGCCTCTGTTCTAGCAATGTGTGTGAACATAAACAATACCTAATACACAGAATTTAAAACAAAGATAAACTTCACGGACATACCGCAAAATAAAAACCTTCTAAATAAAAAAAATACACGGTGAACTTTTACATATACATGTAAAAATGTCCAGATTATTATATCGTGGTTGATCTTTGGGTTATTATGACGTCTTCCACTTCTCCTTTTGCCAACGTTTCGGACGGCGCATTAGGGAATGTGCCCGGAACAAGACCGTTCCATAAATCGAAAAAAGGTGCTTTTTTCATATGTCTATAGCGGATTTGATAAGATAAATGATCGTTAAATTTTTATACGTTGGAAAAAAATTTTTTTAGATAGATTTTTTAGAAATAAAATTTTCATTTACATTTTTTACTCCAAATAATGTCAGGAATCACTGGTTAAAATAAGTCAAGTACTTCTCTCAACACCCTGTCTATCTATAATTAATATCTTACTAATATTATAAACGTGAAAGTCTGCATGGATGTACGTGTGTTTGTTACTCTTCCACGCAAAAACTACTAAATGGATTTTAATGAAATCTTATAATAATATAGCTCATACATCAGAATAACATATAGGCTATATATAATGGTAAGCTCTGGCGTTATGAAATTTGTATATATATATTTCATATATTTTAGCGGCAGGGAGGAGAGACAGGGGGAAGGGGAACAGGAAGGTGGGGTTCGCGGAGAGAGAAGAGACGAGGGAGGGGGAAGGCGGGGAAGGTGGAAGGGAACGGGGACGCACGGGAAAGGACGTGCAGGGAGAATCAATTTATTTCTTTGAAAGGCATTGCGCATGTTGCTAAACCATTCGAATGAATGAATGAATGAGTAAGTGAGTGAGTGAATGAATTAATGAATGAATGAATGAATTAATGAATTAATGAATTAATTAATGAATGAATGAATGAATGAATTAATTAATGAATCAGTGGTTTTTCCACCTAATACCATGCGAGCGAAGTCGCGGGAAAAAGCTAGTATAGTATATTTGCAGCAAGTTTTTGTTAAGCGCAAAATAAGTCAGATTAATGATTTTTGTGCAGAATTAAGTACATCACTGAAACCATTTTTTGAAATTGTTTTGTGTTATTATAACTGTCAAATGTAATTACAGGATTCATTCACAAACATATACATTAACTGAACAAATAAACAGATCTGTGACCTACATCCACCAGATGAGCCTGAATGGCCAATGATTTAAATTGTTTTCGATAAACAATACTTCAATTGGATGTTGTTATTGCGTTTTCCTGTTGTTAGCGACCCACTTGAAAGATATTTGGGGGAAAGCAAATATAGGCAGACTGAAGTGGAGTTACTCCGTTCGAGGTCCTGAGTTTGGTCTAAAATAATATTGGTTTTAGCTGGAACGTTCGTACGTGGTCAGCGTCCAGCATTAACTACTGTCAGCTTATATGCTTTCACCCTCCTTTAAGCCGACACACCAGTCCTTGAAACACTCGATATCGGAAGGGGCGCGACTTTTCGGGAGGGATTATAGAATACTTGACAAGACTTGACAACCAATAAAAAGAAAGTGTGCACCTTCCTAGTTTTGCCCTTAATCACATACTGGTAAAGTCGCTTCTACGACTCGTTCTTGAGCTTAAGAGCCATTAACCAGCGGCGAGAATTTAAATTCCGCCGAACGATGATCCTGCGATTGTACCCTTGCAACGGTACAGGGCGGTTTTGATGAGAAAGATTAATTATTCCCCACACCAGCATTTTAACATAATGACTCAATATCGATTTTATTTCATTTCAAATTTGCTTTGATAAATACCCACATTCAAAAATGCTCAAACTCGTGATGAAAAAACAATTAAAATTATGTACTTTATGTGATTATTGTTTGATCATAAGTATTTATAATTTTTCAATAATGTCTAAGCAAAATAAAAATGTTATTTTTTTTTAAATATGTTAGTTTTTAAGACCGTAAATAAATAGACAAACTGAAGTATTTCCGTCACAAAACAAAAGCGCGAATATTTTTTTTACGATTTTTTTGAACTTAAATTAAAATTCTGAAAAGTAAGTTTCCCAAATAATTTATTGATTTATTTTCCTGCATGATTATATGATTTGAAATATACGTTGTATAATACAAAATTTTGTTTGAAAATTTAACAAATCTTCCAACGACCTATGGTAAAACCTTATTGTACTAAAAATACACATATTTTCTAAAAATTTTAAAAATAGCTTCACAAGATAAAAGAACAGTCTTTCGAAATCAATTTATAATTTTTTGCGGAAAAGAGTCAATACGTCTAAAAGTTGATTTAAAAATTACATATTTCCGGTTTTGTCCGGTTATTCCTTCTTAAGTCTCTTCAAGACCCATGTTCATTCCTTACTCTCCTCAAAAAGACCCTCCACACAGCACTCCAGCCAATTTTTTTCCTCAGGGCCTCCTGCTTGGAGTAAATGTAATTTTTTTTTAAATCATCTATAATATGATTTCCTGAACATGTGTATTTCACTTTGATTTGTTTATTTATTTGAGATGTACCAAAATAAATTTTCTTTTTGTCTTTATTTCCTTAATCCTGTATCTACCAGATCCATCCTATCATATTTCTCCTTCTGCAGTAGATAGTATTTTTATCGTGCACAGGTGGCAGTCGTAACTGGTAACAAAGTATGAGATGATTCAGTTCTTTGTTTTGCTTTAACTTGGAGTTCCACTGGAGAGATAAACCTTTAGAAGTATTTAGAGGGCGTGTCAATGAGCCAAAAGGAATGTAAATTTGACTGGAGAAAGCTAGTAGAATATGAACTCATCCGTGGTTCATGCAAATTATGCAAAAAAATATTTTGTAACATGAAAATGTCAGCAATTATCCTTTGAGATTTTGTCGTGATTTTAGGCTTCGCAAAGCTAAACGCACTAGCACACAAAACAGCTTGCTTTATGAAGGTCATTAACTTTGTAATGGTCTTCCGAAGTAGTATTTGTGCTTAATACGTGAAAAAATTTATGATTTGTGCACTTACCAAAATTATTTTTAGTTGGCTATATTTACATCATTGAAGGAAACGATAACACTAATAATCTAAATGAAAATATGAAAGAAAACAAGACAAAGAAAAATTAAAAGATAATGGTCAAAACTGGGACTCGAACCCAGAACCTCTTTTATATTTTCGTTTCGATTATTATTGTTATCTTCTCCTTTAATAACCTTCAAAAGTTATAAAAAGAGACTTGTCCTGATAAAAATTGAACTTTCATATCGATTTATTTTTATTTCTTAGATTGATTGTTGTAGAAATGAGATCACTGAGGCGTACATGCGGTAAAACCACGTACGATAATGTGAAAAATGTAGAGATTCGCAAATAATGCAAGGCTGATATAAGCGTAATTAGAAAGAAAAAGAAAAGGATGTTTAGATAGTTGGGGCATGAAGAACGAATGAACAAAGAAAGCAGTGAAGAGAATATACCATGCGAATGTGAATAGTAGGAGAATCGGGGACGACCAAGATGATATAAATAAGTGAAACTGGTACTTCAGTCAGAATAGCAAAAGAGTTTGTATGAAACGATGTATAAATGTCAATGAGGCAAGGAGTGCGTTCCAAGACAGAGCTGTTTGGCGGTCCGTCTTCCCTGCCTACCCCTGCGGGAAACGGCTTGATGGTTAGTTAGTTAGTTCTGTATTTTCGCTTTATGTGCTTCGTGTTACTTTATTGTAAAATAAAATGTATTCTTTCCTACTAGACGTATAATTTTTACATATATCTAAATAGACATTTTCTGTTTCTAGACCCATTGACCTAGTATACCCGGTCGAAGTACAGACCACTTAATTTATCAATCTGAAGATGTATAGTTGCGCGGATAGTTTCAATGTCTTATAAACTGTTGACATCAGTTTTCTTTCTAATCGGTGTACTTCTAGATATAACCGGTTCAGTGGGCACTATGTTGTGTGGGTGGTATGCCTGGCTGGCAAAACAATTTATACAGACTTTCTAGTAATTGGATTCTGAAGAAAACAAGTGTGAGGGAACGACATTATTTATTACGTCTTACTGTATGCTGGGAGACACGAGGCTAGATTACATTATATAAAATATATATTTTTAAATGTCTGATTTAGAATGGGACAGAATATAAAATTCAGAAGTACTAAGTAACATTTAGATAGTTGTTAAGTTTCAATGTGTATTTATTTCCAATCCGGAATGAGACAATTCAAAGTACTCATAAACGGATCAAACCCTAGATGAATTGGGCAACTCCTCAATATAGACCCTGCACTCACTAGGGGACCTGGTACGACCATTAACGGGAGACGCCACCTCAGGAGACACATGCAGTAATTGTTGGGAGTGGAAAACACCAATAGAAGCAGAAATTTAAAGAGAATGAAGAGCATCCAATTACATTTTTATGTATTGTTGGTTGCAAATTGTGTGTGCTGTAATTAAGTGATAGTTTATGTAGGAAAATACAAGGTATACAAGGAAAAAGGAATGACCAATCACTTGCGAAGGACCAAACGACACAACCACAATATAGTTGTATGCCACAACAAAATAAATGAGTACAAAACGATAGTGTCCTTCCGAGATGGTCAAATTCCTTCTTTTTACTTCCACTGGAGCGACAGCGCAATTAACATGACCTGCACAATCAGATACCTGGGAAGACATGTAGCGGAACCCAAATATCTAACCACAATTCTATCTGATTACTGAAGGAATGAGGTAAAATGGGAGATAGCACAATACGAGGCCCATGGCCTAAGTACTTACGGGAATGTGTAAACCTTCTCTGCTCTGTAATAAAATAAATGTCTGTATTTTTAAGTTTCAATACTATTTCTGCAAGTCTAGGTTATTTTTATGTCTTGTAGGTCAACATAGTTACTAGCTAGGCAGATTGCCTGTTCTAAGGAACCAATTGCTGATGAAAAAGTCAGACATGTATTTTGTAATAAAATTTTGTTTTTATTTATTTTTTCTAATAAAATATGTTTATATTTATTGTGCCATTTTTAGGTAACCATGTAAAACTT
This sequence comes from Glyphotaelius pellucidus, assembly GCA_936435175.1. NCBI lineage: Eukaryota > Metazoa > Arthropoda > Insecta > Trichoptera > Limnephilidae > Glyphotaelius > Glyphotaelius pellucidus. The sequence goes on from OW386556.1 coordinate 25,998,161, forward strand.
TAAGTGACATTATTTAAAGGTAAAGGTTCATTCCCCATCGTTGGACAGAAAAGACGGAGCGGGTACCACGTGATGCGTTAAACACGTAAACAGTGCAGTGGCGAGATGTGAAATAAAAATATTTTTAATAAAATGTCACCGGATATCAAAACTTTGAACTCCACATTTGAAACTCCAAATTAGGTCAGGAATGTCGGGGACGTATTATTACAATTTTGCACGCATGTGAAATAACACATATTAATAACGTTTTACCACAAAGTTACAAATTTACCAAAAAAAATAGTCTGTAATTCACACGCAGTAGAAGTGAAACCCTCAGAAAACTAAAGTAGACAAGAGTGGTAAGGCTATGAAGCACCGCACAAAGAGGATACCGATTACACCTTCTCATTCTTTCGTAGGCTGAATCCTATAGATGTATGTGTTTGTCTCCTTTTAGTGTCACTATTTTTTCGTTTCATCGAGTTTCAAATCACAACGGTGCTTAAGAAGTTTTCACTTCAAAAATACCAAAATTGCTATTTATTATTACGTAATTCCAAAAATAAACAAATATTCATCATGAACTTGTTGAAAATTCAATAGATGTCGCGCATGAAAAATTGAAATATTTATCCAAGACACTATCTAGATTGCAATTAGTTCGGGGAGAATCTTGCAATCATACATAAAAGATAGCAGTTTGTTGATGGTTCTTAGTCGAAGAAGAATATACAGTTAAATATGACCGAAGGAGATAGGATCGAAATAGCTCAGTGGCTACAGCAGAGGCCTGGCAAAGCTAATTAAAAATTATTATTACGATTATTACGGTATAGTTTTAGTGACAAGCTATATCATTTCCCTGACAACCCATTTGACGTTAGCAATATCCTTTGATATTAAACTTACATCAAATACTCTAGTTAGGTCAGGAACGCTGCTTATTTATGCATGCTTCCTATCGGTGCAACGATATAGTCGGTATTTCAAATATTGCATCGAGAATACCTGTAATTAGTGTTCGTAATACCAATATTTCTGAAATACTGTGATAGATAAATTGACCTACTGAAAACATGGGCTAATTCATGTTATGACAGGATTGTAGCCATATTATATCAACATTAAAAAATGACATGAATAAACTACTTTATATCATGAAAAAAATACTTCGTTAGTGGAAAAATTATTATTAATGCTCCAATGCTTTTACACGATAATTGTTTTGGTCCAGTTTTCAAATGGGTCTTCATTTCATATACCTACGAAGATTCGGAATGAAAAAACACGTGTTCTATTTTGTTACAGATTTCGTTACAGTTTAAGGCCCCGTAACCGCTCTCGAAAAGAAGAAGATGTACAGATATCTAATTACGAATGTTGGAGAGAGCGCGCTTATATTTAAATCGATAAAATTCAAGCGAAAATTACGAAAAAGCTTAATAAAACTGACTCGTTTAAAATAGAGCAAAAATCTCGTGGAACGTATCTTAAGTATCATTTAAAGAAACTTTTGAATTTTTTCATAAATATAACTTGAAAAATAATAGAAATAGACTTGTTTTAAATAATTTTCGGAGCATACTTTGCGATTTTTTTCTATCGAGGGAATTTCATATAATTTGCGTTTCGGCGTGGAACGTATCTAGATATTATCTTCAAAAATAACATATATATTTTTTAAGAGCTTAAAAACTTCAAATGTTTAAGGGAGATATGTAAGAAATCGGTCGAAATTCGAGTAGCGGCGGCTTAAGGCGCGGTATACCCGCTCAAAAAGAAGAAGATGGAGAGATATGTAATACGAATGTTAGAGAGCGCGCGCTAATGTTAAAATCGATAATATTTAAGCGAAAATTGTGAAAATGTTTGATAAAACACGACTCGTTTAAAATAGAGCAAAAATCTTGCAAGGGTTGTCTAAACCCTTGCAAGACTCTTGGTGAAACGCCTTGTTGAAAATATAACATTCAGAATCGAAACGTTGCTCTAAATGGCTCTAGTCATGTTTACCGACCAGATCCAACCCACGTAGGTCGTTATAATTATATTCTCTCAAAATTAGAAATCTGGAATACAAAAAAAATTAAATAGGAAAGTTTTTACACCAGCTCACGCTGTTAAATCTAAAGTAGATTTGTACAGTCTTAAAAAAAGTTAAAATAAACAAGAAAAAGTTAAATATTCTTTGATAATACTTTGCAGTTATGCTTTTATGTCCATAAATTTTAATAATAACATTATTTCATAAAACAATTCTTCCCCCAGCCAGTTCTAGAAATATGAATTGTTGTTTGGAGGAGTCAAAAGGTTCTTTCCAGAACTATTATCTGAAAGTTTTACCGTTACAAGCTTTTTCTCTTATCTCCCCTCCGAACCTCTGCTTCCTCCTTCCTCGTATCTTTCCACCTATCTATCATTCGTTGAAATACATTTTATTAGGTGAGCCCACCACTTAGTTACACCTACACGTATATTTACTCTAGGCATATCCTTAATTACACCTACGCCTACTACTGTGTGAAGCAGTAAAACTGTAAATTGGTTCATTCTAATGTCATGAAATTTGGCCAGCCTTTCCTGTCTGGACTTTCTATGTCAACCCAACATTTTCAACACGGAATCTCACAGCCATCACAAATTTTGATTACGAACTCAAAAATGACTCGTAACTTTCGATTTCCAATTTAATCAAGTTTAGAAGAGGAATATTTAAATAATGATTCGATACCTTGTGTATTCTTAACCAATGTTCAAAGGCGATAAAAGTCTACTTGCGATCTTCATAAATAACAGAAAAAGCTAAAAATAAAATATTCAGCGGACCTTTCACACCTCACCGATAGAGGGAACTTAGTCACTTCCACTTGAGTGGAATCCGAGTGGAGTTTTAGTACCACACTTACCTAAGTGAAGCTTAAGTGTCGGGAGGTCAGCAGTAAGTACTACTTCACTTTAAATGCCCTTCACAGTGGAGACCAAATTATTGGATTGAATTATTACGATTTCTTAGATTCAATGATGAAGACCTATTTTTTAATCGCATAAAAATCTGAGAAACAGCTACGCCAACTTAACCGTTTCCTTTTATCGTTTTATTTTTATCGATTTCTTTTTATCGATTTCTTTTTACCGATTTCCATGTTTTAAGACATATTTCGTCCTTTCTGAACGTCTTATAATATTAAAATAACGTCTTATTTCAGTCGGCTATTCAAAAAGAAGAAGGTCACTGAAAGGGAGACTTGTAAATATAAATGTTAGGGGGAGCGCGCCAATATTAAAAACTGATCACAATTAATAAGCGTAGGCGACTATTGTGAAAATATTTTATGTAACGACTCATTGAAAAAAAAAAGCAAATACCTCTCGACAAATTTCTGCGGCTTTTAAAGAATGAGAATTGAGAATAACATGAGTTCCTGGGGTACATAAACTACAAATTACATATTCCTGTACAAAACATTGAACAGTATTAATAGGGTAGAGTCTGCGTGGTTGAATTTCAGAACCCGGCTTCAAGTGCATGTCTGACGCCACGCCGTACGCGCCGCGCCATAAATAACATCTGTGTACGTGAAATTTCAAACAAAGCTACCATTGCAATTTGGTTTCGAATTCAAGAATTCGTCAAAAGATGTCGCCACTTTCGTCAGCAAGTCGGACGGGAACGTGTCCCACTAGGTATAACTGCCACGAATCTGTTAAAAAGTAGTATCTCTCCGGATACGGGAAGATTGACAGTAATACATAGTTGAATCAAGCGGCTACATATATTACATATGACGTCATTGCCCCTCTCGGTTACTTTGTACCGGTGACTATCACTCAATGACAACGATCCGAGGAAAAGGCTATTTTTGAAACCAGTTCCTATTGGAATAAAATGGTCAAACACTAACTGGACGAAGCCCAATTTAAAGCCGCCCGCAGGAGCTAGCAGCAAAAACCTGTGGAGTGGGTTTTTAACTCCTAGTTGTTTATAATTACCTTCTGGATAAAATGTCCTTATAGGAACATTCAGAAAGAAGAATAAGCACAGATTTAAAACTATTACGTAAAAATGCATTACAAAATTGACTGCCCTGAATTGCTTCAATTAATCAACATCCATATAGCCAAAAGATCTTGCCGGCATTTGTAACCCTTTTACCAAACCAGGACATTGACTTATAAAAATTCCCCAATTACGAGACTTCACAGTCTCGGAAATAAATATTCTGATTTGGGAGATATGTTTCATCTTAAAAATAATCAACATATATGTACATTCGGTCGTAATCTTCAAAGTGCGAATAAAATATGAGTTGCAACGCAAATTTTTTGTGATTAATAATCCAAATTAATATTAAAAGATGAAAATCAATCGTGTGCTATTCACACGCGGTTAAAGTGATACCTTTAGAAAACTAAAATAGACAAGAGTTGGGAGGCTACGAAGCACCACACAAAGAGGAAAACGATAATTTACGAAGCACGGCGGGAACCTTTATTGGATGACCAACACCTCTGCCATAGGTCACCCCAAGTGGTTCGCTACGTTTGGTGATTAAGCTGAGTTTCCCGGGTTCATGGAGTGAGGTTTGACTAGGTCTTGGAGACGGATGACCAGGATACACTGAACCCCAGATTCCTACCCACACCTTAAACTCTCTTCCTTCCTAGAGCTCTCCTCTTCTCCTTTTCCTAAAAAAAGCCCTTCACACAGCATCCCCAAAGATGACATAGGCCCCGAGGAATTTTTTTTTTCATGGAACTCATGAAAAAAAAGGGTAGACCGATTATACTATCTCATTCTCTCGCAGGCTAAATCCTATATATATGTGTTTGTCTCTTTTTAGTGTCGCTATTTTTCGAAAAAGGATTTGAGATTTTGTTAGAGTAACAGAACTGCATTTCAAGTTGTTTGCGATTTTTTATTTCGATATTCGATAGAATTCGTAAACCTTCAAACAATAATTTGGTCGCTAGTGTAGGTTAAGCTAGAAGTATGTGTGTTCGCGGTAAAGCCTTTGATTCCGCAACAAGTAGTGAATAAGTGGGGACGGGATCGTTTGGAGGCTGTTCGGCAAAACGGACTACAACAGCCACAGGCCATTACGGGAAGGGGGGGGGGGGGGGGGGGGGGATTATTACATGAAAATCGGGTTAGCAAGATACCGGTGGCCACAAACCCGTAATTGGTTCGTTTGGTAACTTTGATATTAGCTTAGAATTTCTTTGAAATTTCCACAGAACATTGAAGTCACAGAATGGTTTATTTAACACTAGCTTTTCCCCGCGGCTTCGCTCGCATGGTATAACGGGAAATTACTGTAGCGGTTGAACTTATCAATTATACCCCCTCCTCCCCACCCCCACCCCCTCCCGAATTCCATACATTCATTCCCTTACATTCAGTTTTCAAACATCTCGCCTGCCACCTAAATTTCAAAAAGCTAAAGCTCAAAGAAAAAAAGAATTATCCAATTTTGTTCATTCGTTCGGAATTTATGCGCTAACAAACATTTCGGAAGTTTATTTTTAATTAAATATTTGGAAGTTTGTTAATATAATAAAAAATTACACTATTTATTATTCAGTCTTTATAATCGTTGCGAATTATATTTTTAATGTAGGAACTCTTATCTGACATTTATTCCAAAACAGAAGCTTGTCCAAAAAAAACAAAACATATTCTAATATTTGAATTTTCTGGAGCAGTAGCTGATCAGGGGGCTGAGTAACTACCAGCATAGAGCCCACAAATATATCAACATCGTTTCCGTGGAAACGATTTTTTTCTGACGTTAGCAAAAACTTGCTTTTGTTGGCGACAGAAAATGTATAACAAATATAATATATTAATATTTATAATTTCATTACGCCAGAGCTTACCATCATATACAAAATATAGTCTGCGCATATAATTTAGCTTTCTATTGGTGAATGAATTTTTAAAGTCTTTATATTGTGTTATGCGTGAAAAGGTCATAAACAAACTCGAGCAGTTTCGCATTTATAATATTAGTATGGATAGATTTTTATTATTTATTTATTTATTTAATATCCACAGTATTTATATACCGTAAGCACACATGTCACAAAATCATATGAAACATATTAGAAACAGTAAATAAATAGTATAACAGATAATTGTGGCGTTTGAAAGAAAAATGACACCGGAGATGCAATTGCATACAAAAATCTTTAGTACAAATAAAATGAATATTGATTGAAAAGATTTGATAGTATAGCCCTCTTGTACCTACCTACCTTTCGTGCAGTTAAATAGATCTACCACATTTGCTTATCCATTAGTAACTTCATGTAATCTAGGTACAAGCGAGTGTTTCGTTTACTCAGTCCGGTTATTGTAGCATTTAAACAGGATTTTAGAACGAGTGGCTCTCGTGGGTACATGAAATTCAATGAGCTTAGTTAAATCAGGATAGTCTATTCTACCATTTACAATTTTGAACATAAATATAAAGTCGGATATAATTCTTCGATCTGAGAGTCTTAATAAGTTTAATTCTTTCATCAAGTAATTATAGTTTATGTTTTCAATGGGAATACCGAGTTTAAAATTAATGTGTCTTAAAAATTTATGTTGAATTTTCTCGATTGAATCTGAATGTTTTTTAAATGGGGGGACCAGATCGAGGAGTTATATTCGACTAGACTACGTACCAGGGATGTATACAAAATTTTTAGTGTTGAAATATTCCCAAAAACTCTGGAATTTCTAAGAATAAAGCCAAGCATTTTCATTCCTTTATTATTGATTGTGTTTGTATAGGATATAAAGTTTAATTTCGAGTCGAAAGTTATACCCAGGTCATTAATTTCTTCGACAGAGGTAACGGTTAATAGCGTAGAGGTAGATAACGACACGGTTTCTCCGGGTTCATGGGGTGATTTTGTCTAGGTCTTGGAGGCGGATGACCAGGACACACTGAACCCCAGATTCCTACCCACCCCTTAAACCCTTTTCCTTCCCAGAACTCTCCTCTCCTCCTTTTCCTTGTAAAAAACCCTCCTCACAACATCCCCAAAGATGACATAGGCCCTGAGGGAAATTATTTTCCTCAGGGCCTCCTGTGTGGAGCTCATGTAAAAAAAAGGGTTTATTTAAGGGTTTTTCATTTATTTATTTAAGTTTTTAATCCAGCAGGACTGAGATGATAGTGCAATCCCAGTCTGATATATTAGATGAGATTTTTTTATTTAAATAATGAAGACAATATCAGCGAAACTCAGTTAAAAATCTGAAACAGAAAAATCATTAAAAGATACGGTCACATCTGAGACACGAACCCTATTACTTGTCAGTGCTCTACCAACTCAGCTAATGTGTCCCTATCCGATTCGGTCATATTTAACTGAATCATTCTTCAACCAAGAATTACCAACTTTATCTTTATTTTCGTAACGCATATTTTTATTGGTTGCTATCTTTATGAATGGTTGAAAGATTCAACCAGAACTAAAATAAAGAATCTTGGATAAATTTGTCCAATTTATTTAATTTACGACATCTATTGACTTTTCTGCAAGTCTAGGATGAATTTTTTTTTTAACTTATGAGTTAAACCTAAAATTGAAATATTTAATTAATGAACAATATTAGCGAAACCCAATCAAATATTGTCTATTCATTAAATATTACGATTTGAGGTTTTATTTACTGAGTTAAAAATAAAAATGAATATTTTTTTTACATAGGAGGCCCTGAGGAAAAAAACATCCTTAAGGCCTGTGTCATCTTTCGGGTTGTTGTATGGAGGGTCGTGTATAAGAAAGAAAGGAGAAGAAATTCCGGGAAGGAAAAGGGTACGATGTGGGAATCCGGGGGTCGATTTGCCCAGGATTGACAGACGAATAAATCCATCCCTCACACTGTGTGCAAAGACAAGGACAGAGGCCAAGACTTAGACAAACCTCACCCTATGAATCCAGGCACCCCTACTAAGTCACTAAACGTAGCGAAGTACTTAAGGTGACCCATGGCAAGGGTGTTGGTTATCCTACCTGCTTCCCACATGGAAGCCATTCTATTGTGCATTAAGCCTCGATAACATTGAGCTAGTTTACAAGCTACTATCTGAGAAATTCACTATCTGTTAGTAAACTCGCTCAGTGTCATCGTGTTACTAACTAACTAGCTGATTGTGGACAATCTACGAAAAAAGTTGAAAGGTGGTCAACTTTGCTCGCTACTCGCCAACGTGTGCCTCAAGATGGCGGCACACGAACAGCTGATTTCGTAACTGTCAGAATTAGTTCTCGCGGAAGTCGTTATTATCACTACTGGCTAGCGTGTGGCGCTAGCTGCGAGCTCAAGTTTACTACGAAATGTCGACATAATTGGTTCGCGCGAGAGTCGTTATTTTAGCTGCTACTGAGCGAGTAGACAGTTTTGTGTGCCATCATGATGGTCTCACCCGCTTTTAAACTTATCGGCAAGTAGCTTGTAAACTCGCTCAATGTAATCGAAGCTTAACACAAATAATCAGTGAAGACAGTATAGTCGCTCTGGCTCCGAATAGATGGGACTATTGTGCTCTATTCGCCAAAAAATATTACAATCAGGTTTTTTTTTATAAAACGTATTTTTTAAATATCCGATTATTTAAAAAACTTATATGTTTTTCTATATTCTGTGTAAATTCAGTACAGTTGTTGTAACTGTATATATAATAACCAAATCGTATAACCCACCTTTAGATATAAATAGCCTTTAATTACGGCTTGCCTAATCAATGGAATGAAATCTAATTATTCAACAGATTATAGGAGAGATAAAGACATTAAATTAAGGTAAGTCCTCAACCCCCATCACCTGTTACGTACCTACCTGCAGGGTGGAAAATGGACGAAGTTATGGGGTAATAATTTTAATTCCAAAGAAACAAGTAAATTAGCAATAGTCTGATAAGGAATTTTAAAAGTTTCAACGTCAGTTTGTTTTTAGCGGTCAATTTCATGAATGGTTGTGCTCACATGATGCATTGGTGGGGCCTTAAGCCGCCGCTATCCGAATTTCGACCGATTTCTCAGATTTCTCCCTTAAAAACTTGAAGTTTTTAAGCTCTTAAAAAAATATATGTTATTTTTGAAAATAATAACTAGATTCGTTCCACGCCAAAACGAAAATTATAAGAAACTCCCTCGATAGAAGAAAATCGCAAAGTATGCTCCGAAAATTATTTAAAACAAGTCTATTTCTATTATTTTACAAGTTATATTTGTGAAAAAATTCACAATGTTTCTTTAAATGATACTTAAGATACCTTCCATGAGATTTTTGCTCTATTTTAAAAGAGTCATGTTTTATTAAGGTGGCACTCTTTGGCTGAAAAAGAAGAAGATGGAGAAATATGTAATTACGAATGTTGGACAGAGCGCGCTAATATTTTAAGTCATAAAATAGCAGCGAAAATTGCGAAAAAGCTTAATAAAACATGACTCGTTTAAAATAGAGCAAAAATCTCGTGGAACGTATCTTATCTTGTGAATTTTTTCATAAATACAACTTGTAAAATAACAGAAGTAGACTTGTTTTAAATAATTTTCGGAGCACACTTTGCGATTTTTTTCTATCGAGGGAATTTCATATAATTTGCGTTTCGGCATGGAACGTATCTACATATTATCTTAAAAAATAACATATATTTTTTTAAGAGCTTATAAACTTCAAATGCTTAAGGGAGGTATGTAAGAAATCGGTCGAAATTCGAATAGTGGACCCTTAAGCATTTTCGCAATTTTCGCTTCATTTTTATCACGTAAAATATTAGCGCGCTCTGTCCAACATTCGTAATTACATATCTCTCCATCTTCTTCTTTTCGGGCCGGGAAGCGACGCCTTAAAGAGAGGTGTGGTGGTCACCGAAAATGTGGTCAACGAAATCCCGCTCCACTCATTCACCACATAGATTGATGGGGACCACAGTGCGACGCCTGAAGCCCTAGACTGGCTCGCAGTCCTAGATGCCACCGATATTCATTTATGTGTTTACATTATTCTAGTTAGTTTTCCTTCTGCTCGCTTATCGGAAAATCTATATGACAGAATATTGTAACTGATATTTAGATTTACAAAAGAGCCACAATTCAGATGAACTAACCATAATGATTCAAATATTGAAAACAGCTGACTTCACATAGCTGAACATAAAAAGATGGAAAAGAAGAAAATTATAGAGTGACGCTAATAAGCTCTAAAAATGGGGTTAGTTTAGGTCACAGAATAAAAAATAGATGAAATTTATTATTTTATATATTTATGAAGGTTTTTTCCGGAGAAACCAATTTTAGCTGTCTCATATCAAGCCATATTATATTTCTGTCAGATCCAATTTCTTTGTCCTTCCAGGTAAATTTATTTTATTTGATTTTTAATGTCCACAATAATGCCTGTAGTTTCTGTGTTGTGTAAAATTTTATAAGAATAACCTTGCAAACCTTATCGTCGCTTTAATTTCGTGTTGCGTTGTAAGGGGTGGACTTTTCATTTAGATTCAAACAATTTCAGTTTTGGTACTGTAGATGAATTAATATAAGACCAATTTAATTAAATTGTGCACGGAAAGAGTGTGATGCAGGGAATAGGCTGTGTTTGTCAAAACAAAAACTGTGTTTGTAAAAACAAAATTGAAAAGTGTATTGAAAATATTGTGCCCTGAATTATTTATATTTATGCATAATTTATATTTATTTCTTCCTCAAAAACGTCAATCATCTATTTAACATGTAAATCTTGAAGTAAAGGCACAACCGTCATAGAACCTTTGCAACCATAGTAACCTACGTAGTAACTTCAGTAACCTCAGCATCGTTTTTTTTAAATTTATTTATGTATCAATAATTACAAAGCAAGTTTATATAATAACATAACAATATAGTTTTTCTAATAATAAATAAAATATATTTAACGAGTGAGGCGATCGTAGCGAACGGAGCAATCATAGTAACCCTAACGACCGTGATATACTCTGTAAAAGCCGTAGAGTTACAGCCGTAGTAACCTTAGTAATCATTTCAACCATAGGAACGACCATGATATACTGTGTAGAAGCCGTAACAATGGTTGCAGTCGTAAAAATAATGTATATAAAAACCGCAACAGCTGTAGCAACTTTAACCAAAGCGGCAACCGTAGCAAACCAAGTAAATGTGACAACCGTAACGACCATCAATTCAAAACCAAGCAATTGTAGGAACCGGAGCGAACGTAGCAATCGTAGTGACCATGATATACTGTATACAAGTTGTAGCAACGGTTGCAACAGTAGTAAACATAGTATCCATTGTAACCGTAACAAATGTATCCATTTTAACCGTAGCAATCACAACAACTTAAGCTAATTTAGTCACAGTATCAACCGTAGCAAACCAAGTAATCGTGACAACCGTAACGACCACAGAAATTGTAGAAGCAATCATAGCAACCATAGCAACCGTAACGAATGTACGCAATAGCCACAGTAATTGAAGATCTACACACTTTTCTGTGCTGGCTGTATATCACAAAACACAAACTAACAAACAAACTATAAAAAATATCTTTATACCTAGGTAAACATGAAAGAAGTAACATATTTTAACTTCTAAAATACTGATTGTTAAACGTTTCAAATCTTTAAAAAATCAGTCCCATGGATGTTTTTTTTTCTTCTTTTTGGCCAATATCATAACCATTCCTGTCCCTGGTTGCTTACAGCTTACAGTACGATAATGCAATAACATCTTCTTCTTCCCCTTATCCTATTCGGATCGGGGACCCATTGCATCGACTCGGCCTCCATCCATGGCAGTCCCATCCTCTCCTCACACAGTTTCTGGAGTTGCCTCGCCCAGCGGTGTCTAGGGCGGTCCACTGGACGTCTACCCTCTGGAATCGCACTCAGTATTTTCCTCGGAATTCGGTCATCAGACATACTTAGTACATGTCCAAGCCACCTTAGTTGTGATCGGAACGCAACACACTGCTTGCCGCACTAACTCTTCGATCAATTTCTCCGTCTTGCCGTCCATCGCTGGAGAATTCGGCTCCGCGGTATTTGAATCTGTCCACCTGTTTCATCTGTGTTTTGTTTCAGCTGAGTCCCATTAGCGTGTATGTTGCTCTGAGTTTACCATCACCTTCGCAATAACATCAACACGATGTTATTGCGAAGGTGATGGTAAATTTATCGATGTAAGTACATTGCGAGTCAGGAAATTCATTATCAGAGCGCTTAATTACCAGAGTACTGACACTGGACTAATTCCGCGCGATTAGCATGTGGGACATGATAAAAACTAAAGAGTTTTCACGAATCAAGTGCGCCGAGGTCGGAATAAATTGATATCTGGCAACAGTGTCGGAGTTGGCTGCCTTATAGATTAATGTATCACGTCCAATAAAGTACCAGATATCCTGACTGAAGTAACTCGTCACGCCGTTTCCCGCAGGAGCAGGCAGAGAGGACGGACCACCAAAAAACTCGGCCTTGGTCTCATTCACATTCGTACATCGTCTCATACAAGCTCTTCTATTATTCTGACTCTTGTCAAAGCCCGACTCAAGTATCTGAATAAATTGGTGGTGCCTTGACTTCCTCGGGCGTCCCTGACTTCTCCTACCATTCACATTTGCGTCATATACTCTCCTTACTCTCCTTTCTTCGTTCATTCGCTCCACACGCCCAAACCATATTTTTTCTTACTCATTACGCTTACATCTGCCTTGCATTCTTTGTGGATCTCCATATTTCTCACACGATCGTATGGTTTTACACATACGCCTCAGGGATCTCATTTCTACATCATTCAGTCTATTTTCATCCTTTCTCTGCCAGTTTCATGCCTCACTGCCAAACATCAGGCTAGGTACCAGCTAACTACATCGTGAACGGCTAGCTTCGCTACTTTGGGCAGTTTTTTGTTGACGCCAACGGCGTTCAGTCCTCCATTAATGGAGTTACCTGCATTAACCCTTCTTTCAAAATCTCTCAGCCTTCCCATCTCTCGTAAACATACTTCCCAGATACACAAACTCGTCCATCTAGTCTGACTGAAGTAAAATTGAAGACAATCTTCTGACCTAATACGTTTATACAAAATCTTTCATAACATGTTTGAAATCATTCATTGTTTGGCCCATTTCGGCCAGTTTCATGCAAATCTTAAATTTGGATTTGAGAACAAAATACCCAACCAAACTGAAAAATTATTTTTGTAATCAAAAGGTACATCAAATATCTAGTACGGATGTGAGCTATTATTTATTTTTGCTTTAAATTATAAGATATAGGTCATTAAAGATTTAAGTGTTTCTTGATTTTAGAGGCAATTTGTGCAATTATTTGTGAGTAAATGAAAATAGCATATCTGGGTCATATACTTCGAGGGGAGAAATATCACCTGGTCCAATTAATACTAAAAGGCAAGATAGAGGGTCGCCGAGGGCCTGGTAGGAGACAAGTGTGAAATGCACGAGAGTGGACCTGTGGAGGAGCTACTCCGGGCAGCGCAAGTTAGAGATAGGTACATTTTCTAGAGTGATCGCCAACGTCGGGGGGACCTGATAGAGCACAAGAAGAAGAAGAAGAATAAAACATTTATTATTATTATATACTTACAAGGGGGAGGAAAGAAAATGGGGTAGAGGAAGTTGGGAGAGAGGAAGTTAGCTATTCAGATCTGGTCACCAAACACGGCTAAATCCATTCCAAGAACGGTTCAATTCTAAACAGTGTTCTTACACCAGGGCGATACTGAGAGAGATGTATTACAATCTGGAACGTGCCGCAAATACACTATATATTATTTTTAATCAATAAAATAAAATAAAATAAATTAATCAAATAAAATTTATTTGCGCACGCCGGGATCTGAACCACTTACCTTCGGATTCAAGTATATTACATTCAAGATCAAGAGTATGCGTGAGATGACGATGTATAAATGTGAATTAAGAAAAGAGACAGAGCTGTGTGGCGGTCCACCCTCTCTGCCTCCCCACGCGGAAAAACCGATTCGATGCTTCCGTTAGTTGTTATGAATGTTTGAAAAGTGCGGTTAAAATTTGAAAACATAATCAATATTGTTAATAACCGTAGTAAAAACAGTTTCATCGCCATCATAAAATGTATTAATCATAGACCATTTAATAACTTCACTTTGAAGAGCTTAACAAGTGCACAATGTGTAAACTCTCTGATAGTTGATATTGAATATCGCTTATCGTCGTAATTGAAGCATCATTTTCCAATATCCAAGTTGAAAATAAATCTAAACTTATAATTAGTACTTATCTACTTATAATTTACGTCATAACTAATCTCTCACTATGGCAACTTTTAAAATTAATTGAAAGCTTTTGATATTTATCAAATAGTTCTACAAACAAGGTTTTTGCCTTCGATTTGTATATTTGGCGACCGGTAATAGAATATCCTTGGCTCTTCATGCAGCGCAGAAGTGGAGGAGTCTTTTCCACTATGGAAATTGGAGTAGAGGTCACGATCCTCATCAATGAGGAACCGACTTAAGAAAAAGAAAAGCCAAGATGCAAAACGAAACCTTTGTTACCATTAGAGGTTCTGAGATGTATCACATATTTTTCTTAAAACTCTTTACTGTTTGCTGGTTCGCCCTCACCTTGAATATGCTAGTGTCATTTGGTCTCCTTTCTATGCTGTTCATATTTTATTTATTTATTTATTGTTTGAAACATTTACAGAGTGTTAACAATGATTTTATAGTTATAAAATTGCCATTGGGAAGTACATAGGTATTAACACTCCAATTATAAATGTTCACAGCATGCATAATCAGTGTTTACTTGTTACTAGGTACAAAAGGAAATATAAAACATAGTAATTTCAAATATAAAACATAAATGCAGAGAAAGGAAAGAAAGATAATAAAAATAAAATGATAATAGAGCAGACACATAATTGTTCTCCATGATATATCATGGTAGAAGATTGTTAATTTGCCCTTGGAAATATGTAAGACTGTTTGCATAAATATCTACATGGTAACATTCAATGGTATTATATAGACAACACATTCGAGACAGCGGATTGAAGTATGCAATATTGTTATTAAATAATTTAAGATGGAATGTATTATGACTCTAATTATTAACTAACTAACTAACTAACTAACCATCACGCCGTTTCCCCGCAGGGGTAGGCAGAGAGGACGGACCGCCAAACAACTCGGTCTTGGCACACACTCTTTGCATCACTCACACTCATACATCGTCTCATACATACTCTTCTATTATTCTGACTTTTGACATGGCCCGACTCAAGTATCTGATTCACTTGATCGTGCCATGTCTTCCTCGGGCGTCCCCGACTTCTTTTATCATTCACATTTGCATCATATATTCTTCTTACACTACTTTCTTCGTTCATTCGCTCTACATGCCCAAACCATCTAAAGGTCCCTTTCTTAATCTTACTCATTATGCTTACATCAGCCTTACATTCTTTGCGGATCTCCACATTTCTCACACGATCATACATGGTTTTACCACACATACGCCTCAGGGATCTCATTTCTACAGCATTCAGTTTACTTTCATCCTTCCTCTGCCAGTTCCATGCCTCACTGCCATACATCAGGGTAGGTACCAGGACTCCATTATGGACTGCTAGCTTCGCTTCTTTTGACAGTTTTTTTATTAGAGCCAACGGCATTCAGTCCTCCATTAATGGAGTTACCGGCATTTACCCTTCTTTCGATATCTCTATCAGCCTTCCCATCTCTCGTAAAAATACTACCCAGATACACAAACTCATCCACCTGCTCCAAGTATTCATCGTTCACAACTATATCACACACTGTTTTCATACTTTCTCTTTCAAACACCAAGACTCCAATTATAAGAAACTTTTATATGAATATTGCTCAGACAATGAGTGGTTCGAAGCTTATCATGAATAATTTTGTACAAACATATTAAGTCAGCAAATTGTCTTCTTTTTTCCAGGGTTGTAAAATGAATTGTTTAAGTCGTTCCTCGTAAGATACGAGTAAGGCATTTAATCCAAGTTTAAATGATAAAAGTCTTACGATTTTTTTGTACTGAATAAATGGTTTTTGAATATTTTAGGTAGTGTGGGTTCCAGATAACATTCTCGTATTCCAATTTGCTTCTGACCAACGAGTTGTATAAAGTTATAATGGATTAGAGGTCACGATCCTCAGCAATGAGGAACCGACCTAAGAAAAAGAATGCCGTGATGCAAAATGAATATTTTGTTGCCTGAGATGTATCACATATTTTACTTAAAACGCAAAAATATGCTTTTATTTTAGTATTAATAGGCTTGCGTCTGCGTGGTTTAATTTCAGAACCCGGCTTCGAGCGCATGTCTGACGCCATGCCATACGCGCCGCGCCACAAATAACATCTGTATACGTGGAATTTCAAACAAAGCTACGGTTGTTATTCTGTTTCAAATTCAAGTATTCGTCACAACGGCCACTTCCGTCACTGGGAAAGTGTCCCTCTTAGGTATAAGTGCTACGAATTTGTGAATACGTAGTATCTCTCCGGATATGGAAATTGTGAAAAAATGTTTTGTTCGTGCATTGAGATTTTGGGAGAAAAAATACTGACAGTTTTGTGGTGAAGTTCCTCTCCTGTACATATTATTTAGAAGAAGTCTAATAATATCGTGTATTCTTTTGAATTTTGTCGTATCTGTAGATATTTTTTCAATAAACTATTTTTTTGTTGTAAATAAACAAAATTATTTTTTTAACTTTTTATACACATGTCTTGTATATAAAAAGTTAAAAAAATGTCTTCTTTGATATACACCTTTTTTAATAAATGTAATTTGTTATTTGCCCGCCTCGGAACAGACCTTGTCTTTTTTTTTACAGTTAATACCGCACAAGAGTCCCAACTGCTCCCGTCTGGAGCCAGTGAGACTATGGCATCCCCAATCGGGGTATGTTGTGAGGCTGAAGGTAGTGAGGAGGGGAAGGAGATAGGGAAGAGGAAGGTGGGGAAGTACCTGGCTATTCAGATCTGGTCACTAAACACGGCTAAAGGCATTTTCAAGCAACGTTTCAATTCTGAACGGTGGTCTTACACCAGGGCGATACTGATAGTATCTTCCACTCTGGAACGTGCCGCAAATATACTATATATTATTTTAAATGAATAAATTGTGAAATAACATAAATATCAAATAAAATTTATTTGCGCACGCCGGGTTCGAACCCGCGACCTTCGGATTGTGAGTCCAGAGTCTTACCTCGGGACCACGGAGGCCGTCAAAGTTATCTAGTGAGGTGGGTAAAAGATTTTTTTTTTTTTTTAAATATGTTTATTCAGTTTTAATTTTACAATATTTTATTTTACAAATCTTACGAAACTGATCAATCAGTTTGATTGTAAGAAATCTCTCATTTTTTTATAATTATTTAATACATATACTTTTCATTTTTACATAGTATATACTAAATATAATACTTAATATTAAAATACTAATTATTACGACAAACTAATTATCTCAATGTTTTAATGTTTATGAATTGCGTTGTAGTAAAAATATTTTACACAGTACAAACATACGGTGAGAAAATAAATAGATAGGAACTATTTTATTTGATTTCATGTTCTTCGGAGGTAGAAAGATTTAACTTTTGTTTTGATTTTTGAATAAGATGTCTCATTTTTGATATTTTCAGGTAATGCGTTAAATATTTCCGGAATTTTATGACTTTTTGTTCTATCTCCGTATACATTTTGAGATTTATTGACAATAAACATTTGTGCTTCTCTATGCCTAGTAGGGTAGTTGTGGTTTACAGGTTTTTTGAATTCTGTATTCCAGAATTCATCTAGCGTTAATTGGTAATTTACCTTACTGTGTATGTGTGTGTAAATCTATGTACATAACCACTGAAACGCTTTTTGCCACAATATGTCGCTATTTAAAATACCTCGGACTGCTTTGCTGCCAATTCTGGCAAATTTTCCCTTATTTGTAAGTAATTAAGTAGAAGTTTACAATTTTATATTATTTTTTTATAAATTCTACGAATATGTGATAATCGACAAAAGATAGGTGAATTCATTAGCTATATAGAACTATAATCATTTTGTACGTCTCCATATTAAAATTCGGAGGTACGATTTTTTTTTAATTTGGGCGTAAAATATTCAAAATAATCACCAAAAATAGTAGAAATAAATTGCGCAGTCGCTCCAGTGGATAAATGAAAATTAAATAAACGCCCGGGTTGCCGGCAATGAAACTGAACTGAATACACAAAGGTCTCAAATTGAATATGCAAAAGGTTCGATCAAACTTTATTAAAGAAGCGATATAAATAATCCAGCTTCCTGCCAGGATTTCATTATGCATACAACGTGAAACCCTTCCGGGAAAACGGTATCCGTATCAGTGATGAATTCATAAACGTATCACCGTATCCAGCGATGCACACACACTATTTCATCTGCAGCGAGCGATGAAGTCGTACTATTTCCCCTGCATCAGGTGATGCAATCTCACTACTTTCCGTTTATTGCATAAATAACTATCATAGTAGAGGCGTTTCAAAGCCTTGCATGCATTCCGATTCAAATCATTTTATCTGTTTCTATCCTAGGAAGAGCGGATCTATTTTGAACGTCATGAGAGATTTTTTAATGAATAAGGGCTCAAGGAGGGAGGGGTAGGGTTTTAAAGGCGAAAAAAATGCATATTTTGATAAAAAAAAATTTGAGATATGAATAATGTTGGCTTATTTCTTTTAAATACATCTTATAGTTCAACATCTGAAGTATCTTTGAAAAATTTTTTAATTAAAAATTAATAAATAAGTCCGTGAGAGCGAATCTCCGGAGGCGCTTCGAAAAAAAGGTGTTTCGCGGTGAACACTATAACTCGTTAACAAATCATTTGAAACAAAAAAATTGAAATGAATTTAAAAGGTAATATGTTTTTTTCAGGTAGTGACGAAGCGTTTTTTTTTGCAGCATGTTGAAGTCAAAAATGCGATTTTTGCTAAAATTTTCGGTGAATTTGTTATTATAATAAATAGAAAAAAATGGTAAAAAAAAAACTCTCCGTCACTACCTGTTGATTCATGTGTTAAAATAGTGTGCAAAATTTCAAAAAGATCGGTTTAGTAGATTTTGAGTTATGATGTTCACTGACTAAAAAACATTGTTTGCCAGAAAATCAATTTAGAGTTTTGTTATACTCGAAATATACTTGAATAGAGCAAGAGGGCCGGTCGCTTGAAATGCTGTGTCTTCGTTATTTTTGATCCGATTTACTTGAAATTTTGGCATAATACTCTCGACATATTTTACATTTAGAAAAAAAAATAATTTGAAAAATGAGTTTTAAAACCCTACCCCCCCCCCCCCCCGCCCCCCTTAAGAGGAATATAAACGCTAGAAATATTTCGATTTTCATGCCTTCAAATTTAAAATCTAGCGTCTTATTTGCACGAGGCAAGTAAACAAAAAAGTGGTTTTTATTTATTTTGTGCATAATTTTATAAGAACATACAAAAAGTTAGAACATACAAAACCTCAAAAATAGCTTAGCCATAAAGGGGTATTTTTTTAAATTGTTTTTTTTTTCTTTCTAACACCGTTTGTATGAAATTTTTCACTATGATAGTAAGGGAGATACAACGATTTCTATGAGACCTATACGAGTTGTTCCGAAAACCGAACAAATAGACTTTAAGGGTTAAATGATGCATGCGTGTAAATGAAGCAAGGAGTGTGTGCAAAGACAAAGTTATTTTCCAAACTCTGCGGGGAAATTGCGTGATGATTAGTTAGTTAAAAGCCTTGAAATGAGCGTGGTTTTTACAGTCTGTACGCGATTTCATTACTGATTTTATTACTTCTCCTCGAGACACTCGAGTCTCTCCATTATTTAATAAAATATCAGTGACGGGGAATAACGCCTGGAATTGCCGAGAACAAAGTGAATTCTATGCACTTTGTGATGACATTATTAAGGCACGTCTTCTCCATTATGCTTTATGAACCTAAATTCAGTAGCGAACTGGCAAATAATTCCCGAGAAACCCAAAAAACTTTTGTTTTCTATATTTCTCAGAATTTTAATAAAAGCTTTCCTTTCAGTTGGCGCCGCTTCCCCGCTAAAAAAGAAGATGAAGAGATATGTAATTACAAATGTTGGACAGAGCGCGCTAATATTTTAAATGATAAAATTGAAGCGAAAATTGCGAAAATGTTTAATAAAACACGACTCGTTTAAAATAGCGCAAAAATCTCGTGGAAGGCGTCTTAAGTATCATTTAAAGAAGCATTGTGAATTTTTTCACAACTATAACTTGTAAAATAATAGAAACAGGCGTGTTTTTAATAATTTTCAGCGCATATTTTGCGATTTTTTTCTATCGAGGGAATTTCATATAATTTGCGTTTCGGCGTGGAACGCGTTTAATATTATGTTATTATCATCAAAAATAACATATATTTTTTAAGAGCTTAAAAACTTCAAATGTTTAAGTGAGATATGTAAGAAATCGGTAGGAATTAGAATTATTGCTAGAAAAGATCTAGGCAATAATTTTTTCAACAAGTTTATCCAGAAAAATAATGTTACATCGTCAGATGTAACATTATTGACGTTATTAACTATAAATAAAAACTAAATATTATATTGATAAACTCTAATATTATATTTTTTAAAATTATTTTACATACCATTATAACAACTTATGGCTAAAAATTGCATCCACCGGTTCATCGATCACCGATACGAAACTATATACACAATGATTTGGCCAATGAACGCGATGCTGCTGTAAAAATGTACTGTACAGTTGTACAGGCAGAAAATATATACAGGACCATGCTTACCTGGGAGGTCACTAGAGATTAACACTGTTATCGTTTGTTTACAGAAATTTAGGTACAGTCCGGACGCAAAGGGCATAATTGAGAACTAATATTATATCATACGTTTTTTAATGAGCGTTTTTTGAAAACAAAAGCAAAATTTTATGAAGGGCGGTACAATAGTACAAGGATTTTATCAGAATATTTATCTTCCTAAATGTGATTCGTTCCTTGGTAAGAGAAAGATTGATGTGTATATATAAAATAATATAATACCACCATAATAAATCTAGGCTTGTGTGCGTGTATAACAAAGGCATTTTCATGTTTACCTAGTAGATTGGTACCTACTGTTGTAAGTGTCTAAGGGCCAATTGCATCGAAAATAATTAAAGTAAGGTTTAAAGTTAAATACTTAAACCGAGTTTAAGCCCTTACTAAAGTTAAGGTGCAATTCAGCACAATTGAGTTGCATCAACATTAAAAAAGTTAGTTTATATACCAGTGTTGCCATCGAAATGGCTTCGAATTTTCCTTGGATTTGACATATTTAAATACAAATAAACACACAATTTATTTTTACGGGTGTCAACACTAACCAAATCGGGGCGATTTCTTGACGTTTGACGGTTATGGAGGTTATGATTGGTTTATTTATGTTATGGAGGTTGTTTGATTTTTCACAGTTGCAGTTTAAAAACGTCAATAACGTTTGTGGAATATGATATTATTATATTGTGGCCGAAGGCGGGCTATTATTGCTCTGCTGTCTTATACACGAAACAATACTTTTATGCACCCCAGAAATGTCTCCTGTACATCTTTGCCTCGTTCCCGTTACATACAAATTCTTTAGTATTAGAACCTGGTCCACAGTACAAACATCATGATTTCTGATATGACTAAAAAATTGTTTTGTTTCAGTGCCGTTGCATTTATTGAAATATTACAATGCTAGTAGCTATAAATTATTAAGATAAGTTTGAGTAAACACTTGTTTGTAAATCTAGTGATCTCATTGATCTTTATATACCTTGCAACAAGACTTTACAACATTCTTCCAGACTTAATAAAAAAATGCGACTCACAAAAAAATTTCAAAGAAAACATAAAAATTTGGATTAAAAGTAATGACAGGGCCTTTACCGGTGCACTCACCAAATCCGCAATTACTAAAGACACCAATGTATTGGTTGGTACTATTAGAGCTTATCATTAAAGTAACCATCATATTATTAATACAATAATGTAGGTATGTTAGTAAGTATTTTAGATTGATGTACAAAATGACTGCCTCAACACAGGCTAGCCTAGTGAGGCAGGTTATAAGAATCTTCAACTATATAACTAACTACACAATAGTATTCTTTAATTTACCTTTAACCTACTGTTCATATGTATACTACTTTCTACTTGTAAACTTTTTGTACTGATATAATCTATTGTAAACTACACTGAAAATGTATTTTCTTAGTTATAATGTTCCAAATTTCACTGAATAAAGATATTATTATTATTATTATTATTGGCATTGTTGGAAATGAGTAAAGTTGATTGCCGAACCGTACTTTTTTGGTCCGAAATCTGGCAATAAAATTCATCTAATCAATAATACAATAAATTGATTATCAAAACCCTGGTTGTTGAGACATTTTTTATTATTATTTTCTATTAAAACAAAATTTCATTTCTTTCTGACGGATGACAGCTGACAACTTTACCAAAATCTAACTTTAAACTCTCAACATCGCTGGGTTAAATAAAAGTAACTTTTTTGTAACTATTTAGTTAACTTTTATTTAAACGAAGTTGAAACAACCCATTTTTGTAAGAAATGATAAAAATGTTACTTTTATTTAACTTTAACTAAAAAGTAACTTTAACTATTTTCGATGCAACTGGCCCTAAATACGATATAAAGTAATTTTAAACTTTAAAAGAACTCAATTTTTTTTCTTTTCTATGTGATTTACAATTTCTTTCAGCAAACATAAGGTAAAAAAATGTAGCCGGGTCTATACTTTGACACTATAAAATACAGTAGAGACCGTTTTTTATACAAATTTGACCTTAAAAATTCCAACTTAGTACTCAATTTACTCGAAAATGAGTGGTCAAATCAAAAAGTTATCCCACAAAATTGACTCCTAATGTGGTGAACCTTTGAGTACTACCTACGAGTTTCCGGACACCGTGTTTATAAGACTCAAAAGATTTATATTGTGTTGTATTTTTACTTTAGAGAACTGCATTTGACTCCAATCGGACATTGATAGAATTGTTGAATGGAGTAAAAGGTATCAGATTGAATTCAATATTCAATTTTTTATGAGAAAAACTCTCTTTTTATAACTTTTGAAGGTTATTCCCATCAACGCAATATATCATTGAAGAAGAAGATAACACTTATAATCTAAATGAAAATATGAAAGAAAACAAGACACAGAAAAACAGAAAAAAAACAATGGTCGCAACTGGGACTCGAACCCAGACCTCTCGTCTAATCGGGACATGCGCGTTTTTCAATTTCGCTATTGCCACCTTCTGTCAAACCGTCATATTTGTCAATCTCATATTTCAAATATTTAGAATCATTAATATTATCTCCAACTAGTTCTTTTTCCATTTGCGCACGTCCCGGTTAGACGAGAAGTCTGGGTTCGAGTCCCAGTTACGACCATTGTTTTTTTCTGTTTTTCTGTGTCTTGTTTTCTTTCATATTTTCATTTAGATTATAAGTGTTATCTTCTTCTTCAATGATGAATTCAATATCTCTAAATGTTTCATTCTTCTTTTCTTCACTGAGGGTGCTGGGTTTTATCCTACGCACTGCGAGAAATTTCAGAGTCAACCGGATTCTCACAGTACTATACAATGCTTTGGTTAAAAGTAGGCTTGACAGTGGTTCGGTGGTTTCACAAGTGAAGTATTCCCTCTTGTTGGAGAAGGTTTTGAAGAAATTTCTGAGATTTCTTTACCTGAGGGGGGAGTAAGGCTACTTACTACTCGTGGCTCTATTCTACCGACTTTCTCTTGGGCATGCTCGATGTGAACCTCTCGATATGCTCATTGTAACACATTTCTTCAGACTGATTCGTGGATGAGGATTAGTTTCTTTGTTCCCGATGGTTATCTCCGTCACCGACAGCATAGACGGTTTTATCTCCCGGCTTGCAGAACTAACTTGCCAATGGTTATGTCAGTCGGGAGAGCAGTTTTGTTGTTAAATAGAATCACTTTGATTTTAGATATGTTTGACATCAATGAAGCACAATTTAGACAGCAGGTTTTATTGCTGTTAGTCTGATTGTGCTTCATTAATGTTTAAATTGTTCATTGATGTTTAAATTGTTTAAATTTTTTAAATTTCTTAAATATGCTTTAATTTTAATATTTTCTCTATTTTAAAAACGATTTGAAGTTTTAATTTTGTTATGTTTTTAAAGTGAATAAATTGAATTTAACTTTGCCAATTTACAACAATTAAGATCAACAAAAAAAACCTATCCCTGTGGAAGAAGCGATGTCGACGGCTAAGGACGGGTTGTTTCAAAAAATTTGATGAGTTCATCAAATATTTGAAGTTAATTTTCAGGTTCTGTGTAAATTCTTTTCGAGTTCTGTTTTTTTATCATCATAGGCCAGCTGCTTCACAAAACTGAAATCATCACAGAACTTGAATAGAACTTACACAGAACGTGAAAATCAACGTCAAATATTTGACGAATTCGTAAAATTTTCTGAAACAACCCATCCTTAGTCTTCTATAGTGAACTTGAATTTGACGTAGTTCATTTATTATTTTTAAGTGTTAATTTGAACTATTTTTTTTAAATATTTCCTCTATATTTTCCCAAAAGAAATTTATACCTAAATAGAAAACATCTACCAGTTCCCTCCTGTCATGGCCCCAAGGCCTGACATAAAATATTTCCTATAATAATGAATGCCTCAAGCCAGGCACGTCCAAACAACTCAATGAACGAGGCGAGAACAGTGTTTCAAGAGACAACAAAGTCTGTGTGTAATTAGATTTGAATTTCTGCATAAAAAAACAATATTCCTGATAATAAATTTCCGCAGACAGAGCAATAAAGCAACCATAAAGTCATTTCAAACGATTTTTATTAATACTGAAGAAATATACTTTCAAAAATGAATTACGAAAATCATGGTGATCATAAAGCTACCATCTTTTAGTAATAAAAATACGTAAGTTTAAAAAAACAACAATAAATATTTATCACATAAGTCTAAACAATCTTTTGATGGTTTCCGCGGTCTAGGGGTAAGACTGTCGACTCGCAAACCGGAGGGCGCGGGTTCAAACCCCGGCGCGAATAAATTTTATATGATTGATTTGTGTCATTTCACAATTTTAAAATTTATAATATAATGTAAGAAATATTTTCGGCACGTTCCAGAGTGGATGATAATGGCCCTGGTGTAAAACCACCATTCAGAACTGAAACGTTGCTTAAAATGGCTTAAGCCGTGTTTGGTGAATAGATTGGAGTAGCCAGGTACATCCCCACCTTCTTCTTCCTTATCTCCTTCTCCTTCTGACTAACTTCAACCCCAATTGGAGATGCCATTGTTCCACTGGCTCCAGGCGTTTGGGAGCAGTTGGGTTATTCTTTTGCGATATTCTAATTTAAAAAAGCCAATCATCTAAGTATTTACTTCTAAACAGAATTATATCTTTTTTATGTAATTTGTTTATTTTTTTACGCTGTATTTATAAAGTTCCACCACTAACACATTAGAATATTTTCTTATTTTGTTTTCCAGTTTTTATATTCTCAAAAAAATACAATAGTGACGGTATTTTTATTTTATTTTTAGGTCAACGAATAAATTTTCTACAACATTTAAAATGTGCCATTTTCGATTTGCCGCCAAACCGACATGTTCGTTTAATTCGGCGGCGCTGACGTCACGCCGGGCAACGTTGGTGACAGCCGTCTCACCAACCAGTGGCGGTTACTATGTCATAATGACGTTGTAGCCAGTTGAAGTGTACGGTTTTTCAAATCAATAGTCATGAATGAAAATATTAAAATAACAAATTCGTAGTATAGGGATCAGAATCAGAAAAGTAGACTTTGAATTTTTCCCATATTTTTAAAGATATTCATTGTTTGTGAAAATACCTCAATGTACACAAGCTGTGCAATGGAATAAATGTACACCTTTGTTTTTATTTTTCATTGGACCGAAAGCATAATATTTATATGATACTAGCTGACCCGACCACGCGTAGCTGTGACGCGAAATCTAAATACAACGCCATCTTTTGGATGGTTGCCCAACCTAGATAACCAAGTGTTGTGTTGATAAATTAACTCACACCGCCATCTGTTAGAAACTTATGGAACTTACAAATAATCACAAAGCATTGTCCAATAACAAACATTTAATGAACATTTAATTTTCAATAATAAATCGTGAGGTCAATAATCGAGATAAAAACTAATCTTTTAACTTGAAATTTCATCAAAATCGGTTAAGTAGTTTCGAAGTTTATCTCGAACAAAATCGTGACGCGAGATTTATATATATTGAGATTATATAAAACATCTACTTTTTAAACTTACTGATTGACCGTTCAAGAACTGTTCTAACTCGACCGTTTGGCATTGCTTCTGGCCTATAAATTTGTTTGTACGTTCCGTTTTCGGTTTCAAAAATCTGCTGCATCAATTATTTGAAGTTTATTTTCACCTACTGTGTAAGTTCTATTCAAGTTCTGAGATTATTTCTGAGTTTTATGAAGCAACTGGCCTATAATAAGATAATAACAGAACTTGAATGGAACAATTCCCCCCCCCCCTCGCCACCACCTAAGTTGATGTTCTCTCTCCCTCTGCCAATTTTCTTTTAAATACCATGTTATATTTCTGTATTACGTTCAATTTATTTTTATTGATCCTGATGAAGGTTTAGGTCGAACCGAAACCGGTTGGATAAAGAAATAATAAAGTAGAATTAAAACAAAATTATTGTGTTTATTATAATTATTATGTATTCCCACAAAGTGTTTACTACAAGTGAAAATTTAATATTATTTTTCTCTCCCCAATTTAGTCCCGAAGAAGTCTGAGAAAGTATTCGGAAAATTTAGATTAGGTCTGAATATATTTGATGAGTGAAGGAAAACGGAAAAACCGGATAAAATATTCCCTGTCACAAACACGCGTCATGTGGATAATGAACCGAGCATGTCGTGGGATAAAAAAACTAACTATGTACATGCGTCACGTGATATTCATGTTTGAAATATCTTACGATAAACTAAATCGTGTTTTACACATAAAACTTCAATGGCGGGTGAAAATATGAAAAAAATATATTTTCGTCAAACAATCGATGTCATTTTTTTATATTTTTTTTTTATTTATTAAATTGCAGAAAAAACATTTTATACAAGAATTAGAGTAGACCCACAAAGCTGTCATAAGGCAGCTTGTCTGCAGGTTCTAACAATTTAAACATTCTTAATATAATATCTAAGAAAATATTTGTAAATACATTTATAGTTTTAAAGAAAATAGTAGTATTAGATAATTTAACTTACAACTATAAATATATGATATTTCAATATACCTACCTAATAAAAGATATGTAGGCAGCTATATTAAGATATTCAAAGATACATGTAGTTTTCGTTCATTAACCATAGTTTTATCATTTTAGGACTTTTTTAAGGCTCTCATTTTTTTCAAATTTTATGTTTTTATTGATTTTATTGAAAATCACTGGTATCAGATATTCAAGAGTACGGCTTCCATATTTATTTAATATTCGAGGAGTTTTTAGGACCTTTCCTTCTCTAAATCTTGTGGTATGTTTGTGTACAACAAGTAGGTGTTTGTAAGGGCTTTCCCCCCATATTATCCATAATAGTAGTGAACCAGTGGAGACCTTTTATTGTAAGTAGGCTCTCTGAGCCATACAGTAGTTTTAAGTTATGTCTCTGTTTGTAAATCTTTGTTGTGACAATTTTTTTTTTATTATGGCTGTTTGTAAATTTTCAATATATTTAATTTAATTAGTGCTTGCATGTCCCCAAGTTCGAATACCATATCTAAGGATGGATTCGACCATAGAAAAATATATGAGTTTAAGAGTACAATGAGGCAAAATAAATTTTAATTTGTAAAAGTTACTAGCTAAGGATCTGAGCTGGTTACAAATTTTAGCCACTTGTTTAATGAACTAAAACTTATTGTAGTACGAATAACTTGTTTCTTGGGCAGATAAGTTTTTTTTGCTTATTAATATTTTGAGCTGTAGGGCTGAGATCGTAAAAAACATGTTTTATGTTATTGTGGCTGAAAACTTACAATTCTATAAAAAAAAAAAATCTTTTCAATTCCTTCAGGTAACTATTTGGAAGGCGCCTCACGGAGTTCCTGGATTCAAGAAAATTACTATTTATTTTTCTACTTTGTCAATAATTAAAAATACTAATTTCGGTAGTTCAGTGAACTGCAGAACTTTTAATTTAAATTTCAGTTTCATTTTAAAAGTATTTATTTTGAAGAATTTAAAGAACTACCCACTTACAATACAATATTTTTAACAGAAAATTATTTGAGCAAAAAGGAAATGTGCTGAGCAAAAAAAGAAGTAAAACAATCAGTGGAATATTATTATTGTTTTACGAATGTTGTGCATTTAGTGAGGAATGTTTTAAGTTTGGTGGGGAATGTTGTCAATTTAGTAAAGAATGTTGTTAATTTAGGGAGGAATTTAGTGAGGAATATGGTGAGTTTAGTGAAGAATGTTGTGAGTTTAGTGAGGAATGTTGTGAATTTATTGTGGAATGTTGTGAATTTAGTAAGGAATGTTTTGAATTTAGTGGGGAATGTTATAAATTTAGTGAGGAATATTGTAAATCTAATGAGGAATATTGTTAATTTTGTGAGGAATATTGTGAATTTAGTTACGAACGTTGTAAATTTAGTGAGGAATATTGCGAATGTTGAGGAATGTTGTTAATTTAGTGAGTTCTAATCGTTACAACCGACTTTACTCACCAATTGAACAAACGTCATTGTATGGATCCGCAATCACAACCCGTATCGTACAATCCTCTTCAAAACTATTACAAGTTCCTGTGTTTCCTTACAAACTATTCAAATGCCGACCAAGCGATACAAGTATTCAACAAGCAAGAAAACCCTACCCCGTTGTGACGTACCTTGCCATTCCGGGCGGACGAATTTGTTTGAGATCCATAGGCAACGATAGCGTAAAGTGAAAAATTACGTTTGTCATTCTAACCATGTGAAGATGCTGCCAACAACGCGCTTACCTCACACAGCCTCACACTTTGAAGGTTAAATGAAGATTTATATTAAAAAAATAAAGCCACACCTCCACAGATACTCGTCTTTATTTACATATATATTGATCGTACTTACGCCAAGATAACTATAATTTTTCATTAAAAGCTGGTTCACATTGAGCTATCAAATATAAAAGATCATAGCACGCCAAATAACGCTCTCTATACAATTCCTTTAGACCATTCACACGTAAGCGTTTTTAAGCGCAGATCAATCATAGACAATACACATCTCAGACGTAACCGCTTCAGAGGCGATATGTTAGAAGATAACTCTCCCCTTCTGCGACTAAAACAGGAGAGGGGGTCATTGTAATTACGGAGCTGCCTAGACCCGTGGATGACAGGTGTCAAGTTGACAGATTTCAGTACAAAAAATATGCGTTCCGTCGCCGCTCCCTAATTCAACTGACCCCCTCTCCCACCACAGGAAGAAATATTTGATAGTCTCGTGTGAAAGGAAAAAAGATAAGCGCTCTCGAATCAACAGATATCTGCTCGCAGATTTATAACTCAATGTGAACCAGCTTTAAAGATACAGGTACAAAAAGCAATATGCTTTAAAAAATAACTGTCATTGTCCTCTGTCTGGTAAAAAAACAAGACGGTATTAGGTTCGGAGATTGACTAATGTCTGCTGTCATTTCTGTTAATTACTTACTATATATGGTAAAGCAGTTCTCACTCAGTAAGGGGGGTGTTATTGTGAGCTCTATCGTAAGCACACTGTCAGTTTGTTTGTTGTGGTATTAGTTTTTTAAGCCCGTTGTTTTTTTAATAAATGCAATAGGATTCGATCAAAATTTCTTTTTTCTAATACGCAAGCGGGACAAACAGTTTTTCAGAACAAGGCAGTATTCTAGTCTAGAAAAAAACTTATTTTTTCTCTTCATGTTTCCAAAGTTTAAGTATTCAAAAAATATCTTCTTGAAATGGTTTTTCGAAATTCGCATTATTTTGAAAGTTCTAACCATTTTAATGTCACGGTTTAGACGGAATCTAAGTAGAACAAAATTTTAAATGCATTTTTCTCAAAACTACTTTTTTCAAGACGGTTGACACGATATCTCAAGTTCTACGGAACCAGTTTGCTAGAAATACGATGCGAGCTTTCTCTACACATTACTCTATCGCCCCTACCAAAATTATAACAAAATTTCAATTTTTTAAAAATCCCGAAAAGTCGAAAAAACTGGTAAAAAAATGTCTTTTTGTTTCAGACAGCCGCCATTTTGCGAAAAAAATTTTTTTTACTTTTCCGAAGTACGGGCCATAGCAGCGTTTGTCTGAATTAAGGCTTTTTTTCTTCTTATCACTAGGAGGGTTGCAATCGTGTCTACCAGGGTGCGCCATTTTTTTGAGACCCCCCACTTCAACACCCTGTAACTTTTTGAATTAAATTTTTTTTCGTATTTTTAATATTTAATAAATATTTGGTAAAGTAAAAACATTATTTTTTTGTATTGCACCTGAGAAAATACCTACGATTCATGCTTCTAGACTAGAATACCTCCTTACTGGGACCAAACTGGTCTCCAACTAGTGTAGAAATAAAAAAAATGCAAGTCGTGTAAATGTTTTATTGTGAATAAAGTCAAAATACTTATCATCCGGTGTAGTATAACAAAGCATCTGTGTACTGTGAACGTACGTGTACACAATAATATTGTGTACACGTATCTACAATACGTGCCTACATGTACGCATTGTATACACGTTTTATAATACCCCCAAGCATAGGAAATGGGAAGTGGGAATCAGCCACTGAACGCCCAATTGAATTTAGCGCATCGACAACCCTCTGAACTTTGTGTTTGTATGGATACCGGCGCTGTCCCGAAAACAAAAGGAAAATCAAATACAGCTATAACATCCTGCATGCTTTCAACCCTCTATTCTTCTATTCAATGCCCGGGTTCTTTATTGTGATGTAAACCCGCGTAAGAAACCTATTCGTATTAAAAAAAAACCTAGTCACCTAATAACAGGAAGGGAACATTAGCCAATTGAAAGGTGGTAAACATTTTACTTTCATTGAAAAATTCTTTTACAAAAAGCTTTTAATCTTTCTCCTCTTTTAAATTTATCTTTTCGAATTTCGATTTTTTTCAAGTGAAAACTTCTTTAGTACTGTTGTAACTTGAAACTCGATGAAATGAAAAATAGTGATACTAAAAAGAGACAAACACATAACTTTAGGATTTAGCCTGCGAGAGAATGGGATAGAATAATCGGTCTCCTCTTTGTGCGGTGCTCGTAGCCTCCCCTCTCTTGTCTACTTTATTTTTTTAAGGATTCATTTCTACCGCGTGTGAACTGCACATAATTTTTTTGTTTAAATTTGAAATGAATGTATGTATGAAATGCATTTTGGAAATGGAAATTAACCCACTTCCTGACGTCCGATCGGGGTGAAACTCGGCTGATAAACTCGTTGTTAATGACCATGTACCTACAACCCTATACAAGCACTGGAGTAAACAACTCTGAGAATTGAACCAAATCCTGTTTTGAAAAGACCGATATTTATTGCGTAAATTAACTGTTGTAATATCACCAACTATCTTAGAACTGTCCACTCTTGTGTGCCTGATTGTCACTAAAAGATTATAGAATCAAATGTTATCGATAATCAGTCTAATCTGTCGAGTTTCAACTCGATAGGATGTCAGGTAGTGGCTTTGTTTCCACTTCCAAGATTTCATTTCATTCAATCAATCAATCAATCAAGAAAACAAAGTTAAAATTCAAATAGATGAGTTAAAACGTCAATTTCAAAAAGTTAGATTTTCTCGAATAAAAAATCCGGTGATCTTTAATTACAACATTGATAACAATGCGCTTGAGACATTAGCACAAATTAAAGACTTAGGCATCACTTTCCAATCAAATCTTTCGTTTGTTAACCACATAATAGAAATCTCTAAGAAGGGCTTAAAAATGGTGGAATTTATAATTAGACTAACTAGAAATTATAACAATATAAATTGTATTAACTGTTGTATTTTGCCTGTGTAAGGAGCCTACTTGAGTACCATTCTCCCGTCTGGAACCCACATTATAATATACATGTACAAGCTGTTGAAAGAATACAAAACACTTTCTTACGTTTTCTAAATTTTAAAATGGGGACTCCAGCAATTACGTTGAACTACAACACTCTGTTAAATAATATGAATATGCTCAAATTGTCAGACAGAAGAATTTTCACTGACTTGGTATTTATATATAAAATTCTACATAATTTAGTTGATAGTCCGGTATTGCTTGAATTGATAAGCTCCCGGATACCACAACTTAATACAAGAAGTCAGGATTTATTTCAGTGCAGACATTCTGGGACTAGCTACCATATGTATTCCTCTTTATCCAGAATACTAACGGAAGAAAACAATTACACCAAGTCAGTGGACATCTTCACTTTATCTTTAAACAAATAAAAAATATTGTTACTGAGGCAGTTCTGTTACGTACAATAAATATTGTATTTCTTACCATTCATATGTAAAAGCCCTGAAAAAGGGCTTTAATCAATAAATAAAAACATTAAAATTTAAGAAGGGTAAGAATAATAAATAAGCAATACAATTTTATTCCCATTGTATCAACGTGTCACATATTTTACAGATATAATTAGGATGATTGGAGTCAATTACAAGCAAAAAAGCCAAAGAAATACAAAAACGAAATCGTACCTATCTAAATAAAATGTTATCAAGTAAACCTGCTCGGCTTTGGGATTTAACCAGTGGAGAGACTAACTGATAGAAGTGTATTGTGTGGGCGTGTCTAAATGCACCATTGTGTCTAAATTCAGGCATTGAAAATCTATCTTGAACAGATTAGCAATTTCATTGACCTATTTTTGGTTTAACAGTTGAATATTCTTGTGAATATTAATTTTAAGTGGAACATTTGCGTGGCCCTTTTCGGCCCGTTTCATATAAATCTTAAATTTGGATTTGAGATCAAAATACCCAACCAAACTGAAAAATTATTTTTGTAATCAAAAGGTATATCAAATATCTAGTACGGTTATGAGCTACTTTATTTATTTTTGCTTTAAATTATAAGATATAGGCCATTAAAGATTTTAATGTTTCATCATTTTAGCGGCATTTTGGGCAATTATTTATACGTTCCTCTTAACAGTTGAAAGTTCTTGTGTAAATTAGCTTTAATTCATTTCTTTCACGCAGAATATCAACTGAGGGCCTATTAGATGCATTGCTCACCAAACTACAATTGTCGCAATGAGAAACATTAGATGTAGGCCATTACAGATTTTATTGTTTCATCATTGTAGCGGCAATTTGGGCAATTATTTGTACCTTCCTCTTAACAGTTGAAAGTTCTTGGGTAAATTAGCTTTAATTCATTTTTTCACGCAGAATGTCAACTGAGGGCCTACTAGACGCGTTGCTCACCAAACTACACTTGTCGCAATGAGAAATCATATAAGATGTAGGCCATTAAAGATTTTAATGTTTCATAATTTTAGCGGCAATTTGGGCAATTATTTTTGTACTTTCCTCTTAACAGTTGAAAGTTCTTGGGTAAATTAGCTTTAATTCATTTTTTCACGCAGAATATCAACTGAGGGCCTACTAGACGCGCTGCTCACCAAACTATACTAGTCGCAATGAGAAATCGTACGTGATGTCATCGTTCTAGTATCTTTTGACTCTTTTGTTTCTATAAGACGCTTGGGAAGAAAAATGACGATCTTCGATGATAATATAGAGCTCTCACTGGACTTTACTGACCGCATAGGCCGCTTTGATTGTGAGCTCACTTTTCAAGGCTCCTATTGATTGAGATTGCGTGTAAGTTATTGTGAAGGTTTCACTCGATTTTTTTTGTTTTATATATTACAATATATTGGAAAAAAGAGGTAGAAATTTTAGAATCGCTAATTTTTTAATGTGAATATCACGCAAGATTCCCAACTGCTCCTAACAGTTTGGAGACAGTGAGACTATGGCATCCCCAATTGGAGTATTTTGTGAGGCTGAAGGTAGTAGGGGAGTTGCGAAATAACACAAACTAATCACGCTAAATTTTACTTGCGCACGCCGGAAATTTAACCCACGACCTCCGGATTGCTAGCCGAAAGCCTATTGCTTCCGCCACGGAGGCCGTCTAAAGGTTAGCAATGATCGCATTTCCAGAAATTCACTATTCTGTGGTTCACCCTCCTAAGATCCGAGATTTCTAAAGAAATATTACGTTAAGTTTTCAGGATTTCTGTAATCCCACCCCACGAAATCGGGGGGGGGGGGAGTTTTAGGCTGATTGAGGCTCTATAATGTGACGAAAGGATTTGTTCGGGGCAGAAGTAATACCTTCAACTTCCTTCTGCTTACGGGTACACCTAGAGCGAGAAGATTTTAAACAAGGACGATATACTTTTACATGTGACAAAAGAATATTTTAGCACAGACCGGACGGCGGGCGTGGTCTAGCGGTAAGCCTCTTGACTCGCAATCCGAAGGTCGCGGAATCGAATCCCGGCGTGGCGAATAAATTTTATTTGATTAATTTGTGTTATTTCACAAATAATTCATTAAAAATAATATCAGGCATATTTGCGGCACGTTCCAGAGTGGAAGATACTCTCAGTATCGCCCTGGTGTAAGACCACCATTAAGAATTGAAACATTGCTTGAAATGGCTTCAGCCGTGTGTGGTGACCAGATCTGAATAGGCAGGTACTTCCCACCTTCCTCCACCCCATCTCCTTCCCCTCCTCACTACCTTCAGAGGAATATAAACGCTGGAAATATTTAGATTCTCATACCTTAAATTTTTTAAATCGAGCGCCTTATTTACACCAGGCAAATAAGCCAAAAAGTGGTTTTCATTTATTTTGGGCATAATTTTATAACAATGAAAAAAAAAGTTAGAACATACAAAACCTCAAAAATAGTCTAAACCATAAAGGGGTATTTTTTAAAATTGTTTCTTATATTCCTTCATAGTTAAGTCATGCAAAAACATTTTTTTTAGTGGTTAACGCCTAAATTTTTTGTTATGTAGATAATAATCTTATTGTAATTCCAATACATAGAAAAGCTAGTTAAAGCTTCAATTTATCCGTAGCATATTTTTGATGTTCGTAATATAAACCGATTCGTCGTAAAGATTTATCTAAATAGGATTTCACGTACAGCTTCATCTTCAGCCTCACAACATACCCCAATTGGGAATGCCATAATCTCACCGGCTCCAGTCGGGAGCAGTTGGAACTGTGCGATATACATATAAAATTTTAAAAAAAAGACGAGTGACTAGTTTTCACGGTAAAAATACTCCAATAATGTCATTTGTGACACTTCACCTCAAATACCCTTCACTCCGTATAACATATATTTTTACAACACTCTACTGCGAACACTCAATTTTTAGTCACCAATTCGATTCCATTTGATTGATTCGTTATTACAAAAGAGCTATCACATTCACCATCCCCCTGTTTAAACAACATTTTAATTACCTCTCACAAGTCCACACTAGAGGGGTTGAAAGATTTTGAGTGCGTAAATTCACCAGAACACTAAATACTGCAGGGAAAAGGCTTCACAAAGCACTTCCGTTAATATCTTTTTAAAATTGACGCCATGGGGATTGTGGGAACTGTTCATGAGAGCAATCAGACTCTGTCCTACTCGGAACTGGTAGATAAATGTCTGGGAATAAAATCGTGCAATAAAGTTGGGTGTTCAGACTAGGCTGGAGGATGAAAAGTAAGGGGAAAATAATTTATTACGAGGGTGCTAACTGAGGTACTTAAGACGTTACTTATTTCAAAAAGAAGAAGATTACTGAAGATGTTTTAAAAGGGAGATATGTAAATAATAATGATGGAAGAAGAGCTCTTATATTATAAAAAAACTATTATAATTAAGAACTATTAAATACAGCAGCATGAACAAAGACAAAACAAAATTGCTTACGAACTCTGAACCAGTAACCATAAAAATTGACAACCAGCCAATCGAATATGTATCAGATTACATCTATTTAAGACAGATAATATCTTACAAAGATCAAACCACTAAAGTAATCGAGCGAAGAATAGCAAATGGATGGAAGAAATACTGGTCTTTGAAAGAAGTCTTGAAATCCAAGGAGCCAAGTATGCAAATAAAAAGGAAAGTCTTCAACACATGTATACTTCCAGTCATCACCTATGGATGTGAAACGTGGGCACTCACCAAACGCCACAGAGAAAAGTTGGAACGCTGCCAGAGAGCCATGGAGAGAAGTTTGACAGGAATAAGGAAACAGGACAGAGTGAGATGTAGCATAATAAGAGAGAAAACTAAAGTTGCTGATATAGTTACCCGAATAGACCAACAAAAGTGGAGATGGACAGGTCACATGATTCGCGATCCACGAGAGAAATGGTTCAAAAATGTCACTGACTGGTATCCCAGAGACGGCAAGAGAAGTAGAGGACGTCAACAAATAAGATGGGAAGACGACCCCAAACTCACGGCTGGACATCATTGGAGAAGAGTAGCGCGTGACAGGTCCCAGTGGAAAATGTTAGAGGAGGCCTATGCCAAGAGGCAAACTGAGCTTCGGGATATATTATAAAAAATAGAACATGCCAAAACTCATACCTAACAGAAGTTCGGAATAAAAAGGCTTATTATTATTATTATAAATACAGCACTAGATTCACGCGCAACGACGGGTTAATAGTTCCGAAATTTTATAATTAGTACGGACAGAGAACGTTTGAATACAACATACCGAAGATATTTAATTTATTACCTGACACTATAAAGCAAAATAATTATATGAATAAGGTTAAATATATGGTGAAAAATTGGTTATCGGAAAAAAATATTTATATTGATATGTATGAAAAAATATTGAATCTATAGATATAAGATGTAAATTATAACTTTTAAAATGTATGTACAACTAACACCTGTTGACAAGCCAATGCAATTGGCTTAGCAGTACTTGTTTGTTGATAGGTATGTATTAACTATTCTTTCAATCAAAATTTAAAAAATAAAATAGGTGTAAGCGACTGTTGGGAATATCTTATATATACAAAAATTAATTTTTGTTTGTTTGTTTTTTGTTCGTATGTAATGCGCTGGCATACTGTTCATCCGATTGCGATGAAACTTTGGTGATTTGTTACCGTGACGTCTCCGTAGATCTCTACAATACTAATTAGCCGTGATGATAACTTTGAAAGTATAGAATACTAGCTTTTACCCGCGGCTTCGCTCGCACGGTATTAAGGGGAAATTTCTGTAGCGCCTGCACATATCAATTATATTATATATATTATATTACATTGTGGCAATAAAGGATCGTTGCTTTATCACTCTACACCGTTTTAAAACCAATATGTTTGATGAAAAGCTTGCTGTAAACATTTGTTCATGGGAGTAAACATTGTATGAAAAATCTCTAACAAAGGAAAATACCCAATCAAAAAACAATAATTGAAAATTCCTCTTCGGAATTATTGTTTTCTGAACTTGATGAAAATTGAAATTGTATGAAAGAATATATGTCTTTTTATAACTAAGCAAATCACGCTATGATAATCTGAACCAAATGCACGTCTATTAACGCCTCAGGCTGATTTTTTCGCTTTTCGGAACACTCGTATATATAAGTCTCATAGAAATCGTTGTTTCTCCCTTGCTATCACGGTTAAAAATATGATCTAAACGGTATTAGAAATAAAACACACCTCGCTTTATATTCATATCTAAAATTTAATATATCTTGAATGTTTTTTTCTCTTTAAAAAACCTTTTGAAATGTTTATTTCGTAATGTTTTTAAATGAATAAATTGAATTGAATTTGAAAAATAAAAAGAATTGAAATTAACCACAAAAGAATTAAAATGTTCAAATTCATGAAACCAAAGTCCTTGACGCGATTTTGAAAAAAAAATTGTGAATTTTTTAAAATAATTATTTTTACATGAAATCACAAAAACGTGACGTGAAAAAAACGTTTTTTAAATTTATTTATTTACATTAGCTCCATACAGGAGGCCCTGGGGATAATAATTTTCCTTAGGGCTTATGTCACCTTTGTGGATGCTGGGCGGAGGGTGTTTTAGGAAAGAAAGTTCTGGGAAGGAAAAAGGGTGTGTAGGAATCTGGGGATCATGTGTCCAGGAGTGACGGACGCATGAATTCATCCCTCCCACTGCGGTGCAAGCCGATGTTCCGAGAGAGTACGGCTGGAGAAGTCAAGGGACTTCCCCAACCATTTTCTCCCGATCCGTTCTGGCATGCAGCTGGTGGACAGACGCATCCATCGCCGAACCCGGACAAACCTCACCGCATAAACTCGGGCACCTGTGCTAAGTCACCAAACGCAGCGAACCACTTGGGGTGACCTATGTTAGGCAGAAGTGTTGGTTATACAATAAATGGTTCCCGGGGTGGCGATACTCATACCCGCCTCCCAATTGAAATACATTTTTCTCATAAAATATGTTTCTATTTCTATTATTTATCGTTACAAAATTTTATTTAAAAAAATGTAATGTAAACCATTTTTAAAATTTGAAAAAAAAATATTATGCATTAAAAAATTTTAAATATTAAATAATACATGTTATTGCTGAACAACCTTAATAAATTACGAAAGCTAAATTTTACCGACTAGTATCCCCGAGAGTCGCTCTCCGGTTCAGTGCATGATATTGCAAATTTATTCCGGTTCTCGCGTCCGCTCAGTCTGGCTGTGTTACATTCCCTCTAGGTGTAACGAATTTAATCTTGAACCAAATTTATTATATATAAAATAAAACGTTACTTGTAAATAAATTTGACCGCATAATCAAGAGTTCTTATTGGCAAATTTTCCCTACATACGCATCTCAGTTTACAGTGCTTTGGAAAGGCACCACCTTTCCAAAATGTTATTTCCAATTATACAATTTGAAAGCGTATTTCATCACCTTTCAAAAACAATTTGTAGTTTTCGAATACGTCAACAAATTTTTCAGTTATTTGGATTTTATTGCCTTGACAGAATATGGTCTTGGCCTGAGGGTTTAATAAAATTAGTTTGGCATAAAAGTTTAGTGGTCGGATATTGGACTTTTAGGCGACTTTTGTAGGGAGTCAATAATTTAAGAATTTCGGAAGACCTATTTGATTGACTCATCTTTTACTGAATTAATTTTTTAAGGTAGCCCAGCTTTTACGTGTGTAAAATTCTAATTTTTTCATAATTCTTATTTTTTTTAGGCCTTGAAGAATAAAAAAAAATCGTTTATTTGCGGCTCAATTAAGTGTTCATAAAAATAAGAACATTTTATTTGTTACACGTACATTAGCTTCACACAGGAGGTCCTGAAGGGGTGCTGTGTGGAGGGACTTTTGAAGGAAAGGAAGAAGAGAAAGTTCTGAGAAGGGGGTATGAGGGTAGGAATCTTGGTATCAGTGTGTCCAGGAGTGACGGACGTATGAATTCATCCCTCCAAGTGCGGTGCAAGGCGATAGAGGTCAAAAGGCCTTCCTCAACTAGAAGTATCCGCCGCCAAGACTCGGACAAACCTCACCCCTTGGAGAACCCCTGCTAGGTCGCCAAATGTAGAGAACCACTTGGGGCGATCTATGGCAGGGATGTTGGTTATCCAATAAATGGTTCCCGGGGCGGCGGTACCCATACCCGCCTACTAAACATAATTGAAAGGGAGACATGTAAATAGTAGCGTGCTAATATTTTAAAACATATATTATAATTTGATATTGTCAACTCACTTTTTTGTCGTTTCTTACGAAAATAATTCATAAAAAATTCCAAATGTTTCTTATACAAAACATATAAGAAAAACACAAAACACACACAAACACAACACAATAAAAAACAATATACACCTTCATGGTTTCGTAAAGGTGTACATTGTAATTATTTTGTGGTAAATTTTTAGGTTTGAATATAAAGCCTAGTATTTTTTCTTTCTTAAACCGTTTAGTGTGACATATTTCTAACATAGTTCAATTTAGTGTCACATATTTCTAACCATAATATTAAGGGAGACACAACGAATTCTATGAGAGCTATACGACTTGTTCCGAAAAGCGAAAAAATTAACCTGAGAGGTTCAAGGTTTTCGGACAAATAAAGTAATTTAATATCTAACCTACAACCGTTTTATTTTTATGAAGGGTACATGATATGAATTCATTAATCAAAGATTAGTATTGCGATGGAAAAAAGTAGGAATAAATTATTAAAATTCTCAGCCGCAATTCAGTGCACATTATCTCCATGGCAGTGCATACTATCGAAGGTTGCCTCTGCCTGGCTACAGGCCCTGTATTATGTATATAGGACTCAGCCTGCATATTAAAATAATGCATTTGAATATGCCCGCTGCACCGTAAATAGCATTACTCTCGGGAGAAATCCGTACCGGCGCCGGAGCCGGTGGAGTAATACGATTATTGCGAAACGGCCGCTAAACGAGAATAATCGAGAATAATTCGCGACTAAACGAGAATAATTTAGAAAAATTAAATCACATTATGTCGGGTTAATTCCAGTAGTTTTCCTGTAATTTTCATTGCTTTTTTTGTTAATTCTAGCACTTCCTTTATTATTTTGGGCAATTTCTCTCTTATTTAATACGCTCTCTCTGTTGTTTATAGTGCTTTCTCTGTTTTTCAAGCTCTTTTCCGATCTTTATCTTATGTATCTGGATGTTTCGAGCACTTTCTCTCTTTTTTCAATATTTGCTTGATTATTTTTAGCACTTTTTTTCTTATTTCCAGCATTTCTCAGCTTTTCTAGCACTTTTACAGCTACTTACAGAACTTTCTCTTAAATTTATCCGACTTTCTCATTTATTTCAGCATTTACTCTGTCGTTTCCATCACTTTTTCTATTTACCGCACTTTGTCTCTTATTTACAGCACTTTCTCCGTTTTTCCAACATTTCGAGTTCTTTCCTGATTTTTTTCTTATGTATTGAGTATATCCAGCACTTTCTAGTTTATTCCAGCATTTTCTTCAGTTAAATGTTATTATATCACGAATTTAGGAGGCGGGTGTGAGTACCGTCGCCCCGGAAACCATTTATTTGACAATGACTTGACTCTGTCATGACTTTGCAGGGGTGCCCGGGTTCAAAGGGTGAGGTCTTGACGGTGGATGCGTTTGCCCATCTACTGTGTGGCGGGCCGGATCGGGAGAGACTGGCTTGTGAGGGAGGCCTTTTGACCTTTGATCTCTTCAGCCGGATTTCGACCCATCGCCTTACACCGTAGTGGGAGGGACGGATTCATGCGTCCGTCACTTCTGAACACACAGAACCTCAGATTCCTACCTGTCCATCATAATTTTTCCTTCCTAGAACTTTGATTCCTTCCTTTCCCTAATTAGACTCTCCACATAGCATCCCCAAAGATGGTATGGGCCCTGAGAGATTTTTTTCATTAGGCCTACTGTGTGAAGCCTTCAAAATACTAAAGTAAACAAGAATGGGGAAGCGACAAAGCACCGCACAAAGTTCGGTTAGTCTATCTCATTCAAGAGTTTCAAATCACAACGGTGCTAAATAAATTTCCACTTAAAAAATGCAATAACATTGTAAGAGCGTAGTTTTATGACCAATAAAAAAGATTTTTTCAGCTCAATGAAAATTAGAAATCATAATGAATTTGCAAGGATTTTTCAATTTAACGCCGATTTAATTAACACCACTTTGAACAGAGGAAATTGCCCTACCTCAAGTTTCCGTTGGCTGCACCAACATTATGGCACTTAAATTAGTTTTACGGTAATCGAAGTGAAAATAAGTTTACTTTTGGTCCATAATAGAAACTAGGTTGACCCTCCTGGGACAAAATATAAATAAGTGCAGCAAACAAAGGAGGGCAGTTTGTCTGATAAACAAAACGCTAATAATGGGTCGCTCGTCGTTCCAACTGCAAACACAAACCGGAGATGCATTAAAGCTGTTTAACATAGTGCATGGTCTGTTCCTCTTGTTTTTATTAACTGGCCAACGCACATTTTGGTGCCTAACAGTTTTTTTTATCTAATTTCATCACATAAATTATAAACAAAACTTACACTTTTCAAGTAACACCGAATCTATTAATTTTCTATCACGACCACTCGTAGATCCTAACCGCAACTAATCTTTAATTTATGTGTATGATACTGCCGCCATGGGTCAATTCAATTCAATTCAATTCTATTCAATTTATTTATTATCTCAAAAACATTACAAAATATTACATTTTAAACCGTTTTCAAAATACATTTGTAAGAGTATTACAATTTACAATTAACACTTAGGCATACAAACTATACAAGAATTAATAGGGCTTGCCTTATAGGCAGCTTCACTAACGCTAAATATGTCGATATCCGAATTAATTCTGTTTAACAGTAAAATTGCTCTCCCGACCGGCATGACCATTGGCAAGTTAGTCCTGCAGGCCGGAAGATAGAACAGTCTATGCTGTCGGTGGCGAAGATACCCATCGCGAACATAGAAATGAATGCTCTCCATGATAGCTGAGTTTTCGAACCATCCGCGGATCAATCTGAAGAAATGTGTAGCAATGTGTACATCCCTCCTGACCCGTAGATGGTTCATTCCGAGCATACCCAAAAGAAAGTCGCTAAGATCGAGCCACGGATAATAGCCATACTCCCTCATGTGCAGAAATCTTAGAAATTTCTTCTGAACTCTCTCTAACTTAAGGGAATATTTCGCTTGGTGTGGACTCCAAATTACCGACCCACTTTCAAGTCTACTCCTTACTAAGGAATTGAATAAAACTATGAGAACCCGGGTGTCTCTAAAATTCCTTGCAGTACGCAGAACAAAGCCCAGCATTCTCAATGAAGTGCTACAAGTCATCTTAATATGAGTATGAAATGTCAGCCTACTATCAAACATGATTCCAAGATCTTTCATGGTGGAGACACGTTTTAAACTTCGGGCGTCTATCGTATACCGGTAATACCAGGTATGACACGCTCTAGTGAATGACAAAACTAAACATTTAGATATATTGAACGCAATCCGATTTCTTTTACTCCAATCAATAATATATGGGTCGACCCACAGTGCCCTTCTTGACAATATCAAGGAGGATACGGTGTTTCTACTTATGTTTATTTATTTTATTTATTTATTTATTTAAACGCCCATAGTGCTTTTACATATAGTTCAGTACATGTTTTTGATAAAATATAGGAAATAACATAAAATATAAGAAACAAACTAAAAATAACATAAAATATAAGAAAGAAAATATAGATAACACCAAATATAAGAGTTGACACAAAGCAGGTAACATAGAATATATGGTAAGTAAAAATAAAGATAAAGATGGTTTAAGAAGTAGGAATAAATAGTTGGCACATACGTCGTTTAAAGTTTGATAAATTTAATTTATTATCAAATACATCCATATTGTTTAAATATTGGTTACCAAGGCTATGTAAACGCTGTATTGGAGAATGCAAACTATAGTTGGAATGAGATGTGTGTATATGAAATGTTAATATTTGTCTAGTCGATCGTGTAGGTACGTGTAGATTTATCAATTGCAGGAGTTCACAACAGTTGAATTTAGAATTTAATAATTTTAATAAAAAGGTTAGGTCGTTAATTTTTCGTCTGTTTTCTAAAGTTGGAATATTTAACATATTCATTAAAGACGGGTAATTTATGTTCTCTAAAGGGATGTTAAGTTTAAAATTTACGTAACGTAGAAATTTTCTTTGAATTCTTTCAACATTATACTCTTCTTCCATCCACAAGCAAATGCTTTTAATGGAAGACCAGTACTACTTTATATGTACCATTTTTGAGATAAACAAATAAAAAAAATAAAAATAAAAATTATGAATATGAATTTTGTAGAAGGGCGACCAGACTATGGAGTTATGTTCCATTAGGCTTCTAACAAGGGATATGTATAACAGTTTAATGATTTGTAACGATTCAAAGTTTTTAATTGTTCTTAAAACAAAACCTAATGTTTTCATACGCTTATTTACAGTTTGTTGAATGTGGACCGTGAAGTCTAGTTTTTCATCCATTATTATGGAAAAGGTCAATGTTTTGCATTTATCTACATTTAAATATAAATTGTTTTGTGAGCACCAGTTATTTAGCATGTCTATATCAAATTGAAGAACTTTACAATGGTTTAAGAGAGATATTTCTTTATATAATTTAATATCATCAGCGAAAAGCAATACATAAACGTCTTTGAAGCAGTTGACTATATCGTTTATAAAAACAAAAAATAAAATTGGGCCAAGATGACTACCTTGCGGTACGCCACTAGTGGCGGAAAATGGTTTAGATATAAAAGATTTTATTTTAACAAATAAGGTTCTACCAGATGTGTAACTATTTAGCCAGCTTAACATATTTGCTCTGATTCCCAGAGCATGAATTTTTCGGATCAATATTTTGTGAGACACTTTATCGAAAGCCTTCGAGAAATCAGTATATATATACAGTCAACTTGTTTATTTTTAGCAAAAGACTCCAATATATAATTTTGAAAGATTAATAAATTTGTCGTAGTTGATCT
The DNA here is from genome assembly GCA_936435175.1 of Glyphotaelius pellucidus. Taxonomy (NCBI): domain Eukaryota; kingdom Metazoa; phylum Arthropoda; class Insecta; order Trichoptera; family Limnephilidae; genus Glyphotaelius; species Glyphotaelius pellucidus. The sequence continues at coordinate 26,042,914 of OW386556.1, forward strand.
ACCTCTAATGAAGCCGTGTTGTTTGTCATTTATTACCTCTGTTAATGTGGGATATATTTCATCAAGAACTAGAGATTCAAAAATTTTGGGTAATACAGATTGTATGCATATCGGTCGATAGTTTGAAATATCGGTCTCATCACCTTTTTTAAATATTGGATAATGTTGATAGAATAGCACTTAATCCCAAACATGGGAACACCTCAGCACAGGTTCGCCTAGTGAGGTGTTCACAAAATACTACTACAAACTTATTACTAAACTTATTATCTACGTAAACTAATGTAATAAATTATAAAGTGTATGTTCAAGGGTAGAAATAAATAAATAAATAAATTTTGCTGAACGATTGATTATATGATTTGAAATGTACGTTGTATAATACAAAATTTTGTTTGAAAATTTAACAAATCTGCCAACGACCTACGGTAAAACCTTATTGTACTAAAAATAAACATATTTTCTAAAAATTAAAAAAAAAGTTTTACTAGATAAAAGAAAAGTCTTTCGAAATAAATTTATAATTTATTGTGGAAAAGAGTCAATTTGTCTGAAATTTGATTTAAAATTCCGGTTTTGTCTGGTTATTCCCTCTTAACGCAATGTAAACAATATACCTCAAACTTGCTTATCCTTAATTTGCATAAAAATGTAAAAGTTATTACTAAAATTATTTGAACATTTCTTGGTTCGGAAAATTCTGAAACCCAGGAGACGCTGGGAAAGTATACTTTAGAGAAATCACATTACAATTCTTCTTCCGCGTCGGTTAGTTTTCAGCCAACCAAGTTTCCGCGATCTATTTTTAAAATTCTCCGAGGATTGTATTTCGTTTTCATTTTTTCCTCAAATTCGATTTTAAATTTCTAGCGCGACCAAATGCTCGTACCGTAGATTAGTTAGAATACCTTCAACTTCTTTACCTTACCTACTTTGGACACGTTGCTCGTCAAATTGAGGACTGAAGAAACTCATAGTCGCTGTAAGTAAGTATGCAAAGATGATATATGGCCGTACAACCAAAGTCGGTATACCTATAACTGAAGACGTCTTGAGTCAAAATCCGCTGTAAAAATATTTTTTACTAAAAATAATTTCGACTCTCCGAAGATGCGGCAATAACAAAATTCGACGTACTTATACGTGCAGTCGGCTTAGTAAAAAACCACTCCTGACAGGTGACTAGATCTGAACAGTCAGGTACATTTTGCACATCTCCTTCCCCTCGCCACTACCTTGAGCATCACACCATACCAAAATTAGGAATGCCGTAGTCTCACTGGCTCCAGACGGGAGCAGTTGCGACTCTTGTGAGGTATTCATATAAAAAAAAATTAAAAAATATCTGAGATGGTCAAATTCCAAGATTGGGTGCACGAAGAACTCCAACAACTTACTTCTAAAGCAGTTCCAAATTAGTTTCTGTTTTCAAAATAAATGCACTCGAATTAATTTTCACTATTTTTCTTGCCAGTGTTCCAAATTTCAAATACTTTTCCAGCAAGGTGTTGGTTAGGTGGAGGTAGGAACTGAATTAATGACAACCCGGTAGAACCTAAGCATACACTCGTTTCAGTACCAAACGTTTCAGTACCAAACTTTATTTACACATTTGACAAAGCAATCCGTAAAAGTCGAAAAGTATTATGATGTCATAAAGTAAATTAGCTGAAATGCTGGATGATCCTTCGCTTTGATATTTAATTGCTTAGCATCGATTGGTGAAACCGCCCACGATCAGTTTGTCAACATAACAACATTATTTCATCCCCAAGGAACGACAAGTACCTAGTGGCTATTTATAAGTTCATCTGAAAATACCCATAGAGCCCCAACCTTCATAAATGCCTCCCTACCGAGAGATACAAGGTCATATTCGTGCCAACCTCCCCCCTTCCCAACTCCATCCCTTCCCCCTAGGAAAGTGTGTCAGTGTGTCAATCAGTCGATACACAATACAACATTACTAGTATTAACACCTAATTAGAGCGCGGCCTCTGGAGTTTGAATTGTGTCGGAACCATTGGAACAATGTTGCCATGTGCATTGTTTTTACATTAACTCCACATAGGAGGACCTGACGAAAATAATTTCTACATGTAGCAAACACTTTGTGGGAATACATAATTATAATAAACACAATAATATAGCTTTGTTTAATTCCACTTTATTATTTCCTTACCCAACCGGTTTCGGTTTGAAAGAATTCGCCACCCACCTAATTAATAGATGAAGATCACTCATTTAATAAATCTTTCGGGATAGATATTTTACATAGAAATGGGATAGGTCAACGCCTTAAAAGTCTTGAAGCCCTTGAAATAAAAAAGTCATTAAAAATAAATAAAACTAATTTACTTAATAAACAATTAGATTTGTCGAACAGCCCCATTTTTTAAATATTTCCACTACCCCCGCCCACTTTCACCCCTCCCCCGTAGCCACCTCCCCCTCCCCTCCCCCCCTAAGTTGAAGTTCTTTCTCCCTCTTCTAATTTTCTATTAAATACCATGTTTTATCTGTATTGTGTTTGATATATTTTTATTCATCCCTGATGAAGGTTCAGGTCAAACCGAAACCGGTTGGATAAGGAAATAATAAAGTGGAATTCAACAAAGTTATATTGTTGTTTTTGTTTTTGGGGTGTTATGCCGTGTTTCGCTAACTCCTTCTTTAGCCAACGTTTCGGACAGCGTTACAGTGTCCATCATCAGGGCAGATGAGCAAATGATATTTGTGAGAGTGTTTACTTATGAGTGTCGAAGCGATACCGTGCTGCCAGCTCCATTTCTCTACGAGCTGGTGTTAGAAAAAATTCAGCATGGTTTTTTTGCGTTTAGCTTTGGTGTAGCCGTCAATTACTGGATACCAAGAACTATTGAGTTTAGCTCCGTCGTCTCTGTTAATATTGATGGGGTTTTTATGGATTTCAATTGCCTCCGTAATTAGGCGTGCTCTGTAAGTTTTGGGTCTTCCCAGGACTTCAGGAACAAATCCAAAGTAATGGCCGGTTTCGATTAAGTGCTCGGCGATTGCCGATTTGTCAGGGTGGCCAAGTTTACAAGCACGAAAGTGTTCCGAAATCCTTTTGGAGATCGTCCGCTCTGTCTGGCCTACATAGACCTTGTCACATCCGGAACAGCTGAGTTTATATACTCCATCTGTTTCCAGAGGAAACTTAGTCTTTGCCGACCTCAGTAGGTCTTGGATTTTAGTTGTGGTTCCGAAGACCGTCTTGATGTTCTCTTTTCTCAACAGCCTGGCAATTCTGTCTGTTACATTATGGACGTAAGGCAGGAAAGCGAAGCCTTTTGACTCTTGTTCACCCCTGTCTTCGTTTCGTGCTGATTTGGCAAATCGGCAATCGCCGAGCACTTAATCGAAACCGGCCATTACTTTGGATTTGTTCCTGAAGTCCTGGGAAGACAACTGAGTACATTTTTTGGGCGCGCGTTTGGAGTGTTTCCCGACTATACACCGGTGCCGAGGGGATCAATTACGCTAATTCCTCGGAGCATCTTCCATTGAAATACTGATAGAACAAGAATAGTATTCCTACCCTTCGCCTGTGCTCTAAAAATTGCAATCCGTTTGTTAAGAGTGAGAATCTATCATACGGACCGCTCGTTTCTGCACAGAGTCGAGGTTTTTTTCAGATATTTTGGAGCTCCAGACCAGAGGTGACTGCCAAATTCAACCGTAGGGCGCACTTGCGATTTGTAAAAGGTTAGCGATTGTGTACTATTAAAGTGTCTGCGAACCCTGTACAGTACGCCCAGTTTTTGAGAGGTTAATTTAACTCTGGCTTCTATGAAGCCCACATACCTGAGCTGGTCACTTAGAGTTACACCAAGCATATCAATGGAGGGCCGTTCGGAAGATTGCTTTCGTTGAAAGAGACTAGATGTGTTTTGCTTTTACCATTTTTTATGGTTTTTTTGGGTCATTCCTACCTCGATGGTTTTTTACCGGTCAACAAAAGTGTGTCATTTTGAGTGTGATACTTTTTTTTGCAACGGTCCATTGGGAAATCCTGAAATCATGAATGTAGTTCTTTAACATCATCACGGGCTCACAATGTCTTTTTATCTAATTTAACTTTGTCAATAAGTAATATTAAAATATTAATAAAAATACAATAATATACAAGTCATGTAGGTAACTTTAATTAAGTACCTACAATAGCTACTGTAAAATCTACAAAAAATATTAATGAAGTTGTGGGGGATTTTTTCTCCCTCATCGCATCGACCTTCAAAAACCTATTTATAAAAAAAATTATTTGTATTCTAATAAGTAACCACTTCTAATGAAACTTGATAACAGTAAAAAAAAAATTTAAAGGAAAAACTAAATTTGTACGGTTTTTTTTTTCAAAAATATTATTTTTTCCTTTTATTCAAAGGAAAATTATAAAACGATTGTTTTTAATAAAACATTATAGATTCTTTACTTTAGAAAAACATTGTTTTTTACATAGGTTTTTATCCTTCAAAACATTAAAAAATGTTGTTTTTTATCCCTGAAACATGGTTTTTCATTTTTGGTACATGGCAACACTGCATTAGAGTTTTGAAGTATGAGAGAATGCTATGTGCGAACATGTGTTTAAGATAATGTAGTGCTAGGACATAGACCTAGGATTATTATACAAACCGGTTTCGCATACTTATTGACTTGATTATAATATCCCTATAATTATAAAACTGCCGTCACCGAAGACATGGACCCGAAAAAATTATCTTATAGGGAAGTTTTAAGACAACTTTATGGATTATATTAAGTGTATTAAGACAACTTAGTGGTTTATATTAAGTATTTTAAGACATATTAATGATTTATATTAATTTTTTTAAGAAAACTTTATGGTAAGTTTTATGTTAAGTGTTTTAAGACATCTTTATGATTTATATTAAGTGTTTTGACCAAAATATGTTTTTTTTCTGAATTTGATCTAACATTTTCAAATTTATCTACTTATGAAAAGAGGAGTGTCTGTGGCGGGCGGCCGCGTGGTGGACACCGGGCGAGCGGCGTTGATTTGATTTTTATACAAAGCTACAGTTTTACTCCAACATTGATGTAAATAAGAGAGAAAGAGAGAGATTTACAAAAACTACCTCATCTCTTTCCCGTCCCCTAAAGCTAATTTGTATACTTATCGATCAAATTTTGCACACTTGACGTTCAAAATAAAAGGGAAAATACCGTCTACATCTGAACTGAGTAATCTGATTTCGAAAAATTCTGCGTAAAGCCCGGGCAACGTCGGGGACTTTAGCTAGCATCTAAATCTTAATATATAAAATGAATGTTTCTTTGTTTGTCCCTTATGCGTCCCCTAAATCATAATCAGATTGCAATGAAATTTTGATGATTTGTTACATGCACACCCGCGAAGGTTTCTATTTATGCTGGTGAGCTCTGGCGTTATGAAATGTGTATACACTTTTTGCAAAAGATGTATTTCATATATGTTGAAGGCAGGGAAAGGAAGGGGACACTGGGATGGAGGGAGGGGAACGTAGGAGTGAGGGGAGGGAAAAACGGGAAAGGACACGCAAAGAGAAACAATTTCTTTCAAGTGGTATTGCAACGCATGCCGGTAATTCGCTTGTTCTGAATTTAAAAAAATCTATTGCTTAGAATGGGTCCCCAGTTCAAATAAATCGAATAGTCTTATATAAACTGACGACATCATTGTTCATTCAAATCGGTTGTTACATATAAACTTTACTTCCAACAATTTTTTTTTTTTTTTAGTGCACAAGAGAACCAACTGCCCAGAGATATTGGGATTATGGCATCCCCAATAGGGCATTTTGTGAGTTTGTGAAGGTGAATGTGAAAGTGAAGGTTAGGAAGGCGATAGGAAGATGAAGTTAGAGAAATACCTGGTTATTCAGATCTAGACACCACTCATAGTTCAAGTACAGCGTTTCGGTTCAGAATTATTGTATTTCACCAGGGAACGAATGACGCTTATACTGGAATGAATGAAAGAAAATTGATAAATGCCTTTGAATAATCATTTTTAAGAATTCGATTAATAAAATCAGTGTGCATCACATCTGCCCCGATATAGGGCTTTCCCAAACGTTGGCTGAAGAAGGAGGAAGCGCAACACGGTATAATAACCCGAAAAATTATCATCGTAATTAGTATTTGTCCGTAATAATTCCCATTCCCATCAAATTTTTAATGTCGTTTTTTAATGCGATTTAATTTTTTCTTAATAATATTTATATTTAGCCGTTCTTGAAAAATACAATTTTAAGAAGCTTTCATACAAAAATATACGTTTTCCTAATTATGCGAAAATCTGTCAAAAGCTCGCCAAATTCTTTGAAGTAGGTACTAATTACTTCTTAGTTCTAATCAAATGTGACATAATATTTTAAGAGCCATATTCTGTTAAAATTTCTAATTTAATTTATATTTCAAAGAGGACCATGAAATTGACGTACTTTTTTAAGGATAGGATGTTTCAAAAAATGTTAGCGATTCATTAAATATTTCAAGTTAATTTTCACGTCCTGTGAAAGTTCTGTTATTATTTCAGAATTTTTTATTTTTAATGAAGCAACTGGCCTTCTTTTTCTTCTTCTTCAATGGCGCTACAGCCCATTACGAGCTTTGGCCTCCTTCAGGATAAGCCTTCACCGCCCTCTGTCCTCGGCGTCGTCTTCCAATCTGTAACATGGAGTAGTCCTTTTGCATCCTTCCTGACATCATCCTCCCATCTCAGCCTAGGTCTGCCCGCCTTTCGTTTACCTCCCGGGTGTCCTGTTAGAATTTTCTTTGGTACTCGTGTGCTTGGCATTCGGTGCACATGGCCGGCCCATCTTAGTTTTTGGAGCCTTAAATGGGTAGAGTCTGGGAGCTTGGTAGATGTCATAGAGTTCATTATTGTGGCGGATTCTCCATGCTTCTCCCTCTCGCACCGCTCCTAGGATTCAAAGGTGTCTAGCTGTCCCGCAGACTTTACTGTCAGTGTTCCCGCCTCACATTCATAGGACAAGACCGTTCTAATAATTGTTTTATGTAAGGTTATTTTGGTTTTCCTATGGACGTTTCGGGATTTGAACACTGGCAGCAACGCGAAGTATGTGTTGTTAGCGGCTGTGATGCGCTTTCTTACTTCTACTGGCCTATTTTTTTTTTTTTTTACTAAAAAAAGGCAAACATTCCCGGGTTACGAATAACCCAACAATGTTTGAAAATCGCCTACTATAATGATATAATTTATTTATTTATTAACGCCCTTTTTAGGGACTTTCACATATGGATAGTAAAAATTATGCATTATTTATTGTTCATAACTGAACTGCCTCAGTAGCAATACTTTGTATCCGTTTATTGACAAATTGAAGATGTCCACTTAACTGGTACAATTATTTCCCTCTATTAGTATTCTAGGCAAAGATGAATACATATGGTAGTTAGTCCCCAGAATTTCTGCACTGAAATAAATCCCGACTTCTAGTATTACGTAATCTAGTGGAATCCGAAAGCTAATCAATGCATGTCGTAATAACAGAACTTGAATGGTAATTACACAGAACATAAAAATTAACTTCAAATATTTAAGGAATTGTTCAAATTTTTTTAAACAACCCTAAGGCCACGTCCGCATAGGCAGGTGGCTTGCTTAGCGCCTAGTGCCTAGTGGCTTGCACCCTGGCTCCTCGCTAGGATACACGGTGGCCGCACTGTAGGTGGTTTGCCTGGTGGGTCGCTAGGTGCCTTGCTCATTTGCTTGTCGGCACGTCGCTAGGCGACTCGCTAGGCGGCTCGCTAGGCGACTCGCTAGGCGACTCTCTAGGCGCTAAGTAAGCCACCTGCCTATGCGGACGTGGCCTAAGAATTCTGGCAATTTGATAACCTCCGTAGTCAAGCAGTCAATATTTCAATTACAAATCCAGAGATTACGATTCGAATTCCGGCGTGCGCAAATTAATTTTATATGACATATTTGTGTTATTTTAAAATTAATAATTTAAAATAATATATAGTGTATTTGCGGCACATTCCAGAGTGGAAGATGCTTTCAGTACCATTCAGAATGGTAACGTTGTCTAAAATGGCTTTAGCCGTATTTGATGACCAGATCTAAAGAGATACTTCCCCACCTTCTTCTTAACCATTTCATTCCCCTCCCCACTACCTTCAGCCTCACAACGTACCCCATTTAAGGATACCATAGGACTGGCTCTAGATGACTGCATTCGTATAAAAAAATAAAAAAATGTTTTATCGTGCATTCATTTTACTATGTATTTATCTTGTAAATTACTTTTTGATTCAAAAACACAATAAAAATTTAAAAAATAAATACATGTAGATTGAAAGATTCAAAAAAGGCTAATAATTTTAAATATATCCCCTTTTTGGAAAGCCATGGTTTATTCTATTACTAGCTTTTACCAGCGGCTTCGCTCGCGTGGTATTAGGTGGAGATGCCACTGATTAATTCACTCACTTACTTACTCACTCATTCACTCACTCACTCACTCACTCACTTACTCACTCACTCACTCACTCACTCACTCACTCACTCACTCACTCACTCACTCTCCGCGAACCCCACTTTCCCCTGCCTATCCTCCCTGCCGCCAAAATATATGAAATTTCATAACGCCTGAGCTTACCACTATATATAGCTTATGTTACTCGCTAATAACGTAGCTTTCTATTGGTGAAAGAATTTTTACAATAGGTGTAGTGGTTTAGGCGTGAAAGCGTAACAAACAAATACACGCACTTTCGCATTTACATAATATTTGTATAATATTATTATGGTAGACATTTGAATATTGGTAGACCTGCCCTAAGTGATAAGCGTATTATTTCCCCCTCCTCATACCTTGCGAGTGGCCTCGAGCGAATCTAGAAGATGTGACGTCATCATTCTTGTGCGATCCAGCGTCGAGCTCTCATGTGTAACACTTTACGAAATAACACGGCAAAATGGTGGCTTATTCTATGAAAAAATGAAAAAGAGAATAAACCCAATTGTCGTATTACATTCCATAGGTGAGCATTATTTTACTTTATTTTAAGCTTATTCAGATCACACACTATGATCAGTTTTAGTAACAAATCCATATGTAGGCGTTTCTCATGAGCTCAACACTGTTTACTAGGGTAAGTAAATTATAAATGGCACAAAATATTCGACTCTGAAAACAGGCAAACTTTACTTTGCTGTATTTGGACTTCGCAAATTTGTTCATAACGTGGCGAGCAATTCGCGCTCCCATGTAAAAGGTCTATTCATTCAAAAGCAAATTTTACTTTTAAGAACTAAATGGTAATATTATAATGCGAGATGCCTATATACTGGCAGATTGTTTTATTCACGAATCACATATCATCACAGTCATCTTCCCCCCTTCGCGTCCCGCTATAGTTGGTTTGTACCCCTCTCTCATCTGTTATCGTCTACTAATATCATATGTCTGTGATTAGTATAGATTTATCCCGATATACTTGTTGGCCACCCCTGATTTACTTAATACACTACATCCAAAAGGTTCAATTTCAAATTGTCCATGCATGAAAAAAGTGTTAAATCCATTAAAACCGTGAAAATCCACGTACGAACAAATCCGAAACATACTCTCTAAAAATGTTTACGTATAATGCAAGGGTAGTTGGTGTGGTCACTGTTGCCGTGGTGACGTCACTGGTGCCTACCTGGTACCTACCCTGCCGATGATTTAATGTGATCATCCCCTGCTCACGCGGTCTACTGCTCTAATTCCACAGTACAATTTTTGGACCTCCCTTTCAGGAGGCGGAATGAAAACAAATAAAAATATCTAATATTATTTTTTGGAAGAAAGCAGTAACTTTGTGGTTTGACATATTATAAATTGAAATAACACAATAATTTTGTTTGTAACCACGATGTATTTAATTTTTCTACTACCGACCGGTTTCGCTTTACATAAGCATCTTCACGGTATAAAAATTAAACTGATCAAAAATATACATTGTGTGAGCTTATATACATATAGAAAAGGACATAATATAAGGATAGAGTCAGAGGGTAAAATCAACATCTTATGATGGAGAGAAAGAGAAGGGGGTTTCTAATGGTTCGCGCCCTGGTTGACACGATTGCAACCCTCCTCGTAATAAAAATTAAAAAAAATCATTCTTAATCCAAACAAATGTCGCTATAGCATGAACCTCAGACAAATAAAAAAAAAAAATTTTTTGCATTATGGCGGCTGTCTGAAATAAAAATACATTTTATTACCAGTTTTTTTTACTTCTCCGAATTTTTTAAAAATAGTAAAAATTGAATTTTTTTATGGTTTTGGTTCATGCGATAAAGTAATGTATAGAAAAGACTCACACTAAATTTCAAGTAAATTGGTTCAGTTGAACTTGAGATCAACGTGGCAACCGTCTCGAAAAAAAGAGTTTTGAGAAACACGCTTTTAAAGTTTTGCTCTATTTGGATTTTAGTTAGATTCCGTCTAAATCAGTCAAACTAAAATCGTTGTAACTGTTGAAATAATTCAAATTTTGAAAAATATTTTTGAGGAGATATTGTTGAATGTTGAAACTATCGAAATATGAAGAATTTTTCTAGGCTAGAATACTCCCTTAAATTTGTCAGCTTCATAAATATTTGTGCATATTTTAATATATTTGAACTCAAAACTGAAAGTTCTGTTGTAAATCTATGCTTCGTGCAGGTCATATAATTCAATTTGAACTGTTAAACGAAAGCATGTTAAATTCAGCTAATTTCATGAAAACTGTTTCTGTTTTAATTTTAATAAATGTCGCCTGAATATAGGCAATTTTGATAGCATTATATACAAAATCAAATCACCGCAGAATTTTTGCAAGCTTCATTCAAATTTAAACGTTACATTTTTCAGTAATAGCATCTAGTTTTTTTTCAACACATTGTAACAGTTCTAAAAACATGATATTGTTGTAAAAAAAACGCTATCGTGACATTATATATTAAGTCCTTTATAAAGCTGCCCACACATGTTATATCGAATAATGCTATCGTGAAAACGTAAATAATACCTTATCAGGCACGATGATAATGGCATGAAATTACACTGCTGCACTCAGACAATAAGTACCTAACAACCTTACAAATAGGGATTGCAATATTTGTGTCGATTTTTATTTTAAATGTGTAGGTACCTTCATGATATGAGGGTATCTACTGGTTTTTCAAGATTTTAAAATTAATTATGGAAAACTACATGCAAATTGTTTATTCAAATTAATTAAATTATTATAATTTATTCAATTAATAATTATTGAGCGGTAAGGCTCTCGACTAGCAATCTGAAGGTCTCGGGATCGAATCCCGGTGTAGCAAATAAATTTTATTTGATTAATTTGTGTTGTTTCACAATTAATTCATTTAAAATAATGTATAGTATATTTGCGGCACGTTTCGGAGTGGAAAATACTCAGTGTCCCCTTGGTGTAAGACCACCATTCAGAATTGAAAAGTTGCTTCAAATGGCTTAAGCTGTGTTTGGTGACCAGATCTGAATAGCCATTCTTCCCCATCTCTTTCCTCTTTCACTATCTCCTTCCACTTTCCTCTCATTCCCCATCTTCCTCTAGCCACTACCTTCAGCCTCACAACATACCTCAATTGGGAAAGCCATAGTCTCACTGGCTCCGAACGGGAGCATTTGGGAATCTTGTACGGTATTCATATAAAAAAAATTTTAAAAATACTACAGGTAGGTAATATACATTTTTTTAAAGAAAAACAAACATTCCCGAGCTACGAACAACCTAACAATATTTGAAAATCTCCTACTACGACCACAGAAAGCTAAAAATGTTGCTTGTATCGTGATGGACTTAGCCAGCCAAGGAATCGAACACGCGACGCCCAGGTGGAACCCAAACGCAATGCAACGCAACGCAACGCAACTAATCCACTGACCGGACAAACCTATATTAAGGGACTTTGTTGCATAAATTTAAATAATTTTACTTTTGTCAGGTATGTTTTTAGGTTTTCACGGCCAAAAAGTATTTTTGTAATTGTTTTTGGGGTGTTATGCCGTGTTTCGCTAACTCCTTCTTTAGCCAACGTTTCGGACAGCGTTACAGTGTCCATCATCATCTCAGGCTCATCTGCCCTGATGATGGACACTGTAACGCTGTCCGAAACGTTGGCTAAAGAAGGAGTTAGCGAAACACGGCATAACACTTCAAAAACAATTACAAAAATTTTACTTTTGTACAAGCAATCTTTGTAATTAAGAGCATTGTGTTATATTTATCAAAGACGTCTTGAGGTAAATCATTCACCTTAATCCTGTGTCATTTTTGAGAATTTTGTGTGGGTTTTTTAAAAAATAAAAGAGAGATATGTTTAATGTTATAGGAGGGAGGATACATAAAAGCCGATAAAACCGTTCCAGAGCACATAAAAAAGAGTCGTTAACAATATGTCCTCGTAAGAAAAATATCAACCGCCCATAAACGCGTTTGGCATGTCTGTGGGCTGTGCACTTTTTTAAAACTTTAATTTTAACATTTTTTCTAAAACTGATCAATTTCCCAGAGTTACAGTTAAATATGAGAAAATAATTATAACATTAGTTTTTATTTTAACCTTCAAAAAGACTAAGACAATCTCTTGGTTAATAATAATAAATTTACTCTGAGAAAGTGGTGGGTGTATTGTTTTATCTTAAAACTATATTACATACATATGCGAAAACCATAATACTGATCACACAACAAATCTGTTTACCTAAGACAACAATTCTTTATCCAAATTAATAAATCATGTATAATAAAAACTTTTCAAAATCGGGATTTCCATCCCTAAGGTCCCAGCATATTGTCACGGAACACGCAGAGCGCAACAGGTCGTATTCAGCGCAACAGCGTGCATATTACGGAAACGGAATTTTCATTTGAAAATGCAGTAATAATAAAAAATGGAGACTCACTTTGCACGGAGAGAAAGCTGCCTGTCGTTTGGGCACACATATTTATTCGGCGATCCATTGTAACCCATCATAGTTGTTCGATTGTTTCACTGGAAAACAGGTAATTATAGCCTTTAAAGATACGAGCGAGATGTTGACGCGCCGGTGGACAGAATTATACTGAAGTAGATGAACGGCGCGCTTATTTTGACGGTGTTAGTTTCAAATACCAATGACGTTGTTTGTTAGTGTGTGTTTAGCTACAGTGTCCAATTTCCACTCCCCTCTGAATTTCCTTACCCCGCCTTCTGGGATCCTGGTCGATATTCTCTCGGATTTTCGCAGTTTTCGCGTAGAAATAAACAGGCAAAATGTCAAACATTGTTTTTCGTATTAATTTGGGCGGTTTATTGGGTTGTTTTATGGCGGGCTTGAGTGGGTATTTTCTAGTAGTTTTGTTTGCTTTTGGGTAAGTACCGTGTGATCGGATGATTTCAGGAAAACGACTTCCTTTTAAAACTAAATTAAAAACGGCTAACACTTTTTTATTGTTTATTTTTAAAAACATTCAGAAAATTATTGATTGTTGCTCAGAAAATTTCAACTAGCAATGGTGTCAAAGTTATATCGTGTATAAAGTTGGGTTTTAATATTTATTGACGCTGAAACTTTGAGCTTTCAATAATGAACCATTTTTTTATGAGTGAATTATTTTATTTGGTGGATCCGTGAAAAATCATGCGATATTAAATTATTGTTGGATTTGTGAATATTGCTGAAATGCTTAAGAGGAATATAAACGCTAGAAATATTTCGATTCTCATGCCTTCAAAATGTAAAATCAAGCGTCTAATTTGCATGACGCAAGTAAACTAAAAAGTGGTTTTTATTTATTTTGTGCATAATTTTACAAGAATGAAAGAAAGTTAGAACATATAAAACCTCAAAAATAGTCTTAGCCATTAATGAGTATTTAAAAAAAATTGTTTCTTATATTCACAGTTAAGTAATGCAAAAACATTCTTTTTAGTGGTTTACGCTTATATTTTTTAGTTATGTAAATAATAATTTTATTGTAATTCCAAAACATAGAAAAGCTAATAACACAGCTTAAGAGAGAGTTACAGAAATGAGAGATCTGGGAATTATTTTGGATGAAAAACTAAGTTTCGCAAATCATATCCATCAAATTGTGAACAAAGGTATGAAAACACTAGGCTTCGTATTACGAACAACTAAACATTTTAATTCCTTACAAGCCATAAAACTAATATACGTATCTCTAGTCAGAAGCCTAATCGAATATAACTCAGTAGTTTGGTCCCCAATCTACAAAATTCACATTAATAACATTGAGCAAATTCAAAAAAAATTTCTGCGTTTTATCAATTTTAAATTAAATATCCCATTAGAAGACTTGAAATACGATTACTTATTAAATATTCTAAAAATACATACATTAGAAGACAGACGTAAAATAAACGACTTAACATTTTTATTCAAAATACTTAACTCTAAATTCGACTGTTGTGAACTCTTGCAACTCATTAACTTACGAATACCCACAGTAACAACACGACAAAATACAATATTCTATAGCAGCACTCATAAGCGTAACTACATTGCCCACTCTCCGATACAACGACTTCACACCATGGGGAATAAATACTTGGGTGATGTTGACATTTTCAATATTAACTTGGCGAGTTTTGTGGATCATCTAAAAAATTTATTTCAACACTATCACTAAACACATCTTGTAAACCAATAAAATAGCTGTATTTCTCTGTTTATGATTATGTGTTTGTATGACTTGTTGTATGATTTTTATCTAATGTAGTTTTATTTGTATTATTTCCTTAGTTTTCAAAAGTATCTGTCAAATTAAAATTACACTACTCTAAATCATGTAAAAGCCCTCTGGGCGTCAAATAAATAAATAAAAATAAATAAAAAGCTTCAATTTATCTGTAGCACATTTTTTTATGTTCGTAATGTTAACCGATTTGTCGTAAATATTAATCTAAATTGAATTTCACTTAAAACTTCATCTTAATGTAAGTTTTGTACAAAAATCACGTCAGAACAAGAATAATTGCTGTAAAGGATCAAGAAAAAATATTTGCTGAAATGACTCTTTATTTAATATCAGCATTTTTCCTGAATTTTTTTCATGATTAGAAGTTTCATCAAAATGTTTTGATTTCTTGCGAGCCCCTTAAGGAAACATTGTGTATTGTTAGAGTTAATTTATTTATACTGGGTTTTTAAAGATGTTCTCAATTACGTGAGAACGATCCCTTAAAATTCAGTTAATACAGAAATACAATTTGTCAAATTGCAATACTTAAAATATAACTCGTGGCGGACATGTAATGCTGTGTAGCCTACATTTTTGTAAAATTTAAAAAGGCATAAAAGTGAAAAAAATATTTTTCATTGTAATATGGATACCCATTGATCTCAAAACTAGAATTGCATATAGGTATATTATTATTATGCCTTTGCAATTTTGTGTTTTCATAATGAAGAATAACAATATTGTAATACAATATAAAGCACAGTTTCGAAATTGCTCACATTTATTTAATACCTGCTCAAGTACCTAGCGTTCGGCCCGGGCTTTGGATCATGTCTCTAATTTTAGATTTGAATATATTAAGCTAATTCAAATGTAAAAGTAGTGAAACTAAACTCAACATTAGTAATTCTCCCTTTCTACCTACTGTTAAATTCAAATTTATGTTAAACTAGTTTTGATCCGCGGCTTCGTTCGCATGGTATTAGGTGAAAATCCCATTGATTCATTCTGTCACGCTTTCATTCAATGATTCATTCATGCACTGATTCACTAACTCTATCACTCACAAATTCACTCACTTGTTCACACAATATTTCAAACACTCTCTCACTTCTTTACTCACTCACTCATTCACTTCTTCACTCACTCACAAACTCTCGCACATACTCACTCACTTACTCACTCATTGACTCATTCACAAACTCACTCACACACTCACTCACACACTTACTCACTCACACACTCGCTAACACATTCACTCACACTCAATTACTCACTCACTCACTCACTCACTCACCCACTATCTCACTCACACACTCACTCACACATTCCTTTACACACTCCTCCCCACACTCACTAACACACTCAATCACTCACTCACCCTCTCACTTACTCACGCACTCACTCACTCACACGCTCACTCACTCACACAATCACTCACTCCTTAACACACTCACTCACTCACAAACTCACTCACGTACTCCTTCACACACTCACTCACACTCATATACTCATGCACCCACTCACCCAAACACATTTTCACACACTCAACCACTCACTCACACTCTCTCACACACTCACTCACTCACTCACTCACTTCACACACTCACTCACTCACACGCTCACTCAGTCACTCACTCACTCACTCACTCACCCACTGACTTACACACTCCTTCAAACACGAACCGTGGCAACGAACGTTTGGCGACCGCCCACACAGCCAGAGCATCAATGGACCTTATTCGCCCTCTCTTCCCTGGTCGCCTTATTTCCAGGTTTGGCGATGTTCATCGCCTCCTTGGTCCCCAGATTTATCCATATGCGATTTTTTCTTATGGGGACACCTCAAGGCTAGATTATAAAAGAACAAGCCCAGAACTCTGGACGAATTGAAGGACGCAATTCGCGTGGAAGTCGCCCAAGTTGAGAGAGCGATGTTGGAGAGAGTCTACGCGAACTTCCAAGAACGCCTCCAGCACTGCATCAACGATTTCGGCCACCACATGCCTGATGTGATTTTCCACACTTGACTGTCTCAAATGCTATTTCCGTGCGAACCTGATTCCATCAATAAATTTGTTTTTGAATAAAAATTAACTATTTTATGATTTTTTTAAAACCGTCCGTCCTCTCTGCCGCACCCTGTATCTTCCGGCCTGCAGAAATAACTTGCCAGTGGTCATGCCGGTCGGGAGAGCAATTTTACTGTTAACAGAATTTTTACAATTAACAGAATTAATTCGGATATGGACATATTATTATTATTATCGACTAGAGTATAACTCTACGTTACGGACTCCATTTTACAATATTCATACCGACAGCATTGAAAAGATTCAACGTAAGTTCCTGAGGTTTATAAACTATAAATTGCATATTCCTGTACAAAATATTGATTATAATTACCCACTGGATAAAATGTCCTAACAAACTTTCAGAAAGAAGAATTAACACAGATTTTAATATTATTACATAAAATACTGCATTACAAAATTGACTGTTCTCAATTACTTCAATTAATCAACATCCACATTCCCAAAAGATCTTGCCGACATTTACTACCCCTTTACTTTAACAATACCAGGACACTCTCTTACCAAAATTCCCCGATTCCGAGACTTCACCATCTCGGAAATAAAAATTCTGATCTAGGAGATATCACTTTAAGAATAACCAGTATAATCATTGTTTATTCCAATTCTTTTATAAATCTAGACACAAATAGTAGTGGATAATTTCTGCAAATTTTGTTTATATTGAATATCTTTTTATGTTTGACTTCTTATAATTTTTACCAATGTATTTTATTTTGTATTATATGCTACAGTTGTTACATTTTTTTTCATTATATTATATTTCCTTTATTGTTTTAGTTTTAAAGTATTTAAAAGTACTGTAATAACTTATAAACAAAGAATGTAAAAGCCCGTTAAGACGTGTAATAAATAAATAAATAAATATTTAGCGTTAGTGGAGCTGCCTTTAAAAGGCAAGCTCTATTAATGCTTGTATAGTTTGTACGCCTACGTGTTCAATGTGTAATTACAAATGTGTTCTTACAAATGTATTTTAAAAACGCATTTAAATGTAAAATTTTGTAACGTTTTTAAAATAATAAAATTGAATTGATTTGAATTGAATTGTAGCGAATCACTTGGAGTGACCTACAGCAGAGGTATTGGTTATCCAATAAATACTTCCTAATGCGGCGGTACCCATTCCCGCCTCCCAAATTAAGATACTCTGGCCCTAGGATTCCTACCCACCCCTCGTACATTTTTGCTTCCCAGAACTATCTCTCGTTCCTGTATAATCTCGATGGGACAAGACACGATAAGACACTAATATCAATGTAAAGATTTACTTTGTCTCCGTTGTGAAGCTTAAATAATTGTTCTCTCATTATTTTTGCCTGCACGAACACGTTTTGGGTCTAATGAAATTAAATTTAATGATTTTCTGGTATTTTGAGAACATTTAAGATGGGATCCATTTCAAAATTAAATTGTTCATTACTTGAATAATAATTGGAGTTATTAAGTTAATGTTCATGTTAAATTATAACCTAAGATTACACATGTGGATATTATTAGAAAGGGTGTCACGGCCGATGCCACGACACGAGAATGTATGAACTGTAAATCCTTTTTGTTGATGACTAAAGACCATGGATTGTGTTTTGAAATTTGATCGTAGGAAAATAGGTTATGAAAGGAAGTCTCTTACCTTTTGACGGCTTCTTATGGCGCTTCAGGATCGATCCTGGCTTCCCAATATATCGGCACAACACCAGGTTTTAAGCAACGACACTTTGATTTAATAAAAAATGAAATTTTGTTATTATTTGCGATATTTCGAACGAGCGAGTTGTGACCCATGTCACTATCAAATTGCAACTATACAAGTCGGTAATGTAAACTTGGGTGGCAATATTGTTCAATTTTTCACATGTAGGTAGGAACATCTTCTTCTTTTCCTGGTAGAGACTTTGAGGAAAGGAGGAAGAGAAAGGAATACATGATTGAAGGACTTGGGGAATATGGATTAAGTTTTTTTTTAAAACTGTTTCAGAACCAAACAAAGGGACTATTTTAAGAAAACATTTTATTCGTTGACTGAGCTTAACGAATTCCTGTTGTAACTCAACCGTTTTGCATTTCATTGGTCTGTAAATCTGTTTGCGTGTTCCGTTCCCGTTTTCAACTGCTGCATCAACTTTATTATTCGAGCAGGCTTAATAGGTGGCTAACTTTGCAATTTGGGAGGCGAAAATGGGTACCGCCGCCCCGGGAACCTTTATTGGATAACCAACATCTCTGCCATAGGTCAGCCCAAGTGGTTCGCTACGTTTGGTGATTTAGCAGGGGTGCTCGGGTTCATGGGGTGAGGTTCATGTCTAGGTCTTGGAGGCGGATGACCAGGACACACTGAACCCCAGATTCCTACCTACCCCTTAAACCCTTTTCCTTCCCAGAACTCTCCTCCCCTTCCTTTCCTTTAAAAAACCCTCCACACACCATCCCCAAAGATGACATAGGCTCTAAGGGAAATTATTTTCCTCAAGGCCTCCTGTGTGGAGCGCATGTAAAAACTTTGAATTGGCGGCTAACTTTGACCAGGTGAGTAATTTTGAATAGTTGGCTAACTTTGAATGGGTGACTAACATTGACCAGGTGGCTAACATTGAATAAGTGGCTAATTTTAAATAGGTGGCTTACGAGTACTTTAACTAGGTACGAGTTGTTTCTTAGAATTTGAACACACTTCGAATTTCAATCTTAAAATTCAAGTTCTGTGAAAGTTCCAATAAAATTATGTTTTTTTTTATTTTCATCGTGTTTCACTGTGACAGACTACGGTTTCCCCAATTGGGGTACTTTTTGAGTCTCAAGGTGGTGGGGAGGAAAAGGGGATGGAAAGAGGAACTTGAGAAAGTACTCACCAACTATGGCAACGTTTGATTGTGAATGGTGTTTTTTCCCCAGGATGATACTGAAAGTATCTACCACTCCAAAACATGCCACAAATATACTGTATTTTAAACAAATAATTTGAGCAATAACACAAATTAATCAAATAAAATTTACTGGCGCACGCTAGGATTTTAAACCGTGACTTCCGGATTCATAGCCAAGGATCAAGCATGGAGGCTGAAATATATACCTTAACACTTTGGACGGGTTGTTAAAAAAATTCATCAAACATTTTCAGTTAATTTTCACGTTCTGTGTAAGTTTTATTCAAGTTCTGTTAATATATCATTACAGGCCAGTTTGTTTCACAAATCGGAAATAATCACAAAACTTGAACAGAGCGCGAAAATTAACGTGAAAATTATTGAACTATTTGATGATTTGTTCAAATTTTTTAAAACAACTCATCCTTAGTTTTTCTTTCTTACATTATGAGTGCTGCACAAGATCCCCAACCATTAGATTCGATTTCGGAGGCCGGTATGGGTACCGCCGACCCGGGAACCATTTGTTGGATAACACATTAACCCTCAAATTCCTACCCACCCCTTATACCTTTTTGTTCTTTCCAGATTTTCCTCTCCTTTTTTTCCCTAAAAAGACCCTCAACCATCCCTAAAGATAATATAGGTGCTGAGGGATCTTTACCACAGCGTCTCCTGTGTAGAGCTATTGTAAAAAATCGGTCCGGAACTAGTGGGACTACACAACAACATCCCCACAATTGTTGTATATTATCAGACGGTAGGGATGAGGAGGAGAAAGAGATAGGAAGGTCGGAAAGTGCCTGGCTATTCAGATCTGGTCACAAAACACGACGTTTAGATCGCGATCTTTCACCAGGGTGAAACTGAGAGTATTAAGAGAACTACAAAACTATAAAAGAGAAACTTGAGAAATATGCCCTTTTTAAATATTTAATAATTCCTTTATTATTTTTTACATGTTTTCAATTAAGTCCCGTTAAACTGATTGATATCAGTTTGTCAACGGGTTCTTTTGACATTTACTTTGTTTTTTAATTGAGACAGGTTCATAAAATATACACATTATATATACATAAAAACATACTTTTCGAAAAATATTGTTAATTACAAGTACACTGTTTGTAGTTAGTCCTGTATTATGAACATGAACAATTACAATTACACTGTTTGCAGTTAGTCCTGTATTATGAACATGAACAATTACAAGTACACTGTTTGCAGTTAGTCCTGTATTATGAACATGAACAATTACAAGTACACTGTTTGCAGTTAGTCCTGTATTATGAACATGAACAATTACAAGTACATTGTTTGCAGTTTGTCCTGTATTATGAACATGAACCACTAGTTTATTTCAATCAGATTGAGATGTATGCTAGTTTGCAATTTTAAGGCACAATATAGCACTGATACATAGTTATTGCTATATTTAAGAACAGATATTAAATTTACAGAATTGTATAGTACCTAACTATTTTACTCGTACCATCAATGAATTCATTCCGAAGCTTGGAACCGCTTTGATATCATTGAATACCCAAAGAGAAATCGTAAGATATATTATGGTAATGTAATATATTGAGTGTATTCAATTTTTACGATCTAAATCGGTCTGTTTGACATTTGTCATCGATAAGGTTCAAATAAAATATTGGATAAACTCGATTAGAAAAGGGATGATGATGTTACTTTCTTTATTCTTGATCTGAAAGACACCCCACTTTACGCAGAAACAAACTCACTTTGCAAAATGTAAAGATTTATTTTTCTTATGCTTGGATTATATACATACATTTTTTTTAAATATAGATATATAAGTATACAGTGGTGTTAATATAAATTACATATTGGTACAGAAATTATTTAAAATTGCAAACTCACCAAAGAAGAAGCTAGTTCTTGTGCTTGATGAGTTACACTAATTATAACAGAAATAGAATAGCATTATGCAAAAGGTAACTATATAATGGGAACAATATTTAAACTTCTGGATCATCTATCATCTATCTGGAAGATGTACATACATAGGATATGGTTACATACTAAAATATTGTGCACTTTGAGAAATTCGGAAAATCTAAATAAAATAGAGATGAATATAGATTGATAATAAATAAAAAGAAAGAGAAAAACAAGCAATTATTTCATTAATTATTCCTGATGAAGTGTCGCTTCAGTTTGAGTTTCAATTTATTGATGTCTTTGATTTTTTTTTATTTCATTCGGAAGATTGTTGAAATACTTTATTCCTAAATAGATATAATTGTTTTGCATTAGTTTGGTAATAAATTTTGGTATTTTGATGTTGTCTTGATATCTTTTTGATTGGTGGGTTTCAAATTTTTTCATGATATTATCTTTGTAAATTTGGATAATTGCATTTTTCTTGAAGATATTCTCTACTCGCGGCACCGTGAAATCTGCGAAAAGCGTTTCTGTTTCTGTTGTTCATATATTTATTTATGTCATTTTAGGCCTATGCTGGCTTTTACAAGCATGTGATTAATAATTTTGTGGACCAGTAATCATGAAGTAAAATATAATGATCTTATTTAAATTGTAAAGAACCCATTCAGTATTATGTTAACATTGATTATTATTTAAAGTATGTTATTATAGCCTTCTCTTAACTGCTTACTATCTGCAAGCGCAGTGCTTCCTGCACTGTCACTGCGCCACCCCTGATGTAGCGGTAGCAGTGAGAGGTGGGTTCCTTTCGACCCTGATCTCCAGTTCTCTTGTGGTCCTGTCGGCTGGAGTGAGTTACTTAGTCCCCTGGGTTCTTCAGAAGTCTCTTCTCCACTATCCCACCATCTTCATAGGGGTCACGTCTGGCCACTGTGCTGCCAGGGACGGTGTGAAGGGTTTGAAGGGCCAACTTTCCTTCCACTGCTCACTGTCTATCCTCAGGACTGCCTGTGGCTTGCCAGAAGCTCTAGATGCTGCTCTTGTGCTGTGGCTGCCGTGGGAACATGTTTCAATTGCTTTTTCTTTCTAATTTATATTTCTCTTTAAATGCTGTCTCTCCGCTAGCTTCAAGAACGAGAACAAACTGCCTCGGATGAGAACACTTAAAAAAATTTTTTTGGTATGTTTAATTGTATGTTGTGCCGTGTAGGGACAGTCGGGGGCTTTTAGAATCATTTCAAAGTAGCTTCGTTTAAAAAATAAATTTAGAGTCTTGATGTGAGAACCGATAGAGGGACCAATCTGGTCCTTAAAACGGTTCGGGAAAGTGGTGGGTGCCCTCGACTGCTTTCTGGCAGTTGAAAACTTTTTTTATTTTATTTTTACATTAGCTCCATCTACGGCCCTGCGGAATATCCCAGATTCCCAGAACTTCCCCTCCTTTCTTTCCATAAAAGACCCTACACACAGCATCCCCAAAGACGACATAGGCCTTGAGGGAAATTATTTTGGGGCCTCCTGTGTGGAACTCGTGTAAAAAAAATTATTAACCGCAATAAATTCATTGAAAATAATGCATTTGGGTATAATGTATTAGCGGCACGTTCCAGAATAAATGATACTCTACGTTTCGCCCGGTGTAAGACCAACACACGGAATTGAGACGTTGCTTGAAATGGCTTTAGCCATGTTTGGTGACCAGATCTGAATAGCCAGGTGATTCTCCAACATCCTATTCTGCATTTCCTTTACCTTCAGTATTACCTTCAGTCTCACAACTGGGGTTATAATTGGGGATGCCAAAGTCTCACTTACTCCAGACAGGAAAAGTTGAGACTCCCGTAAAGAAAGTCAAAATACATACAAATAAAATTGTATAGACCTAATAACTAACTAACTAACTAACCGTCACGCCGTTTCTCCGCAGGGGTAGGCAGAGAGGACGGACCGCCAAACAACTCGATCTTGGCACACACTCCTTGCCTTGTTCACATTCATACATCGTCTCATAAATGCTCTTCTATTATTCTGACTCTTGACATCGCCCGACTCAAGTATCTGATTCACTTGGTCGTGCCATGTCTTCCTCGGGCGTCCCCGACTTCGTCTACCATTCACATTTGCGCGATAAGAAATTTTTAAGGTTTTTATTCTCGCGGCTCTATGGACGTTACCCTTGGCTTTATCCATCCATTTATATATTAGGCATGACCAATTACCACTCCCTAGAGACACGTAGAGGTATTGCTTTGCTTAAATATTTTTTTCAATTAATGAACGGTCACTTATCTAATAATGAGATACTGGCCCAATTAATTTTTTTTGTACCAGAGTCTCACTCTCGAGGACGTCATCACAACCTCCTATATAGTAGAGCAAGCCGCACTAATTTATTTATGAACTCACCTCTGGGGAGAGCTACGTGCTTTTTGAATGCGGTGGATAAAAAAATAGATTTATTTTTTGTGTCCTATAGCGCATTTGTAAGATTTTTGGCGTTGCATATACACTGCACAAATGGTACAATTATAACGTCTTAGGCTATATTGCCTGTAATTGTTATAAATAAAATGTACAACTTATATATAAATAAATAAATAAATAAATATATTCTCCTTACACTCCTTTCCTCATTCATTCACTCTACATGCCCAAACCATCTGAGCTTCCCTTTCTTAATCTTACTCATTACGCTTACATCAGCCTTGCATTCTTTGCGGACATCCACATTTCTCACACGATAATACATGGTTTTACCTCACATACGCCTCAGGGATCTCATTTCTACAGCATTCAGTCTACTTTCATCCTTTCTCTGCCAGTTCCATGCCTCGCTGCCATACATCAGGGTAGGTACCAGCACTCCACTATGGGCGGCTAGCTTCGCTTTTTTCAGACAGTTTTTTGTTGGCACCAATGGCATTCAGTCCTCCATTAATGGAGTTACCGGCATTTACCCTTCTTTCAATATCTCTATCAGTTTTCCCATCTCTCATAAACATACTTCTCAAATACACGAGCTCATCCACCACCTCTAACTATTCATCATTCACAACTTTGTTGCACATTGTTTTCGTACTCTCTATTCAAATACCATTACTTTAGACTTACTTACATTCATCACTAACCCATTCTTAATACATACTTCGTTCATCCTAGACACGAGCGACTGTAGATCTTCTATACTGTAATCAGCATGCATCATCAGTATACAACAGGCAACAGGCATCGTCGTAGACTTAATAATCGTCCCTCTATTCCTTAGAAGCCTTTTAAGCATTAAATAGAAGCATTAAATTATCCCTCCATAAATTAAATACCCGTTTAAAGATTTACGGTGTATGAATTTAAGCGCCAACACGAAAACAATTTTTCCGCGAAATACATTTAGGAAGAATGGTTTAAATACAGAAAGAAATGAATTATGATCCCCAAGGAACAATATAAGGGAAGATTTTGTAAAAATAAAATGAGACCTTTACGTATTTCAACAAAAATAATGTCTCTTGGAAACCAAGCACTGATTGTGAAATAATTTTTGACAATTTTTTTAAACATAAATCTTAGAGAAAAGCATTTTGTTTTTTTTTTACATTAACTCCACACAGGAGGCCCTCAGAAAAACAATTTCCCTCTGGGCTTATGTCATCTGATTTGCTGTGTGGAGGGTCTTTCTGAGGAGCGGAAGGAATAAGCATTGGTCTTGAAAAAACCCGTGTTGTAGGAAGGAGAAAACACCATAACCGAGCAGTTGAACACAAGAACTAGTCGAAGAAGCGACCCGTTCTCATGTGACTTCTGTTGTGTTTCTAATTTGTGCTTATAATAATCACATTTAAGTTGTTTAATTAGTTTGGAATAAATATTATTTGGTCGCTACATTATGCAATTCATAGCAAAGAAGAGTCTGTTAAAAAAATACATGAGAATATTACCTTTCAAATCTGGAGTACATCGGATTCTCAGTAACTATGTTGAAAGACTTACTCACTTTAGAGAAGTCTCATTTGCCAAAAGAAGACACATATCAGATATAATCTCTCGTTTAAAATTATTGACAACATGTATGATTCATGTTTAATTAATCAAACTAATCTTAATGTAACGCCGATTCACGAGAAACCCGGAAAACTTTTTTTTATTTTTTTTTATTAGCAACTATATAGAATAATTGTACATACAAAATAAAATGATGAATTTAACGTTAAATATTGCAATTCTTAGTCCTCCTCACTAGGGGGTCCTGTGCCGAGGCGGACTAAAATTATTTAAATATATTTCATTTGTCTTCTATGTCGTTTTTAGTGTTTCCATTAGGGTTTTTTCATTGATCTCTTTCAGCCATATTTTTATTCTTGATTTATATACATTAGAATTTTTTATTAGTTTTATGTCTTGGGGAAGGATGTTATGAAGTTTAGTTGCAAAGTATGTGTAGTTTCTTTGTCCGAATGTGGTTTTGTAACTTGGAATGTTTTTTACATCATTTTTATTCGACCTAGTGTTATGCATGCATGGTCTAGTGGAAGATTCAGTATTTTTGAAAAGCTTTAATAATATATTTTTGGCATATATT
This sequence comes from Glyphotaelius pellucidus, assembly GCA_936435175.1. Classification (NCBI taxonomy): domain Eukaryota; kingdom Metazoa; phylum Arthropoda; class Insecta; order Trichoptera; family Limnephilidae; genus Glyphotaelius; species Glyphotaelius pellucidus. Next base: position 26,069,106 of record OW386556.1, read on the forward strand.
TGTTGCACATTTGGTACATCAAAGCTATTGAAAATTTCAATTGAAGGCGTTCTAATGGGTACTTTCAATATGGTCTTTATGATTCCTTTTTGAATCGTATTAAGGTTATGTATGTACTTATGTGTAGCAGATCCTCATCCTATAATTCCATATTCAATTCGAGAATAACACAAAGCGTAGTAGACCTTTCTCATATCCTTTTTATTTACGACGTTTCTTAGATTTTTGAAGAAATATATGAGGCTTGTTAGTTTTTCGGTAATTCCTTTGATGTGTAGGTCCCATCTAAGATTTTCATCAATTATCACTCCGAGATATTTTATATTTTGTGTTTTTTCGATGATGGGGCAGTAACATTGTATATTATTTCCATGGCATTCGTGTAATTTTAGTTTTAGTGATTTTATTTGTTGGCTTCTTGAGTTCATTGAGAATGTTATATATTTAGTTTTGCTTATATTAAGGGTAAGCGAGTTGATTTTAAACCAATTTTGAAGTGCACTAAGCCCTTGTTCAGCCACATTAAATGTATCCGTCCAATTTTCTTCATGAAATAATAAAACAGTATCATCAGCAAAACTGATTATGTTTCCTTTAATGGTAAGTATAGTTAAATCGTTGATATAGATAATGAATAGAATCGGACCCAGTACACTTCCTTGAGGGACTCCATAGTTTAAAGATAGTAGTTTGCTCTTTTGTTTGCCAATTTGTACTTGTTGTTCTCGCCCTGTTATATATGACTCCAATAAGTTCATTGTTGTTTCGGCCATTCCTATTTTTTTTAGCTTTGATATTAATATTTTATGGTCAATCGTGTCAAAAGCTTTTTGAAGATCTATGAATAAAGCCAAACATTTTTTCCCATCATCTATGTTTTTTATGGCTTTGCTTATTAGATTTTCTATGGCATCATTGGTGCTTAGATTTTCCCTAAAGCCATATTGGGATGGTGATTGCCATAAAGCCATAAAGCCATGCCTATAAAGCCATATTGAATCGATACTTACCGTATTAATAAAAGTTTTTTCAAACCAACTCGAAATACAACTAAATACAACTCAACACATACAACTCGATTATACAAAAAATACTGCAACCATGAAGGCTTGGATAAATTTCGAACTCAATCACTACCTTCAGAAGGAACTTGCATATAGGTACCTGACGGTCTCTTTTTTTTTTTTGTTATTGTTTTTGGGGTGTTATGCCGTGTTTCGCTACTTCCTTCTTTAGCCAACGTTTCGGACAGCGAATGATGAGCGATGAGCTCATCTGCCCTGATGATGGACACTGTAACGCTGTCCGAAACGTTGGCTAAATAAGGAGGTAGCGAAACACGGCATAACACCCCAAAAACAATAACAAAAATACTTTTTGGCCGTGAAAACCTAAAAACATACCTGACGGTCTCCTTTCTTAGAACCACTTTGTAATTATGTATGTGCATACGTGTGCACATACATGTGTATTTATGTACCTACTTTAATTTAATTTATTGTTACGTATTATAACTTATTTTCACACTAAGAATGTTGAGATAAAAACACGTTTCAGAGTGGTAGATGAGGCCAGATCTGAGCCGAACGGCGCTAGTAAAAACCTCAAGAGCGCTGTGTTGATGTTAGGCAATATTAGCGCCTTGGTTCCTTAGCTCCTTAGTACCTCGACAACTCGGCGCCTGGAGCGGACTGCTCCAATTGCACCTACACACGACCAGCACTGGTTAGATTAGGTAGATTGGATTAGGTTAGGTTAAGAGGGAATAACAGACAAACCGGAAATATGTCATTTTTAAATCAAATTTTAGACGTATTGACTCTTTTCCACAAAAAAAATATAAATTGATTTCGAAAGACTGTTCTTTTATCTAGTAAAGATATTTTTTAAATTTTGTGAAAACATGTTTATTTTTAGTACAATAAGGTTTTACCGTAGGTCGTTGGCAGATTTGTTAAATTTTCAAACAAAATTTTGTTTTATACAACATACATCAAATCATATAGGGAACCGCCCTGTACCGTTGAAAGGGTACGATCGCAAGATCATCGTTCGACGAAAATTAAATTCTCGGCCTCTGGTTAGTAGATTCTGTCAATTAGTAGTCTGTCAATTTGACCCGAAGTTAAGATATAAATTGGTTGACACGGCCATAGTACACAATTTGCTACAGTGATTCTGATGATCTCTTGTCGAATTTTGAATAAAAGTATTAATGTCAAAAATCTTTTCACTGCACGCACAGGCTGTATTCGAGATTTCCCTCGTCAAAATTTAAACGTAATTTTTTTTGTTAGAAGTGCTTACATTGATGAAAAAAGTTTTGTCGGCCGTTAATGTTGTCGTTTTCGCTTTGTTTACATTTCCTTTCCACCCCTCAACGGAGTGGTCGCTCGCGATAAGGGGAACACTCAAAGGGTAAACGTTGACCTGCAAAGGTCAATAGACGATAATCCTCAAAAAGGAAACAAAAAACACAAAAAATTGGCATTTTATATATACTTATAAGAGGATCCACATTCACAGTCCTGTAGGATTTGGATAAATTCTGATAGCTTACGAATAATACTAACAATTTGTTTATTGCTATTCATTTTCTTTGTGGAACTTCATTTTATTTTTGTTTTATTAATGTATTCAATAATATTAATATTTAAATTATAAAAACAGTTTATTTATAAGCAAGTTCTGATATGTAATTATTATGTATATTATCAAAATGGATCCTTGACAAAATTCAAACAAGATATAAAGAAATGGATTGTAAATATTGGACGCCACCTTACTGCAAAAATCTGTAAAATAAATCACACATAGGCAGAAATAACAATTTACATACGACCTAATCCATATAAAATAAATTAAAAAATAGAATCATGTCAAATTTAATTCCATAAATAGATTTGACAGGATTTACTGCTTTACTTCATCTCTTCCTACATTTATATGATAACTCTCTTATACAGGGTGGCGCAAAATTAATCACCCAATTTTGTTTTTGAATAACTTTTTTACTAAATAAAAAAAAAATGATTTTGAATAATGAAAATCTTTATTTGGACCTTTAAAATTTTTTCTGTTCAATGGCAAATATGGTATCCTTCAAGTGGCTGCCGCCAGTGTTGATACACATTTGTGCCCGTTTTATCGCATTTTCCATGATTTTCCGCAAGATTTCCGGTGATAACTGTTCGCATTCCTGTTGAATATTCTCCTTCAGGGCTGCGATTGTCTGAGGCGCGTTGGCATAAACCCGCGACTTCAATTAGCCCCAAAGAAACAAGTCTGGGATGGTTCAATCGGGCGATCTTGCTGACCATGCCAAATCGCCAAAACGGGAGATTACGCGACCAGGACACGCTTCCTTCGCAATATTCATTGTGGCTCGTTCTGTGTGCGCGGTTGCACCGTCTTGTTGAAACCACGTGTTCACTAAGCCCCGTTCATCCAATTCCGGCAGTAAGAAGTCGTTTATTACGGCCCTATATTCTTGTAACTACGATATTCATTTATCTACCTCTAAACCTGTCTCGACACAGGTATATCCTAGTGAGACAGGCATCGAAAAACCCAATGTAAACATACTTTATATAGATAAATAAAAAAATAAAAATTATGACACGTTACAGCTGTTTCGCTCTCTGAAGGCATTATTAAACAATGGTTAAGTCACATACGCACGATATCTCACTTCTATATAAGTACTTATAACTAAGAACTAAACTACTTCTTTTGAGGCTGAAGGTAGTGGGGAGGGGAAGGAGATGGAAGGGGGGAAAGTACCTCTTTTGAAATCTGGTCACCAAACACGGCTAAAGCCATTTAAAGCGACGTTTCAATTCTGAATGGTGGTCTAACACCAGGGCGATATTGAGAGTATCTTCCGCGAATATACTATATGCTATTTTAAAAGAATTAATTGTGAAATAACAACTAACAATAACACAAATCAATCAAATAAAATTTATTTGCCCACGCCGGGATTCGATCCTGCGACCTTCGAATTGCGAATCAAGAGCCTTACCCCTCGACTGCGCCGGCCTGTTCTAACTAAACCATTCATATATAATTCGTCTGTCCTGAGTTAGTAATTAAGTAAGGGCAAGTTGTTTCACAAAATTTGAACATTTCAAAAAATCAATTTTCAGGGTAAAACAACTGATCCTTAATATTTTTGTTTTCTTTCACAAACGACGCTTACGAGAAAAGGGAAGAAATTATTTTATTTGTTTATTTATCCATTTATACACGCCTTGAAGGCTTTTACAATATCACATTATTATAGATACATATGTTATTCAGGAGTATAATTGTAAGCATGCTGTGTAACATTATTAACTGTACATTAAGGATACAAGCAGGTTTAATATTATGTAGGTATCATTATCATGAACTTTAAAAGTAGTTATTGAGGAATGTGTGAAGGTATTTACTATGTTGATTTTATTATTAACTTAATCTTGAATAGTTTGTTCTAAAGCAAGTCTTTAAAGAATTTAGCAAAATTAACAGAGTGTAAAATAGTACCTACACATAGAAAAAATAAAAAAACAAGAGTTGCATTATCATGAAAAGTTAAACAAATGAGATCAACAAGTTTATAATATGATAGTAAAAAAGTACAAAATAGTACAAATAATGGTACAAAAGTACAAGATAATATTAGTATAAAAGAGAGAGAGTACAAATAAGTAAGTACTTGGGTAATCTTTGTATACATAAGTATTAAAGTTTGTTTTTATTGTATCGATCATGAAGGGACCATCAATTTTAATTTAATCAATAATATATTATAATTATGGACTGAGTTATGGACTGACGACTGATAGATCTGTTATAACAAGTTCCTCTTTCTCAAAAACGTTACATCTTACAGCATATATTTTATTTTTTTTTATTTTTTTTTTTTTTTTTACAATAATAATTACATTTATAATATTATTACCTAGGTGTACATAAGAATTAATTTTATGGTTCTACTACTCCATAAATTGAGCTCTAGGAGCTCGTGTTTATGGGAGGAGTATTTACATGCATAAAAAAACATAATGTTCTGAAAAGTGTTAATACAATGATCAAAGACTTAAATGTCTTGAATGAAATAGATATTCAAATACTTTTTGACATAGATATAAAAAAAACAATAACAATAATACTTTTTTTTATTAGATGTTAATTAGTTAAGGGTACAATATATCATTATCCAATTTCAGGGACTTAATTTGATTTTTAAATTGTTCATATTTCATTGTTTCTGTTACATTTATTTTGTTTTTGGATAATAATATATTGTACCATCTATATTATATACATACCATCATATGTTAGGCTAGGCTTACACTCGTAATTAAAATTTACGGATTACGTAAGATTTTGACAGGTTACTCACAGGAGCGTTTACATATGCATCTGACTTGTGGTAATTAATGATCACGGAAGTTTTTCGGAAGTTCGACCTGTGTAACTGCTCATGCGACCGTTTACATCTGTAAGATGGCTTCCTTTCAACAACGATCTGCTACTGTCAAATTTACCCGATTTTGTCAATAAGGACGAAAAGGACCAAATAAAGTGCTGAAATAGAATTTGGCTTAAATTAAACAATTCTCCACGCACTTTTGTGCCGTCAAAGGCGAAAATTAATGGATTTCTTTCATTTTATCCTAATGACAGCTACCTGACGGCTGCCGACAGCAACCGATTTCGTATTCAAATACGTAATTTTAAAAACAGAAACATTGAAATTAGAAAGGTTTGGACCGATAATTGATTAGAAGGATGCTCATTTTCAGAAATCTCAAATAAGTGGAAATAAATACCTACTAGTTTTATAGGAAAAAAATCAAATAAAAACAATTGTCTTTTGATTTTTGACATTTCCCAACGGCGCATTTTGGTACTCTTTCTTAAAGAAAGTCCCTCAGCTTATCAAACTGATTTTAAAAGCTGTAAGAAGGCTGGAATTTCGCGCGGACGCGATTAGACCTGTCAAAAAACTTTCGAAATAAGAAGTTCTGTAACATGCTTTAAATTACGTTAAGTGACTTTTGGTGTCGTTTAATTGGTAATTTGGCCATAAATCGCTTACACGAGCGAATTACGGGAAAAAACTTACGAGTGTGAACCTAGCCTTACAACAAAGCTATCAGCAGCAGGATTATATCAACGGTGTGCCCGTTAAAGTAAAGCCCGGACGCTCGTGGCACTTCCTGGAAAACAACATGGCCGCCGGCCTCTATTTTGAGAAAACAGGGCTCCATTGTTTGTTATCCATTTGTTGTTTTTCTTCTTGGAATCGTTAACTAAAACCTGACATAAAGGCTTGTTATCTAAACTTGATTAATCCTTTTTCGTCAATCATTTCCATGGATACATCCTCGAATAAGCCGATATTCCTATTACCAACATTTCAGGTGATTAAAGATTTGTAAATATCTGTTACTAATTCTGTAAACAAGTCATTGTTTTAATCACAGTTCGAATTGCATTAAAAATTAATCAATAAGATCCTGAAAAGATGGAACTCGCTGATTATCCCTTAGTCTGAAACAACAAGTGGATTCTATTTACACCGATTTCAGTAAAGCATTTGATAAGGTTCGACATCACATTCGTATATCTAAACTCAGACTGTTGGGCATCAAAGGTAGTTTATTGACATGGATTATCAGTTACCTCAGTAATAGAGTGCTTAGTGTCAGGATTAATTTTATAGAATCCTATGTATTCGAGGCCACAAGTGGTGTCCCGCGAGGGTCCCACCTCGGCCCAATATTCTTCTTAATATTCATTAATGACATTGTAAATATATTTAAAGATGTACAAGTCCTACTTTTTGCAGATGATCTAAAATTGTTTAAAAGAATACGAAATATAAATGATTGACTAATTTTACAAGCTAATTTAGATGATTTTTTTAAATGGTGCGAACAAAATATGTTATTTTTGAACATTGAGAAATGTCAAGTAATACGATTTTCCAGAACTCATTCTCAGATCTTATATGAATATAATTTAAATAATGTTAAATTAACACCAGTATCACAAATTCGCGACTTGGGAGTTATATTCGATTCAAACTTAACTTTCACAGCACATATAGATGAAATAACTAATAAGGCTTTAAAGATGCTTGGCTTCCTTTGTAGAACCTTAACTGATTTTAAGTCCTTGGATTGCATGAAAACACTCTATATTTCATTAGTTAGAAATCAAGTGGAATATAATTCACCTATTTGGTCCCCTTTCTATAAAATAAAGTTCACTCTAACAAAATAGAACGGGTTCAACACAAATTTCTTAGGTACTTAAATTTCAAGTTAAAAATCCCAATATAAAACATTAATTATTTAAGTTTAATGAATCGACTTAATTTAATTACGCTATCTGACAGAAGAATTATTTCAGACCTAATTTTATTATACAGAGTCATGAACAACCTAATTGACAGCCCTGCCATTGTTACTACTATTAATCTCCAAGTACCGACAAGGAATACTAGACAAAATATTACATTTTTTTGCAACACATACACAACCAACTATCAATCACACTCACTTACCAATAGGATGCATGATTTAGGCAACAAGTTTGGTGATATTTTAGATATATTCGCTGATTCCCTTTATAATCTAAAATGCAATTTAAACCAACACTTTGTGGAATCCTACAAATTATTGTAACGTGGGTATAATATATTTAACAATTTGATGTGTTATTGTAATGTTTTATATTATTTTTATTCTATGTTATTGTCAAATGTTATATTGTTTAAAATATTTCACGGTTTTACGCTATATTCTTCAAAAACTACTTGTATATTTTTAAAATGTTTTCACTTTTATAACTTTTGATATAAATTCTATGTATGTATAATCCTTGATCTTAAATATTATTTTATAATTTATGTAAAAGCCCCTATGGGCGTATAACAACAATAAATAAATTATGCTGTATTTCTTCTTCAAACACAGCAAACTTATTTTGTGGCACCATTTTAATTCAAAATTAATAAAATACTTAGTTTTTACCACTTTTATTGTTTACAAAACCAACATATTTCGTGAGCTATGCTCACTTCTTCGGGGTTTACTAACTAGTTATAAAAAATAGATAAAGACAATGGTTGCTGTATTTACTGCGTTCTGATCATTTTTTACAACAGCTGGCCTGAGGAAAAAAATATCCTTCAGTGTCAGATAATCTTTGGGGATGCTCTTGTTGTTTTTTTTTATGTTACTAAAGATCCAGCTGCTTTCAGTTATCTGGAGCAAAGGAGACTATAGCATTCTCAATCGGGGTATTTTGTGAGGCTTAAGGTAGTGGGGGGGAAGGAGATATGGGGAGAAGAAGGTGGGAAAGTACCTGGCTATTCAGATCTGGTCACCAAACATGGCTAAAGCCATTTCAAGCAAGGTTTCAATTCTGAATAGTGGCCCTGCACCAGGGCGATACTGATAGTATTTTCCACTCTGGAACGTGCCACAAATGTACTACATATTATTTTTAATTAATTAATTGTAAAACAACACGATTCAATCACGTAAAATTGGTTTGCGCACGCCGGGATTCGATCCCACGACCTTCGGATTGCGAGTCAAAAGCCTTATCTCTCGACCACGGATGCCGTCATAAAGTCCGGATGGTCTTTTTAGGGAAAAGGAGGAGAGGAGGTTTTGGGAAAGAAAATGGTATATTGCAAATTGCAAATTTATTCCGGTTCTCGCGTCCGCTCAATTCGACTGTTTTACATTCCAAATTTTATTGAAAAATATAACGTCACTTGTAAATAAATTTGATCGCATAATCAAGAGTTCTAATTGGCAAATTTTCCCTACACACGCATCTCAGTTTACAGTGCTTTGGAAAAGCTGTAAGCTGCAAATCCAAATGAGAATAAAATACATAATTCACCACCTTTCCAAAATATTAATATTAACTACATTAATGCTCTACAAACAAATTTAATTTTGTATTCGTTGCAATTTGATAAACCGCAGAATTAATCATAATCATTTGATAATTGGGTGTTGAATAATGCTACCACAAATTTGTGGAAATAACATAATTATCCAACAATCAATAATCCCTCTTTGTCCATTATAAGCACGAATTCCAGGAGGTCCAACATGGACGGTCGATTAAACCCTATATTAATATGATATCGACCAAATCCGTCATTTATAGACAGTTATCAATATTTAAGTGCACGCTCAACGATTGTTAACACATATTCCGACCAACGATCGATAAATTTAGCACAGCCTCCACAGTATCAAATAAGTTTCGGTTAACAATCAATATACACATATTTTTTAATAATATCGTTCGTTATGCAAAATTACTGGCTTATTTAATGAACAGATTGAACTGATGAAGCTCTTGGAAATGTAAGAAGTCGTATACGCGATCCATAGACTTAAATTGCGGTTGTACTAAAACAATACTTGATCCCTTAGCAAAATCTCAGAAATCACTTCTAAGAGTCATACTCAAAAAACCATTCAGATACCCCAGCGATTCATTGTTCGAAGAGTTTCGTGTTCTTGATGTAAGGCAATTATATTTAGGAAAATCATAATACATACCCAAAAACAGCGGCTCCACTACACTTCCATAGACCATTATCATGACACCAGACATGCAAAGAGGAACCCAGTAGTTCCTCCCACCACTTATTCGTCCTTTTCGTACTTAGGCCCTAAATTGCTTAATCTTATACCCGATGCTTGGAAATCAAAAAGTGATAGCATTCTGCGTAATCTGGTAAATGATTGGCTTCTGGTCTTGGGGACAACTGAATGCGAAAATATGTTAAACAACAGCCATTAAATTTTCTTTTTTGTTGACATTCATATATACTGGTATTATATTGGTATTTCTTACTTTAATATTATTTTTACACAATTTTCGTTTAAAAAAAAATTTCTTTTCATTTTCTTTTCTCTACTTTCTTTTTTCTTTTTTAATCCATTATTTTTTTTTCTTACCCATTTTTTGATTTTCGAGTTGATTGATTCATCAAAATCAATACTAAAATTTCTTGAATTGGTTGAAGAGCATAAGTGCTAATAAAAAATTTACAAAAACACTTTTTTATTTTTCTTTTGGAATGTTTTTGTTATTTCTCTTCTCTATTTTATTTTCTATTGATAAATATATAATTTACACTTATAAGTAACTTCTTGTATCCACCATCAAAACCTTAATATTATTTATCAAGTGTTATATTTAAGTTTAAGACAATATTATAGTCAACACTCTTTTCATATGTAAAATATCTGTTCATTTTGACTGTTCTAAAACGGGCAAATTGCCTAGTTGGACAGCCAAAGCTCATTATAACAATGTAATGTTTCTCAAAATAAATAAATAAAAAATAAATAAATAATGCTTCTAAGACGCAATCAATATTGATCATTATCAAATTATTCCGTTCGATCTTTGAGAAACGAAAATGGTTGAAATATGACTTAAGGCGGCAAAAAGAAGATGGAGAGATATGTAATTACGAATGTTGGACAGAGCGCGCTAATATTAAAAGAGATAAAAATGAAGCGACTCGTTTAAAGTAGAGCAAAAATCTCTTAGAAGGTATCTTAAGTATCATTTAAAGAAACATTGTGAATTTTTTCACTAATATAACTTGTAAAATAATAGAAATAGACTTGTTTTTAATAATTTTCGAAGCATACTTTGCGATTTTTTTCTATGGAGGGAATTTCATATAATTTTCGTTTCGGCGTGGAACGTATCTAGATATTATCTTCAAAAATAACATATATTTTTTTAAGAGCTTAAAAACTTCAAATTTTTAAGGGAGATATATAGGAAATCGGTTGAAATTTGGATAGCGGCGGCTTAAGACCTCATTAATTAATTAACTCCCGTTTAATGTCAAAAATTAAATGCGGACTGGCAATGCATATTTAGGTTAGTATTTCAACATTGCCATTTTTTATATTTTTACGAAAAATTATTGGCGTTTCACGTTTCGGAACGTGATTTCGTAGACGGGTCCGCCAGTGTTGCCAGCGTATATCAATTTCTTATTTATTCTATGTCAATAACAATTTGGGAGGCTGGTATGGGTACCGCCGCCCCGGAAACCATTTATTGGATAGCCAACACCTCTGCCAATGATCACTCCAAGTGGTTTGCTACGTTTGGTGACTTAGCAGGGTGCCCTAGTTCGTAGGGTTAGGTTTGTCTACCTGCTTGTCACCTGCTGCGTGGTGGCTGCAGGATCGAGAGAGACTGGTTGAGGGGGGGTTTTATCCTTTCCATCCAGAATCTCTCGACCCACCGCCTTGCACTGCAATTGTAGCGGTGGATTCATACGTCCGTCACTCCTGGACACACTGATCCGATTCCTACCCATTCCTTATGCCTATTACCTTCCCAGAACTTTCTCTTCTTTCTTTCATTAAAAAAACTCTCCACACAGCATCCCCTAAGATGATATAGGCCCACAGATTTTTTCTTTTTAATTAGCGTTTTCAAAATTAGAACTGATTTGTCGAGAATTCAGACTATACCGTGATTTTTGAACTTGTAGAAATATATTGTGAATAATATAATTTCGATTGTATTTGCGTAAAATGTCAGTCTTGTGTGGATCTGGTTCAATGAACTCTTATTTGCTTTGAATTTAAGTGTCATTTTCAAAACTGGAATCAGTTATGAGATGAATTCAGACGAGCGATAAAGTAGCTTCATATTGGGGGATAATTTTTTTAGCGATTTTTTTATTTATTTAAGCCTATTCAAAATTGCAACTGATTTGTCAAGAATATCCTGTGATTTTTCAAAGGATAGTCTGAATACTACATATTACGGGAAGTAACATAAATGTAAAAATTTGTGTGGGTTTCTATTTTGGTTCACTGAACCAGATCAAAAATTCTTTTCATTGCCACTTCCATTTAAACTGTCATATATTTATTAGGATCGATCCGAGTTCAAACCTGAAGGTGTTATTCGAAGGCATGCGGGCAACGTGAAGGTGTTATTTTTGAACCCCTGAAGGACGATAAAGAATCGATGACTGCGTGCCTCTGACCTCTGATATATTCCACTTTACATCACTGAGGCCTCCGTGATCGAGGGGAAAGACTCTTGACTCGCAATCCGAAGGTCGCGGGATCGAATCTCGGCGTGCGTAAATAATTTTTATTTGATTAATTTGTTTTATTTCACAATTAATTCATGCTGTGACAAATACAGAAAACCACAAATGCAATATATTATGTACGAACATTTTTTTTTTTACATTAACCCCACACAGGAGGCCCTGAGGAAAATAACTTCCCTCAGGGCCTATGTCATCTGAGATGCTGTGTGGAGGGTCTTTTTGAGGAGAGGAAGGAATGAACATTGGTCTTGAAGAGACCCATGTTGTAGGAGGGAGGAAACACAGAAGCCGGCAAATCGTTCCATAGCCGAGCTGTTGAACTCAAGAACGAGTCGAAAAAACGACCCGTTCTCATGTGACAAATGTCAACCGTGTACATATGTTGGGCGCACGTTTGGCGTGTCTCCCGACTATGCACCGGTGCCGAAGGGATCAATGGCGCTAGTTCCTCAGAGCCTCTTCCATTGAAATACAGGTAGAACATGGATAGCATTCCCACCCGACGCCTGTGCTTAAAGATTGCAATCCGTTCGTTAAGGTGGGAGAATCTATCAAACGGACCGCCCGTTTCTGCACAGAATCGAGGGTATTTTTCAAGTATTTTGAAGCTCCAGACCAGAGGTGGCTGCCAAATTCAACCGTGGGGCGTACTTGCGATTTGTACAGGTTTAGCAGTTGTGTACTATTAAAGTATCTGCGGGCCCTGTACAGTACGCCCAGTTTTACATTGAAACATAGAAAGCAAGACCGATATTAAGTACCTGGGCATAACAATAGACTAGCGTTTAAAATGGTCTCCACATAAATATTTTGAATGACAGAGTAAGGAAACTAACATATATATTAAGATGTTTAAGAGGTATTTTAAACGAAAAATTACTTAGAACCGCATACTTCGCTTTCTGTCAATCAATTATACAATACGGCATTATAGGATGGGGCGGTACGCGTACTAATCAAACGCAAACAATCTACATAGCACAAAAATAATAATAACAATTTTTAATAGATCCTATTCGTATTCGTCAGAACTTTTATTCAAGCAATTTAAAGTCAGAAAATTAAATGCATTATACTTCTACCTTGCAACATTACAAATTTATAAATATAATATTCAAAATAAATTTAAAAATAACAGAAATCTTAGACAAACGTCAATATTTCCTACTCCAAAATGTAAAAAAAAACAATAGTACAGTAAAATCTTTTAAATCATTACCAGAAAAAATTAGAAACATGACTACTAATATAAAAGAATTTAAAACTCACCTTAAGGCCACGCTTCCCGGCCCAAAAAGAAGAAGATGGAGAGATATGTAATTACTAATTCCGAATGTTGGACAGAGCGCGCCAATATTTTCAATGACAAAATTGAAAAAATTGGAAAAATGTTTAATAAAACATGACTCGTTTAAAATAGAGCAAAAATCTCGTGGAAGGCATCTTAAGTATCATTTAAAGAAACATTGTGAATTTTTCACAAGTATAACTTGTAAAATAAAATAAATAGATTTGTTTTAAATAATTTTGTATGTGAATTGATATGTAAAAAATCGGTCGAAATTCGAATAGCGGCGGCTTAAAAATTATACTGAAAACTTTAACTGAATCATATCAAATAAAACCAATATAATAACACCCCCCCCCCCCCTGCACACAAGGCCTGCTTATTTATGGGGGTTCATCAAATACAACTAATAAGTAATTAATTACTGTATGAAATTTATTTGTCATTTATGTATCTTTTTGAGACTAATAAAAAATTTAAAATGGCTTTAGCCGTTTTTGTTGACCAGGTTCTGAGTCCTCAGATCCTGATCAACAAAAGGACCTCCTCCACTACCTTCAGCATCACAAAATACCCCGATTTGAGATGCCATAGTCGCACTGGCTCCATACGGGAGCAGCTGGGACTCTTCTAAGGTATTCACATAAAAAAAAAAATTAAAAATAAGAAACACTAGCTCTTTTGTTTTACAGACACGCTCACACACACTTCTGTACTTTTATTTTTACTGTGTGAATTTTAAAACCTTTATAATAAAATTATTCGTTTTATTCACCGTGAAAAAATCACAAAAATGTTAACATGTCTAAGAAAAGGTTACAAAGTATTTATGGAATTTCGAATTTTATTTTGTTCGAGGAACATTTTCTTTTCGTAAGCTGAAATTCCTCGAAAAAAGTTTGAACAAAGAAATGTCTGAATAAATTCTTCATTTTCGTGAGATAAATGTTTCTTATTATTTGTCATTCAAATCCTTGAATCAGAGCTAAATCTATTTCAAAATTGTTGATTTATATTTGTTATATTTGCCACAAATACGAAAATGTGTTTATAAATAAGTTTAAAATGTTTTTTTTATTAAAAACGGTCTTATCATTATTGTTCAGGGAGTAAAGGTTCTGAGGGGAATTTATGTTGAGAGACGGGCATGAGTTGCCCCGGGAACCATTTATTGGATAACCAACACGTCTGCCATAATTTATTTATTTATTTACTTAATATAACATAATATATTCGTAATACATTATTCCCAATGAGTTTAATAAAAATGCATTTCGGGAAGGACAACATTATACATTTAAAAGAAAGGGGTTAGAATAACCTCGTCGAATTTATTGTTTCAAATATCCAATCATGTCTGATTACGCCTAAAAGGGATCGAAATGAAAATCTAGTCTCCTTCAACGGAAGCAATCTTCCGAACAAGACCTCCATCGATATGCTGGGTGGAACTCCGTGACCAAGTGACCAGCGCGAGTATGGGGGCTCCATCGAAGCCAGAGTTAAGTTAGCCTCTCAGAAACTGGGCGTACTGTACAGGGCCCGCAGATACTTTAATAGTACACAACTGCTAGCCCTGTAAATAATCGCAAGTGCGCCTCACGGTTGAATTTGGCAGCCACCTCTAGTCTAGAGCCCCAAAATACCTAAAAAAAACCTCGACTCCGTGCAGAAACGGGCAGTTCGTTTGATAGATTCTCCTAACTTAACAAACGGATTGCAATCTTTAGAGCACAGGCGTCGAGTGGGAATTCTACCCTTTTTCTGCCGGTATTACAATGGAAGATGCTCTGAGGAACTAGCATCATTGATCCCCACGACACCGGTGCATATTCGGGATCACCCCAAACACACGCCCAATAATACGTTTGACATTAGTCAAACGGGAACGGGTCGTTTCTACGACTCGTTCTCATGTGACTAACTCTCACTCGGGCCTCTGTGTTTCCTCCCTCTTCTCTTTTGTGAAGTCTCTTCAAGACCCTTCAAGGTCTCTTCAAGACCCATATTCCCTCCTTCCTCTCCTCAAAAAGACCCTCCACACAGCATCTTCAAAGATGAGATAGGCCCTGAGGGAAATTATCTTCCTCAGGGCCTCCTGTGCGGAGTTCATGTAAAAAGAAAAGCTACGGTGACGGGAATTGCGTTTCATTTTCTTTACACGTCTGAGGGAGATGTACGATATTGATTGTATGTTTCCTTTTTTTTTATTTTTTTATTCCAGGATGTGGGGAGGATAGTGCAATCCCACACGTCCCAAATAATTTTACATATTTATATAATCATACATATTGTAATACAACAGATTTTTTTTAATAATGAACTAAGTAGGTACATAGAATAGGAAAAAATAAAATAATAGAAATAAATAAATAATCAATTTTATGTAGGGCGTGGTCTGGGGTGAGCTCGGGCCCAGCGCTCACTCGGGAGTGGGGTTTGGTGCTGGAACGCTGCGGTCACCACTGTATTGTCGGAAGCCATTAGCCGCAACCTGGCTCCAGTGACCCGATGTCTCATAGACCGGTGAATCCGTGCAATCCTAGTTCGGTGAACAGTGTCAAGGCACTTGAGGGTGCGGACAAACGTTCACCGTTTGTCTCATTTTCGACTGTTGGTATTTAGTGTGTAAGAATGATCTGCAGCATTATATATTTAAGAACAAAAGTGAACCATCAGCGCATTGACGTTTGACGTTTTTGAATGTTTGGATTTCACTCACTTATTTCATATTATCCTTGTAATTATATTCCATAATTTCAAAATATCACCACGGCTAGTAGTAGGTAGTATTGTAGGGATCTACGGAGACGTCACGGTGCAAGATGTGAGAGAGGTGCAAGAAAATTATTACTTTTTTCCTTTGGAGGAAACTTACCTACGTACATTGTGTATCTCATCTTTTGAAAGAGCTGAAGCATTATTGTGATAAGGAATGTATGTTTATTACATTTTTTGTGGTTTTTCACAGTACCGTAATCGTGGATCATCACCGTTATAATGGTGATATAAGACATACTAAGAATACATACATTTTTGTCTTGTGGCCTCTTCAACCAGAGTAACGCACGCACAACCAAAATTAGTATCTACGTTCGATGATGTGTTATGTGTATCTTATGTATTTAACCTAATTAATTGGGACATTCATCCTTCAATCATTAACTTTTTCAATCCATCAGTAAACGCATGCAAACAAGATGGTAATCCATGCGCCATCAGCTTCTGCCCTTCTTCAAACCCTATTACCTTTTACATTCAAAATTAATTATTCTGCGATCTGCGAAGTGTTGGTAGGGTTCCCCCTTACCAGACCAGGACTAACCATGCGGCAAAATTGACAATTATCCTTTCACATTTAGAAAACACTAATTACATTATCGTTACGTTACAAACATTACCTGTAAAAAAAAGAAACGAAATTTAAAGTTTATTTGTCGATCTTTTTATATTAAACGAATTAAATTATTTTTCTAATATTTCAATCAGCCATGTCAGCCACATAGCGAGTAAACAATAATGCTGTTTATTGTGTAACCAAGACAACAACACATCAATGACATTTGAAAAGCGATTCATAATTCAAACACAAAGGGATACTAGGCATTTCTAGGTATTTACTCATACATACACAAAAAAATATACATATTTTCGTTTTGTAATTAAAAGCTAGTTCACACACAGCTATCAAATATAAAAGATCATAGCACGCCAAATAACGCTCTCCATACAATCCCTTCAGACCGTTCACACCTAAGCGTTTTTAAGCGCAGATCAATCATAGACATTACACATCTTAGACGTAACCGCTCCAGAGGCGATATGTCAGAAGATAACTCTCCCTTTCTCTGACTAAAACAGGAGAGGGGGTCATTGTAATTACGGAGCTGCCTAGACCCGTGGATGACAGATGTCAAGTTGACAGATTTCAGTACAAAAAATATGCATTCCGTTGCCGCTCCCTAATTCGACTGACCCCCTCTCCTACCACAGGAAGAAATATTTGATAGCCTCGTGTGAAAGCACAAAAGATAAGCGCTCGCGCTTCAACAGATATCTGCTCGCAGATTTATAGCTCTGTCAGTGAACCAGCTTTGAGGAGGTTGGTATTTAAGTACCTACTTACAAATTTTAAGGTTTCAGAGGAAATTTTGGTTTTGATTTATTAAATAAGGGACATTTTTGGACGGAGGTCTACTGTACACAGAACTACTAATTAATTTTACTTCATTTTAGCACTAGGTTGTAAAAAAATATTTTATTTTCTTTTATCTATTGTTGGACATGAAACTTATTTCTTATTTCTCAAAACTTATTGTATTATTCCTCCTAGAAATTTAAAATTTTCCATAACATTACTTATTTGATTTAAAATAAAGAAAAATTGGCATTTTTTTTTCCTTCGTATTAGGGCAATTATTGGGCACAGCGCTTAAGCCGCCGCTATCCGAATTTCGACCGATTTCTTACATCATATCTCCCTTAACAATTGAAGTTTTTAAGCTCTTAAAAAATAAATGTTATTTTTGAAGATAATATCTAGATACGTTCCACGCTGAAACGCAAATTATATGAAATTCCGACGATAGAAAAAAATCGCAAAGTATGCTCCGAAAATTATTTAAAACAAGTTTATTTCTATTATTTTACAAGTTATATTTGTGAAAAAATTCACAATGTTTCTTTAAATGATACTTAAGATACCTTCCACGATATTTTTAAACGAGTCATGTATTATTAAGCATTTTCCCAATTTTCGCATCAATTTTGTCATCAAATTTGTCATTTTGAAAATATTGGCGCGCTCTGTTCAACATTCGTAATTACATATCTCTCCATCTTCTTCTTTTTGGGCCGGGAAGCGTCGCCTTAATCCGACCCCTTACTTATTTCCTAAAGTAAACAACGTAACCAAATTCCTACCGGCATCGCGGCAGGAGCTGTCAATGTATTTTGTCGAGGTTTGAACTTTTGTAAGTTGAGTACCCGGCCGACACCGTGACCCGATCAATTGAACCCAAATTAACCAGCGGCCGAGAATTCAAATTCGAATTGCCTTGCGATCGTACCCTTGCAACTGTAAAGTTGAGAGGGCGGTTCCGGTGAGGAAGATTATTTATTCTTCGTATCAGCAACATAATCAATCTAATCAAATCCAGTGATCATTAATTACCACATTGTTAACAATGCTCTTGATACATTAACAAAAATTAAAGACTTAGGCATTTTCGATCAAATCTTTCATTTTTTAATCACATTACAGAAATCTGTAATAAGGGCTTAAAAATGTTGAGATTTATAACTAGGCTAACTAGAAATTTTAACAATATAAAGTGTATTGAACTGTTATATTTTGCTTATGTTGGAAGTCAGCTTGAGTACAATTCTCCCGTCTGGAATCCATATTAAAATATACATGTACAAGCTGTTGAAAGAATACAAAACAAATTCTTTCGTTCTGTAAATTTTAAAATGGGTATTCCAGCAATTATGTTGAACTACAACACCATTTCAAACCTTATGAATATGCTCAAACTGTCTGACAGAAGAATTTTCACTGACTTGGTATTTCTATATAAAATTCTAAATGATTTAGTTGATAGTCGTCCGGTATTGCTTGAATAAGCTTCCGAATTCCACTTCGTAATACTAGAATTCAGGATTTATTTCAGTGCAGAAATTCTGGGACTAACTACCATATGTATTTCTCTTTGCCCAGAATACTAATGGAGGGAAACAATTATACCAAGTCAGTGGACATCTTCAATTTATCTTTAAACAAATTTAAACTATTGTTATTGAGGCAGTTCAGTTATGTCTAATAAATATGTATTTTTCTAACTATACTATATAATGTAAAAGCCCCAAAAAAGGGCGTTTATCAATAAATAAATAAACTAATAACTCAATATCTAAGGTTTTTTATTTTATTAAAAATATGCTTTAATATGTACAAACATTCAAGTTAGTAATAAAAATATGTTTTAATGTGTACAAACATTCAAGTTAGTAATAAAAATATGCTTTAATATGTACAAACATTCAAGTTAGTAATAAAAATATGCTTTAATATGTACAAACATTCAAGTTAGTAATAAAAATATGCTTTAATATGTACAAACATTCAAGTTAGTAATAAAAATATGCTTTAATATGTATAAACATTCAAGTTAGTAATAAAAATGCTCAAAAGCATGATGATGAAATTATTAAAATTGAGTAATTTTTGGATAAGTTTTTAGATTTTGCGTAATTGTTGTAATTATTTTTTGATCATTAGTATTTAAATTTTTCAATAATATCTAAGCAAAATAAGGGTGTAAAAAATCTGATATATATTAAATTTTTTTACAAGAAAAACTCTCTTTTTATAACTTTTGAAGGTTATTCCCATCAACGTAATATATCATTGAAGAAGAAGATAACACTTATAATCTAAATGAAAATATGAAAGAAAACAAGACACAGAAAAATAGAAAAAGACAATGGTCGCAACTGGGACTCGAACCCAGACCTCTCGTTACAAACCAATTCTTAGAATGATTGTTCCAATAAAAAGAGTAGTTGCCCATAATATGGAAAAAAGAACTAGTTGAAGATAATATTGTTGATTCTAAATATTTGAAATATGAGATTGACAAATATGACGGTTTGACAGAAGGTGGCAATAGCAAAAATCCCGGCACGTCCCGGTTAGACGAGTTAATTACCACATTGTTAACAATGCTCTTAGACGAGAGGTCTGGGTTCGAGTCCCAATTGCGACCATTGTCTTTTTCTATTTTTCTGTGTCTTGTTTTCTTTCATATTTTCATTTAGATTATAAGTGTTATCTTCTTCTTCAATGAAATATATTAGTTTGTAAGAACGTTAATAAATAGACAGAAGTGTGTTCGTTGCAAAACACATGCGCGGATTTTTAAATGATATTATTACTACTAAAATTAAAATTCTGAAAGTAACTTTCCTTGATAATATATTTATATATTTTACAGTATGATTATATGATTTGAAATGTGTGTTGTGTAATACTATATTTCGTTTAAAAAATTTAAAATCTCCCAACGGAGAACGGTTTGATCTTTTTAAAATAAAAATAAACATATTGACCGGTCAGTGGTTAAGTGGGCATCGCGTTTGGGTTCCACCCGGGCGTCCCGTGTTCGATTCCTCGGCTGGCCAAGTTCTCCGTCACAACACAAGCAACATTTTCGGCTTTCTGTGGTGGTAGTAGGAGATTTTCAAACATTGTTGGGTTATTTGTAATGTTTGTCTTTCTTTTAAAAAAAATACTTTTTCAAATTTTAAAACATGACTTAACTAGATATAAAAAACGATCTTTCGAAATCAATAAATTTACATTATTTTACATTATTCCATTACATTACAGGAGGCCCTGAAGAAAATAATTTCTCTTAGGGCCTATGTCATATTTGGGATGCTGTGTGGATGGTCTTTTTAGGAAAGGAAGGAGAGGAAGTTCCGGGAAGGAAAAGGGTATTAGGGGTGGGTATCTGGGGTATCTAGGGTATCTGGGGTTCGGTGTGTGCAGGAGTGACGGACGTATGAATCCACCCCACCCACTGTGGTGCATGGAGATGGGTCCAGATAAGCCTCTCTCGGATTCTCTCGACCCATCACCTTGCACCGCAGTAAGAGCGATAAATTCATATGTACGTCACTCCTATACACCTCCCACATTCCTACCCCACCTCTCATACCTTTTTTCATTAGCACAACTTCTTCTCCTTCATTTTCCTAAAAAAAACCTCTACGCAGCATCCCCAAAGATGACATAGGCCCTGAGGGAATTTTTTTTCCTCAGAGCGTCTTACGTGGAGCTAATGTAAAAAAAATAATACTCTGAATAAAACTAAAAAATCCTACATTTTTGCGCTGCTTTTGACAAACGAGACCCGTTTTATAAATTATATTTACATTCGTCCATCAAAAATCTGTCATGTCCGTGGGGTGGGGGCAGGGGGGGATGTTCTCACCCTCGCAGGAGGAAATCCAATTTCATTCCTCCCTCTCAGAACCTAAATTTTTTATTCGCATG
Source organism: Glyphotaelius pellucidus (assembly GCA_936435175.1). NCBI lineage: Eukaryota > Metazoa > Arthropoda > Insecta > Trichoptera > Limnephilidae > Glyphotaelius > Glyphotaelius pellucidus. Next base: position 26,090,586 of record OW386556.1, read on the forward strand.
CAAATTCGACCAAATGAATTATTATTTTTATTCGAGAAAATTCAATCTGGTTCTAAGGCACTCGGAACTCAATCTGATGTCGTCAATTTACATAAGGCAAGGCTGACGGGAGTAGAGGCCTGGGCGCGCGACGTCTAAATTACGAAATCAGCTGTAAATTACGAAGTCAGCTGTCGTTAAGTAAACTTCGCTATTTACAATTGTCTAACCACAGGAAAATAATTTCCTCAGGGCCTATATCATCCTTGAAAATGATGTGAGGAGGATCATTTTAAGAAAAGGAAGGAGAGGAAGTTCCGGGAAGGAAATGGTATGAGGAGTAGGTAGGAATCTAGGAGTGAAGGACTACGAATCCATCCTCCCCCTCGCGGTGCAAGACGATGGGTCGAGAGAGATCAGCTGGAGAGGTCAAGGGGGCTACCGGTCTCTCCCGATCTGACCCGCCACGCAGCTAGTGGGCAGGCGCATCCGTTGCCAAAACCTGAACACACCAAAACCGATGAACGCGGGCACCCTTGCTAAGTTATCAAACATTTGAGTTAACCTATGGAAGAGGTGTTGCAATCTAATAAATGTATCCCGGGGCGGCGGTATCCATACCCGCCTCCCAAATTGCAAAGACTGACTTGATCACGTGACTCGATCATGGTTCCGATTGGTCTCCCGGCATACTCATGTACAATATGTAGTCCCTTTAGGGAAAATACGTTATACCTAACTATACAAAATATAGCTAAGTAGGGATATGCAGAGAGGATGTACCGCCGAATCGGTATATCCCGAAATTGCAATATTTCTGTGGTTTTCCTTGTGACGTCACAAATCACAAACGCCTACGTTTTATTTTGCTGAGAGTTTTAAAGTTTGTTTTTATTTATAAAATATTTAGTACTGACCCGTGAAATATTACGGGGTTTACAATTCCAATTTTGAAAAAAACATTCATTGTTTTCTGTTAACAATATTTAATATTAGGTAGGTACTTTATCGCTTGTCTGAACTCTCCAAACAAACACTTCCAATTTTGAAAACGACGCTTAAATTCAAAGCACATCCAAGTTCTATAGATCACTGAACAGAACTTACAGGCAGACATCTCAGAACCACGACCAAAATCAGTATTTTTAATTCTCATCGGTGAATTCTACTCCCTATGCAGGTTTTTTTTTAGATTCAATGAACTGCACAACCGATCACACCTGTATGAATGACTTTTTAAAGTGTTTTGGCATTGAACCCAAGTAGCCTTGTTACCTAAACAAACAAATCTGTTTCTATTCATTCGATAGGGGACTGAACTACATAATGCAACTGCTAATGAACTCGCAACCATCAATATGAATGCTAAATTTTAGATTAGGCATTTTAGTTACAAAGAAATGAACTTATTCTAGGTTCAAGGTCTTGGGAATAGGATTGCATTTTTAAACGAATGCTTCTTTACTCTATGCCGGTGCCAGACATAAATCCAAAGAAGTGATTACTTCTTTGAAGACTTTGCTCACACTTTTGATCACGTATTGTTGTACCTGCCAGATTTGTGTTCAAAGATTTGATCACTCCTTTGAGCTCAGTTTTCAAATAGACTTCACAAAACATGGACGACGATTTGGTCGACACAGTTTGCTTATATTATTTACATGCGTGTAATTATGTATTACACGTGCAAATAAATAAACAAAAACAGCCAAAACGAAGACGTGATTGGGTTTGTTTTTGGGGTGTTATGCCGTGTAGCGCTACCTCCTTCGTTGCGTTCAAGGTTTGGTTGATACTGGTATTCCTATGATTGTTGTAGCCACGCCACGGACGCCACCGACTGCAAAGTTATCCCCGACAAGCTGGAAAATTTTGTGTTTACCTGGATGACTCATATCAGATTTATAAACTGATGCACTTATCAAGAAATATTTTGATAGGTACTAGAAACGCAGGTTCCAGATAACAGCTATGCTAAGAAAAAATTGACACTTTAAAAAGATTCTGTAAATTTTATTATAAATATATCATACGTAACGTGACCATTTATTTTTTCCCACAAACCGGGACACCGAAAAAAAAGGTAGGTAATTTTGTTTTTATACAAAATCTACACAAGAGGCACCGAGGAAAATAATTTCCCTCGGGGCCTACGTCATCTTAGGGGTTGCTGTATGGAGGGTCTTTTTAAGAAAGGGAAGAACAGGAAGTTCTGAGAAAGAAAAAGGTATGGGGGGTGAGTAGGAATCTGGGGGTCAGTTTATCCAAGAGTGACGGACGTACGAATCCATTCCTCCAACGGTTGAGAAAGTCCGGCTGAAAAGGTCAAAAGGCCTCCCTCGATCCGGCCCGCTTTGCAGCAGGTAATAACAATAATAATAAAATTGGACAACTTATAAAGCCCTGTTTTCGAGGAAAATCGCCTCAAGAGCACTGCACAAAAAGGTTAGATTACAATTCATCTTGTGGCTACCAATCGCTTGGACGACTTTTACTAATAAACGTAATTTCTAAATGAGTTAACGTAAACTAACTAATAAGTTAATGGAAAATCTTAAGCGAGTGTTTTCACGTCAGATATTTTTAATCTATGGTCAGATGCATTATGAGTTTTTATGCGCAAGCCCATTGAAAATACTGACTTTTTTACTGCACGTATCCACGACTTAATCTTCTAGTATTAGATTCTACTGCCAGGATTCTTTTTTGGGAATTTTTTTAAATATTTAATTCTACTGCGAGTTTCTTTCCTTTCGAAAACGGGACATCTTGGCGTCCCGAAGCTGTGTTTGGGGATGCCGGGACACGCTGCCCGAAAACGGGACTGTCCCGGTGAAAACGGGACGTCTGGTCACGTTAATCATACGTCAACTTAGCTCCTTTTAGAGACAGATTTAGCTCTAAAATGAATCCGTCAGCTCCAAAAAAAGAAGTGTAGCTTCTTGGCTCATTTTTTTTTCAGATAATCTAGCTCCTCTTTTTCTACAAAACTCACAAATGAAAAATTGCAATTTAGGGGTTATTTATTTAGGAACCTGCCAAGGATGGAATTTGCCCATTTGAATTGGTCCAAATTAGGCTATTCAAGATTTTAGTTCTTTTTTAGCTTCCTTTCGGGTGTCATTTATTTTAAAAATCGAGTTGGCAACACTGGTCAAATTTTGTTATTCTTTAGGGATGCCCTATCACTGCGGTTCCAGCTGCCGGAACCGAAAAATGACCGGTTTCTTTTCCAGTTACTTTTGGAACCTATCCGGTGACAGGGGATTCCTTCAGCTTTCATTTTAAAGGATATTTTTGTTTTAAAAAAAATTGCATTAAAAACCAACATCTTCTACCGTGGAATCAGCTTCTCAGGAAAAACGTAATATCTGGCGAACCAGTGATCTCTAAGTCACCGGGACAGGAATATCGCTCATCTCTATCTACTGTCAAAACTGACAGCTGACAGCGGCAAAACAAAGCTTTTCTTCGTTCGTGTGTACATTTTTTTCTCCCAAATTAATTCAAACTTTAAAATCGCATCCAAATGGAAACTTCTAATTTCGACCGTTTTTTTAACAAATTAGACTCCGACTCTGATACTGAAATGGATGAGTTGATTTTCTTGTATAACAACACTAAGAAAGTTATTGAAGCGGAGAGAGGTTATCAGACAAAAACGTCTAACCAAATTAACAAAGATGACCTATCTATGACTGAAGAAAGGGAGGGTGAATTTATGTCAACTCAGCCTTTTCGAGAGATGACTGATGCAACGGCTGGTACAAGGTACGTGTTCTTCCCAACCTTACTCCTACTCATCTAGTCTTTTTATGTGAATCCTTAGAAGAATCCCAATTGAGACAGAGCCAATGGCATCCCCAATTTAGGGTCGTACAGCATTACTATTCAGACTCATTCTTAATATTCATAGATTATTGAAATAACACAATGTTTCAACTGCAATTGGTGTATGGTTTACACAAATGTCTAATGCACTGATGATCTTTTTAGTCTGAGGGCCAATTTATTCATTTTCAATATTTATGTTCAAAATTGTTAAAGGTAGAATAGACAGTCCTGATCTAAGCTCATTGAATTTCATATACCCACGAGAGCCACTCATTCTAAAATCCTGTTTAAATGCTACAATAACCGAACTGAGTATATGAAACACTCGCTTGTACCTAGATTACATGAAGTTACTAATAGATATGCAGGTGTAGCATATCTATTTAACTGCACGGAAGCCAGGTACGAGAGGGCTAGCCTATCAAATCTTTTCAATCAATATTAATCTTATTTTTTCTTTAGACTTTCGTATGTTATCGCAACTCTGGTGTAATTTCTCTTTCAAACGCCACAATTATCTATTATAATCTTTGTTTACTGTTTCTAATGTTTCCTATGATTTTGTGACGTGTGCTTATAGTATATTTATACCATTCGTATTAAATAAATAAATAATTAAACAAATTTTCACAATACGCCAAACTAATTGTATTTCAAAAATCATAGAATGGAAAAAGCAAAATTTTATGTCTTTGAAATTTGGAATAATGGCAAGAAAAATTCGGGTGCATTTGTTTTGAAAACGAAATTGGGACTACCTTGGGAGAAATTTGTTGGTGTGTTTCTGTAAAAAGAAGGAATTTGACCATCTCGGCAGTACATAGTACTGTTTAGTATTCATTCATATTATTATGGCGATATCGCAACGGAACCATATTGTGGTTATGAAGTGTGCTCCTTCGCAGAGATACAGTGGTAAGTGATTGGTCATTCCTTTTTCCTTGCATACCTTATTTTTCCTACACATACCCAATTCCATTTCTTAATACCGTTTCTTCTCGTTTCGTTTCTAGTATTTACAGTCAGTACATGTACGTCTGAAGTTGTAATTTGTAAATAGTTTTGGATGCAGCGTAGGGAGAGGGAACGAATCAAGTTGTGTGGAGCTCGGCACGACCGTCTTCCTCTGTGATTTGTCAATAAATATACAAAGGCAACTCACATTGTAATATCATTACTCAGTCCATGAAAATAAAATCTTGTGAATTTCTAGTCCTTTTTAAATGGCGCGCAAATAGCTGGCTGCCTAAAAAAACTTGACTACCTTACCTTAGCCAACTTTACTTTTCTGCGCAGGATCTGGTTATCTCAATGTGGTGCTCTTCGGCAATCAATGCACGACTCATTTTGATGTTTATTCAAAGCTTTCTCAAACCCTCCTGTTGCCAAAAATAGGGTCACCATCCTGCTCCAGCTCTTTGAAATGATACTCAAATTACATGTTAGGGCAAGTTTACTACGGGAGTTCGACTATCTAACCATCCCGCCATTTTCCGCAGGAGCAGGCAGAGAGGACGGACCGCCAAACAACTCAATATTGGCACACACTCCTTGCCTCGTTCACATTCATATATCGTCTCATACATGCTCTTCTAGTATTCTGACTCTTGACATTGCCCGACTCAAGTATCTGATTCACTTGGTCGTGCCATGTCTTCCTCGGGTGTCCCCTACTTCGTCTACAATTCACATTTGCGTTATGCATTCTCCTTACACTCCTTTCCTCATTCATTCGCTCTACATGCCCAAACCATCTGAGCGTCCCTTTCTTAATCTTACTCATTACGCTTATATCAGCCTTGTATTCTTTGCTGATCTCCACATTTCTCACGAACATACATGGTTTTACCACACATACGCCTCAGGGATCTCAATTCTACAGCATCCAGTCTACTTTCATCCTTTCTCTGCCAGTTCCAAGCCTCACTAACATACATCAAGGTAGATACCAGCACTCCATTATGGACAGCTAGTTTTGCTTCTTTTGATAGTTTTTTGTTGGCGCCAATGGCGTTCAGTCCTCCATTAATGGAGTTACCTGCATTTACCCTTCTTTCAATATCTCTATCAGTCTTCCCATCTCTCGTAAATGTACTTCCCAAACACACAACTCATCCACAACTATGTTGCACATTCTTTTCGTACTCTCTCTTTCAAATACCATTACTTTAGTTAATTACAAATTAGTTCAAATTTTTAATATTGCACACTCATAGTCCTTAGACACAATTTGTTAATACTTTTCAAAATAAATTCTAGTCTAAAATAAAACAAATATCATCACACTGTCATTGAATTTATTTACAAACATTTTTGGCTATCTCAAAAAAATCAGGGTTCATCTATTATCGAAATTCATCCTAAATAATCAAGTGTATTTTTACCTCTCTATCTTTCACTGTTTGGTAGCCTTGGTAAAAATCTCGTAGTAATACAAACAACTAGTTAAGCAATAATCTGCAGGGGTAGGCAGAGAGGATGGACCACCACACAACTCTGTCTTGGCACATGCTCAGCCCCGGATCTAGGGGGTGGCAAAGTGCCCTGGGCGGCAGTTTTAGGGGGCGTCAAAATCGTAATTTATATGTTTGATTGAAAAAAAATACTTGGCATGTTGTACTATCGATTATTCATTTGATTTTAAAACGCCCAATTGGTTTTTGAACTCATCCTGTTGATTTATGAACGTACTCTAAGTCGACTTTGAACGCGTGCATAATGTACGTCATACATAGGTTCTCATAGGCAGTAGAAGACCCAGAGAAAATTAGTGAGGGCGTGTGCAGGTAAAAAAAAATATGGTGTAAAAAAGACAAAAAAACAAGACCCCCCGCTCCCTCTCAAACGCTGGCGAGAGGGGGCGCCACTATCAAGTTTCTGCCCCGGTATGAAAAATTCGTAGATTCGGGGCTGCACACGCTCATTGCTTCATTCGCATTAATTAAGGTGATTGTCAAAAGAATTCGTATTCTACTCTTTCGTAGATGGCGCGCGTATAATTATTTTAGGAAAAAACGCTTTTTAGAAGTTATGCTATAAAATATTAAGAATAATTAATAGTTTTTTTATCGCCAAAACTATTTATTCATATTCATATTGCGTGTGTACGGGTGCAAACAAATAATTATTCTTATTATTTTAAAGCACAACTTGTAAAAAGCGTTTTTCCGTAAAATAATTATATGCCATCTATGAAAATCACCTTAAACTGACATGACAAAAAAATTACAAAAATGACATAAAATGAATAGGTCCCAATGGCATAGTTGGTTAAGGAGCTTGTCCCGGTAAGACAAGAGATCTTGGGTACGATTCGTAGTTCTGATGGACCTTTTTTATTTTTGAAGTTAAAACTTCTTTAGCACCGTTGTGATTTGAAACTCGATGGAACGAAAAATAGCGACACTAAAAAGAGATAAGCACATACATCTGTAAGATTTAGCCTGCAAAAGAATGAGATAATATAATCGGTCTCCTCTTTGTGTGGTGCTTCACAGCTTTCAAACTCTTGCCTACTTTAGTTTTCTGAAGGTTTCACTTCTACCGCAGGTGAATGACACATTCTGTTTTTTTCTGTTTATCGGTAACATCTTCAATCAAATATTTTATTTGCTATTTTTACATTTTACAAGGGAAGCCCTGAGGAAAAAAAAATCCCCAGGACCTACGTCATCTTTGTAGAGGGGACTCGGTCGCTCCGAGGTGGCCGTGCGGGGGGTGCTAATGTCTATATATATGATAGATTCCCATATCTTATTAAAAGGATTGCAATCATTGGAGTACAGGCACCAGGTTGGAATTGCTGTTACTGTTCAACGGGTACATCAATGGAAGATGCTCTGAGGAACTAATATTATTGATCCCTTCGACACTGACATAAAATGTGCGCTCAACATGTATCATATGAGAATGGGTCGCTTTTACAACTCGTTTTGTGTTCAACTGCTCAGCTATGGAATTATTTGTCGACCTCTATGTCTCCTCCGTCCTACAACATGGGTCTCTCCAATACACGGGCTCACTTCTGCTTTATCTTATAAGGACCCTCCCCAAAGCATCCACAAAGATGACATGGCCCTGAGGGAAACTGTTTGCTACCTGTGTGGAATTAATTAAATTAATTAAAAAGGGTCGTTTATAAACAGGGGACGTCAGTTTACTTTCAAATCTGTATCGATTACACTTCAGTGGTTCACTTGTTGATGAGGGGGTTACGTTCGTGTTCACTTGTTGATGAGGGAGTTACTTTCGTGTTCACTTTTTGATGAGGGGGTTACGTTCGTGTTCACCTGCTGATGGGGGGGGTTACTTTTGTGTTCACTTCTTGATGAAGGGGTTACTTTTGTGTTCACTTGTTGATGAGGGGGTTACGTTCGTGCGTCTTCATGTGTCCCTTGAGCGAGACCTTCTGCACAAAGGTTTTGTCGCACAGCTGGCAGCGAAAGTTGCGGATGTTGGCGTGGATCTTGAGGTGCTCCATGAGGCAGGCGCGGCGCGAGAAGCACTTGCCGCACTGGTCGCAGTTAAAGTCCTTGGCTCCTACAGAATAATACAACATTTACTACAGCGGAATCATAATTATGACAAATTTTTATTTAATTTTTTTCCCTTTCCCACAAGAGTCCCAACAGCCGGAAGTCGGTAGGACTAATGAGACTAAAGGGAGTGGAGAAGGAAGGAAATTGGGAGAAGAGGAAGGTGGGGAACAATCTGGCTCTTCAGATCAGGTCACTAGACCTGGCTAAGCTCTTTTAAGCAACATTTCAATTCTGAATGGTGGTTTTCCTGTGGTTAAAATCATATGGAGCTATATAAAATTACAAATCGGGCCCGATCAGTGAATTATATGTGTACAAATATACATATATGTACGTGTGGGTATATGTGTGTGTGTGTGTGTGTGTGTGTGTGTGTGTGTGTGTGTGGGTGTGCACGTATGAACACATGTCGATCTTCCAGTTGATAAGTCAAATATCTCTGAAAAATCTAAATTTGAATTGAGTATGCAGTTATATATCAAAGTGTACCCTCTATCTGGTACAATACTCAGATTACTCATAAACATCATCAAATCAATTATAAGGCAGAAAAACTTGTAGTGAATTGAACAAAAAAATTATCTTTTCAAGGTTATTAGTAATAAATATCAAAACGTCATACTTATGTACCGGATCGTTATACTTCCCGCTATTATTTTATCTGCACACGCATATTTATTACGTAAAACACAGACTACACAGTTATGTACACGATCTAATCCTTATGCATGAATTTTTCTCTTTTCTTTTCTGTTCTATTTTCTATTATAATTATTCCAAATTTCAGCATGTTTATATATTTAATCAATATTTTTACACTAGACTCGCAAAATAACTATATGTACTCCATTGGTCACCATGAAACAGGCAGCCCCCTAGTATTGTGATTTAATGTATCGACTCTATGTAAATATCTTAATTAAATATTATGTATTTTATTGACTAGCGATAAATAAATTGAAAAAACTTAAAACCGAAAGACAAAAATACCAACCGGTATGTTTAGTCATGTGATCTCTCAAGTCGCAATTCTGGAAGAAACTATACCCGCAGACGTTGCATGAGAAGGGACGGTGCTGGAGATGTGATCTCTTCACGTGCACCGACAGTCTGTGCCCGCTGTAAAACACCTTCCCGCACTCTGCACACACATGCTTAGCGCATTCCACTCCGTGCTTCTCAAACATGTGCTTCCGTCTCGTGACACTGTGAGAAAACGTTGATTTGCACATGGTGCAGCTAAAGAGAGGGATCTTCCTGTGGATCGCCTTCTCGTGGTGGTAGCGCGATATCGGCGAGAAGAACGTCTTCGAGCAAGAGCTGCAAGAGTATTTCACGCCGCGGTGCGTTTTCATGTGACCCGTGAAGCTGTCGCGTAACGTTGTGCCGTACCCACACAAATGGCAGAGAAAACTTGGAAAATGAGTGTCGTAATAATGCCGTAATAATGACTGTCGCGAGTTTGGCACCATTTCGCATATCGGACAGAATTTCGCAGAGTTCTCAAGCGCTGGTATTAGAAATATCTCTTTTTTAGCGACGATCGGATCTTGCTTCACGAAACCCGTTGAGGTTTTGATGTCTGCCGAATCGATTGATTCGTCTTCACTGCTTTGCTGGAAAAAAGAATCAAAATCACCGTCAAACGTATTTTCTATCAAATCACCTGCGTCTTCTGTTTTTATATGATGCTCAATATCATAACTTTTAAAAAGTCGATTCTTCTTTAATTTCTTTTTCTCTTTTTTCTTTTTTGATTTCTCTAATCTGTTGAGTTTCTTGTGTATTTTTTCGTCCCGGCTTTTTTTTCTAATTAAGCAATTGCTAAATCTGGTTTCTTTGGATATCTTGAGTTTTTCTAATATTTCAGATTTGATTCGTTTCTTCAATAGTATTCGTCTTAAGGTGTCTTCCCGTCCGCTTTCATTGCTATATTTGTTAAGTATGATCTGCATCATTGTATTGGTGCTTTCTGAAATAAAAACAGAGAGGTTAAAATAAAGATATTAAAAAAAATTATTACATATTCTTGTTAGTCATGATTAGTTACCACTACTCCTCGTTCTACGGCCCAAACTCTCGTCTACCGCTTCCACCTGCTTCCGGAAGTGGTAAGCGTCTTTTAGCCGAGACACGCACCTCTCGCATATATCTATGTTAAATTTCTCCTCTTCTTGAAAATGGTAAATCTGAAACATTATTAAAATCGGATTAGAAAAGTGTGGAAAGCTGACAATATTTAATTATCAAGCAGTGTGTCAGTTCGGGAGGATAGTATCCACATAGAGTAGGAGGAAGAAACACGCTAAATATTCCACTAACTGCAGCACTTTTATTAGTTCCACTACATTTTAACTTAATAAAAGATGCATTGAAATTCTTTTTTTTTTTCAAAGTTCAAAATTTCCCGTATAAAATGATTCCTTTGTCGCCATTTTAATTATTTTTTCTTCACAGATTGACATTCACATGAATTTCGTTTCAATCTAAATACGCATGAATTTCTTAGTTAACCCAAACTAAGAACCTAATAACCTGTTTTGTGCATGTAAACAGTTGTTTTTAAATAGTAAATTAAAAAGTAATTGTTAAAATGAAGTGTATTTTCCTTAATCTGTCCTATTTTTCTAAAAGCGCGGCGGTTAGAGGAATAATTAGCGAAGCCAGCAAATCATTCCACTGAGCTGTTGATTACAAAATCAGGTCGTGATAACGACCCATTAGCGCTTAGTATACCTTGGTTGTGCACCAATGCCAAAAAACTCAATGTTACTGGTTTATGCAACCTATATGAACAAAATTGCTAACATCCTCCTTTTTATTAAAAGCTAAAATTTGATGCGATTAGTCTTCTAATGAAACCGAAATTAACCTCTAGCAACTAGCATCTTGCTTCTGATCACCGATGAATTTAACATCACATCTTTCTGAACATTCTAACACATAAATTTCGCACCTTAATATTAAAGCATTTCAGCAGCATTTTAGTATAGTTTTCTATCTCCCCTTTGAATGTGTGATCTTCTTCCATGTTCTTTAGTTTTTCGCTTTCATTGTTGCATATTGCGCAAAGCCCGGGCGAAGACTTCGTTTTGAAAATCTTCATAGGCTGGTTTATTGTAACAAATGGTAGTTTTTCCATAATATCTTTGGTAAATGCGTGACTTCTATTTGGAATTAAGACTTGAGTTTTAATATTCCTAAACCTAACCCAAATACCGACAGCATATTTGTAAATTCGTTCGTTCGCCAAAATATTATTAAAAACACGGCCATATATTTTGACAGATACAATTTTGTTTTCTTTTGTGTTTTTCTATGGTTTAACAAAAATGGACAAAATGCTGTGAAGTTTATTTTTGGATATCAAATTGTGGGTCATAAAACAAGCCACACACGCGACTACTAAAAACCTTATCTTTTTCAGTCACAAAAAAGAAATAAAGTTTAAAGGCGATTTTTTGCCAAAATCTAAAAATATTGGCCCGAAAACTCACTATAGGTTCGTATGTGATTTGTACCGAAACTAAAACCAACCTTAGAAACGTGCATGACAAATTCTCCACTTATGGAGATGAAGTAAATTATTTTAACATAATTTTGTCTATTTTCTCTACACGGATAACACAAATTAGAATGTATATGTGCATGCATTATAAATTTATCTTTGTTTAGGCGAAAAATGTCATAAATATATAAGATTTACCCAAGGTTCGTAGAAAACGTATTTAACAAGGTTAGCTCATTGAGGGGGCAGAGTGGTGATTGAATGGAAAGTTGTGACCATTTTCCACTGAGAGATTTGAATTTACTACAGTAAAACTGGTGCTCAGAATAACTGTTAACTTTTATCAGCAGTAAATTACTATAAAGCTTTTTTTTTTTAATAACCCTTCGATTTTTTAATAAAGATTCTGTGAAAACAGATATTGTCTTATAATTAACAAAATCGTGCAGAGCCCCACATACTATCAGTGCTTCACAGCGACCATTGGCATCGTAAATAATTTAATTTACCTTTGCACATAAATAAATAAACACTTTGGAGAGTTCATAGTATTATAGAGCTCATACTACATGAATGTCAAATATTTCATACAAATTATATTACATATAAAAAATTTGCACACGCGAAATCTAGACCCATAACTTGCCGAGCACCGAGAAAAAAACATCGAGAAAATCATAATATAACCACAAACAAATCATAACTTGCCGAGCACCGAGCAAAATAAATATTTGTACTCAGACAAAAATATATGGTGGAGGGTAAAAAAAAGTAGTAAGCACCTTCGTAGCACTACAAACATTAAAGTTGTGAAAATAAATATTTTGTAAGGTAGTGGGAAATTTTGCGCTCGTGTACGCGACATTTTTTGTAAAACATCTAGACTTGACCCTGTATAAAGGCCCGTATCCTGCGCCACAATACACATGAACACTAGCGTGAACAGCACCCAAAACATTGAAAATTTGAACACTTCGTGTTCAAAAACCCTATGTTCAAGCTTTACCACAGCCGACGGAAAACATTCATCTCCCGGGCGAAGGGGGAAGGCTGGCGGGGGGAAATGTGTTCATATTTTTACAAGAGCCGCGCGATGCGGTCATGTATGGAGAATCAAACCGAACAAGTTTTTGAGGTTATGCGCAATGAGCAAGCTTAATAATCACTAGTTTAAAATATTATGATACCTAAATACAATATAATAAATATATTTGATAGTAAAATTATAACATAATATCGAATATTAACAATATTAATATTAATATTATTTTTGAAGTGGGTGAAGCGGGAGCGGGAAGGCAGGCGGGGCCGGCGGGGGGGGAAATAAGTTCATATTTTTACAGGAGCCGTACGAAGCGGTTGGTTGGTACCGGAGGTAAATCGAATGACGTTTGGGGTTATGTCAACCGCGCGAGCCTAATACCTAATTATGACTTTAAATTCCAAATAAATACTGTCGTAATGATGATTATATCTTTCGTGATCTCACTTGTAAATAAAGTATATTAATTTATAAATCGGTTTCAGAGACACGGAAGAAATGACCAATTAAAATAGGTATTCTATTCTTTCCCTGATAAATAAATACCTAATAAAAATCTAGTTAGGTAGGTTAGGTCTAAGTTGAAATCTGCGTGTTCTCCTTTATATTTCGTTTACAATATCATCGCTAAATTTCTTAACAGAACTCGACTTTTGACGTTTGAATTTCGAATGCGTAATTAATTACGCATTCGAAATTCAAATACTGACTTTAGGTCATAATAATTGATATTAGTCGGAAATCTTTCCTGGTAAATAAACATCCATTAAAATATCTCTGTTTTCTCCCTAATGTAGCATCTCTTCTTCATCGGAACATATTTTAACATTTATTTAAACGCTAAACGTCAAACGTCAAGTCAGTTGCGTACGCGCGGACGCGTGGACTCGTGGACAGGCCACTAGCAAAGTGTGTGACCGCGCGAACTTCACACCTGTTCACACCAATCTTTCAAACCATGTTTAAAAAAACGCAGGAGACGGAAAACAAAGAACGTTTATAGTGGGGTTCAAGCTAGTTTTCATGTGTATTCTGGCGCAGGAGTTCCGCCTTAAGTGAAACTTGTCATGCTTGCTCTACAAATCCACATCATAATTTTGATAACTTATCTCTGCTTTTTTGTAGGTCGTAAGTTTCTATGGAAAAAATTCTGACAGCTGGGTTCTTTTATTTACCTTTTGTGTATTTATATTTTATCTTATGGGCTTATTAGATTCTTATGGTCGAAAACCCGCTGTTAGTTTGAACAAATGTGGTACGCAAAATCTGCCACATTATTCTTTCCAGTAATTTCTGTCAGTAATCTTCAAGAAAATGATGTCCAATTATTCGCATCAATATAAAATGTTAGAATTTCCCTAATACAAAATTTATTTCGATTAATTCATATCGTGGATATAAATCGTGATACTTTCCAACTTATTTAAAAAATTGCTGTGTGTTTTAGATTCACCGGAGAAAAGAAGTTTGAAGAAATGATTATGAAACCGAAGGAAGTGGTTTTGCCCAAACTCTTCAGACAATCCTGTGCCTTTTGCAAGAGTTCTTCCAATCTGAGGAGAATTAACGGCGGTTTAAATAAAGATGGCCAACCGGAAAACTGCACACAAATGCTGATGTCTTGTTTTTATATAAAGGTAATTATACTAATAGATAATGACATTACAAACTATAGACATGTTGTAGAGATCTCAAAAGTGACAAGTGAATGACACGCTAATTTTTGTACTTTCGATTCAGTGGTTTTATAATTTGTGTAATTTTTAAGGTCTCAAATCAATGAAAGGCACTTACTTTTCAAAATAGATTATTTATATATTGAACCGCATACTGGTTAATATGGAATATTTTTTATTCAAGTTAGATTTAGCTTTTTGTAATTTCTTGAGCTTGAAATGAGGGCTCTAAATCGCGGTTCTAAATCTCTAAATCACAATCTAGTTCTGCCAGAGAGAACCAATCAGAGAAAAACTGTCTTGACCAACCATAAGACAGTTTTTTTCTGGCAGAGCTAGATTATGATTTGGAGACCTCATTTCAAGCTCTAACTCAGAAATTGCAAAAAGTGAGTTGGCACAATATGGGTTAACCCGTCTAATCATAGGAGACTCAAGTTGTCCCAAAATGTCATATGCCGTTATAATAACAGGAGACCCAGATTGTCCCAGAGCGACGGTGCATTATTAAAAGTTAGATATCTCTCTTCCTGTCATTTGTGATTTCTTTTGTGAACATTTGTGATTTCTTTTATGTTAGAAAGCGAAAGAAATAATGCTTCTTATTACCTTAGGAATATGAGCTGTGTTGTTCAGATATTTTACAACCCTGATCATAAG
This sequence comes from Glyphotaelius pellucidus, assembly GCA_936435175.1. Lineage (NCBI taxonomy): Eukaryota > Metazoa > Arthropoda > Insecta > Trichoptera > Limnephilidae > Glyphotaelius > Glyphotaelius pellucidus. The sequence goes on from OW386556.1 coordinate 26,105,823, forward strand.
TGACAGATTTATTTCACGCCAATTTGTGACATAACACACATTTAATTACAAAATAAAATTGTATGAAAGTGATAAAAAGTGAAGTTACAGTTTTATTACAAATCTTCTTAAAAAAAGGAGTCTGTATTGAAAATTTTAAGTTTTTTCTATTTTAAGTCGAATATTTGTAGTTATGTATTTTTAAGCCAATTTACATTTCCAATATAAAAATTTTAATATTTAAAAACAAAAATGTTGATTTCTAATGACCACATCGGAAAGATTATTTTGTCTAGATTTTAGTACAATTTTTGTTTTTGCAAAAGGGTTAAAAAAAAAAACAATAAAAAAGGAGTGTTTAAAATGCATGGGAAGAACCGAGAATTTTGCATTCAAATCTTGACATGCAAAAGTTTACAGATATTATTTTCATCATAGACATATGAATATTACTAGACGAGAACAGACAGGTGAGGGGTACAAATCAACTACAGCGGGACGCGAAGGGGGAGAAGTTGACTGAGAGAAATGTGATTCGTCAATAAATCAATCTGACAGTATATAGGCATCTCGCATTACAATATCACCATTTAGTTCTTTCAGCTTTTGAATTAATAGATCTTTTTATATGGCGTTATGAACAAATTTGCGAAGTCCAAATAGGCCAAAGTAAAGTTCACCTGTTTTCAGGGTCGAATACTTTGTTGCCGTGTTTAGTTAAGACACTTTTATAAATGTTTCATAATTTACTTATCCCAGTAAACAGCGAAGAGCACACTTGAGAAACGCCTACATATGTATACGTTACTAAAAACTGATCTCATTATATGATCTGAATAAGCTTAAATAATAAAGTTAAATAATGCTTCCCTATGGAATGAAATACGAAAATTGGGTTTATTCTCTTTTTCATTTCTGTTTTTACATGTTTTCACAGCACAAGCCACCATTTTTGCCGTGTTATTTCATAAAATGTACCGATGAGAGCTCGACGCTGGTTCGCACAAGAATGATGACGTCACATTTTTTAGATTCGCTCGAGGCCATTTGCGAGCCTAGCCGGTTCCAAATGGAACCGGTATGGGGAGAGGGAAATAATACGCTTTTATCACTTAGGGCAGGTCTGGTACGAGTAATATTCATATGTCTATGATTTTCATATTATTCAAAGGGTTAAGATGATCCATTTATGAAATTTTGAATTTTTATTATAATAACAAACACCTAAGCTACAAACCAATCTCATATTAAAATTACTCATAGTTTATGATAAAGACAAAATATAAAAATAAATAAACAAAACAGAAGCCAGACAGTACTTATTGAATAAATGGCGGGAGATCGGTGCCGCAGAGAATTGGGAACTTTTTTTTTGTCAAGATATTTTTTTTTAATATTTCAACAGATGTCAATGAAATAAAAATAAGGCACATTTTAAAACCGGGTTAAGTACCATTTGACCTTTGCATTCTGCCAAATTTCGATTTGAATCTTGGGTGCCGTCAGTTTTCATTTTCATAATGTTTGAATAATAAAGTAGATATGTTTTTGTCAGTTGATAAGTCTGCATTACGCCTGGCTGTGTGAGACGTGCGTGTCACGGCTGAGAGACGCCGTGGCTTTCCGTAGGCAAGTGGAGACAGCAGGGGACCTCGTCAGAGGGCAGATTCCTACCAATAACAAGTCTGCCAATATTAAACGCGAATCTGGTAATGAAAATTCAACCTTTAGAAATATATTCAAAACTAACTTTAACAATAATAAATCATGTAGTTAGGTTGGCGCATAGAATAAAGAATAACACAAGAAATGCCTTGTACCCGAGGCTTAAATTTTCAATATAAAAACTGCGTTAATGCAATTCAAATGGGATGGAGATCTATAATGTCAGTAAGGTCCGTCCGTTTAAACGATTGCTAGAGTAAAAGAAATTGCTACAGTTAAATATCAAAAATGCGTTTTTCAATAAATTTAATCGCCTGTATTATGCCATTTTTAACTTTTGCTTTTACTTTCCGAATACCGATAGTTATTCTACAATTACTCCGGCATTTTGACATATTTGACAGTTCTGTCGGGGGTAAGGTACGAATTGTGCGCTTCAACATTGATTATGTCAATATTAATCATGATTAATAGCGATGGTCCTGAAAACAATGTCGGATCTGCTAAAAATTGTTAACTGTTATATTATTGGCTCATTTTAAATTTTTAATTATCGGCTTATTTTAAAATTTTTTCATTGATTTAAAAGCCTGAATTTTTAAAATATTGGATGAAATTAAATGAAATGTATGTATTTTTCTTATGGTATAATTATTGATCTCGAAAACAGTAAAAATGCAGAAACGAAACTTTAAACCCTGCAAAACTACAAAATCACAATCTGACATTGTTCTTCGAGACCGTTGATATTATAGAAGAAGATGATAGTGACGATGAATACGTCATCCAATATGTCTTGCAACGAAAATCAAAACCATTTCGACCCCCTGTTAATAATATGGTTATTTGGGACGACCCTGAATTTTTGGTGCGGTATTGCATGTCGAAAGATCTCGTAAAATTTGTGACACGTCAAATTCAAGGAGATATTACAACTGCTCGAAAAATCTTTTTTTTTCTGTGTAATATTGTCTATGCTATTATAGGTTGTCTATGGGTATTTATTTTTAAATAATCTCAAAAATATTTTTACAGGAACAAAGCTGTCAGATCCTACAACGATGCCAAACAAATACAGCCGGATATTTTGACAGTTGTTCTGGTTTTCAAATTTAATTTATGGTGTGGCTGCACCAAAAAATAATGCGGTTCAAATAAAAATATTTCACATAATTTCGAGGAAAATTCTGCTTTTTAGACTGACCACACTGACAATTAGTACTTTCAAAAAGTATACATACTTGAAACAGCGCGTGTTCCTATTAAACATCCTTGTTTGCTTTAATTGATGGTTAAAATTTAATTTTAGTACACAATTAAGCTTTCCGTTAAAACAGACGGCCCTAAATGAGACAGAGCACTGGGCTATTGAGCTAAATGAAACATTTATTTCCATTCAAATTAATTTGGAAGGCACTTCTAGTTTTCTTCTTTATTCTATAGGTTGAGATATTTTTTTACATGAGCTCCACACAGGAGGCCCTGAGGAAAATAATTTCTCACAGGGCCTATGTCATCTTTGGGGATGCTGTGTAGGGGGTTTTAAGGAAAAGAAGGGGAAGAGAGTTCTGGGAAGGAAAAGGGTTTAAGGGGTGGTTAGGAATCTGGGGTTCAGTGTGTCCTCGTCATCCGCCTCCAAGACCTAGACAAACCTCACCCCACGAACCCGGGCACCCCTGCTAAATCACCAAACGTAGCGAACCACTCGGGGCGACCTATGGCAGAGATGTTGGCTATCCATTCAATAAAGTTTCCCGAATCGACAATAAGTCCTATTTTGATTACGACAAGCCCTATTTGAACCCTCTATTAATTGGTGACTCTCCGCCCTTTTCAATTTTCGATCAAATTGTAATAAAGTGACAATTCAAATTATTGTAATTAAATCCACATCTTATGAATGATTTGGGAAAAAGCATTCAACTGAGAACTTAAAAAAGTATATTGATACACATATGTACTTTAAAGGGCTACTACCTCTGAAAACCACCCTTTATGATTATTATATTTTTTTTTTTAAGAAATACAAACATTCCCGGGTTACGACTAACCTGACAATATTTGAAAACCCCCTCCTACCACAACAGTAAACGCAAAATTTTCCTTGTGTTATGATGGAGGAATTAGTCAGCCGAGGAATTAAACTCTCGACATCCTCGGGTGAGACCCAAACACTCTTGCCAACTCGACCAATGACTGGTCCATAATAATTAGTCCATAATTGGACTAATTGTTCCTAAGCATAAAAATATGGACAAAGGACGTTAAATTACGTGATTCCCAGTTGTAAATATGTTACCTGCTAAATATTTTATATAATTGTAAAAATGTAACTATTAACTCACCGTAATAAGATTTTTAATGTAAAGAACCCGTTAGGGGCTATCCATAAATTACGTCACACGAATTTCATGATTTTTTTACCCCTCCCCCCTAGACCCCCCCCCCCCCCCATTCCCCTTGTCACACAATGTCACACTTCTCTACTCCCCCCCCCCCCCCCCCCCCTCTTAAGATGTGACGTAATTTATAGATGGCCCCTTAGACAAACTGCTAAAAAGTAGTTTACGGGACTTTTTGTCTTATTTATTTGTAAAGTGTGTAAAAAAAATAATTTTAAAAAATTTAAAAAAATAAGGATATTTTATTCTTTAAGATTTTTATTGTTTCGGTCCCTTTGTGAAAAACTGAAATAAATAAAAAAATTGCTGTATTTATCCCACACAAGATTGTTTTTCCCATTCTTTGGAAAATATTACAAGAATGTTTAACTGTAATAACCGTTTTGTGTTTCCAGTTGATGTAAAAGCCGAAGATGTCCACACTATTGAAGACAATTTGTTAGATGTAGAATTTGAGGGACCCTCAATTTCGGAGACAGAACAAGAGCAAATGGACGACTCAAAGCTTCCGGACAATTGGGAAAACTGGGAAGAGTTTAACAGGCTTCCTTGGAGTGAAGATGAAAGTTCAATAAAGGAACAGAAAGATATTAAACGAATCGAGTGGATACATCAACCACATTTTCCCAAAATGGGCAACGGAAAACTCAAATCAAATAAAGACTCAAGTCAATGTCCCACTTGTGACGATATTTTCCCAATAAGGTTGGTTGGCTTAGAAATAACTATATTTAATTATTGAAGTAAAACTTCTTTACGCATGCTTGACTTGGGGAGTAAGCTGGTGAATGCATGACGAGAGCGTTACGAAAAGTGTCGGGCGAGGGAAAGGAAGTTGAGAGGGAGATATAAGTTAGTGAAGATAGGAAGAGGGAGAGTTACGTTTCGTATATTACTGTAGGGGCAAGAGAGAGGGGTGCGAGCACACATCTTCTTTCTCTCTTTCTCTCATAGCCAGTTATGTTTCGTATATCTAAGACACAGTGCAGGCCTTTTGTCTGTATCACACTGTAGGAGCAAGAGAGAGCAGTGCGCGTGCACATTTTCTTCCTCTCTTCCTCATAAAAGTTTTACTTAAAGAAGCTAAACCTTTTTTTTAAGCTAAAGACCTCGATTTATAGCTAAACAAGAGTTGGCAACACTGCTTATAGAAATTTCGGGAGGTGGGTACGGGTATGCCGCCCTGGGAACCATTTATTGGATAACGAACACCTCTACCACAGATAACCAACACCCCTGCCATGGTCACTCCAAGTGAATCGCTATGTCTGGTGTCTTAGCAGGGGTTCACGGGGTAAGGTTTGTCTAGGTCTTGGCGGCACACACGTTTGCCACCGCCTGCATGGTGGGCCGGATCGGGAGAGACTAGTTGAGGGAGACCTTTTTTCCTCTCCAGCCAGACTAGCCCAGTCAATGAACGCATTGAACTGGAACATGCTAGAGGAAAGCTGAATTTTTGCAGGTGGATAGTACTTCTTATGTGGAGTATTTTCCAAAAAAGTCCCCACCCCTCCCCCGCTTGCTTCCTCCCCTGCCCCTCTCAAACTTTGCAATTTTAGAGTTCTACGAAATCCATTATATCTCTTAAACTATTATATGCATCTGAAAAAAATGTTCACCGTTAAACTTCTTAGAAAGCTGTCTAAAAATAAATTTTAAATTTGTCTTTGTTATCTATTACGGTTTGGCAAATAATAATGACATTGTCGCAAAAATATTTTTTTTTTTCGTAAAATTTTGATTTAAAGGTGGATATTTTTTTTATCTGGGGGAACACGCAAAAATATTTCAAGTAATTTATTTGCCAAATTTAATGAGCTTTAAAACGATATATATTATTGCTTACCTTTATTCTTAATACTGGTCAAAATCCGATTCGATAGCAGGGCGGCATGGCGTGCTTGGCGGTCGGGCCTAGCCCGCTGTGCTGATGATGACCGATTTGAGCTTAGGTAGGTATTTATAGTTTTAAATTGAAACACCGTGTACTTTTTAATTGATTTACGATATAAAAACGCTTTAACACTAAATTGTATAGTAATAGTAGTAATGGAGGCTTTCTTACCTTTCTTTAAAAAACGTCTTCAAATAAAGGTGGATGCGAAGCTAGTTCAAACTCAAAGTAGGATTTGAGCTTTGCAGGACTGTCACACACGCATAATATTCTATTGAATATCTGCTTAGGGTTGATTATAACTTCTTTGTTTCTAACTTTGTCAGATTTATTACTGGCTTGAGTATCAATCATATCCGATCTGTGTAGTTTTAGAAAAACTTTGCCCTGCCATTTTCTTCATAGCTTTGAACCCTACCTCATAAGCATCGTCATATGTTTTAGTTGAGTCTGATACTAATCTCGAAGAAATGCAAATTAATTCACCCGACTTCCGAGCAAAAGGATTGTGTGTCACCAGTATGAATTACGAAGTCTTGGTTATCCCGTAACTGGCTCTCCCTAAGCTCAACATACTGCTCACTTTTCTTGTAACTTAAACCCAAGAAATTATGAAAAGCTTCACTGATTGAAAGGAATAATGGAGCTCCTAATATCCATTTACTGAGAAATCCCACACCCTTGCGTAAGTGCTTCTACTGTTTTTAATGACTTCATCAAAGATTGTTCATGTCAAAGCACGTATCAGTCCAAACTCCTGAGCAAAACATATTGTTAAGTAAAAACATATTGTAAGTTTTGCTGTCCGACTTGTCGCTTTGATTGTGTTTTAAATGTCGGTGAAATGTTTAAGATTTATTGCAACTGATTCGTCTTCACAAGCTAATTCATGTGACATCTCCTTGTTCACAATATTTCTTTTATTTCACGAGGAAAAAGTGTATCATGAGAGTCATTGCAAATTATTTTGACGATTGCAGCACCCGTAAGAACATAGGCTCTTACAGCTCTTGCATAAGCGTGTCCTTTTATCATGTATATCACTGTGGGACCTCCGTACACAGTTTTCCATAAATCTTCGAGCCCACTTTCTTCCGTGATCCAATACATCCCAAATATGACATTTACAAATGAAACTTCCTAGCCGTACAATAATTTTTGAAATTTCAGATGATCCATCAGCCCCTGCTACCATTTCAATGGGTTTGAGAAAAAGCGGTTGGTCGAAGTTACAATGTCACACAATCGTTTATAAACCCGTTCCAGCTAACTTTTGAATGCACAATGCTAATTTTATGTCACTTAACCACAAATAATTGGTTGGAGATACAAAAGATAATGAATCGGCATGCTCTTTTCTGAAAGATATACATTCACTGACGTCGTTGATGGTTACATCTTTCAAGCCGCTCGTTTTTCTCTTCGCGTAACAAGGTTGAAGGATATTTTCTTGATTAACGAAATTTCCATTTCATCACTGAAGACGAAGTACATCTAGACATAAAATTAGAGGCTGGATTAATGCACATTGCACTTTATTCTTCCCACGGCATGAAATGTGCTTAGGCCATCAAATGTTTTTATATTAACGTCGGCATTTTCGAACACAAATTGTGTGAATGTATCATCTTCGATTGTAGGAGGCCCAGCTCTTATTACAGATCTTTGGTATCTGTCACCTTCATGACAAGACGAACAAATGCCCAATGACGACAACACTTCTATTAAATTCTTAGATCCGTACATTCTCTGTAGAAAACACAAACTTGTCTGAATTGATGACAAAAAGACCTTGGCCTTGCAGATGCTATTATGGCGTGGTTAATTACTAAACATCTTCTCGTAACATCAGGTCCATTATCATACAATCTCTTCTTGGTTACAGTTAACGTGAACAGATTCAGAGTTTCAGGAACTAAATCATCACCCCCACGACTGATTTCCGGATAGCTTTCACAATCATGTGGCATTTTTTTAAATATCTTTTCTGATTATTTCTGCGGCAGCAAGTACAATTCTTAAACATTCCAGATTTGCATTCTTATCTTTGTTTCTGTACCAGTCGCCTAGTATCTTATAACTTGAGTGAGACATGCACATGACAGTTTTTCTGCCAAAAATACACGTATACATAAAATCTTGAAAATAGTCAATTACTTGTTTTTTAGGAAATGTATATGGGTACGGAAGATCAGTGCCACAAATGTCTTTTACTATTTTCCCTAATTTCTCTAATATAAACTGACATTCGTCAGTATTTTCTAAAAAACTACAGGGTTTAAGAAAATTTTTAGCTGAATTATCATATTTAGGTGTTCCTATATACTGAGTTGGTTTACTTTTACAGAACTTCTTGTAGCAAATGCCATGATAGCGAGCTTCTGCTACGACCAAATCAAACACACCTAAAAGTTTACATTTTATTTTTGCACCCCATTTGTCATCTATTATATTACAATGTTTCCCCTATTTCTGGTCACACCAAATGTATTTGTTAACGATATTTATGAGATGGTTTAAGATCAAACGCTGTTTTTTATTATCACAAATAATACTCACAAATAGTTCTCCGTGAAATTAAATGTATTTTCTAAATGCCGTAGGAATGGCTGAGGTGTACCTACTGGTCAATAGGCTACAATTAACATTTGTAAAAGCTTTAATACTGCTGGGCTTATTATACATTTTTCTACAATCTACGTGCACAGTTGGTTACGCTACCTAAAGTGGTTAATTTAACATAATTATTATCTCTTTCAATACTAGCGTTAATTAGCATTTGTAACCCTTTCTTTACTTTAACAAAATTTCCTGGAAGGTATTTTTTTACATAAAATACACAATAAGTTCTCTTCAGACATTTTCAGTGGTATTTTTATATTTATTAATTGCTAATTAATTTTTTCTCAATATTTTAACCTGATGAAGGAGGGAAAACGCACAAAAAACTTGATACACGGCTTGGCGCAACCACGTCAAAATATAACCACAAAACCGACACACACCTTAACCTTAAGACATATCTTTTTTTTAACATATGAGATCAAACTGACCATATTTATTTATTTTTTCGTTTGTTTCAACTTGATAAAACAGTAATTAGCGACGCGACAAGAACGACATGTCGCTTGGCCTCGCCACTCCGTGTTACGGCCAGCCCGCGCACGCCGTTGCCTTTGTCCACTATTTTCGATAGAAATAAAAGATGTAAGTAAACATTGTTTTCATGGTTTTAAAGCTTATTAAATTTGACAACTTATTTGTAAAAACTATTTTTTCATATTTTCTCAGACAAAAAAAATATTCAACTTCAAAAAATAATTTTGCAAAAAAAAAATTTTTTTAACAACAATCTCATTATTATTGGCCAAACTAATGCAGATATTAAAAAAGTTTTATTGTAAAATTTTTAGGCAGTTTTATAAGAAATTCAACGACGAAATTTTTTTTTCTGATATATCTTTTAGTTTACGAGATATAATCGCTTTAGTAGAACCCCACATTTTAATGTTTGGGAGGGCACAGGGGAGGAAGCAAGCGGGGGAAGGGTAGGGACTTTTTTGGAAAACACTCCACATAAGATGTACTATTCACCTGCAAAAATTCAGCTCTCCCCTAGCATGTTCCAGTTAGGGCCTGTTTTTTGTCTAGATTGACTGGGCTAGACTCTCGATCCATTGCCTTGTACCGCCATCACCGTGGGAGGCTCATACTCTTTTCCTTCACAGAACTTCCTCTCCTTGCTTTACCTAAAAAGGCTCTCCACACAAGGATGACATAGGCACTGGGAGAAGCGCATGGCTTTTCTTATTTTGTTTGCAATTATTTGAGTGAAGATTCCATTTGAGATACTGATCAATGTTAAGGTCGAGGTACTTCATATGTGTAGTGCGCTCAATGTAGGGACACTGACAACATTCATCGGAATTCAAACATGGGTGTATTCTAATAGAGGTTGACCTGTAATATTTATGCTTGATGTGACATATTTAGTTTTCTCGGTATGAGCATATTTGTGTCCAACCACTTTTTTAAAATGCCTATATCCGTTTCACCTTTTTTGTAGACAGCAAGCCAAGCGTCAACTTCAAACAGTAAGACAGTGTCATCGGCAAAACTAACGATTTTCCCCTGAATATTAATGTTGCATCAGTCGTTAATATACAACAGGAACAAGGACGGTCCTAGTATGCTACCTTGTGGTATACCATAGTTAATTGAGCATTGGTTAGTTTTTAAAAAGTTTAGTTCGTTACCTGCAATACCGATTTTTTCAAGTTTGTTTATTAATTTACTATGTGATATTTTATCAAAGGCTTTAGAAAGATCTCAAAAGATTGAAAAACATTTTTTTGCTTTTATCAAGGTTTTTAACAATGAAACATGATACAGTTTAAAGACAAGCGCTAACCGCAATATACCATGCCAAAATTGAACAAGCGCTCTCCCGAGGGCCGACAAATGTTAACTGAAAATTGCAGCATCATAAACATTATACTACTGTGTAAAAAAACAATCTATACTAATATTATAAATGCGAAACTGCGTGTTTGTTTGTTACGCTTACACGCATAAAAATAAAACGATTTTAAAAATTCTTTCTCCAATAGAAAGCTAAATTGTATACTATTTTTAATAATAGTAATAATAATACAAATTGTAGAGTGCTATTTTTTTTTTAAAATCACCTCAATATGCGAGTACTATAGGCTGTATATAATGGTAAGCTCTGGCTTTATGAAATAATAAATATCAATATATTATATTTATCACACATTTTCTGTCCCTAAGAAAAGCGAGTTATTGCTAAGCAAAACAAATCGTTGCCGTGGAAAACAAATCGTTGCCGTGGAAAACAAATCGATGCCGTGGAAACGATGGTGATATATTTGTGGGAAATTTTATAGGGAGAAACAATTTCTTTATTAAATGGCATAGCAAAGCATGCCGGGTACCAGCTAGTAAATAAATAAAAATGAAATAGCGCTGTGTCACATTTTTCTCAACCTTTGCAGCGTGGTGGTGCTGGACCACACTTTAACAGTTAAGTAGATGAACCAACATTAAATTTGGGCTTTCATTATTTCGCGGAGCACTAGGTTAGATACTCGAATGATCTGAAGCATCGTATTCAATCCTCTGCCTAGCTATGTTCTTCATCATTGCACAAGCAATACGTTTCCACAATAACAATGAAATTAGGAGGAATTCAAATGGAAACCAAATTTAAAATAGGTCAACAATAAGAAGTGTAAAAAAGTTTAAAATTTGTTTATCTAATCAGACTGGATCTAATAGAACATCTGGAGCTTCACGTGCCCAAGCAGCTGTGTGAATACTGCGGGAAGCAGTACTCGGGCTTGACCAGCTTGCACCAACACCACAACTATCACATCGGGACGCTGCCGTGTCCCAAATGCAGCCGCAAGTTTTTGAAGAAGGGCGAATTGCTGAAGCACATGCACAATTTACACAACAAAGATCGCACATTCCCCTGTTCGGACTGTGATGATGTACTCTCCAGTCATCTGCTGAAGAAGCAACATGAGTTCCATAAACACGGAGTTTGGTAAGTTAATTCTATTTGGCTTTTACATGTACAATACAAATTTCATTTATAACAACAGTATAACCATAAAAATATGTATATTACAAAATATATAAATAAAGCATAAACTCAATAGAATAAATAAGAATATATCCAATGCAATTTTACTCGGATGACTTCAGAGAACTCATAGGTACAATTCATATACCTACGAGCAACAAAAACATTAAAAAAAAATCAAAACACATTAATTTTTACAATTACCTACTCCTTGTTTGCATCTAGAATGAACCGTAAAAAAAAAAAAAACAAAACAAAATCGAAATAAAATAAAATGATTTCTCATTCATTATTTACATCTAAAAAGTGATGGACTAATTTGGCTTTAAATGTTTCGAAGTTTAAATTAAATATATCAGCGACATCAGTTAGTTCATTGCCCAACCTGTGTATTCTTTCTAACACAGAAGTCATAGCGAAGTTATGGTTGTGGAATAAGATATTCCGCCTCGTGTATTTTTGAGGTATGTGTATAGATAATAAATTTATAGCATAAATGTAATGTACTTCCCAGTGAGACAGCCTGGGTTCTTATGGCCTCGTGAACTCTGGTCCGCCATCAATGGGATAAGGTGCTCCCATATCTGTTGTGCCCGCATGATGCGTAGATGGGGCCTTGAGGGGGTATTCTAGTCTAGACGCCCGAATTTCGGGCATTTTTTGACGGTCGATAAAAAATAAACATTTATATTTTAACTTTACTTTTTTTATAATTTATATTTCACGAATTGTTGAAGTAGAGGCGGAAAAAAAAGAGCGTGTCAATCTTGTCACGATTTTCATCCTTCTGGTCATCTAAAAAATAATAAAAAAATGTCGATTCTTCATCAGTACAAATGTCATTACGGTAGGACAAAGAAAAATTAAAAAAATATATTTTCTCGCAAAATTGCGGCTACTCAAAAGAGAATTGATGTTTTTCAGTAACTTTTTTAACTTTTCCGAATTTTTAAAAATTGTCAAAATTTTCGAATTTGTTTTTTTTTGGTTCCTACCATAATTGGATGTATAAAAAAAATTCATGCCAAATTTCAAGAAAATCGGTTTATTAGAACTTGAGATTTTGGGACAAACATTTCGAAAAAAGTAGTTTCGAGAAAAAGACGTTTAAAGTTTTGTTCTATTTAGATTCTAGTTAGATTTTGTCTATTGCCATGACACCGACAAAATGGATATAACTTTTAAAATAATTCGAATTTCGAAAAATCCTTTTAAGGAGATATTTAAGGAATATCTAAACTATCGAAATTTAAAAAAATATATATTATTTTACTAGAATACCCCCTTAAAGAGTCGGCAATTCGTCCCTTAGCTTACACATTTTAAGCACATTAGCACATTTTAATGCCTTAGATAGAGCTGCTCATTGCGCATCTAAACATTGGTCACGTGATATAGATTTCAGTCAATCAGAAGCCGTTATTCGAAAAGTAGTGATAGCGCGCAAGTCCGCACAGTTTTTTTCGTCTCCTGTAAAGTTGGTAAAATTGACTTAAGCGGTGTTGTAAGCTAAGTGACGAATTCCTGATCTCATTCCTCTCCCCTCTCCTATGAACTTCCCAGTATAGCCCAATTGAATATGCCGTAGTCCCACTCAGAAGCGGCCCGTGACAAAATTTGCCAGCAGTGCATTTCACAAAAAAATGATAACATTTATACGGTAAAATATAATTGATTGATTCACAGATCCGCGAAAACCAACATCAAGTTGTAATTAACTTGTATAACAACTCGACCTAACAAACTAAATTGTAATACGTTATTTACATGTGCTTGGGACTATGAATGTTTATTAACTTTTTCACTAAAATGAGCGCTATCATTTACGCCACTTTCACTCCACGGTTTATCACCTCCGAAAATTGTACACGGAAAACAAAAAAATGTATTCAAACGATCACACACACAAAGCCAAGATGCTTTCGAATATTAAATACCTCGCTTTAAAAACTCTTTTTTAAATTTTTTTTTTTGTTCAATTTATAACATTGTTACAGCATTGAACATAATATTAGGCAAAACAAAATAGTGAAATACATATTTTAATGAATTTCTACGCCAATTAAGAGTGCTAGCTCTTGAGCTTGGCGTAGATTATTTCATCTATTCACAGTATTTTTCCGTAACCTTACAAACTTGTATTATATTCAGTATTGGTTTTGGAGGGCCATTATTTTTCAAATACAATTTATTCTAAAATGAAATTTGGTTACTTTTGAAAAAAATTGATTTTAATCGCAATGTTTTCATTACCACTCATTTTTAAATAAATTTTTCATGCGAAAACCGTTAAAATGATGTCAATACTAATCTGCCAATAACTTGATTTCGCCATGCTGGTAGCGCCATTACATAACATTGTTAATTAGTTGTGATTTCATTAATTCTAACTAATTCATTTCAAATGTTCGGTACCATTTCACGCATGTTTAAGGTATTGTCATAGATCAGAATGCCTCTGCGCATGCGTCGCTAATGCAAGCGTGTGTCATAATATGTCTTCACTGCTCCACATCAAATTCCGTATGGGTCTCTACCTGTCATTTCACGGTTCCAGCCTCTGGAGACAGTCCCACTAGAAATGTCACTTCATGTGATGTCACATCTTGGCTTAATGAAAGATGCATGCATTACTTTTTCGTATGCGCGGGAATCTAGTACAAAAGTTGATTGATAAGAATATCATAATGAATTGGCAGCAATTCTTCATGAGTGAATGTGCGAATTTACACTTTTGCCGTTTGTCGATGTTTGGCAGTGCGTTGCACGCAGGGGCCGCCTCTGGTCCCACTGCCTCCAGACGGTTGGGAGCAGTTAAAAGCAAAATTAGTGCTCTTTTAAAGTTACTTTCTTTTCCTGTGAACCACCTTGGTGTTGGCTTGGTGCACCCTCCATTTATCAACATATCGTCGCCTCAGTTCTTATTTGTCCAACAGACCATTTTAGTTTTTGTTCAATCTCCACTTCAAAATTAAAAATAGAGTATAAAAAAGTATAGTTAATCGTTTAATTCAGAATTATTTAAACTAATGGGACCTTTACCTTTACGGAAATAGCTTTATCTTAAATACATTTCATTAAGTTCATTGAAATAATGAAAGAAAACCCTCTCCTCCTGTAAAATTTTCTAATGGTCTGTTGGACAAATACAAACTAAGGCGACGATATTACTGTTACACTGTACTAAGGAGAACAATATACCCTCAGGTACAATCGGCAAATTTGTCCTGAGTGCGACAAGGAATTCCTCAATGGCACGCGACTCAGAATTCATGTGCGGCGAACTCACCGCGCTGAGAAAACGGTGCCGTGCCCGCAGTGCGATCGCATGTTCTTCAACCGGGTGGCGCTCTCCGCGCACTTATCCTCACACAGCGGTAAGTTTGATCTCCATTCATCCATGAGAGTGAAAAGGAACTATTATAACAGCATAATCACTATGATGTGAAGGCTGTTCAAAATCTGATCAAATCAGTCATTTTAGAAACATTACATAACACAATTTCAATTAGTTTTTAAAGATAACATTGGAAAATAAATAAATATATATAAGCAAATTTTATACTAGCAGCAACAAAGCATGCCGTACTGTTTCGTGAATGTTAGATACATGAATATCTAATGATTCAATTTAACAAGATAGCTCTCCCCACTGACATGATAATTGAAAAATTAGTCCTGCAGGTTGGCGGATAAAACAGTCTATACTGTCAACGGAGATAACCATTGTGAACAAAGAAATTGATGCTTTCCACGATAGTCAAGTTTTCAAACCATTCACGAATCAGTCTGAAGAAATGCAGTACAAATCTCTTCTAACCGTAGATGGTTCATTCCGAGCCTACCCAAAAGGATAGCCGTATTCCATCAGGCAGAGAAATGAATTAAATGCTGAAATATGCTGAGAATCTTCATTTATTTGTGTATACTTTGTTACAGATGTGAGGGATTTCATCTGCGACTTGTGCAGCAAGGCATTTAAAAACCGGAAGCAGCTTAGGACGCACCTGGATATGCACTACAACATAAGGAAATTCAAGTGCACCATCTGCGAACAGGCTTTCGTCCAGTGGAGCTCCCTCCAGGTGCATATGAAGTCACGCCACAAATCTTCCACTAAGATTAAAAAATAACTCACCGTATCATCTGGCTTCATAGAAAACTGGAGCAAACCAAAGTTAATTGTTATGATCTATGTGGATGTTGCAAATGGGATTCGTCCAAGTTTCACTAAAGCACGTACACTGTGTCAAAATGTTGCTGCGTGATGGGATAGATTGCATTGGAATGGCAACTTGGTTTAGATCAAAGCTCACTATCCGAGTTTGGCACATTTTGACTTATGGTACTGACACACATACTCATTAATGAGCTAGCTTATGAGCATGCTCATCAACTATACACATTTGCTAATAAATTAGCAAGCTTGGTTTGAGCTTTCTCATGAATGAACATGCAATTGAACACACATGCTCTTTAATGAGCATGCTCTTTAATGAGCATGCTCATGTCAAACTAATGTTAACAAATGGAGTCAGTTCCATTCGCCCAGAACTAAACAAAATAATCTTTTTGCTTGCAATGCAATTATTTAAGAATCTTTTGACAAAAGAAAATAAAACTGTTGATTAGGTAGGGTCCAAGATGTCAACAAATCCGAAAATTACTAAATAATAAAATATAAATGCTAATTTCAGTAGAATGTGGTTTTATTTTGGAGGTAAAGGAACTTTTGAGAAATTTGGAAATCTATTGTGAGTATTTTAGTGACCTTCCAAATACATTTGTGATTCCCGTAATAAATCACGAAAAGCAAGGTTTTTTCATCTCCCCAGCGGGCAGTTTTTGATATTTTTGCAAAAATGCGCAGGTGCAAACCAAGATCGGATCATGTTCACACATGCTTAGAGGCTTCCCCTTCCACCCAATAATCCAATGAGCATGCTCACAAATCAAACGGCTGTTGATTAGTGAGCATGCTCATTTGGCAGTGTTATAGCAAGAGTGAAAAAATTATAAATTTCAAGAAGAGCGAATCTTCATTTTTCTTTCTGAAATAAGTTAACAAACTTATTTAGACAAATAAGTTTTAAAGTGCCAAATTCAAGAAAGCACTATTAATTGTGTATACATATTTCAAATGGATACACTAATAGTATTGTTTTATTGGTAAATGACAAAATTTCCAAGGTGCTAGCCAACCTCTGACAAGAGAATGTATTAGAGGAGACAAAAGAGGATATGGACAGAAGGAGATAAAACAAAAGTCAAATAAAATTATTTCTTGAATATTCTTTTTATTTTTGTGCATACAATTATTCTAGTTTTAGTGCTACCTGCAATCAGCTATTCCATACGAAAGAAGAACACAAATGGGAATACTGTAAATTCTATTGTCATAATATCATTATATTGCTGCTTATACATGCAAGAAAAAAGGCATGATCCAAACCACAAATTTTGGAAAAGGATTGTAGCAACTGCCATTTGCAGCAAATAAGCAGTAAATCGCAAGTGCGGTGTTTAGATCTTGGTAGCGGATGCGCCTGCCCATCAGCTGCGTGGCGGGCCGGTTCGGGAAGACACTTTGACCTCTGCAGCTGGTCTCTCTCGACCCATCATCTTGCACCACAGCGGGAGAGATGGATTCATACATACGTCACCCCTGGACATACCGACACCCAGCTTTCTACCCATCCCGAATACCGTTTTCCTTACCGGAACTTCCCCTCCTTAAAAGACCCCAACACCATCCCCAAAGACGACAGGCCCTGAGAGAAATTATTTTCCTCGGGGCCCCCTGTGTAAAAAAATTGCCCCTGGGGGCAATGTAAAAAAGGGTAGTTTTTCCATAATAACTTCGATAACTTGGTGTTTTGGATTAGGAATTAAGACCTGAGTTTTAATATTTCTAGACTTAACTCAAATACCAGCAGTACACATTCGTAAATTTGTTATGCCAAAATATTATTCAAAATACGTCCGCATTATCATTTTGACAGATCCAAATTGATTTTCTATGGTTTGAAAATATGAGCAAAAGCTGTCAAATTTAAATAGGATACCAAATTGTGTATCATGAAACAAGCCACACACGCGACCATAAAAAAACTATTATTTTTTCAGTATCCATTATTTTTTCAAACAAAGAAATATAATCTGAAGACGACATTTTGACAAAATCTAAAAAAATTTGGCCCGAAAATTTTGCTATAGCTTCGTGTATGATTTGTACAGAATCTAAAAATTACCTTAGAAATATGAATGACAAATTCTTCGCTGATCGAAATGAAGAAATTTATTTAAAAAATACTGTTGTCTATTTCCATATACAGGTAATACGAATTAGATTTTATATGGGCATTCATTATTACTTTATGTTTAGACGAAAATATCTCATGAATATCTGAAATAAACCTTCAATGAAAAAAAAATGAGTGCAGTTCACACGTGGTAAAAGTGAAGTAGCTACGAAGCAGCGCACAAAGAAGACACGGATTAGCCAATCTCATTCTCTCGCAGGCTAAATCCTGTAGATGCATGTATTTGTTTCTTTTTAGTGTTGCTCGTTTCCGTTTCATCGAATTTCAAACCACAACGGTGATAAGAAATTTTCAAAATTTCTTGTAGAAATTTGTGATTCCTGCTTCCAACGGAGAACCGTTTGAAGGACGCTACTTTATTTTACAAGCAAGTACTAATTGCAAGAAAAAGAGTCATTCAGAAAGCTAATAAATAATAATAAAAATACCTCATACAAACGTATTATTCTTCGCTGAACGGCTGTATTACAAGAATTTCGTTTACATGTAAAGTCAATATACATACAAATTTTCTCTCTCTGACGAGCATTGGGTAGACGAGGTGCGACAGGATGCAGCACAGCTTTTCCAAATAACAAACTGGAAGTCAGCCGCTGAGGACAGGAGGAGTTGAAGGCGAATGTTGCAGGAGGCCAAGACTCGATATGGGCTGTAGCGCCATCGGAGAGAGAGAGAGAGAGAGAGAGAGAGAGAGATAGAGAGAGAGAGAGAGACAAGCATTGGATAAAACTAATATTAAAAAATTGTGGGAACACAAATAATAGTAATAAGGCAAATAGTAGTGATTCAAAACCTCCGTAGTAGGTAAAACAAAACAGAAGAGTTGGAGAAAATATATTTTATGAGGTGGCGGGCCGCCATCCCGCTTCATCCGGGAGAGGAATGTTTTCCGTCGCCTGTGGTAAAGCTTGAACACAGGCTTTTGAACACGAATTGTTCAAAGTTAGTGTTGTTCAAGCGATTGTTCATGTTTTTTCTTTGCTGGAGTCAGGCCTTTACATGAACAATTGAACCATGTTTATTCTTTTTTTTTTTGTAGATTGTAAATTTCTATGGGTATAAATTCTGACAGTTAGTTTCTTTCATAAATAAACTAATCCAGTTTATTTCATGTTTCTTTATTTACGGTCATTTCACGGCTTATGTATATTTATAAATTATCTTCAAGGTTTATTTGATTTTTTGGTCGACAACCCGCTGAATGTTGAACCTCGAGAACAATAGTATTAAGCAAAATCCGCCACAATATTTCCAGTGATTTCTTTCAGTAGTTTCAGCAATGAACAAGAAAATGACGTCCCATCATTCGCACGAATACCGAAAGTTAGAACTTTCATAATATTGATTTTGATTCATTCATATCGTGGACATTAATCAAGTTACTTCCCAACATATTTCAAAATTTACTGTCCATTTTAGGTTTACCAAAGATATGAAGTTTGAAGAAATGTTTATAAAACCGAAAGAAGTGGTCTTGCCCAAACTCTTCACAGATTCTTGTGCCTTTTGCAAGAGTTCTTACAATCTCAGGAGAATTAACGGCGGTTTCAGTCAAGATGGCCAGCCGGAAAACTGCACACAAATGTTGATGTCTTGTTTTTATATAAAGGTAACATTATAATAATAGGTACAAACAGAGCGCGTTCCCACCCATCAATCAATCTCTTACAAAATGTTATTCAGAGCACCCTCTATTGAAATAACTATGAAACAGTCTGTAACCGACGGCCTGACTGTGACGGCTGGCATGATCGAGGGGTTCTTGATTCGCAATCCGAAGATTGCAGGATCAATTCCTGGCGTGGGCAAATAATTTTTATTTGATTGATTTGTGTTATTTCACAAATAATTATTTAAAATAATATGTGGTGCATTTACGGCACATTCCAGAGTGGAACATACTCTCAGCATCGCTCTGGTGTAAGACTACCATTCCGAATTAAAACTTTGCTTGAAATGGCTTTAGCAATGTTTGGTTACCTGATCTGAATAGCCAGGTACTTCCCCACCTTCCTCTTCCCATCTCCTTCCCCTCTCCAATACCTTCAGCCTCACTACATACCCCAATTGGGGATGCCACACTCACTGGCTTCAAACAGGAGCAACTGGGACTCTTGTGAGGTATTCATATAAAAATAAAATAAAAAAGCTGTAAGAAATAACTAATGGTCACAAAATCTTATTTTTTGACCGTTAGTTAGATGGTTTCTCTAAGCTTTCAAGCAGGGTTGAGATGATTTTTTTTTTTAAATCACTTGAGGCCCTGAGGAAAATAATTTCCCTCAGGGCCTACGTCGTCTGAGATGCTGTGTGGAGGGTCTTTTTGAGAAGAGGATGGAATGAACATTGGTCTTGAAGAGACCCATGTTGTAGGAAGGAGGAAACACAGAGACCTGCGAATCGTTCCACAGCCGAGCTTTTGAACACAAGAACGAGTCGAAGAAGCGACCCGTTCTCGTGTGACAAATGTCAACCGTGTACATATCACTACTTTTTTATTTTTTATTATGAGCAAATGTGGATTTAAAATAATATTATGAGCATATGTGGATGTAAAAAAATTATATTATGAGCAAATGTGGATATTAAAAAAAATTGATGAGCAAATGTGGATTTAAAAATAATATTATGAGCAAATTTGAATATAAAAAACAATATTATAAGCAAAAGTGGATATTAAAAATTTATATTATGGGCAAATGTGGATATAAAAACAATATCATGAGCAAATGTGGATATAAAAACAATATCATGAGCAAATGTGGATATAAAAACAATATCATGAGCAAATGTGGATATAAAAATAATATAACGAGCAACTGTGGATACCAAAAATTTATATTATGGGCAAATGTGGATATAAAAACAATATGAGCAAATGTGGATATAAAAACAATATGAGCAAATGTGGATATAAAAACAATATCATGAGCAAATGTGGATATAAAAATAATATAACGAGCAACTGTGGATACCAAAAATTTATATTATGGGCAAATGTGGATATAAAAACAATATGAGCAAATGTGGATATAAAAACAATATGAGCAAATGTGGATATAAAAACAATATCATGAGCAAATGTGGATATAAAAATAATATAACGAGCAACTGTGGATACCAAAAATTTATATTATGGGCAAATGTGGATATAAAAACAATATCATGAGCAAATGTGGATATAAAAACAATATCATGAGCAAATGTGGATATAAAAACAATATCATGAGCAAATGTGGATATAAAAATAATATAACGAGCAACTGTGGATACCAAAAATTTATATTATGGGCAAATGTGGATATAAAAACAATATGAGCAAATGTGGATATAAAAACAATATGAGCAAATGTGGATATAAAAACAATATCATGAGCAAATGTGGATATAAAAACAATATCATGAGCAAATGTGGATATAAAAACAATATCATGAGCAAATGTGGATATAAAAACAATATCATGAGCAAATGTGGATATAAAAAAATAATTTTATGAGCAAATGTGGGTGTAAAAAATATATATTGAGCAAATGTGGATATAAAATAATATAATGAGCAGCTATGGATACGAAGAATTTATATTATTAGCAATTGTGGATATAAGAATAATATTATGAGCAAATTTGAATATGAAAATAATATTAAGGGCAAATTTGGGTATAAAAAATTATATTATGAGCAAATGTGGATATAAAAAAATTATATTATAAGGAAATGTGGATATAAAAATAATGTTAAGGGCAAATGTGGATATAAAAAATATTTTTTAGAGAAAAGTGGATAAAACAATAATATAAAGGGGAAAAGTGGATATAAAAAATATTTTTTAGAGAAAAGTGGATAAAACAATAATATAAAGGGAAAAAGTGGATATAAAAAAATATTTTTTTGAGAAAAAGTGAATATAATATTAAGGGAAAATGTGGATATAAAAAATGATGGTAATTATTGGATATTGGTGGCCACGGCTATTACGAATAATTTTTAGAAAAAAACTTTAGATTTGCCTTAATCACTATAAAAGGAAACTTATTGCATCACGGCTGGCGGAAAATAATGCATTTTAATTTTCAATATCGTTAAATAAAATTTCACTTCGCCAATCGATCTACGACAGCCCGCCGGCTGCCGCCCGCCATTCTGTCAACTGTTGTGAGTGTTGTGTTGTTGGTATCCTTGACTTCACACAAACGATTGTAGTCGACTTCGCGGGATAAATAATAAGGCGCGTAGGTACTGGAAGCGCGTAGGTACTGGAATGGAGACAAACCATTCAAATCCTGGGATGTTTTTTAAAATAAAGATAATATACACAAGCCCGCTACACAAACCCTGCGTAGCCAAATAAACCATTTAAAAACGTAGGCTGTTTTTTAAAGTAAAGATAACATACACAAGCCCGCTACACAAACTTTGCGTAGCCAAACAAACCATTCAAAAACGTAGGCTGTTTTTTAAAGTAAAGATAACATACACAAGCCTACGCGCCCATCATGTATCACGCGAAGTTGCCTACAATCGTATTTAGTTGTGAGGTCAGGGATACCAACAATGACAAAATGGCGGGCGGCAGCCGGCGGGCTGTCGTAGATCGATTGGCGAAGTGAAATTTTATTTAACGATATTGAAAATTAAAATGCATTATTTTCCGCCAGCCGTGATGCAATAAGTTTCCTTTTATAGTGATTAAGGCAAATCTAAAGTTTTTTTCTAAAAATTATTCGTAATAGCCGTGGCCACCAATATCCAAATTTTACCAAAATGATATTATGAGCAAATGTTGATGTATAAATAATATGAGCAAATTCGAATATAAAAATAATATTAAGGGCAAATGTGGATATAAAAAGTTATATTATGAGCAAATGTGGATATTAAAAAATATGATGAGCAAATGTGGATATAAAAAAATAATGTTATGAGCAAATGTGGATTTAAAAATAATATTATGAGCAAATGTGGATATAAAAAATAATTTTATGAGAAAGTGTGGATAAACAAATAATATTAAGGGAAAATGTAGCTATAAAAAATAATGTTATGAGCAAATGTCAATATAAAAATAATATTTTGAGCAAATGTGGATATAAAGATAATATTATGAGCAAATTTGGATATAAAAATAATGTTCAGGGCAAATGTGGATATAAAAAAAATTATATTATGAGCAAATGTGTACATAAAAATAATATGAGCAAATTTGGATGTATAAATAGTATTGATGAGCAAATGTGAATATAAAAAAATAATATTATGAGCAAATGTGGATATGAAAATAAGATTAGCAAATATGGATTAAAGAAACCTTAAAATTTTTATTTATTTCATTTGTTTATACACAAAAGTTGAACATTGGTCAATCTTATTGGCATACTAATATAAAGGGTTTAACAACGCATACCTAAAGGATTTTAACCAGCGATTACTGAGCGTATTTGGAGTAAAGAATGTGGATTTTTTTGACTGTCAAATGATTTTTTTTCCCCATTTACAAACAATAAAAATATTTTCCATCACACGTCGCAACTGTGTAGTCAGGAGAGTAAATAATAATATTTGGCTTATTTATAAAGCGCCATTTTAATGAAAAATCATCTCAAGGGCGCTGAAAATCATCTCAAAGGCGCTGACCGCATTTATAACCTCTCGTTCCAGCAGCACGGTAAAGCATGAAACAACAGGCGTATCACATATTCCGTTGCGACCTACGGAATGGGATCAGTGTTGAGTGGCGATCAGAAAACTTCTCAACCAGATTCAAAGAATAAATACAATGTTTTAATAATACTAGTGGTCGTCAAATGGTTTTTTTTATTGATTTAATATATTTTTTATCCATATTTAAAAAAAATATTAGCATTCTGCACTCCTTCTCTATATAAACTGTAAGTGTGCAAAATTTCATACTCCTCCGTGCGCGCAATTTTCGTAAAAAGGGGTACAAAGTGTTTTTGCTTCACGTATTAATATACTGATGATGATAAGCATTCCTTCAAAATTCTCAACAACAAGCATAAACCCATTACGTGTAGAAAGAAAGGGTCTTAGATTAAATTTACTTGAAAAATTAAAAATCAGTAAATGAGGGAATGACTCTAAAATAACACTTATTAATAAAGTGAGGAAAATTATTTATTCCCCATTTCTCAGTATGTTTACAAGTCCTTCGCAATAAAGCACATTTGAATAAGTCAATAGCAGTCATTATTAACAATTAAGAACAAATTAGCATTTAATGTGGGGAAAACAGATTTTAAAGTACCCTACAAATTAGAGAATCTATTGTCACAACTATATTCCCATACAAAGCATCTTTTTAGGATGAATTGCCCATTTAAAAAAAAAATCAGTTTGAAAATGACCTTGAAAGCCGAAACAGCTGTCACAATAATAAAAAAAAACTAAAATACTTGCAGAACTTAAGGGGACCCGGTGGTCTAGCCCCCATAAATTCGATTAGTTTTTAGGATTTAAAAAAAAATTAAAACAGTGAACAATGCCATTCAAACTTTATAGATATATTAAATGACTTTAATAGTATACAAAAATATTGTTATTAAAAAAAAAATAAAAAAATTCTAAGTAGTTATGGAACTGTGCTGAAGTTGCCCTCATAAATGTGGACCTCGGTGGTGGGTCCAGTTTCGGCTCTTTCACTTATCCGTAAACAAAAACAAAAACAAAAATTCTGATCAGTATGAGTGTAGTTATTGCAGGAACTAGAATAAAAAATAAATTGACAAAATGGCACGTTGTTGAAATTTAAATACAGAAAACAGACTGTTTTTTCATCATATTCTGTAAGTAAAAAATAAGAAGTATTCAACGTAAAAACTTTGTTTTAGTTCCTGCGATAGACAGTGGTGTACAGAATAACATAGTAAAATTTGAGACGAATCGGCCGAGTATTTTTTTTTTGCCTCATACCATGCAGAATATAAAATCTAATTTAAATTATGTTTAATAACTTTTATGGAGTTCTACGAATTAAACAATAAAACAATTAATATAGAAATATTTATCCAATGTTTTTTTTTTTCTTTTCAGCATCTAATATTGTTTGAATAATGAATTAGATATGTATTTGTCAGTTGATAGATCTACATTACGCCTGGCTGTGTGAGATGTGCGTGTCACGGCTGAGAGACGCCATCGAATTTCGTAAGCAAGTGGAGACAGCGGGAAATCTTTTCAGAGAGCAGATTCCCGCCGATGACAAGTCCGCCATCATTAAATTGGAACCTGGTAATGAAAATTTCTTCTTCAACCTAACATATTTAATTAACTTTGAAAACAGAATTTATATTTTGTAAACTTAATCCTCTATTAGTTAGTTTGGATTGAATCAAATCGACGACCAGTCCCATTTTGACTTTGAAGGCTTTCTATTAAAAAGTGATTCTCGACCCCTTTCAGCTTTTGATCAAATTGTAATGAGCTGATAATTATTATGTTACCCACATAAAGGTCGGTCTCTTGCATGATTAACATGAATAATCGCTTGAACAACACTATAAACATTGAAAACTTTGAACAATTTGTGTTCAAAAACCCTGTGTTCAACTTTACCACAGGCGATGGAAAACATTCCTCTCCCGGGTGAAGCGGGAAGCCAGGCGGGGCCGGCGGGGGGGAATTAGTTCATTTTTTTATTCGCACCGAGCGGTTGGTAATGGAGATAAATCGAATGAGATTAGGGGGTATGTCAACCGCCCGAGCCTAACACCTTATTATGACTTTAAATTGTAAATAAATACTGTCGTAATAGATGATTATTTTTTTCATGAACTCGCTTGTAAATGAAGTCTATTAATTTATAAATCGGTTTCAGAGAGGAAAATAGGTATTCTATTCTTAATCCCTGATAAATAAATAACTAATAAAAAATCGAGGTAGGTAGGTAGTTAGGTCTATTTAACTTGAAATCTGCATGTTCTCCTTTATACTTCGTCTACAATCTTATCGCTAAATTTCTTATCAGAACTCGACTTTTACATCAACGTAATTAATTACGCATTCGAAATTTTGAAATACCAACTTTAGGTCATAATAATTGATATTAGTCAGAAATCTTTCCTGATAAATAAACATCTATTAAAATATCTGTGTTTTCTCTCTGATGTAGCATCTCTTCTTCATTGGAACGCATTTTAACATTTATTTAAACGCTAAACGTCTAGTGTTCAGTGCGTACGCGCGGACAAGTCCTTACCACAAATCACTAGCAAAATTGTGTGTGACCGCGCGAACTTCGCACCAGTCTTTCAAACCATGTTTAACCAAACGGAGGAGATGGAAAATAAAAAATGTTTATAGTGATGTTCAAGCGAACGTTCATGTGCATGGTTTCGCTAGCTGGAGACAAGCCTTAATATGTACAGTGAAACTCTTTTAAGAAGGGTTCCATGGCAGTTGATTCCCGGACAATTGACCCTCTGACATACTTATACACAATATGCAGCCGGTTTATAGAAAATACGGTATACCTATTTATACAAAATATAACTATGTGTTCTCGAAGAGGTGTGCAGAGATGATGTACCGCCGAATATCAAAAGTATAAAACATATTTTCATTCAAACGCATCAAGGAAAAAATAATTTGTCTGTAATACTGCATTTACCAGCACATAAGTACCAAAAATCGACACTGTAAATAAATTCGTTTGATATCCATACCTACTTATTATCAGAAGTATTTTTTAAGTCGATTTTACGTTTAAAATTGCTAAATAATGCTCAAAAGATTATTATTTTCAAGTAATTATCATTTCAGAGGGTCAACTGTCAGGGGTTCAACTGTTGGGTCACTCTTAAGAAGTTTTTCAAAGGACCAAAAAAAAAGCGAAAAAACCTTATACCGAATTTGACCATTTTTCAAATTCAGTCTTCAAGTGACTGAAAAAAAACCAAAATTCTTAAGTGGGACTTAACTTAAGCGAGTTTCACTGTATCGTTTGAATATTCCAATGTTTGGGGATAAAGCACTCAACACCACATTTTTTGGAATAACCTGCCATTTAGTTGAGTCAGAAACTGGTATTGAAAATTTTAAGTAATTTAAAAACAATCTTTTTTTAAAAGGATACCTGTGAAAACCACCATTTATCATTATTATTATGAGCTTCCCATATACAGTGAAACCCTCTTAAGAAGTTTTCCAAGGGACTAGAAAAACAAACTTCTTAAGCAGGAAAACCTTATATGTGGGAAAAATTGGGCCAATTTTGGGCCGAGGGACCGAAAAAACCAAACTTCTTAAGCCACGAAACGTCTTAAGAGAGAACTTCTTCAGAGGGTTTTACTGTAAGAAGTTTTCATGCTTTAGAATTTTGTTGTTTCAGTTCCTTTGTGGAAGCTGACATTAAGGCGGTACACAAACCTAATAATTTTTGCTTGCTCAAAATTCACATTTTAATCATTTCCGGCGAATTCGTAACTAAAATAACTTTTTTATTCCAACAGACCCCTGGGAATGTAAGTTATTTATATTTAAAATGAATAAAAACAATACCTTACCATTAATATATTTTACGTACAACTATTTTAAAACTTTATAACAAGTTTTTTAACTACAAAGTTAGCGGTGAGCATCAGATTTTATTTTTCTAGACGATGAATTAATAACTTCGGGAGGGATTCATAAAGAAACATCTTAAATATTTGTAACACGTTCTTCAGTATTAATTAAAATGAACGCGGCGGAAAGGTCGAATCTCGAATTCGACCGTCCGTTCGTCTAATACGCCGTGCCGCGGGCGTATTGTTTGTTTACACGCTTTCTTCACTTACCGTTACGTTACTTCACTTACCGTTACGTTACTTCACTTACGTCGTTAAGATTCCCACATTATTTGTCCTCTTCTTCTTTTCTTTCGACAAGTTCGACAGTAGGTCCGTCCAATACACGGGTCGCGAGTCGCAATTTGTGTACACGGCTCCTTTACTTACGTCATTAAGATTCTGAATATATTTTAGGGTATATTGTCGTCTTAAAAAATTGCTTTATTTATCTCATTGGGAAACCTTATAAGAGAGTTTAATTGTAATAATCGTTTTGTGTTTCCAGTTGATGTAAAAGTTGAAGAAGTCTACACTATTGAAGATGATACGTTGGACGTAGAATTTTTGGAACCCTCGGTTACAGAGACAGAACAAAAGCAAATGGACAACTCAAAGCTTCCGGACGTTTGGGAAAACTGGGAAGAGTTTAATAGGCTTCCGTGGAGTGAAGACGAAAGTTCAATAAAGGAACAGAAAGATAGTAAACGAATCGAGTGGATACATCAACCGCAATTTCCCAAAATGGACAATAGAAGACTCTTCTTATATAAAGACTCCAATAAATGTCCTATTTGTGACGAATTCTTCCCAATTAGGTTGGTTAACAGAGAAATACAGTGAAACCCTCTTAAGAAGTTTCCTGCTTAAGAAGTTTAGTTTTTTTGATCCCTTGAAGACTGAGTGGCCCAATTTATCCCGCATTTAAGGTTTTCCTATTTTTTTTCTTAAAAAGGTTTCACTGTAGCTTGCAATTATTATTTTACATGATATGTGTATAAAAAAGCTAAAATATCTTTTTTAAGATAATATCTAGACGTTCCCCACGCTGAAACGCAAATTATATGAAATTCCCTCAAAAAAAAAAAATCACAAAATTATTCTCTGAAAATTATTATAAACACTTTTTTTCACTTATTTTAGATATTATATGTATGAAAAAAATCAGAGTTTCTTTAAGTACTATTTTTGATGTTCCCTAAGAGATTTTTGCTCTATTTTAAGCGAGTCGTGTTTTATTAAACATTTTCACTTAAATTTTATCAGTTTTAATATTAGCGCTCTCTCTCTCCAACATTTACATATCTCTCCATCTTCTTCTTTTTGAGCGGGTATACGGTGCCTTAAGGACATAATAGCCGCTCTAGTATACTCGGATGCTGTCCTTAAGCGATTAATGATAGAAGCAGGGGGAATTCAAATATTGTCAGATTATCCGTAGCCTGGGACTGCTTATAATTCAAATATTGTCAGATTATCCATAGACTGTTTATAATTCAAATATTGTCAGATCATCCATAGACTGGGACTGTTTATAATTTAAATATTGTCAGATTATTCATAGCTTGGGACTGTTTATAATTCAAGTATTGTGAGATTATCCATGACCTGGGACTGTTTATAACTCAAATATTGTCAGATTATCCAAAGACTAGGACTGTTTGTAATTCAAATATTGTCAGATTATCCATAATCTGGGACTGTTTAAAAATCAAAATTGAAACTGTGTCAACGATAAAAAGTGGAATAATTTTTTAAATTTGTTTTTTAAAAATAGACTGGATCTAATAGAGCATCTGGAGACTCACGTGCCCAAGAAGCTGTGTGAATACTGCGGGAAGCAGTACGCACACTCCAGCTTGCAACAACACCAGAACTCTCACATTGGAAAGCTGCCATGTCCCAAGTGCAGTCTCAAGTTTGTGAGTAAGGACAAAATGTTGAAACACATACAGAATATACATAACAGGGAACGCACATTCCCTTGTCCGGACTGTGATGATGTATTCTCTACTTATCTGCTGAAGAAGGAACATCAGTTCCAGAAACACGGAGTTTGGTAAGTTAATGTAATGTACTTCCCTGTGAGACAGCCTGGGTTCTCATTGCCTCGTAAACTCTGGTTCGCCAACTACAGGATAAGGTGCGCCCATAGCTGTTGTGCCCATATGATGCATAGATGGAGTCTTAGAGTCGGCGATGTATGAATGCGGTGTGGTGCACATGTGGTCAAAGAATGCCCACTCCATTCATTCCCCAGTGGGATTGATGAGGTCCACAGGGAGATGCCTAAATTCCCTGTACTTTGTCATAAACATGTATTACACTATATGTAAAAGCCCCACGGGCATTTAAATAAATAAATAAATTAGTTTTTGAGCTACAAAGATCGGATCTATGACGGCAGTGCTTACTCCCCCCCCCCCCCCCCCCATATGTATTTGTTTTGTGTTTATTAAAGTTAAGAAAGTGAAAGTTTATTTATCCTGCTCCGGGTTGGACAAGTGGTTGATATTCATATTAAAAAAGCAAAAATAGTGCTTTTTTTAAAGCTAAATTCTTGGTGTTACCATTTAAACGATCACAGCTCCCTCCATTTAACATTTTTCTGTTTCACTGTACTAAGGAAAATAATATCTCTCAGGTACAATCGGTACCCATGTCCCGAGTGCCACAAGGAATTCTTCAACGGTACGCGACTCAGTATCCACGTGCGGCGAACTCATCGCGCTGAGAAGACTCTAGCTTGTCCGCAGTGCGATCGCATGTTCTTCAACCGGACGGCGCTCTCCATGCACTCACTCACACACAGCGGTAAGTTTGATCACCATTCATCGCTTTGGTGGTTTTCAATTTGGGAGGCGGGAATGGGTACCGCCGCCCCGGGAACCTTTATTGGATAACCAACACCTCTGCCGTAGGTCACCTCAAGTGGTTCGCTACGTTTGTGATTTAGCAGGGGTGCCCGGGTTCATGAGGTGAGGTTTGTCTAGGTCTCGGAAGCGGATGACCAGGACACACTGAACCCCAGATTCCTACCCACCCCTTAAACCCTTTTCCTTCCCAGAACTCTCCCCTCCTCCTTTTCCTTAAAAAAACCCTCCACACAGCATCCCCAAATATGACATAGGCCCTGAGGGAAATTATTTTCCTCAGGGCCTCCTGTGTAGAGCTGATGTAAAAAAATAAAAAACAATTTACAGGAGTGGACTGTAAAACTTGGGCACCAACGCAGAAAAATTATAACAGCATAAACACTACTATTAACAGCTATTCAAAAGCTGATTAAATGCTGAAACAGGCCGAGAACATAAGCTTTTAAAGAATACAAAATAAATTCTTATGTTTTCTTAGTTTTACAATGGGTACTCTATCAATTTTGTTGAATTACAACTTTTATGATATGAATATTCTTAAATTATCAAACAGAAGTATTTTCACTGACCTGATTGTTTCTAAATAAAACTAGCTGACCCGGCCACGCGTTGCTGCGACATGAAATCGAAACACAACGCCATCTACTCGATGGTTACCCAACCTAGATAATCATGTGTTGTGTCGATAAATTAACTCACATCGCCATCTGTTAGAAACTTATGGAACTTACAAATAATTACAAAGCATTTTTGGTTGGTGACGGACCACCATTGCATATTGTTGCTTTTGCGATGGACATTTCTTTTACTTACTATTCATATTACATTGTTACAGATATAAGGAATTTCATCTGCGACCTGTGCGGCAAGGCATTTAAAAACCGGAAGCAGCTCAGAACGCACCTGGACATGCACTACAACATACGGAAATTCAAGTGCACCATCTGCGGAATGGCCTTCATCCAGTGGACCTCCCTTCAGGTGCACATGAAGTCACGCCACATTCCCTCCACTAAGATTAAAAAATAACTCAATCTATAATCTAGCTTCATAGAAAACGGGAGGAAACCGGGGAAGTTAGTTGTTATGATTTATGTCGATGTTGCATTGTGATCTGACCAAGTTTCACCAAAGTACATCATATAGTCTGTCAAATAAGAGTAGAAAATATTAAAAATGGAACTACAAAATTTGTAGGCTGGCAACACCAATTTAACTGTCAAATATTCTTTTAAAGCGCAATGACACTGAAAATATAGAACACTGTAAATCACATTTTTTTGTTCTTAACCTCTTAAATGCCAGGGAAGAAACTCGAAAATTTCGCGATGTTTTGACTTTGACGTAATATTTTGCGGATTTATTTTATGCTATCGTATATAATATTTACCGAAACACTTTCCCTGAACAATAAACTATGCTTACAAATAATATTACTTGCGTTTATTTGACAAATTGATAGTTTTATCAATCTTTTCATGACATGCGACGCTCAAAGTTTGACAGCTCAAAGTTTGACAGCTCAAATCGCGGCAGAAATGTCATTTCGAAAGTCATAGATGATTATTTGAGAGGCTAGGTGTGTTCCTTATATCTGTTACGTCAAGAACAAGAATGCCCCAAGCGATTCTGACCTTGTCCTTCATACATTTTCTTTATACATAAGGTTTAAAATCGCATCTCAAAATTTTTTTTTTTTATGGCGCGTCCTGGGCGCGCAATCGGCAAACCAGAGGTTAAAAAGAAAAGAATTTAAGCCGTTGTCAAGGTACCTAATTAATGATAAATTTGATTAAATGGTGTTTTATAAAGTATTTTCATCATTTGTTTTTGGGGTGTTATGCTTGTTGCATAACACCTTCCTCTTTAGCCAACGTTTCGGACAGCGTTACAGTGTCCGAAACATTGGCTAAAGAAGGAAGAAGCGCAACATGGCTAACACCCCAAAAACAAATAACGAAAATACGTATCTTTTACAAAGCTTTCATTTAATTTAACATAAATTTGAATTTAACAGTAAGTAGAAAGGAAGAATCACTGATGGTGAGTTTGGTAATAGTGTAACTACTTTTAGATCTGAATGAGTTAAATATATTCAGATCTAAAATTGGAGACATGATCTAAAGCCCGGGCAATGCTAAGTACTTAAGCTAGTATTAAATAAATGTGAGCAATTCTAAACTGTGCTTAATATTTTATTACAATGTCGTTATTCTTCAATATGTTAACACAAAATTGCAAAGGTATATTTATAATATACCTATATGCAATTCTAATTTTATATTGCAATGAAAAAATTTTTTTTTCACTTTTATGCCTTTTTAATTTTTATAAAAATGTAGGTTACACAGCTTTACATTTACACCATGAGTAATTTTTTAGTATTGCCATTTGAACAACAGTGGCGCCCTTCAATGTTTTCTACTCTTATTTGACAAACTGTACATTACAGGCTTAGTCCCTACACACATTGCTTTGGATGTCGAAAAGCGGAAAGGCTTTTCCAACATTCACCCAAAAGTCACTGAGTGTAGTTTCTTCTCAAGTTGGTTCCTCGTTGCTGAGGATTGTGACTTCTACTCCAATTTCCATGGCAGAAAAGGCTCTTCGACTCCTCATGGTCCTGCGCTGGGTGGAGAGCTGCAAACACCGACTTACCAGACGCTAGTGATATTTGGTCACTTCAGCGCATTGGTGACCTTCTTCTGCCAAACACTTTGCTAGCGACTATGAGTTTCTGGGTCCTCAGTTTGGCGAGTAACATGTCCAAAGAATCTTAAGATACATTGTAGGCAGATAGTTCTTCTAGAACGGACAACCAGGTGTAGTAGCAAGAGTGAAAAATGACAAATTATCAAGAAGAGTAAAATCTTGAATTTTTTTCTCAAATAGGTTAGTTAATAAATTTATAAATAGAGGAATAAGTTTTAAAGTGTCAGTTTATATGTCGTAAAATCAGGCAGAACATGATGCGCCTTGCCATGATCTGCTTAGATATCGATCAGATCATGATAGTGGCAGATCATGATGCGTAGATCTGCCGCCATTTCATGATGTGCCTAATTTACATCGCATCGTTTAACATTCACCATTTGTCTAATCGTGTTTAGCCATATCGTTTTGCTGGAAGATCATTTCTAGTTGAATAAGTAGACACATTTTAATTAA
This sequence comes from Glyphotaelius pellucidus, assembly GCA_936435175.1. NCBI lineage: Eukaryota > Metazoa > Arthropoda > Insecta > Trichoptera > Limnephilidae > Glyphotaelius > Glyphotaelius pellucidus. The sequence continues at coordinate 26,139,299 of OW386556.1, forward strand.
CCTCAATAAAGTTTATTCTTCAAACCTAATAAAATGGAGTAACTAAAATCTTCTTCAGATTTATTTATTCACAATACCCCATTTTTCCTAGTTTCATTTGTTAATGCAGGATAAACTACGGTGACATTTTGAATTTCAAAAGGCTTTTTAAACAAGTTGGTAGCATTCTTAAGTTTTCCAAGGGACTGGAAAAAACTTCTTAGGCGGGAAATCCTTATATGCAGGATAAATTGAACCATCCAGTCTTCAAGGGACCGAAAAAACCAAACTTTAAAGCAGGAAAACTTCTTAACCACTCCATCCCATAAGCGTGTTTACACGATAATGTAACAATAGCAATCAAGAACAATAAGTGTGTTTCCCACAGAAATCATTATTGTTCTAGTGACAACCCTAAAACAAAAAGTAGAAGATTCATATTGAATCAAGCTTCGTATCTTTATTCAAAGTCGTCCACAGAAGTACATAAAAATACTTATTTTGTAGAAACAGTCTTCACCCGCCAAATCACCTATGTGCCATTAGACATTGTTAATTTTTTATTTAATATTATTGTATGAAATGGTAAAGTGAGGTGATAAAATTGTTTATTATACATTTATACAATAGAATAAGTGTTTTTTTTTTACATAATCCGTGATTTTAGTACCGTTTTCACATAAAAACATTACGTGAGTCATTTTTATAATTTTTTTTATCTTTGCATTCTAAATTTTAATATTTACAAATGTAAATATTTATTTGTAATATAACAATTTGAAAGCTTATTTCATAACCTTTCAAAAACAATTTTTAAAATTCGGCTGCATTCAGAAATGTTTCATTTACAGAGCTTTAATTGCGAAGCAGAAATAACACAAAGTTTTTTTTTAATCTGACAGTTCGTTTAAGACAAAAAACTTGCACAATCGCAAAATACCGGAGTGGTTAAGAGGGTTCAATGTATATTGTTTTTCGGTGGTTTGCATGAACATTTTTGATAACCCTACCCTCCAAACATTGATTGATAAGTAACTGCTTGACATACAGAAAATGTTACTGAGATTGACAAACATAAAAAAAGCACAGGCAGCCTCTATTGGTGTACTTTACAACTATTATCGATACGCCTAGCTGCTCATGTATCGTGACGTGTCTAAGTAACTAGCAAGGCGGATTGTTGGATGTTCATCTTTGATCGATACGCCTGGTTGTAAATCTGCCTTTCATGATGTGCCTGACTTGTATCTAGCACAATGTAAAATGGCGGTAGATCATGATGTGGCGAGGCGCATCATGATCTACCTGATTTTATGATTGGCCTGCAACATAAACATATTCCAAACGAATTCTAATTATTATTGTTTTATTGATAAACAACAAAATTTCCACAATGCTAGCCAACTCCGATAGGAGAAGGAAGGAGGCAAAAGAGGATAAATAGACAAAAGGAGATAATAATCAAAGTCAAATAAAAATATGTCTCGAATATTCTTTTTATTTTTATGCTTATAATTATTCTACTTTTAGTGCTACCCGCAATCGGCCATTCCTGCATACGGAAGCAGAACAAAAATAAGTGGGGAAACCATAAATTCTATTGTCATAATTATATTGTAATACAGTATTCCCGGATTTTGTTGAGGTTAAACTAATTGATAGAAGTGAAAAAAAAAAAAACTTTTTCGAAATTCCATTGTTTTTTTTTTCCATACAAAAATATTTTTCCATGGAAGAATATTTTTTTTCATTACAAACAATTCAACTTTTTAATCTACCTTAAAATGTCAGATTTTCGAAAAAGTTTTTAACTCTTTTACTTGTACAATCGTGTAGAATCACCTCCCGAAGTTTGTGCACTTTACAACTTGGACACCTAGTAAAGTACACATATACACGGTGTCTGGAAACTCGTAGTACAACCGAGAAACTGGTGAATCTAAGTCACATAAGAGAACCCCAAATTTCGATTTGATTATGTTGGTACCACATTCTAGAGCGGTAGAAACTCTCAGTATCGCCCTGCTAAAAGAACACCATTTAGAAATGAATGAATTAGCCTTACCAGATAACCAGATCTGAATAGTCCCACACATCCCCATCTCCTTCCTGCCCCACTTTTTCAGCCTTACAATATGTCCCAAATTGGGGATGCCATAGTTCTACCGGCTTCGGACAGTTGGGACTGTTGTGCGGAACAAAAAAAATCACACAATGTCTCCGAGACAATATTAAACACTTGTACCCTGTGCTATCTGTGAACAATTGGATAAATTATTGGTCCTTCTGTTAAAAGGTTACAATTTATATGCATAACCTTTTTAATATATAATTTTTATACAACCTTTTAAACTTAAGGTTATGTTCTTATGTTTAAAAGGTTATGATCACGGTTAGGTCACGGGTTCTGATTCCGGCATGCGCAATTAACTTTTATCTGAATGATTTGTGTAATTTTACAATTTAATCATTAATAATATAAGGTATATTTGCGATACATTCCAGAATGGAAGATACTCAAAGTTAGCCTCGGTGTAAGACTGCCATTCAGAATTAAAACATTGCTTAAAATGGCTTTAGCCGCGTTTGGTGTTTGGCATCAAAACCTTTTCATAGAATTGATGATACCGACGCAACTAACGCACTTGAAGGGCCTGCTGTTGCGTCTGATCCTGGTGGCTCCAAATGAACAGAAAAATTTAAATCATCTCATGCTTTTTGTTGTAGTCTCCTGTAGGCAATTTCAAATTTACGTTGGTCAGAAAATGCAGTTTTTTTGAAACGCGGGTCCAAAATGGTAGCTTGCGTCAATCTCATTGGTTTCAATGTCTTTAAATCGCTCATCTAATTGCGATTTCATCTTTGCCGCCATTTTAGAGAATTCTGTTATTTCTGACTCCAACATTCCTTGAATAATACATTCAGCAACGTGATTCTTCATGGCACTCACACATATTAACACTTTCAACATAGATTAGAATTTTCAGAACTAATTTCTTCCTACTACATTAAAAATTTCCAAAATTTCAATGGATTTGACGATGACGTCCCATTCAACTGGTGAAATATTACTCAGCTCACTATGCATTATTGCCAATGTTGATATTGCAGCATCTTTTATTTTATTGATGCGTAAAAGCATTTCATATGTAGAGTTCCACCTTAACACAACATCTTGTTTTAATTTTAAAATTGGTAAGCCCATTTGTTCTTGTACAGCATTTAATCAGGCTAGGGCATGTGAACTTCTTTTGAAATATTCGACAATAGATTTAACTTTTTCGAGAATGGGTTTTATTTCTTTTAAGCTGGTTTGCATAACCAAATTAATGGTACGGGCAAAACACGGACAGTGGCGCCATCCACCGAGATGAATTCTGGCAACAATATTTGCCGCTTTGTTACTCACGATAGCAACCACTTTGTTTTCCAAATTCCAGTCTTTTATTTTTTCTTTTAAAAGTTCACACAAATTTTGCCAAGTATGCCTTTGGCTAAAACTTATGCATTCCCAGTAGATTTGATGACATCTTGATATCGCTATTAAGAAAATGTGCAGTAATTGCAACGTAACCAATATTATTCGTGGATGTCCATCCATCCGTTGTAAGGCACACGGCAAACGCCTGATCTATGTTGATTTTTACCTGTTCCCTTGTGATGTTCACAAGTTGAGGAATCAAGCTCAACGAAATTGTCTTTCTACTAGGAAGCTTGTATTCAGGACAAACCATATTCATTAATTCCTTAAATTCTTCATCTTCTACCACAGAAAAGGGATGATAATTTTTTACAATCATTTTAACAACTTGGCGGTCAATCGCCTTCGACTTGTTAATATGTAGTGGTCAATTTAGTTTTAAGTATCCCGATACAGAAGGTTGTTGTACTGTTACCGTTCGAAATATTGAAACATCACTTATAAATAATGGAACGGGATTATTCAGAGTTTGAATTATTTCAGTGGACATTTCTTGATTTAAGGCATTTTGCCTGAGGATTTGAACGGTGGGGTGCTTTGATTTCATGTGCCTGGCAAGGTTTCCGGTCGAACCAGCACTTGTACTTATTAGTTTTGAACAGTACGCACATTAGCTTTATTATTGGTGGCAACAGAAAAATGGTTCCAAATTTCACTCTTTTTTTCTTGAGGACATCGTGAATTCTTAAATTAAAACTACGCACAAGACTCACAAGTCAGTATTAATAATTTTAAAAATACGTAATTGTGTATCCCGGGTACAAACCAACAAAAGCGAACTGAAATTTCGATACTGACGTTTCATACCAAAACTTAACTAACAAAGGATTTCATTTTTTTCATTCTTAGGGGAATCCAATTAAAAGGGAATTAAAAAGAGATCCGAAAATCCAATTAAAAAGGGAACCCCAAAATATTGGGGTTCCCTTTTTAATAAAGTAAAAGGAGGGCCGAGGGTGGGGCGTGGGAGATGGACTAAATTCGGTCGTTCAGCGAGCCGGTTCACTTCTTCTTCACCCGGATCTTTTCATTGAACGAGACCTAGTGAAGCGGCTCGTTCAACTACTGACCCGCTTCGCCCGCCTCTAGTACGCAAGCTCAAAAAGGTTGACAACCGCCGGTCTAGATAATAGAAACAAGTGAGATCAGCCAAAACCAATATTAATATGAAACTGCACATACAAAACTTGTCTCGAACATCGTTCAGCCATTTTACCCATACACGCACAGTGGCCGACCGCCTTTGTTTCTGCCTACAAACAAAATGCGTAACTTCCTTTGCTTTGATAGTCCGCGCAGTTTTGTCGTAGCTCGGCGACAATTTATTTGCAGAGGATGGTAACAAAAAGCATTTGCTTGGATCTCAAATGGCGGAGTGGTATGAGAGCTGGTGGTTCTTGAGGGCGGAGGCGAGGGGGAAGGTGTCCCCGCACACGGTGCACTTGTGCTTCTCCCGCAGCTGGCCGTGCGGATGGCAACTGTGTATCTTCAGGATTTTTTTGGTTTTGTAGCATTTGCCACATTTGGCGCATTTGAAGTCCCTCGAATCTGGAAATAAGAACATTTTTTTTCTACTTTTATTTATTAATCTTTGGGAAATCAATACTTACATTTTATAATTTTTTACATTAGACCAAAAATATTTATTTTTTATTTTTTTTATATTCAAGAATATATGTATATACAAGAATTTTTATACACATTAATTTTTATTTAGTCTGATTTAAGCAATACGATAAGTGGGGAAAGTTAATACGGTTATTACCAACAGTAATTTCTGACATCTTTATATGGTTATAAACATTCCCGGGTTACAAATAACCTGACAATGTTTGAAAATCTCCTACTACCACCACAGTAAGTGGAAAATGTTGCCTGTGTCGTGATGGAGGACTTAGCCAGTCGAGGAATCGAACACGCAACGACCGGGAGGGACCCAAACGCGATGCCAACTCAGCCACTGACCGTTCGAAAACAAAATAATCTATTTATATAAAGGAGCTTCTGTGCCGGGCAGGCGCATGGCAGACACCGGGCAGGGGCGTTTGTTTGATTTTTATACAAATCTACAGTTTTATTCCGAGATTGCACATTTTATCAAAGAAGAAAAGAATGTAAACATTTACTAAAAGATTTTATGAAAACTTCAACAGTTCTATTTGAAAATTATAGATGGCAGCACTTCCGTTTATAGCTAGCACATGGAATGAGAGTGTACAGCAGACGTGAACCTATTAATACCTACTATAGAAGATGGGAAAATAACTCACCATTGTGACTTCGCATGTGCACTTTGAGCGCGTAGGCGTTAAAAGCTATGTAACTGCACTGCGTGCACGGCGCCGTCTTCTCCTTCAGGTGCAGTCTGCGCACATGTTCGCTCAACCGGAAGGGCGAGTACTGTTTCTTCTGACAGTGCGGGCACGGGAACTGGTCGTACCACACGCCGTGCTTCTCCATCAGGTGATCTTTCCTCGCAAACCTGCTGTGAAATCTCTCGTCGCATTTGGTGCAAGCGTACATCAGTTTCTTGGTGTGGTTCTCCTGCCGGTGCAAGCGCAGCCCTCGCGCATGAACGAATGTTCTACTGCAATCAGCGCAAGGGAGATTCTCACCGCCGCTGTGACGGCCGATGTGCGTGTACAGGTCAAACTTGGGGACGAACTGGCGGCCGCATATGTGGCAAAGGTAGCGTGGAAAGTGACCGTGTATGTGGTTCACCAGCGAGGTTCGGGATTTCGTGGAGATTGTCGCGTTGCACACGAAACATGGGTTTTTAATTTTTTCTCGGGGGATGGACAGTTTGAGTCTGCGGAATATTTGGGGCTGATCTTTCCATTCGATTCTTTTACACTCTGTTTCGTCTTGTATTGAGTCTTCTTCATCACTCCACGGCAAACACTCTCTCAGCCTCCAGTCTATTTCTTCAAACGGTGTATTTTCTACGATCCTTTCTTTCTGTTCTTTAGGAATCTCTTCTGAGTGCTCGGTGATAATCTCTATTTCTTCTTTAATAAGATCACTCATATGTTCTGTACGGATGTCCATTATCTGTTGTATATGATTCAACTTTATCTGTTTTTTATGAATCTCCTTTAACCGTTCTGTAGAAATTTCCATTTGTTTTTTATGAAGCTCTTTTTTCTGGTCTTTAGGAATCTCGTTCATCTCCTCATTAGTGATTTTCTTTATCAGTTCATTAGTAGTTTCCATTTTTGGTTCTTTCCTATGAGTTACCACATTACTCCCTGATAGTTCTTCATCCAAAAAGGTATCAAACTGGGAATAATAATCAGTGAGTGTGCTGTCAAAATCAACACTTTGAATTTGATTTGAAGTATCTGAAAATAAAACTGACATATTAATAATATGAACATATGTAACAAGCTACGCAATATCGGGGTTCCATGGGAAAACACTTACCGGGAATATCAATGGTGGGAATTTTGTCTGGCCAGTTTTCGATCTTGGCCGGCTGTTCCAAGTAGCGGGCGAGCACCTGTCCCACGGCCTCCACCTGGCGCCGGAAGGCCATAGCACTCCGCAGTCGCAGCACGCAGCTGCCACACAAGCCCCCCGTGCCGGAGGGGTCCACCAACTGCAACCAGACAACCACCACGTCAGACTATCACAACTCTTTCGCGTCCAAACATAACTAACTGGGATGGCCGACGGTCTTTGGGGAACCCGCTAAACTTTAGACTTACGGAATTCAGTAAGCAGTGTGAAAGCGCTACGAAACAATACAACGTGTTTAAAACAAATTCAACATGAATGGCAATGACTTTGAGAGATGATGAAGCTGACATGCGAAATAATAACAAAAAAGAACTACATAGCAGAACTTAAAAACATTACAAACAATAAAGATTTGAACACAAATTTAAAACGGTATATCAACTACTTGAGTTGTATTAATAAGTTCAATTAATTGGGATATAATGAAAGAGAAAAAAATACCTTCATGTGAAAACAAGACGTGAACATTTGTAAAAAGTTTTCAGTTTTTCCTTTATAAGTGTAATCCGTGTTGAAGTGCCTCAGCTTGCGATTAGTTTTACAGATCGAACAGGACTCTTCAGTTTTGGGCAGAATTACTTCTTTAGGTTTTAAATCCATTTCTACATTTAATCAAACAATATTATTTTTTCGCAACCAAATTGCAAATACTCTAAAACCGAAACCTAAACTGTCAAAAACACAACCATAGATATTATCCATAAATGAACTAATATTTTCAATATTTTGTTTCTGAGCGTACAAGTCAGTGATGCCATTTACCAAAAATAAATAATAATAAAATATTTCAGGGGTAAAAAAAAATCTATCTTGGGTATTTTAGAATATAACGCATGGCGACCCTGTTTGTGCCAGCGATGAAATGAGTGGGGTTGCCAAATTATGAATTTCCCTAATTGCGGGGAATTTCTAAGATTTTTCAAGAATTGAGTATTTTGCGGGGAGAACCTTTTTGTTGAAAAATGCAGGGATTCTGGGCATCTTTTACTGGGCACTATTAAAAAAAATATACTAAATAATTGTGAAAATCTGCGAAAATTTCGTTTTCTTTAGCAGCAAAAGTTTTTTCTGTTTCCTGAACGAAAGAGAAAACCCGAAAATTACTTGATATGTAATACAAAAAACCACATATGTGCAGTTCACACGCGGTAGAAGTGAAATCTTCAGAAAACCAGAGTAGATAAGAGTGAGGAGGCTACGAAGCACCGCACAAAGAGGAGTCCGATTTTTCTTTTTTTATTATTTTTTTTATTAGCGAAATTTTTTTGATACATCGGAATAGGTACATACATAATAACATAAAATATAAAATAGTAGCAAAAAAGCTCCCACAAAGGCGAAGCCTGTGCGTGGGTATTATATTATGTTTATATTAGACAGTGGCAGTTAAAATAGAATTTTAAAATATCTCATTCTTTCGCAGGCTAAATCCTATAGATGAATGTGTTCGTCTCTTTTTAGTGTCTGGTTGCGCAAATCAATTCGTTCGTAGGCGGGTGCGGTGTGATCCTAAAACAACAATCACTGGAAAACTACTCAAAGGAAAAGGAAAAGGATAGGTATTGCCAAAACTCACCGAGTTCACTCGACATTTGCCGCTGGTTCTGTGGTCCTTTTAATTCTCCCTTGTCTTTATAATAGTTCACTTGTACACATATATACGTAAACACGGTTACTTCTGCAACCGCGGCGGCGTGTCAATAAGTTCGCAAATTAAACTTACGGCGTTACTTTTCAATTAAGTAAAATGCACAAATTTCTCCGAACTCGAGACGGGTGCGTTTTTCCACAAGTCAAATAAAAAACAAGTGAATGAAACAATCGAACGTTTTATTGGGTTTTGTCTTGGCGTGGGATGGGTAGGTACTTGGATAGAGGAACTGGGCAGGTACTTGGGTAAAGCAGTTTTCCAGTAGGTACTAAATCAAACAAAAAGAACATTGATTGGCGCAAACATCCCCCTCGCCTTGAAAGGGTGAGAAATCCCCCTTTCTAAACCGCATTGTGATAGCATTATCGCACAAATAAACAAATAAAACCAAATACTTATCCTAAATTCCTAAACTACATTTTTAACTAAATCTATTGGTAATATCCCATTATTGAGTCGGCAAAGGGTAAAGCTTCACTACCGGACGAATGTATGTTCCCGACGCCGTTTTAACGCGAGCAACACGAATTACTTCGTCCTTTGCGGGGAAAACCTCGACAATTACTCCTAGCGGCCAATGCAATGGAGGAGCGTTTTCTGTCCCCACAATTACTACTAAACCGACCTTGACTGGGTTAGCGGGAGTATTCCATTTTGGACGTACTTGCAAGGTATGCAAATAATCTAACCTCCAACGTTTCCAAAAAGATTGAATCAATTTATCGAGCAAATCATGACGCGATAGAAGGTTCAAATTATCCTCCTCGATGGTCATGGCGGGCAGGTGTTTCAATGGAGTAGTCATTAAGAAATGAGCGGGGGTTAACGCAAGAGGTTCAGATGGATCTGAAGAGAGCGTCCTACATAATGGCCTTGTATTCAGAATGTTTTCTACCTGTGCGAGCACTGTAGTTGTCTCTTCGAAAGACAGAATCTGATCTCTTATTACGCGAAAAAGATGAGTCTTCATACTTTTGATATTTGATTCCCAATTTCCACCAAAATGTGGTGCTGTTGGCGCATTTAGATGCCAGTTTATTCTATTATTGGCCAAAACACTTGCGAATTCTTCACCAAAATGTGAAGACGTTGAAAATGCGTGCAATTCATTCAATTTTCTCTTGGCTCCTGCAAAGTTAGTTCCATTGTCCGAATATAAATTTGACACGGGACCACGGCGGGAGAGAAAGCGCTTTAATGCATTCAGGAAGCATTCGGTACTTAGACTTGATGCTAGTTCAAGGTGTATCGCTCTCGTTGTTAAACACACAAATAAGCAAATATATGCCTTTTGAGAACGAATTCCACGTCCACGTGATATGGTTACCTTCAAAGGCCCGGCAAAGTCTATGCCGACGTGCGTAAATGGCTTTACAGATGAAGTAACACGGCAATCCTTATGATCGGCCATTAAAGGTGCGATTGTTTTAGGGTGTAGCCGAAAACATGAATTGCACTTATGTTCTCGATTTCGAATCAAACTACGGGCTGATAATATCCAATATTTCTGCCTCAAAATAGACATTAATAATGCGGGACCCGAGTGGCAATGAATTTGATGATAATGATCAACCAATAAATTCAAGATGTGATCCTTTCGTGGAAGGACTATGGGGTGTTTTTGATCATAATTTAAATCCGAATTAACTAATCGACCCCCCAATCTTATTAGTCCGTTGTGCAAAAACGGCCTCAAACGTTGAAACACGGGTTTACACGTTTTTCTTTGTTGAAGATTGATAAACTCACATGGAAAATAAGCCAATTGTATTTCGCGAAACACTCTGAGTTCTACGAACTCCAAGTCCGATCCGCTTATGTGTCTTCGATATGGCAACACTTTAAGAAATCGAAATACATGAACCAAACAACGTAATAATTTATTCCACGAAGAAAATCGTTTTGACAAAGTGAGTATTTCATACTCCTCCGAACTAGAAGTTACTAGCAACGACATAGTCTTCTGTTCGGGTGGTTGCGTCACCATGGTGACGTCAAAAGCGGTAATAGGCCACTGCTCTGGCCTTAATTTCAGCCATGGTGGGCCATGAAACCATAGCGGGTGATCCAAAATCTGATTGGGGGTAAGCCCACGCGACAGACAATCAGCGGGATTTTCTGTGCCTGCAATATGAAAAAAACTGTTGGCCGATAATTCTGCTTGAATTTTAGTTACTCTATTGGCCACGAATGTTCCCCATCTATGAGGAGACGATTGAATCCAACAAAGTGCCACAGTGGAATCAGTAAATGCGCATATTTTATCAATTTTCAAGCGTTTTTCCAAGGTTTCTACTACCTTATGCATTAATTTTGCAAGTATTAATGCAGCACAAAGTTCTAATCGTGCGAGAGAAACGATTTTCACTGGAGACACCTTTGATTTTGCACAAGCAATATGTACTGAATTGGCACCTTCATTTTGTATATGAAAATAAATTACGCCACCGTAAGCCTTTTCACTAGCATCTGCGAAACCCACAATGGTTACAATGGTTCTGGATGTGATTCCAGCATGGCGCGAAAATTTTATTTTATTTAGTGACGATAGTTCCTCACAGAATTGCGTCCACATCCTCACAATATCTGCGGGAGGCTCATCATCCAAATCACATTGACATATCCATAATTGCTTTATTAAGAGCTTAGCGTATGGTACGACAGGTGCGATGTAGCCCATAATGTCCCATATTTTGGCGACACAATACAATTTATTTCTCTTCCTATAAATCGATTTAGGTGCAGAAGTGACAAACGAGAAAAAATCGGAATTTGGTGACCAGCATAATCCTAATACTTTATGCATGGACACTTCATCAAATTCCTTTATCGCTGACAAGCGATGCGAATCTGGAATGGATTCCAGAACCTCTTGCGAATTTCTGGTCCACTTGACTAGATCAAACTGGCCAGTCTTCAATAATGCGATTAACTGGGAGGACGTTTCCTTTGCATTCTCTGCAGTTTCCATACTAAATACAAAATCATCCATGTATAAAAATTCTCCAATGATTTTCTTTGCTTCAGTAAAAGCTTCTCCTTCATCAGTGGCCAATTTTATGATCGTACTTAAATCTTGAAATGGGATGGATTTAAGTCCAAAACAAACGCGGTTAAACTGGTAGGCATTAATATCCTCGTTTGGCGAGAAGCGATACAAAATTCGTTGATATCTTCTATCACTTTCCTGCACTCCTATGCACAAAAACATTTTGCGTATATCAGCCGAGAGTGCTATTGGAAATACACTAAAATTCTTTATTACATTAAATAAATTCCCCTGTAAATATTCTCCACTATAAAAATTATTATTCAATGATACCGAAGTGCTTGTTTTTGCACTTGCGTCCAGGACTATCCTCAAACTCATGGTGATTTTATCCTCTCGTACAACTTCATGGTGCGGTATTATATAAGATGGCTCTTCATCCTCCCTATTTGGAGTGACAGAAGACAAATAATCCTTCTCTAAATATTCACTAATAATATTATTATGAGCTTCTCTCAATTTAGGAGAGGCTTCCAATTTGCGTTCGAGGCATGAAAAACGTTTATTTTCTAATGCGAACGAATCCCCAAGTGCTGAAGCATCTTGCTTAAATGGTAAGGCTACAATATACCTTCCATTTAGAGGATCTCTTGACGTAGTTTTTTGATTCATTTCCTCACTCTCACGATCTTCAGGACCTTTAATTGGCGGTACATTTACTTCTTCTCTTTCCCGAAATCTTTTAATTTGTGAATCTAATGGCGGTTTCTTCTCTTGAATCAAAAAAAGTGTACGCTTGATTTTGCAATACATGTCTTCAAAATTCATCCAACTTTCAAAATCCGGATTATAATTGAAATCGATATCCAAATTAATTGAATTTATTTGCTGGTGTATATCTTTGTATTCAATTCTAGTTGAATCTACCGTTTCTATTAACGATAAAAATTCCTCTTGAATATTAGCGTCAGAAATCCCATTTGAAAGATCGAATAGTTTTTTAATGCGTCTCTTGCACGCATCACATTGCGACGTCAACAATTTCAATTTATTTTCTTTATTTGTAGCCATGATGACAAAACAATAATTCAATAAAATAATAATGAGATAACTCTCTTGCGTTTCTACGATTTAAACTATCCGGAAGGCGTGGGGTTAAAACACCTAAACGGCAATCGAAAGGTTAACAAACTATCAAACAGAGCGATACGTCTGGCGTTTGGACTTATCTGTGGTTAAATAACAAATTTTGAATCTTTCACTATGAATGTAGATTCATCTATTTGACAATGCTATCACAATATTATATACGAACGAATTTAACGTATCCGGCGTCGATTAGGACCAAATGATGGTTGCGCAAATCAATTCGTTCGTAGGCGGGTGCGGTGTGATCCTAAAACAACAATCACTGGAAAACTACTCAAAGGAAAAGGAAAAGGATAGGTATTGCCAAAACTCACCGAGTTCACTCGACATTTGCCGCTGGTTCTGTGGTCCTTTTAATTCTCCCTTGTCTTTATAATAGTTCACTTGTACACATATATACGTAAACACGGTTACTTCTGCAACCGCGGCGGCGTGTCAATAAGTTCGCAAATTAAACTTACGGCGTTACTTTTCAATTAAGTAAAATGCACAAATTTCTCCGAACTCGAGACGGGTGCGTTTTTCCACAAGTCAAATAAAAAACAAGTGAATGAAACAATCGAACGTTTTATTGGGTTTTGTCTTGGCGTGGGATGGGTAGGTACTTGGATAGAGGAACTGGGCAGGTACTTGGGTAAAGCAGTTTTCCAGTAGGTACTAAATCAAACAAAAAGAACATTGATTGGCGCAAACATCCCCCTCGCCTTGAAAGGGTGAGAAATCCCCCTTTCTAAACCGCATTGTGATAGCATTATCGCACAAATAAACAAATAAAACCAAATACTTATCCTAAATTCCTAAACTACATTTTTAACTAAATCTATTGGTAATATCCCATTATTGAGTCGGCAAAGGGTAAAGCTTCACTACCGGACGAATGTATGTTCCCGACGCCGTTTTAACGCGAGCAACACGAATTACTTCGTCCTTTGCGGGGAAAACCTCGACAATTACTCCTAGCGGCCAATGCAATGGAGGAGCGTTTTCTGTCCCCACAATTACTACTAAACCGACCTTGACTGGGTTAGCGGGAGTATTCCATTTTGGACGTACTTGCAAGGTATGCAAATAATCTAACCTCCAACGTTTCCAAAAAGATTGAATCAATTTATCGAGCAAATCATGACGCGATAGAAGGTTCAAATTATCCTCCTCGATGGTCATGGCGGGCAGGTGTTTCAATGGAGTAGTCATTAAGAAATGAGCGGGGGTTAACGCAAGAGGTTCAGATGGATCTGAAGAGAGCGTCCTACATAATGGCCTTGTATTCAGAATGTTTTCTACCTGTGCGAGCACTGTAGTTGTCTCTTCGAAAGACAGAATCTGATCTCTTATTACGCGAAAAAGATGAGTCTTCATACTTTTGATATTTGATTCCCAATTTCCACCAAAATGTGGTGCTGTTGGCGCATTTAGATGCCAGTTTATTCTATTATTGGCCAAAACACTTGCGAATTCTTCACCAAAATGTGAAGACGTTGAAAATGCGTGCAATTCATTCAATTTTCTCTTGGCTCCTGCAAAGTTAGTTCCATTGTCCGAATATAAATTTGACACGGGACCACGGCGGGAGAGAAAGCGCTTTAATGCATTCAGGAAGCATTCGGTACTTAGACTTGATGCTAGTTCAAGGTGTATCGCTCTCGTTGTTAAACACACAAATAAGCAAATATATGCCTTTTGAGAACGAATTCCACGTCCACGTGATATGGTTACCTTCAAAGGCCCGGCAAAGTCTATGCCGACGTGCGTAAATGGCTTTACAGATGAAGTAACACGGCAATCCTTATGATCGGCCATTAAAGGTGCGATTGTTTTAGGGTGTAGCCGAAAACATGAATTGCACTTATGTTCTCGATTTCGAATCAAACTACGGGCTGATAATATCCAATATTTCTGCCTCAAAATAGACATTAATAATGCGGGACCCGAGTGGCAATGAATTTGATGATAATGATCAACCAATAAATTCAAGATGTGATCCTTTCGTGGAAGGACTATGGGGTGTTTTTGATCATAATTTAAATCCGAATTAACTAATCGACCCCCCAATCTTATTAGTCCGTTGTGCAAAAACGGCCTCAAACGTTGAAACACGGGTTTACACGTTTTTCTTTGTTGAAGATTGATAAACTCACATGGAAAATAAGCCAATTGTATTTCGCGAAACACTCTGAGTTCTACGAACTCCAAGTCCGATCCGCTTATGTGTCTTCGATATGGCAACACTTTAAGAAATCGAAATACATGAACCAAACAACGTAATAATTTATTCCACGAAGAAAATCGTTTTGACAAAGTGAGTATTTCATACTCCTCCGAACTAGAAGTTACTAGCAACGACATAGTCTTCTGTTCGGGTGGTTGCGTCACCATGGTGACGTCAAAAGCGGTAATAGGCCACTGCTCTGGCCTTAATTTCAGCCATGGTGGGCCATGAAACCATAGCGGGTGATCCAAAATCTGATTGGGGGTAAGCCCACGCGACAGACAATCAGCGGGATTTTCTGTGCCTGCAATATGAAAAAAACTGTTGGCCGATAATTCTGCTTGAATTTTAGTTACTCTATTGGCCACGAATGTTCCCCATCTATGAGGAGACGATTGAATCCAACAAAGTGCCACAGTGGAATCAGTAAATGCGCATATTTTATCAATTTTCAAGCGTTTTTCCAAGGTTTCTACTACCTTATGCATTAATTTTGCAAGTATTAATGCAGCACAAAGTTCTAATCGTGCGAGAGAAACGATTTTCACTGGAGACACCTTTGATTTTGCACAAGCAATATGTACTGAATTGGCACCTTCATTTTGTATATGAAAATAAATTACGCCACCGTAAGCCTTTTCACTAGCATCTGCGAAACCCACAATGGTTACAATGGTTCTGGATGTGATTCCAGCATGGCGCGAAAATTTTATTTTATTTAGTGACGATAGTTCCTCACAGAATTGCGTCCACATCCTCACAATATCTGCGGGAGGCTCATCATCCAAATCACATTGACATATCCATAATTGCTTTATTAAGAGCTTAGCGTATGGTACGACAGGTGCGATGTAGCCCATAATGTCCCATATTTTGGCGACACAATACAATTTATTTCTCTTCCTATAAATCGATTTAGGTGCAGAAGTGACAAACGAGAAAAAATCGGAATTTGGTGACCAGCATAATCCTAATACTTTATGCATGGACACTTCATCAAATTCCTTTATCGCTGACAAGCGATGCGAATCTGGAATGGATTCCAGAACCTCTTGCGAATTTCTGGTCCACTTGACTAGATCAAACTGGCCAGTCTTCAATAATGCGATTAACTGGGAGGACGTTTCCTTTGCATTCTCTGCAGTTTCCATACTAAATACAAAATCATCCATGTATAAAAATTCTCCAATGATTTTCTTTGCTTCAGTAAAAGCTTCTCCTTCATCAGTGGCCAATTTTATGATCGTACTTAAATCTTGAAATGGGATGGATTTAAGTCCAAAACAAACGCGGTTAAACTGGTAGGCATTAATATCCTCGTTTGGCGAGAAGCGATACAAAATTCGTTGATATCTTCTATCACTTTCCTGCACTCCTATGCACAAAAACATTTTGCGTATATCAGCCGAGAGTGCTATTGGAAATACACTAAAATTCTTTATTACATTAAATAAATTCCCCTGTAAATATTCTCCACTATAAAAATTATTATTCAATGATACCGAAGTGCTTGTTTTTGCACTTGCGTCCAGGACTATCCTCAAACTCATGGTGATTTTATCCTCTCGTACAACTTCATGGTGCGGTATTATATAAGATGGCTCTTCATCCTCCCTATTTGGAGTGACAGAAGACAAATAATCCTTCTCTAAATATTCACTAATAATATTATTATGAGCTTCTCTCAATTTAGGAGAGGCTTCCAATTTGCGTTCGAGGCATGAAAAACGTTTATTTTCTAATGCGAACGAATCCCCAAGTGCTGAAGCATCTTGCTTAAATGGTAAGGCTACAATATACCTTCCATTTAGAGGATCTCTTGACGTAGTTTTTTGATTCATTTCCTCACTCTCACGATCTTCAGGACCTTTAATTGGCGGTACATTTACTTCTTCTCTTTCCCGAAATCTTTTAATTTGTGAATCTAATGGCGGTTTCTTCTCTTGAATCAAAAAAAGTGTACGCTTGATTTTGCAATACATGTCTTCAAAATTCATCCAACTTTCAAAATCCGGATTATAATTGAAATCGATATCCAAATTAATTGAATTTATTTGCTGGTGTATATCTTTGTATTCAATTCTAGTTGAATCTACCGTTTCTATTAACGATAAAAATTCCTCTTGAATATTAGCGTCAGAAATCCCATTTGAAAGATCGAATAGTTTTTTAATGCGTCTCTTGCACGCATCACATTGCGACGTCAACAATTTCAATTTATTTTCTTTATTTGTAGCCATGATGACAAAACAATAATTCAATAAAATAATAATGAGATAACTCTCTTGCGTTTCTACGATTTAAACTATCCGGAAGGCGTGGGGTTAAAACACCTAAACGGCAATCGAAAGGTTAACAAACTATCAAACAGAGCGATACGTCTGGCGTTTGGACTTATCTGTGGTTAAATAACAAATTTTGAATCTTTCACTATGAATGTAGATTCATCTATTTGACAATGCTATCACAATATTATATACGAACGAATTTAACGTATCCGGCGTCGATTAGGACCAAATGATGGTTGCGCAAATCAATTCGTTCGTAGGCGGGTGCGGTGTGATCCTAAAACAACAATCACTGGAAAACTACTCAAAGGAAAAGGAAAAGGATAGGTATTGCCAAAACTCACCGAGTTCACTCGACATTTGCCGCTGGTTCTGTGGTCCTTTTAATTCTCCCTTGTCTTTATAATAGTTCACTTGTACACATATATACGTAAACACGGTTACTTCTGCAACCGCGGCGGCGTGTCAATAAGTTCGCAAATTAAACTTACGGCGTTACTTTTCAATTAAGTAAAATGCACAAATTTCTCCGAACTCGAGACGGGTGCGTTTTTCCACAAGTCAAATAAAAAACAAGTGAATGAAACAATCGAACGTTTTATTGGGTTTTGTCTTGGCGTGGGATGGGTAGGTACTTGGATAGAGGAACTGGGCAGGTACTTGGGTAAAGCAGTTTTCCAGTAGGTACTAAATCAAACAAAAAGAACATTGATTGGCGCAAACAGTGTCGCTTTTTCGTTTCATCGAGTTTCAAACCACAACGGTGCTAAAAAAGTTTACACTCAAAAATATAATTTCTAATTTCAATAGACTTTTGTTTGATTTTGAGGTAAACGAACTTATGGGGAATTGTAGAGAATTTGAACATCTATTGTGGGTAATTATAGAACACATGCATTGGCAATCCTGAAATCAGCAAATAACACATAGGGCCCGTATATCAGTTGTCCCAAAGCTCGGCTTTGACGCAAAGTGAGGCTTAAGCCGGGCTTTGCACGTAATCCGTATATCAGTCGTAAACCTAGAGTTGGCCAATTTTAAACGTTTAGTCTATGATATTAATCGAGGATTTCTATGTCGAACCAATCTATTTTTGTTAATATCTATTGACTCTATGGTAAGCTTCAAACTTCAAACGTCAATGGTGTATACCCCCCTGGTCAATGGCGTCAACGTCAAGTGTCAATGCTTTTATTAATTTGTGGTAAGTTTTATGCACAATTGTGTATTTAAAAGCTCTATTCATTGTTGTTCACTATAGTTTTCATGTTTTTACTTCGATTTAGATTAATTATTAAAATTGACTAGTTGAATAACGAGTTTGAAATTATTTGTTTACCTTGCTTTACGTGAATAATTTCAGAAATCAAAAATACTAGAACACCGAACTTCGCGGAAGACAGGGGATAAAATTGCTGGTGGAGCTGGTCTCATCAGAGAGCTGGATAATAAAGCGGCCAATGCGGTCAATTGGAATCGAATGAGCTGACTTGAGAATTCAATTTCGGCAGATGCATTGGAAAAAAAGTGGGACAACATTAAAATGAACATGAGGCGAAAATTTGCCACAAATATAAAGTATCGTATCAGACAGGTGGGCCTGCTGTCGATGCAAGGTACACCCAGATCGATGGGAGTATAATGGGACTGTTGCCCACCCAGTCGACCGGAGTAGAATCAACAGTCCTCAAAGGTAACTATTATTAAGTATGCATATCAAGTAACCAAGGAATTTAATTTTAAATTTTTTAGAATTCACAACTCTGACAGCTGTCGAAGGGACATTTCATTGATTGTAAAGTTTAAATTTTGGCTATTCAAAACTCCCTTGAGCGGCCTCTCTGAAAAAAGCCCCTCAAATTCAATTGTAATATGAAATACTAACTTATTATGTTTGTCATATCAATTGACTAGGTATATGAGGATGAACGAAGAAAGGGTGCAAGGAAAATATATGGCATGAATGTGAATGGTAGAAGAAGCCGAGGTTGACATCAGGCTTGATCAAGTACTCTAATACTTAAGTTGGACCACGTCAATAGTCAGAATCACAGTACGGTATGATGTATGCACGTTTGACGATTCATTCTCTGATATGACAGTTAGTTAGTTACTTACTTAACTGATTTGAACTCATAAACATTTATGTTTCCATTTCTGCTATTCACGGCATATTTCTGCATTCAAAACATCTCAAAAGATTTGTCTATTTTAAATCATTTGGTAACTAATATTACTATCTTTGTTTTAGCATTCTAAAATTGATCAGAATTGCAGCCAAATTACACTAAAACAATGAGAGCACTTATCAATCCAGCACAAGCTACCGGGGTTTGTAATATACTGTTAATTTTTTTAATGTGAATATCGCACAAGAGTCCCA
Source organism: Glyphotaelius pellucidus (assembly GCA_936435175.1). Lineage (NCBI taxonomy): Eukaryota > Metazoa > Arthropoda > Insecta > Trichoptera > Limnephilidae > Glyphotaelius > Glyphotaelius pellucidus. The sequence goes on from OW386556.1 coordinate 26,158,947, forward strand.
ACCTCTCCCTGCTAACTGAAACCAGCGAGATGGCATCTTCTGTGGGGTATGTTGTGAGGGGTAAATGAGATAGATACGTGAAGGAGTTAGGGCAGAGGAAGGTACGGAAGTACCTGACTTATCAGAAATGATAACCAAAGAAAGCTAAAGCATTTGAAGCAGGGGCAGTTCTAGATTTTTCGTAGCTGGAGTGGTAAGATTGAAAAATACCAATTGATAATGTTGTAACAAAAAAATTTTTTTTTTTCAAAATTTTTATCTTTTATATGAAAAGCAGCCACAAAATATCAAACAAAAAAATTTAAATAAAAAAACATTTTCAGCTAGGTATTACTGTTATAAATATTTTTCAATCTTAGCACACTTGCTCACACACCACCTTGCCAGGACACACTGAACCCAAGATTCCTTCCCAGAACTCTCCTCCCCTTCCTTTCCTTAAAAAAAACCCTCCACACAGCATCCCCAAAGATGACATAGGCCCTAAGGGAAATTATTTTCCTCAGGGCCTCCTGTGTGGAGCCCTTGTAAAAAAAAAAAACTTGCTCACTGAAAGGTCACAGACTGACTTCGACTGAAACGCCACTGATTTCAAATAGCATTTGGATTCTGAGTGGATGTATCACCAAGGTGATAGGTTTTTGAATTTAGAAAAGTTTTTATAATTGTGTTGTTTAATTTCATTATTTTTCAAAAATACATTTTTAGTACTCATATAACAAAATAACCTGCATTATTAATAACATAATACAGAAAGGGTCGCATGGGTGTGTAGAGGGAATTAGCGAATAAAGGAGTGTTAGGAGAATATACGTTGCAAATATGAATGGTAGAAGAAGTCGGCAAGACATTGCGAGTCGAACCATGTCAAGAATCAGAATAATTTATTTATTTTTATTTAAGTACATAAAACAGGCATGTTGCCCAGAAATTTATATACATGGATGATTTAAATACAGTATAATATAAGAGTATGTATGAATATGGATGAAGCAAGGAATTTATGCTAAGCGTGAGTTGTGCACGTTTGGCGATTCTTTCTCTCATATGACAGTTAGTTAGTTACTTACTTAACTTAAAATTGATTTGAACTCATAAAAAATTCTGTTTCCATTTCTGGTGTTAATGTTAAAGATTTGTCTATTTCACATCATTTGGTAAGTAATATTACTTTTTTGTTTTAGGATTCTAAAATTGATCAGAATTGCAGCCAAATTACACCAAAACGATGAGAGCACTATCAAACCAACACGAGCTACCTGGGTTTGTAATATGTTGTTAATTTTTTTAATGTGAATATCGCACAAGAGTCCCAACCTCTCCCTGCTCACTGAAACCAGTGAGATGGAATCTTCCGTGGGGTATGTTGTGCGGGGTAAATGAGATGGATATGTGAAAGAGTTAGGGCAGAGGAAGGTACGGAAATACCTGACTTATCTGAAATGATCACCAAAGAAAGCTAAAGCATTTGAAGCAGGGGCAGTTCTAGACTTTTCGTAGCTGGAGTGGTAAGATTGAAAAATACCAATTGATAATGTTGTAACAATTTTTTTTATTTTTTTTTGAAAATTTTAATCTTTTATATGAAAAGCAGGGCCACAAAATATCATACAAAAAATTTGAAATAAAAATACATTTTCAACTAGGTACTACTGTTATAAATATTTTTCAATCTTAGCACACTTGCTCACACACCACCTTGCCAGGACACACTGAACCCCAGATTCCTAACCACCCCTTAAACCCATTTCCTTCCCAGAACTCTCATTTTCTTAAAAAAAAACCTCCACACAGCATACCCAAAGATGACATAGGCCCTGAGGGAAATTATTTTCCTCATGTGTGGAGCCCATGTAAAAAAAAAAAACTTGCTCACTGAAAGGTCACAGACTGCCACTGATTTCAAATAGTATTTGGATTCTGAGTGGATGTATCACCAAAGTGATAGGTTTTTAATTTAGAAAAGTTTTTATAATTGTGTTGTTTAGTTTTATTATTTTTCAATAGTGCATTTTTAGTACTCATATAACAAAATAACCTGCGTTATTTATAATATAATACAGAAAGGGTCGCATGGGTGTGTAGAGCGAATTAACGAATAAAGGAGTGTTAGGAGAATATATGTTGCAAATATGAATGGTAGAAGAAGTCGGCAAGACATGGCGAGTCGGACCATATCAAGAATCAGACTAATTTATTTATTTTTATTTAAGTACATAAAACATGCATGTTGCCCAGAAATTTATATACATGGATGATTTAAATACAGTATAATATAAGAGTATGTATGAATATACTAAATAGCTATGCATACAATATAACTGTATATAACTATGAATATGGATGAAGCTAGGAATTTATGCTAAGCCTGAGTTGTGCACGTTTGGCGATTCTTTCTCTCATATGACAGTTAGTTAGTTACTTACTTAACTTAAAATTGATTTGAACTCATAAAAAATTTTGTTTCCATTTCTGGTGTTCATGGCATGTTAAAGATTTGTCTATTTTACATCATTTTGGTAAGTAATATTACTATTTTTGTTTTAGCATTCTAAAATTGATCAGAATTGCAGCCAAATTACACCAAAACGATGAGAGCACTATCAATCCAGTACGAGCTACCGGGGTTTGTATTATATCTTAGCACACTTGCTCTCACACCACCTTGCCAGGACACACTGAACCCCAGATTCCTACCCACTCCTTAAACCCATTTCCTTCCCAGAAGTCTCCTCCCCTTCCTTTCCTTAAAAAAAACCCTCCATACAGCATCCCCAAAGATGACATGAGGAAAATAATTTCCCTCAGGGCCTCTTGTTTGGAGCCCATGTAAAAAAAAAAAAACTTGCTCACTGAAAGGTCACAGACTGCCACTGATTTCAAATAGCATTTGGATTCTGAGTGGATGTATCACCAAAGTGATAGGTGTTTTAATTTAGAAAAGTTTTTATAATTGTGTTGTTTAATTTTATTACTGTTCAATAATGCATTTTTAGTACTCATAACAAAATAACCTGCGTTATTTGTAATATAATACAGAAAGGGTCGCATGGGTGTGTAGAGCGAATTAACGAATAAAGGAGTGTTAGGAGAATATATGTTGCAAATATGAATGGTAGAAGAAGTCGGCAAGACATGGCGAGTCGGACCATGTCAAGAACCAGACTAATTTATTTATTTTTATTTAAGTACATAAAACATGCATGTTGCCCAGAAATTTATATACATGGATGATTTAAATACAGTATAATATAAGAGTATGTATGAATATGGATGAAGCAAGGAATTTATGCTAAGCCTGAGTTGTGTGACGGTCTGTCCTCTCTGCCCGCTGAAATTTAGGTTAGTTAATTCCTACATCACTTTTCAAATTGATCAGTTGACTTCAAAGAAGATTCTTAGGTTCTTAACACAAAATGGCAGGACGAAATGTTTATTTTGCATACATGTATGTAATAATATAAATTTTGTGAACAATTATGTTGCAAAATACATGGGTTAAACCAACTGTTGGTATTTTCATGTACAACTTTTTATAATATTATATTCTTCTGTTCCAGCGAAAAGAAAATCTACCACCGCAACCACCAGTGGAGCTCTCTGGCAGAATTTAAAATAAAAAATTAAACTTCAAATCTCCAAAATCTCCTCAAGGTGGAGGGCTTCAAGGCTAAACGCCAGGAAGACGAAAAAGAACATCTGCATTGCAGGGCCGAAAACTTCAAAACCAAATGCAGGAAGAACACGAGGAGCACCTCCTCAGGATGGAACTGCTGATGAGGAGAAAAAACTTAAGAACTAATACTACTTCCATATGAATTAATATTTGTACTTTAGTACACAAAAATAACAACATTAATAATTCAAATTAAAATACTTACCTTTTTTATTGTTTTTCAAGGTACATTCCCGTTAAACTGCAATTGTATTATGTAATCAATTATGACATACATAATACTTACTATAACTATACAGATTGTCACAATTAACAAGCATGACAATATAACTCAACTTTATTTAGTAACCATTAGATAAAGTTGACTATTTCTTTGTTGTCGGTGATAGCTTTCACCTGAAATATATCCAGGTTTTGATCTATCATTATCTTAATGTCTTCATTTTGGAGTAGTCTGTTAAGAATTCTTTTGTGTAATTTGTTTGTATTCCTTTGAATATTACACCTGAATAAAGACATTTAAAAAAACACCCTGTTATACTTTCTCAGACAATTTTTTATTTTGATACATTATTAATTTACATTTTACAGTATGATAGTATATTGAGGAGGCCTGGGATAAATTTACAACTACTTTAATGCAACAGATAAATAATTACACTAATATAAAACATGTAACCCCTGCCAACTTGAAACAATATCGGTGAATCTGAGATCAGCATTACAAATAGCTTGCACGTTGACAGAAAAGAAACCTTTTTGGTTCTGATAAATCCCAAGTTGCTTCCACCTAAAATAATGGTACACTGATGATTAGTCTGCGCATTCATGAGTTGAATAAGGTAAGCAAGCAAAGGGGCGACATTTTTTTTTTATTTATTAACAATTTTTTTGGTACAATTGGTAAAATTTTGTAATACAAACTTTTTATATAAACAGTTTTAAAGAAGTAGAGAAATAATACAAATAGATTAGCAGATTAACCAAAAAAATCCCACATAGGCATCGCCAATTCGTGGTTATACTTATACAGAAATTTACTCATAAACATACACTATCTTTGTAGAAGATTAAAAAAAAATTAAATTAAATACATAAAAAATAGATTCAGTGTTTACTGAAATACATATTCAAAAGACATGTTCATAAAGATTAATAAAAATGTTGTTAAGTTACAGCAGGTCAGATGTTACAGCAAGTAAATGTTTGTGTCGATGGTATTTATCCAAGACTTTAATACATTTTTATACTTGCTGTAGGTGGATATATTTTTACAATCAATTTCTGTAGCCTTATAGAAAGCATTATATATTTTTGGTGTAATGTTTGTTGATATTGGGACAAGCAATTGGATAACTTACCGGAGGACTGCATGTGCCTGCAATCAAGAGTAACAGTCACTTGGGGAAGCGTGCTATTGCACGCCTTCTTGCTATTGCAACCTTCTTTGTTTTTTCTTCCAAACTTTCAGGATCATTTTTGAAAATAATGAAAGCAGTTCTGTCAATGTGCAATTGATTGTAAAACTATCCAAATGTGCTTGCTTGCGGGGTTTTGTGAACTCTGATAAAGTCATCCACAGCAATCAGCATGGAGCCAGATGCTAGGTATCTGATTGTTAAAAGTATCTGGCGTTTTGGAGTGAGTGCTTTATTCCTGAAATGAAAACACACTATGTAGATAGGTATTTGCGTTGTTAGCTACTTTTTTATACCTTTTAAAAAGCATTTTCACTTACCAGTTCATTTTAGATTTGATGTCATCCCTTATCAAATCTAGCAAGCAATTTACGACCCTTTTGGAGAGACGAAACCTGTTATGAAATTCAATTTAATCCACGCCAGGAAGTGTCAGCCCTGCTTCTATATATTCGCACTTTGCGTGGTCTGTTTAAATGTTATACGAAATTATCGATATCTAAATCCTCAACGCTCGAAGAAAGCTCAAACTCCATGCTGTTGGTTATTTTATTCCTAAAATGTAATTTACGTACGTAGCAAATGCATATCGAAATCGAACCATTGTCAAATGTCAAATCTGACAGATGTGTTATTGCCAATAGCGCCACATCGCGTCCAGAAATGGAACTATTCTGCGGCTTAAGCGGCCGATTTGGTCGGTTTAAGTTGAGCGAGGAATGTGCTCCTTAGCAGAAACTGATATACGGGCCCATAACAGGGGCGTATAACTTACTAAAATTTTGAAACTAATGGCGTCCCCGCCGAATGCATCCGGTTTATGTATTTATTTCGATGATGACGGTGATAGTTGTTAGAAACATCCGGTAGATTAGTATATTTATTATCCAGTAGAGGGATTTTATTTGACATTTTTAGCGTCGATGTTATTGCGTGTTATGACTGGTTTATTTATGTGCGTGTTGTACGTAAATATTTTGAATTTAAAGTGTTGGTTGCTAATGTTAAAGCGCGTCGAGAAATCATTAAAAAGCCGTGCAGCGTTAAAGGCTTCACAGAATTAACTAAAGTCAGTTTCGTGCGACGTGCATGTCGAACGGAAATGTTTATTTATGTTCGACCATAATTTGATGCTTGATTTGCCGTTGGACATATTTTTATTCAAAATGTGTTTACATGAATTCTAGAGGTGAAAAAATGGTATACACACGTCTATAATTGAGATCAAGAAATCAGGTAATTACATAAAACATTTACATTCATCTTAATTTATCTGTAAATCAATTTGAGGTTAATGACATTTGCTTACGAAAAACTTTTTTGAATTTATCGTGAAAACAAGCTTATGGGGTACTAGTGGTTAATGTTTTACATATTTCGTTTCAGAAAATGTTCGAACACCTCGTAACATGCAGCATGCCGCTTGAAGTCCCGAAAACCCTTCTGGACAGAAGGAAAAAGTCTCCTCTGATCACCTCTCACCCCAGAAGATAGGTGGAAGCTTGAGTGACAATTGGCCAAGGTGAAAATGCCCATCTCATACAAGACCTCGTACAAGGTAAAAATAATAATGTTTTACTTAACAAACCTTCAATTAACAAATCATCATGTTTCCCCGCAGGATAGGCGGAGAGGACGGACTGCCAAACAACTCAGCGCCTCCGTACATGACGCTACTTACAATCTATTCTAGCCTCATGTGCGTAGCATCCGCGCCACTCGAGAGTACCCCCCATACGATTTTGCTAGAGTTCGTACACGACGCTACGGGGCGACTGTCGGTTCAAAGTCAGTTGCGCGATATTGACGGTGCTGATCGCGCGCTACGCATCGCAGCATTCGTGTCTGCTACTTTTCGTTTGACGTTTGATAAAAATGGCGTCTGAACAAGAAAATAATGTTAGATTTGTTCTGGAAGTGGAAAAAAATGCGTATTTGTATAACTTTACATTACCAGAATAGCAAGAAAGGATTTAATGGAGAAGGCATAGATTAATGTTGGAGAAAAAGTCATTTGACATCGTTTGACATGGTGTTAACTCCACTGCTGCACGTGAAAAATGATCAAGTTCAGTATAATTCGGGTAGCGCCGTGTACGGAAACCAGCTTTAAAAAGTAGTGTATCTGCAGGGTACTTGTGGTTGTGTCGCCATCACGTAGTTTACAGGTATCTCCATGAACGGAGGGCCTTAGTCTTTGCATACAATCCTTGCTTTATTCAATTTTACATTTAAATGTATGTGGAGTATTTAAATGGTAGCATTCGCATTTCTCCGTAGGAGCTCAATACAAAATGTTGTTTTGTGAACATAATTTCATTTGAGATACAAATATCGTAAAAAGTGTTTTCAATTTTCAGATATAGCAAGAACACCAGAGGAGAATTCAACGCCTCAGTTGAAGACATGTCGCATGATTCCAAAGAAAGGTGATTTTGTTTATATCTCTACTTGCTACGATTTCTTGCACATATAACAGGGTCAAATAATGCTCGGAGAGCTTAGTTTAACCTCTCGTTTCCACCATAAAGAAAGAGGGACCCTGTTGCAGATGATTATTAATGATCCACTATCTCGGTAGCAGTCCCAATGAGTGGTATGGATCGTACGTTGATTACAATCCATGCAAGTGATTTGAATATAATTTTGGTATGAGTTTTAGAGCGGCAAAGGTTGTCTATCGCTCACGTATTTCGACCTACAGAATTCATGTAAACCGATTCACACATACTATTCCGACTCTTGACGTGGCCTGTCGCATGCATACTTTGTTCATCACAAGTATTATGCGTTCCCAAATTTATTAATGTAATGTATGGTTTTTTAAATGTGATATATTTATTTCAGAACTTTTGCTGTGAGATGGCTGAAATGGGTCCTCATCCTATGGGAAAGTATACTCATACATCTGTTATTTTGGTTGAAAGGAAATAATATTTATATGTTTAGAATATTTAGATTTTTTATTTCGTTCTACAAGAACTAAAATATATATGGAGACAGGAAAGGAAAAATGGCTAAAACGCCATATAGCTGTGATATTAAAGATGTACGAACATAAACAAACAGTATAACTTATTATGTAGGTTCATCTTTAATGTCACGGCAGTACGACGCTCTAGCCATTTTTCCTTTCCAGTATCAATATTTCCAGCGGATCCAGTGTTTTATATGCTATTATCGATTGTCTTTCTGAAAATTAAAAAAGTATTTTAAAATGTACCCCTGAGTTATCATTTTCAGGATAACAGGTTTCCGTCTGACAAAGCTCCCTGCTGAGAAAATGAGCTGTAAAAAATGATGTAAAGCTCATTTCCTCAGGATAGCGTTTTGTCAGATGGAATGATGTTGTCCTGGGGAAACTTTCACCTTTTTGTGCTTTCAAGCATTTTTGTTTTTTAAATAATTTATTGGGCTAATGAATAAAGTAGGTCGAGTGCGATTGTATTGTCTATGGTAGACAAATAAACTTCCTCTATCTTTTAGTCTACTCGCGCCGTTGCAGTTCATTTTATGGGTTTATCTGTGGTTTTGATGACAGATATGACGACAGACCATTTTGTATGGAGAAGGCCCGAAGATATCGATCTAGGGATTAGTATATTTATGGCCCATAAACTGACATAACATAAACAGTTCATCTGTCAGTTTTGTGTGATTAGTTTATTTATGGAGTTATGGGATTGGTATTGGTTTCTTTATTGCATTTGCATCCAAGATTCAAATAGAAAAAAAGAAAGACGCAACAATTTTTATGATTACGGTTTTCTGAATATAACGCGCAGCTTCGTCAAAAAACTGGTGGCACACTCATCACGCGATTCGGGTTGATATTTATGAACAATATTTAAAATGAGCTTCAAAAAAGGTGCCAAGTGTGCAGTTTACGGATGTAAAAATTACAAAATTTACAAAACAACATTACAACAAAATAAAAAGTCGTTTTTCACGATGACAAGAGACGTGAACTGGTTAGTTGATGATACATATAAGTTATTATTTTAGCCAAGCTAATCTCACAGTGCTATACTCTCAAGTGGGCTTGGTCATTTTCACCATATCGCTCGCCGTATAGTACCGTCACACACGCCAAATTTTAATACTGATCCGATGTTGATACAGAAACCGTCGCAATAGGCCGAAAAGTGGCCCACCTCCCCGCCTACGCCTTTCTCTGTGGCACATGTGTTTTACACATCTTTAGCTTTTGCTTACGGTCATTGTAAAGTAAGTAAAGTGACTGTACCTGTGCTAGAATGGACCGTATCAAGTTCAGGTCTGCATTTAAGTTTGGCGCGTATTATGCATTCTGATAAGAATGTATGGCGAATTATGAGCTACATATGATGATGTTGTACATAATCTATAGACGCGTGGTAGAAACCTCACAACTTATGAGCCAAAATCAAGGCAATTGTACTTGTCTTTGAATAAATCAAAGACAAGTAGTTTTAGTACTCAACTGCCTCTGAAGAGCGATTCTCTATCTTTTGTGAGATAACGAACGTGATCTCCTGTCGAATTTGTGTGATTTTTACATATTTAATGTAACATATTTTAGCTTAGGATCCTAGGAGAGGGAGAGGCATGGAGAATTCGCCACAATAATGAACTCTATGACATCTACCAAGCTCCCATTTAAGGCTCCAAAGACTAAGATGGGCCGGACATGTGCACCGAATGCCAAGCACACGAGTAGCAAAGAAGGTTCTAACAAGACACCCGGGAGGTAAACGAAAGGCGGGCAGGCTGAGGCTGAGATAGGAGGATGATGTCAGAAAGGATGCAAGGGGACTACTCCATGTTGCAGATTGGAAGACGACGGCTGAGGACAGAGGGCGGTGGAGGCTTATCCTGAAGGAGGCCAAGGCTCGAAATGGGCTGTAGCGCCATTGAAGAAGAAGAAAAGAAGAAGAAGTTGTTAACACGAATTTCTGCAAGTGTGCATGATTATTTATTCATTTAATGTACGTTGTACATAGAAAAATGAAATAAATCACACAAATCTGACAGGAGATCACGTCCGTTATTTCGATAACGATCCCACAAAAGATAGAGAATCGCTCTTCTGGTCATGTAAGGTCGTGTCCTACTAGTAAGTAAATTGAATAAAAAAACGCCAAAATGCCCTCGTGTGTGATGAGAAAATGTTTCCTTTACACGGCAAACACTAGTAAAAGTCAAGAAATAACAATTCATTAGTAAGTAAGTACTTACTAAGTACAGATCTGGATGCACAACAGCCAAATTACAAAGTCAGTGCCATCGCTATGTAAACTTTAATGTTTAAAATAGTCTAATGACTCTGTTTATTTATGCTTATGGTAAAATGTTATAAAACGTACAAAATCAGCAGTACAAATACAATAACAATCGACGCCATTTGCAAATTATCATTTTTCATTATTGAAAACTTGACCCCTCAAAATTCGACTAGTGCCCAGGCCTCCTACATGAGGCAGTATTCGATGGAACTTTTGAATTTTGGCATCCTGAATGGGATTGGTCTTCAATTGACATTTCTCCATTTTTAAAATGTGAAAACCACTCGTAGACTCTGGTTTTACTTAGAGTAACATCCCCATAAGCAGTCTTAAGCATTACAACTGTTTCTGAGGCCGATTTCCCCAATAGGAAACAAAATTTCACAGCCGCGCGTTGCTTTCAACAATCTGCCATCACATTTTTGCTGAAATGGAAAAAGTTGTTTCACTAAAAAAATTCTCACGGGCGAACTGATGCACTCACAGCGACATAACTTCGCACACTGACTCAGGAGGAGTGACCCTAACGGACACCTGTTCGAACAATGGGTTTCCTCACTCTTCCTCTCTACCACAGCACAATTCCCGTTACTTTTGGGTCCCCCTTCTTATGTATTACTATATTTTGGAAGTATGGAAATGTGCATATTTTTCCCCTTTTCTTATTTTTTTAGGGGAGGCACAGTCCACCTGCCTCATTACGTGAATCCCCACGCGGTTATACCGTATTCATAAATAGTCATCAATTTTAATGTTAAAAAAAGTATTTATAATTGTTTCAGCTTAAAAGCGTGGATTTTAGCATGCCATAGAAAGGATTTACTTGATCTATTAGATGTGAAAGAGACTGACTATTTTTCTTACAAGCATCTTATATGTTCTGACCATTTTGAAGAAGGATGTTTTAAGGACAAAGAAAAGTTCAGTCGGGGGTAAGTTAAAATTATTTTTATGCCCATTATTGGGCCCCCTATACTAAACACAAAATTATAAAGAATAGAAGTACATAATGAATAATAATAATATTATATTTATTTTTAACTTAATGAGTAAAACCTCAAATTGTCATATTTATTTAAATGAAGACAATATTAGTGAATCTCAATGGAAAATCTGAAAACAGAACACAGTCGTGGTCGGCCGGCGTAGTCCAGCGGTAAGACTCTTGACTCGCATTCCGAAGGTCGCGGTATCGAATTCCTGTATGGCAAATAAATTTTATTTGATTAATTTGTGTTATTTCATAATTTATTAATTTAAAAATTTATATATAGTAAATTTGCTGCACGTTCCAGAGTGGAAGATACTCTCAGTATCGCCCTTGTGTAAGACCACCGTTCAGAATTGAAACGTTGCTTGAAATGGCTTTAGCCGTGTTTGGTGACCAGATCTGAATAGCCAGGTACTTCCCACCTTCCTCCTCCCCACTACCTCCATCCTCACAACATACCCCAATTGGGGATGCTATAGTCTCACTGGCTCCAGACGGGAGCAGTTGGGACTCTTGTGCAGTATTCATATTTTAAAAAAGTCACCTCTGGGGCGACCATATCTTTTTCTGATTTTTCTGTTTTTAGATTTTTGTTTGAATTTTGCTAATATTGTCTTCACGGTTAATTAATAAAATAATCTTATAAATAACAAAGATGATAACAATTTAGATTGGTGGCTAGAAAATAACGCAATGTTTATTTTTAGGTTACGCGTTGGTTCTATTCCAACACTTAATTTATATGGTGCTCCAAACGATTCAGAGAGAAACATTACAAATGAATGCAATAAGCGTGAAAGAAATAGTCTCGATAAAATTGACAAAAAACATGAGAGAAAAAGAGTAGGTGTAATTGACATCAAGCCGGAGAGAAAAAGTCTAGATAAAAATGACAATAAGTCGGAGAGAAACAATCTAGATAGATTTGACAGCAAGCTGGAGAGAAAAAGTCTAGATAAAATTGACAGCAACCTCGGCGAAAGGTATGAATAAATAATTAATCCATGTTTATTAACATTTAATCAGGCCACTAACTAGCGAGGCTTCTAACTGTTAAAGATTGAATTTTAGTTGACCAAGTCTGACACTTAAAAGTGTATATTTATAAATAGAAGTCTTCATTCAAACAGTCTTTGAGTGTAAAATTCTGTGAATAATCTTTGGACTTACACCAGAAAATGGATCTTAAGGAAAAAGACACAAAAACGGTGCTATACGTATTACCCAATTCTTCTTCTTCTTCGTGTGCCCTATCAGGTCCCCCAGACATTGGCGATCACTCTGGAAAATGTATCTCTATCTGCGCTGCCCGGAATATTAATGTATAGATATAAATGTTGTTTGTGTAATGATGGTAGACTTAGCTAGCGGAGGATTGTATATTACCCGAGATGCATCATTGAGAACCCATAGCCCCGGGCCGCTTGACTAACTAACCAATCTCCTGATTCTCCCCTTCTTTCTGTCCCCTCAGTTATGCAGAAGATATCAAGCTGGAAGAGATTGATTTAAAGCCACTAGAAGTGGTACTATTAAAGCTATCCGAGGACCCCTGTATATTCTGTGGCAGTATGGACAATCTGAGGAACTTGCATAGTAATAACATTGTGGATAATAAAAAGGAGAATTACTTAGAAATGATTTCATCCTGCTTTAGTATAAAGGTAACTCAATGCTTCTGTACATTCTTCTTCTTTATCGTTGCAGCTGACGATGACTTTTAAACTACCTTTTTTTAAATGTGAATACCTCACCAGTGTTTGGAATATATTTGTCCTTTCCTGAAATTCCTACCTACCTCCCTCTACCTACACATGTAAATCAGTGCAGTGGCAGCCTTCAACAAGCAAGCAATGTATTATTAAGTTTTATTATGTTCGTATTTTCAAATGCAAGTGTGCAAATTACCTGTTTACGTAAAGACTTCAAATTATAACTTATGGTGATCATGCAATCTGTGCACAGTTTGGAACATTTTATGTGGAATGTGAATTCTAATGTGGACACCATTAATCCAGCCTGCTACATTAACAGCTTAGTGAGTTTTACGCTTCCTAATTCCCCCCTTCTAAGAAAGTTCCTAACAACAATAGCCAGTGGGAGTACGCCATCTCCAATTTGTGTATGTTGTGAGGCTGGAGGGTGTGGGAGGTGAAGGAGATTCAGGTCCGGTCACTAAACGCAGCTAAAGCCATCTATAGCAATGTTTCTATTTCGCGGATGATGCAGAGAGTATGATCTACTCTGGAACATGGCGCAAATACACTTAATTATATTTTAATTGCATTGTTCAGTTTGCGGACTAAAAACTTCCTTTTTTGAAGTTGAATAAAATAAAAACCATTTCTGATAGACAAAATTTATTTTTCGATACTAATTCAACAATTACTTAGGATAATATTGTTAATTCTAAATTTAACCACTCCGACCCCTAAGCTTGTTTTTAAGACAGTATATCAATGGCAGTCAAGTACAATAATCTTGTTTTCAAGCTAACGCGTGGGTTCCCACGGAAATGGTTATAACTCCGTTTTTGTTCTAGTGACAACCTTAAAACAAAAAGGAGAATATCTATAATAAACCACGCTTCACATCGCTATTCAAAGTTGTCCGTAGAAATAGATAAGAAATACTAATTTTGTAAAAACAGTTTTCACCCGCAAAAATGCATACGCGCAAATCGTAAAAAATGAGGTGATTAAATTGTTTATTATACATTTGTCTAATAAAATATTTAGTTCTATTTTCGCATAAAAACATCACATGAGTCATTTCTTCATTTTTTTAGGTTTGTATCATAAATTTTAATATTTATTTGTAATAATTCAATTTGAAAGCGTATTTCATCACCTTTCAGAAATATTTAATTTATTGAGCTTTAATTGCTAAGCGGAAATAACACAAAAATTTTATAAATCTGACAGTTTGTTTAAGACAAAAACTTGCAAAAAGGCGATAGATCGGAGTGGTTAATATGAGATTGACTAAAATGACTGAAATGAGGTTGAAAAAAATATAGATCCCGATGGCCGACTTGGTTAAGGCGCTGTGTCCCGGTAAGACCCTGATTCGTTTAGATTTATTAGTATTATCTTCTTATTCAATGTTATATTACATTGATAGTAGCCTTCAAAAGTTATTTCAAAATTGGAATTATATTTGTTGTAGTTGACGGACCCCAGTGGCCGTGCGGGCCTGTGCGAGGCGTGTGTGTTCCATCTGAGGGATGCCGCCTCATTCCGGGCTCAGGTGGAGGCAGCAGAGGCACTCCTCCAACGGATCAAGGAAGAACCCACTAATCCCCAAACCCCGGAGCAACAACCAACCATTGAAGGTAAAACGTAGAGGCATAACTTCATCTATATATAATAACTGTGTGAAACGATTAATTGAACTAAATAAAGCAATAATGGAGATTATTCTTATTGATGATTGTGGACAGTGAATGTATCTTTCTAACGTAATATCAGTTCTTTGTGATAAGTGTAGTGAATACACTAATTTAGTGCTTTAAAATTTTGACAGTTCAAGAACCCAAATTCTGTATATATCAATAATCAAATAATTTTTCATACAAAATCTTAAACAATAAAGAATTAAGTTTTCTAATGTATATTTCAGAGCCAAGCAGCTTATGTTTCGCTCCTAACATCGAGGTTTCACACCTGGCTCCATGGCAGGAGACTTTATTTAGTTAGATTTATTTTAACTTTTTTATTTATTGCCAGATGGCAATTTCTTCCAATCAACCCAGTTTCATAATGGAAATTTAAAAAGAATATTTGTAACTTTATCTAATACTAGCTTTTCCCCGCGGCTTCGCTCGCATGGTATTACGGGAAATTACTGTAGCGGTTGAACTTATCAATTATCCCCCTTCCTCCTCACCCCACCCCCTCCATTCCATACATTCATTCCCTTACATTCAGTTTTCAAACATCTAGCCTGCCACCTAAATTTCACAAAGAAAAAAAGAATTATCCAATTTTGTTCATTCGTTCGGAATTTATGCGCTTACAAACATTTCGGGTGTTTATTTTTAATTAAATATTTGGAAGTTTGTTAATATAATACAAAATTACACTATTTATTATTCATTCTTTATAATCGTTACGAATTATATTTTTAATGTAGGAACTCTTATCTGACATTTATTCCAGCTTGTCCAAAGAAAAACAAAACATATTCTAATATTTGAATTTTCTGGGGCAGTAGCTGACCAGGGGGCTGAGTACCCACCAGCTTAGAGCCCACAAATATATCAACATCGTGTCCATGGGAATGATTTTTTCTGACATTTGCAATTAACTCGCCTTTGTTAGCGACAGAAAATGTATAACAAATATAATATATTAATATTTATAATTTCATAACGCCAGAGCTTACCATCATATACAACATATAGTCTGCGCATATAATTTAGCTTTCTATTGGTGAATGAATTTTTAAAGTCTTTTTATTGGTTAATGCCAGAAAAGGTCATAGACAAACTCAAGCAGTTTCGCATTTATAATATTAGTATGGATTCTTTGAACTGACTTTATTTTATTTGCAGATAATTCATCAATGTATGAAATTGGCGAAGATGTTGACACTACATTTACTTACGCTGATTGCGATACCCCATTGGAATCAGGATCACGGGAGATCCTCGAGATAACTTGGAGCGAGGACGAAGAAGCCGGTAGGAGACAGGGTCGGGTAGAATGGATCGATCAAATACCGAAATATCAAAAAGTCAAAAGTGACGAACCTAAATGGATAAAAGGAACAAACAAGTGCTCAGTTTGCGACAGGGTGTTTAAGGATCGTAGTCATTTGAAAAGACACTTTGAGATTCACCTCCCGAAAACTCTGTGTGAAATCTGCGGGCGGCAGTTCAACTGCCTGCAGTCCTACAAGGGGCATCTGGGGATGCACTTGAAGGAACACCGGGTGTCTTGCCCACAGTGCAACACTTCCCTAGCCTCCACAAGTGGACTGTTAGCCCACATCAAGACCAGGCACGAAGGCAAGAAGCTGTACACCTGCACGAAGGGGTGCGTAAAAAGATTCGGAAGTCTATATCAGAGGAATGAGCACTTGATGAAGAAGCATGGGATATGGTTCGATCGTCTCGAGTGTCCCGAGTGCTCCCTGGCCTGCTTTACTCCTTCGAAGTTGGACTCACACGTGAGGTCCGTGCACCGTAAGGAAAGGAATGTCGAATGCCCGGAATGCGACAGAGTTTTCCTTAATATATCGTTGATGAGACAACACTTAAAAAAACACTCTGGTGAGTTCTTAATCTTGTTTGTAAATTATTACTTTTGATACCGAGACTTTGGGCAAATTTCCTGGTAGCACTCAGGCCATAAACACAATAGCCCAATATCTTTGATTTAGCTCTCCAGGGTTGTCATTGGGCATTTCAGCTATCTCTCCTGGTTCTACAGCTTGGCCTCCTAGATATCTTCCCAGCAAAGTGGGCCATTAGAATCATAGATGGGTGTTTTCTTCATATTGAGTAGCCTGATTGTTACCATTGAGCTTGTCTTGTTTGGGTTGTCCATGTGGACGACGACTTGGGATTGTCTAATTCTGTATATATTATTGAGGCTAGTATTCAACTGAGCGCCATAAACGTTTCATATTTCTAAGGGCAGAAGAAAAAGAGAAAATGTATGATATTTTTCCTCCATTCACTTCCATTTTCACACTCCTTTCTTGATGCTTCGTCTGCTGCTTTTCATACATGGGAATTTCCGCCAAAGTTTGTACATTGCGGTTTTGTTATTTTCAATGATTTTGATTTATTTTTTCATAGTTATGTATTAGAGAATATTAGAAAGTCATATATTTTTCAATTCACTTTATTTAGTCAGTTACGACAACTGTCTAACCTGTATACGTGGTGTCCGGAAACTCGTGGTACAAGCGGGAAACTACTGAATCTATATCACAAGGAGGAAAACATAAAAAAAGGTTTTTCAAGCTGAGCATTCAATTTCTGCATCTAAACGGTTAAAAGACTATTTGAGCCGGCTCTACGCGTCTGCGAATTTTAAAGGGCATTAGCAGCTGAGTTTTTGCCATGACCCACTTCTACGTTCAAATAAACAAAATCTAAATTCGTCATTAATTTTAGGTGAAAGATTAAATTTGTGGTGTTTTAACCCGTCAAGCTAATTTATTCGCTTTTCGGAACAACTCATCTGGGTACCATAGAAATCGTTGTATCTCCCTTACTATCATAGTGAGAAATACGATATAAACGATGTTAGAAAGAGAAAACACCAAGCTTTATATTCTAATCAAAAAAAATAACCACAAAAGAAGTAAAATGTACACCTTTATGAAACCAAAGTTTCGGATCGCAATTTGAAAAAAAAAATTAAACTTTGGGAATTTTTTATTAATTATTTTTACATGGAATGACTAAAAGTGGGTGACAATAACGTTTATAATAATTTGTTTAATACCAAAAAAATACCAAAAGAATAGTGTAGGACAATTATTTACACCAGCAGTTAAAAATTGTTTATATATTTTTGATAAAAAGGTGTTACGTGTAAGGCTGCATAAAGTTATTGTAGTTATTCAATCCATTTACGGATAATCGTATACAAGAATTGAAGGAGGTGGGATTGGGCACGAAACTGAGTAATCTGAAAATATGTAATGAAAACATACATTTTATATTTATTTTCAATGAATTTCCAATTTTCTTTTGTTAATGTGTTTTATTTTGCAACTCCGCTCAAATAATGGTTAATGGTTCTCTTCCTCGTTTCTATAATCTTTGTCAAAAACACGTATTTTGCAGATAATTATTTTTTTTTACATTGACTCCACACAGGAAGCCCTGAGGAAAATAATTTCCCTCAGGGCCTATGTCATCTGAGATGCTGTGTGGAGGGTCTTTTTGAGGAGAGGAAGGAATGAACATTGGTCTTGAAAAGACCCATGTTGTAGGAAGGAGGAAACACAGAAGCCGAGCTGTTGAACACAAGAACGAGGCGAAGAAGCGACATTCTCATGTGACAAATGTCAACCGTGTCATCCCACGCACTTTTTTATGCTCCGAAAGCGAGAACTTCTTTCTATCAGAATGTGCCATTTAACAGAGCAATTCAACTGCTTAACGATTCTGCATAGAGCATCGACACCCTCAATGTCATCTACAGAGAGTTCAGTAACTATCTTTTGACATACATCACAACATAGTGAAGCTGCCCCCGTGCACTTTTTTAAATTTTGTAATCTTCTCCATAATATGTTGGTGTATAACTGTTTTATGGAGAACCTGAAAAAATAAATAAACATATGTGTTTCCCGACTATGCACCGGTGCCGAAGGGATCATTGACGTTAATTCTTCGGAGCAATTGTAATAGTAACAGCGATATTAAATTCTGCAGGAGCAAGATGTGCTATTTCACCATAATATTAAGTATCATTTGTATCATGGAGTAAATGAATGGTGTTTTCCTTTTGCAGAGGAGAAGGACTTCGTATGTGACCTGTGCGGTAAGGCGTTCAGGTGTCGAAAAAATATCCGAATACACCTGCAAATTCACTACGACATCCGGAACAATCCATGTCCTTTCTGCGATGCGGCTTTCATCCAGATTTCTTCGCTCACATACCACGTGAAGGGTCACCACAAGGATGTTGCGTCCATCAGGAAAAGAAATAGGATGAATATAGAGACCAAAAAACCCGAGATTGTCTATACTGTCACCTATCATGAAGACGAGGGCACAAAAGTTGATATAATAATGTAATACCTACATAATAAAAATACACAGAATTGTCTTTTCCCACGTTTTTTATAAAAAAATCACCAAAGGAGCGCTTTACAATATTCTGTGGCTTGCTTCTAAAAGGTCAAAAGACTTTCAATAGGTATATAATTTTTGGTGACCGGACAACTCGGAATGAAACCAACTCAGAATCATCTCAAATAAGTCATTTAGAGTGATAAAAAAATAGGTTAGGGTTATCGGCTAATTTAAAATTATTTTTTTCATAGCTTTTAATGACTTTTCAAGAAGGTGTTGAGTTGACTCTATTCTCAGTTGGCATGGAACCATAATTTTTTGCTATTTTGTCTATTCTAAAAGAACCTTTCGATTTCGAGGAAGGATTTTTTGATTTTTAGGGGCCAATGACAAGAAAATCGCATGTAGGTCTCATAGAAATCGTTGTCTCCCTTATTATAGTGAGAAGTTTGATATAAATGGTGTTAGAAAGAGAAAACACCAAGCTTTATATTGTTTCTAAAAGGTCCAAAGACAGCTCTTTTCAATAAGTATATAATTTTTTTGCTATTTTGTCTCAAAATTGGATTTATCTTTCAAATTCCAAAAGAACCTTTCGATTTCAAGGAAGGATTTTTCGACTTTCAAGGGCCAATGATACAAGAAAACTGCTTTTCTTAAAAACAATCGAAATAATTGTGTTTTTGGTAATATATTTTTTTACATTAGTGCCACACAGGAGGCCCTAAGGAGAATAATTCCACTCAGGCCTATGTCATCTTTGGGGATGCTGTGTGGAGGGTCTTTTTAGGGGAAGGAAAAAGGTAAGAAGGGTGGGTAGTGTGTCGAGGAGTGACGGACGAATGAATCTATCCTTTCCACTGCGGTGCAAGGCAAATTTCAAAAGATCTCCTTCAATCAGTCTCTCCCGATGCAGCCTGCCACGATATTGGTGGATAGCTGCCGCCAAGATTCGGACGACAAACCTGACCCCGTGAACCCAGGCATCCCTGATAAGTCAACAAACTTAGCGAATCACTTGGGGTGACCTACGGCAGAGGTGTTGGTTATAAATGGTCAATAAATATCAAAAAATCTGCGTGTATTTACAAATAAAATGTTATTCCTTGGCTTTTACTAGTGTTTGCCGTGTGATGGAAACATTTTCTCATCACACACGAGGGCAGTTTGCCATTTTTTTAATGCAATTTACTTACTAGTAGGACACGACCTTACGCAACCATAGGCAGTTGAAGTTGAATCGAAGACAAATACCTACAATTGCCTTAATTCTGGCTTACCACCTTTGAGATTTCGACCACGCGTGTATAGATTATATACATATTATAATGTAATTGGCTGCAAGGCTGTCTGAACTGTTGGCTAAAGGAGAAAAAGTACAATACTCTCAAAAATCAATCGCGATAAGAAGATTGTTAAATAAAAGGCACTGTTTTGGTTTGTTAATCACATATTTTATTCATTCCCTTCCTTTTATAACAATAGAAACAATGGGACACTTCGGTCACAAGTGTTTGTTTGTTGTTCCATGCTAATTGTTCCATGAGTTTGCATATTTGAAGAGGGGCAATTCAGTCTGAAAAACAAAGGAAAAATTGTGGGGATGATAAAACAGGAATCTACAAATATGGCTCTAGAGCAGTGATTCCCAAAGTGGTCCAGGTGGACCCCCAGGGGTCCACGGGAGACTCGATAGGGGTCCACGTAGGCGTGATAAAAAAATGGGGGTCCACGAAAATTTATCTGGTTTCGATAGTCTTCATCATCACTCTTGGCTCTACAACCCCTGGTGGGTCTTGGCCTCCTCAAGAGTCTTCCTCCACTCATCTCGGTTTTGAGCCAGTTCTCTCCGGTTTAGAAGCTCCAGGTTAGATATATCTTTGAGGACTTTGTGGCTTCTTCTTAATCTTGGCCTTCCCAGGCTCCTTTGCCCTATCGGTCTTTAGTTCAGAAGGGACTTTGGCGCTTGATGCTCGGTCATTCTCTCCACATGACCCAGCCACCAGTCTTTCCAGTTTTATGAATTTTGTCACGTTTAGCTCCTTAAACAGATCATATTGCTCATTGATTTCGATAGTAAAGAACAAAAATGTTGGCTGCCTGTCAATGTAGGCAGATAGTACACTAGTATTTTGGTGAAAAATGGTCATATTGACACACATCCCGTGCCCATATCCCATCCCGCCCCCCGTCTCATATCACATTACCCCCCCCCCCCCCCCCTTCACCCCGTTGTGACAGACCACAACTCCAGCGTTATATTCAATATTCAGTACAACAGTTGAGTTTTGGGAATATGGTTGAAATGTTGCAGCAGGGGGTCCACCGAAACCAGTAAAATTTTTAAAGTATTTAAACAATAGGTATTTGACCAAACTGTTGCTGTCTCTGTCACTCTTACTCCCCCGAATACTGAGCGAAAGGGACAACTGCACCTCAGGTTGATGATAAATAAAACCTAAAGGCTAAATAAAATCATCAAAATTTAGGTTTTGTACTCCCCATTTTTCTTATGGAAAACTGGACCGATTTTTAAGATTTTTTTACTAACTGTATTAAAATAAAATAACTTGTCTGTACGTTTTTCCTTTTTAAAAAATACATTGTCTAGTTTGTATACTGAAGGTCTGTTGACGGCGTTCGAACCAGGCAATTTCAACGATTTTTGGAGGGCCTTAACTCCTATAAGAAGTGACTTATCAAAAAAAGCAAAACGTATTGAAGCGTTCATTCTTGATAAAAAGTAATAATGTGGCTAGAGAAGGCAGCAGAATCATCTATCTTGACAGTTTTGGTGTGCGGAGTGGTTTTGTTGTGTGACTTCAAGTGGGCCCGCAGCGAGGAGGCCTGGACGTAGGCCTGCGGACAGAGGGGGCACTGGTGCCTGCGGATATCGTAGTGGATGTCGAGGTGGCTGCGAAGGTGCTTCCTGGTCTTGAATGCTTTGCCGCACAAGTCGCACACAAAGTCTCTCGCATCTGAAAATTTTCAGAATCATTTCATCTCATGTAAGTCTCATAGAAATCATTGTGTCTCCCTTTCTATCATGATGATAAATGTGATCTAAACGGTATTACAAAGAGAAAACACTATGCTTTATATTTAAATCTAAAAATAAATCCCTAAAATAATTAAAATTTACCTTTATGAAACCAAAGTTTCTGATCAAAATTTGAAAAAACTTTAGGAATTTTTTAAAAAGCATTTAAAAAAGTGAGGTGATGATAATGTTTATATTACATTTCTCTAATAAAATATATTTCATTATCGGTAATTTTAGTTAGAAAAAACAAAAAGCGAGCATTTCAAAAACTTTTTTATTTTTGCATTAAAATTTTTTTATTTCTAAAATATGTGTTTATTTCGAATATGTACAATATTTGAAAGCGTATTTTATCACCTTTCAAAAACAGTATTTAATATGTTCAGAAATATCCCATTTAATTGGATTTTATTGCAAAGCGTAAATATTTTGACCTTCTGAAAAAATATGCCCGTTAAAGATAGGAGTTTTATTATGTGTTAAAACTAATTGGTAGGTAAAGGTGTGAGGAAGAATATAGGATAAGGATAGGTGATGCTCCCGATACATTCCACTTGTTCTATTCCGTTAATTCTGTTCGATATAAGATTGTTAAATATCTATAAAGAAACAATGTACACTACTCTTCCAGCCACAAGCTAATGCTTCCATGGAAGAGTAGTATTGGAATAATTGAACATGTACCTAAATATATAAATAATAAATAAAAAAATATATTTCTTAAGATTATTGCTAAAATGTCTGCTTTGCTGCATATAGGCAAATGAAAGAAATTGCTCTGCCGGGTTGATCTTGACAGTATATGAATTTTTATTAATGATAAATGATTTACCAGATTGGGAGTGTCATACTAATAAATGATCAAAATGAATTGAATCTAATGATGTTCATGATGAAACCTGCCCAGAACACCCTCCCCTAGCTATTGACTTCCATCGCCTCTCTTCTTCGTAAACCTTTCTTTTGGACAAATGTTTTCAAAAACCGAAATAACAGGCTTATTAATGAATGGAGGTGAACTAACGAAGCTCTTAGTATTGAAATTGATTAAAATCATATTTTTTATCATCTGGAACGCGATCAATTTATTCAGTTCGATCTTGGAGAAATGAAAGTGGTTGAAATATGAATAAAGACCTCATTAACTAATTAACTCCCGTTCGGTCTCAAAAAGTACATGCAAAGCGCCAATGTATATTAAAGTTAGTATTTCAATTCGAAATTATTACTTTATTGGTATTTTTAATTTTTACGAAGTCGTTTGACATTTACGTATACAGACGCCATTGTTGCGTGTTGCCATCGTATATCGATTTCTTATTTATTCCCTGTCAATATCGGTCTGGCTATCAACAGTGCGGCTGTGCTCAGTAAAACGGTATAAAATTATTGGAAGTTGCGCCTATTATTGTTATCACCAGGATAATTGTTCATTCCTATACTATTATTGGGTAGTGCACATACGGGTGAGGAAAAAATCTGCTATTCTTATCGGATTGGATAATTACACTTTGCTCACGGAGTTATTTAGTTTTAGACTAATTTACCACGCAAAAGTCTTACAATAATGATTAGTATTAGTAAGAACTTACCACTGTGACATTGCAAGTGATTTTTTAACTGTCCTAGATTGAAGAATAAATTGGAGCACTGCGGACAAGCTACTTGCTTTTCCTTACGGTGTATCTTCCTGATGTGTACATCTAACCCGTTAGCCGTGTAGCACTTGACTTGACACTTAGGACAAGGAAAGGCGTCGAACCACACCCCGTGCTTCTCCAACAAGTGCTCTCTCCTATTACGACTGTGGCTAAATCGTTCCAAGCATTGCGAACACTTATAAAGCTTCTCATTATTATGCTTGGTTTTAATGTGGTGTGCCACACCGATGCGTTTAGCGTAAGTTTTATTGCACTGCGGACAAGGAAACCTTTGGGGTTCGTGGATTTCTAAATGCGACTTAAAAGATTCCTTCTTTGAGAAAACTTTACCGCAAATGTCACACAGAAACTGTGGGAAATGGTTGTAGAAATGTATGCGCATTTTTCTCACATTTAAGAATTCTTCATTGCAAACTGGACACTCGTTGGAATTTGGTTGTAGCGTGGGCATTTTGAAAGTAAATTGTTGCGGAAATTCTGGTTGGTCGATCCATTCTTTTCTTGCACTATCTTTCTTTTTCGATTCTGTATTTTCTTCTTCACTCCAAGAGCATTCCTTTATATTTGTTATCGGGTAATCTGTTTGTCTGTCGTTATTACTAGTTGGTTCTTTGTCACTGCAAATCTCGTCGTCTTTATCGCTCCAAAAATCATCATCATCTGTCCACAATTTGTTGTCTTGTTCGCCTTCATCACTCCAAATTTGATTTTCTGTTTTCATTTTCGTATTCTTCTTTTGTTTTAATTTGTCAGTTTTTTTCTTTGATTTGACTTTAATACTCTCTCTTTGATTGTTTGGAGGATTCGGATCAAAGAATTGGACAAACTGAGTGTAATCGTGATCAGTGAGTGCGATGTTTACCTTTTTTGGTACAATCTGACGAGATGAACCTGGAATGAGAAATATTTATGTTTTAACAGACCTACTAAATATTATATCATGTCTATCTACGAGGTTATCGATGCAAGGTGCCAAAAGGAGAACTAACGAACGATCAAACTATTTTTTTTTATTGTTATCAAGTTTAATCTGTAGATTTTAACTCAATAATAATAACTCAATTTTATTTTTTTTTTCTTTTATATACTTAATAATATTATTATTTAATTTATAAAAACCTATTACGCGTGACAGCTGTTTCGATGTTAAATCAATCAATTTTGTTGTATTTGTTAATTATTAAAAATTTGTTAGTTATGTAGTCATGATGACCACTGTGGTGGCAGAGTAAGTTCCTTGTTTCTGTCCTCGGAAGTTGCGGGTTCGAAATTTGGTGTGGGCAAATAAATTGTACGTAGGAAAAGTCATTACAAGTAATAATAATAATAATAAAGTTTATTTCAGCTGAACAGAGCGTTGGGCACAATACTCTTTCTGCCATTGAATAAACAAAATAATACTTACTTGAAATGACTTTAGCCGTGTTAAGACCAGATCAGAATAGCCAGGTATTTCCCAAACTTTCCCTCCTCATCTCCAACCCCAATTCGAGTGCTTAAAGTTAAACAATTAAAAAAAAAATTTACAATATCTCCACACAGAAGGCCCTGAAGAAAAAATATCGTCTTTGGGGATGCTGTGTGGAGGATCTTTTTAGGGAAAGCAAGGATATGAAGTTCTGATAAGGAAAACGGTATGAGGGAGTAGGGAGTAATATTATCATTGATTAAAAACTTACGCAATGATGTTATAATATTCCTTAGTGATGCAATTTTTTTAATGTAGCGTCTATTTTTTTGCTGCAGGATTTTTATCTTCATTGTATATAATTTTCTCATATTAATAAAATTTTCTCTTAGGATAACCTTCTTGGGGTTTTCTATAATTAGAGGATCTACACTGCAGATGGGCGTAGTACAGACATTTTCCTTGGCCTCTTCCTGGAAAAAGAAAAACATTATTGACTTACCTTACCTTATATTACACATACAGGGCCTTATTATAAACAAGTTTTTAATTTTACACAATTCATAAACAACCATTAACTCTTGGAGTGCCGACTCTAAATTTTCGCTGTCAGACAGCTTAATGTTTTCGTAATAACTTTCTTTTTTTTTTGCAAAATTATGTTTTTGAAGTGAAAACTTCTTTAGCACGGTTGTGATTTAAATCTCGAAACGGAAATGAGCGACACTAAAAAGAGACAAACACATACATCTATAGAATTTAGCTTGCGAGAGAATGAGATAGCAATAAAATATTTATTTAATTCCCAGATACTTGGTTCCAAAATAATATGATAAATCCACGGTTCCAAGCAAGCCTCCTTTGGTGTAGTGGTATAAAGCGCCTGACGAACCCCAGCGGCTAAAGATTTAGCGAATCAAGGATCGAATCCTATGAAATCCAAAAAATATTTTTATTTTTGTAAAATCCAATTTTCAAACCACTCCAAAATAAACAGGCAAAAGAAAACACAGAAGAAAGCGACATCTAGCAACTCTGAAGAAGAAACCACAAGTACTAATAAGATGACCAATATATAGGAAAAGGTGCACTGGAATTCGACGACAAAAATATGGAAAAAATCATCCTTCACATTGATAAAAAAAGTGCTTCGTGGTCTCCCTATTATTGTCTACTTTAGTTTTCCAAAGGTTTCACTTTCACCGCGTGTGAATTGCACACTCTGATTTTTTTGTAAATTGTACCATCTTACCAGATAAAGCGTTCATATTTATAAAAATAGTACACAATCTACATAGTTTTAAAATTAAAATTTGCTAATTAAACCTATCCAATTTTTCTGTTCTGTATTTACCAAATTATTTTCTTCAATTAAAAATGTGCACAACATCATGAAATCTTTAAAGTGGCGCAATTTTAGTTGCTGACACATCGCTTGCTGAGGATTGGTTTGTACTATGTCCACAAAAACTCGTATTGAAAAATAAAAGTTTTTGAGTTTCAAAAAATTACATTTTCCTTTATGTCAATCTAATTGCTATAAATATATTTTTTTTTTAAATACAAAGTTTAATCTATCTATAAGTAAAAGAACAACGTATTTGGTTGAATTTTGAACGAACTAACATATACTTCAATTCTCAGCTTAAAAAATACCTAAAAATACAGGAGTACAAACCAATCCGTACAACCAATTTTATCTTAACGAACGGGTTGCAATCTTTAGAGCACAGGCGTCGGGTGGGAATGCTATCCATGTTCTACCGGTATTTCAATGGAAGATGCTCTGAGGAACTAGCGTCATTGATCCCTTCGGCACCGGTGCATAGTCGGGAGACACGCCAAACGCGCGCCCAACATATGTACACGGTTGACATTTGTCACATGAGAACGGGTCGTTTTTTCGACTCGTTCTTGAGTTCAACAGCTCGGCTATGGAACGATTTGCCGGCATCTGTGTTTCCTCCCTCCTACAACATGGGTCTCTTCAAGACCAATGTTCATTCCTTCCTCTCCTCAAAAAGATCCTCCACACAGCATCCCAGATGACATAGGCCCTGAGGGGAATTATTTTCCTCAAGGCCTCCTGTGTGGAGTTAATGTAAAAAAAAAAAAAAAAAATCCTCAGCAAGCGACATATTATGCTGTAATTACTGCTGTGAGAGGCTAATATAAATTCTCACCTTCACTTCAACTCTCAGAGGGTCTTTGGCATCACAGAGAGCCATCAAATCAACTGTCGACGTTTCAATCTTCAATCCAGATTCCGGTGTAATTCTAGTTTTGGGGACCCTTCTTAGCGATTTCTTTTTCTGAAAAAAAAAAAATTGCAACTTGATTATACACAATGGATTGCAAAAATGTAATTGCAACTCCTTAAAAAACGTAGACAACATCATTTGGTGTAAAAATATATACATTTTTGAGATGGAACAATCATGTCAAATTGTTGCTAAATAATACCAGGATATCTTTGGCCTCACTGGTTGAATTGTTAACCTAAAAAAATCTCCTTCACATCCGAATTAGTTTTGTACCAAAAATTTTAAATCTTCAGTGATGTACTAAATCTAATATAACTTTTTTATTTTTTATTGCGTATTGAATAAAGATATGTAAAAATACGTATGTCTTTACATACCTTTGTATGTAAAATGTGTTTAAAAATAAAATTACAATATGATTATATGTTATACATTTAAACATGACTAAACTAAACAGTTAAAAAATATATACATATATATAGTAGCGAGTTCCCGGCGTGCGTTGCTATGCCATTTAATAAAGAAATTGTTTCTCCCTATGTGTCCTTTCTCATTCATCCCATTCCCCTTCCGTCTCTCCTTCCTCTCCCAAGTCCCCTTTCCCTCTCGAGTTCCCACTCCGTCTTATCCGCCTTCCCTCTCATACATTCAGTCCTGGTACATTCAGTTTTCAAACAGCTTGCGTGCCACCTATTGCAATTTTTTTATACGAATTTCATTATGTCAGAGTTCACCAGTATGTATAGAAACCTTCGCGAGCATGCACACATCAAATCCCCAAAGTTTCGTCGCAATAGGATTAACGGTTAGCAACGCTTAATATCATGACTGGCATCATGAATACTCACTCACACTCACTATTGTATATAGAAATCATCGCGGGCATGCGCACACCAAATCCCCAAAGTTTCATCACAATTGGATGAACGGTTAGCAATGCATAATTTCATAATGCCAGAGGTCACCAGTATATTAAGAAACTTTCACGGGCATGCACACATCAAATCCCCAAAGATTCATCGCAATTGGATGAACGGTTAGCAATGCATAATTTTATGATGCCAGAACCCACTAGGTACTGTATATAGAAACCATCGCGGGTATGCGCACATCAAATCCCCAGAGTTTCATCGCAATTGGATGAACGGTTAGCAATGCATAATTTCATGATGCCAGAACTCACTACTGTATATAGAAACCATAGCGGGCATGCGCACATCAAATCCCCAAAGTTTCATCGCAATCGGATGAGTGGTTTAGCAATGCATAACATACAGAAGTAAACATATTTTGATTTTTATATATAGATTTAGATAAACAAAAAATGTACATTGGCCAATCTTATTGGTGTAATTTATATTTTTACACATTAACGAAAAAATATTATAAATATAATACTGATACCCTCCTGTGTACCACTGTATACTTATAAAATTACGTATCACTTTAATGTAAAAGCTGTTTTACAGCGTTTAAATAAATAAATATCAGAACTGTAAAAAATAACACTTTATAAATCAACAAACTCACCTGCAAATGGGTAGGGAAGCCAGGAAATATTGTAGGGATACCACTTTTCTCCAACCTCACCGAAAAAAGGGAACTCCTGTCAATATAGCATTCCTCGAAGTGCTTGGAACACAGAACACTGTATTGATTTGGTTGCCAATCTTTAAGTCGAAGAGCCTTAACCCAGACATCCCTCATTTTTGGATTCTTTGGAAATCTAAAAAAAGGCACATTACCTGTATGGTAAATTTTCGATCGCACTGGCCACGCTTATTACGAACATTTTTTAGAAAAAACCTTTAGATTCGCCTTAATTACTATAAAAGGAAACTTTTTGCATTCGGGGCGGCGGAAAATGATGCACTTTAAATTTCAATTGTGTAAAACTAAAATTCAATTCGCGAACTCGTACGGCGTCAAACCGAGGCCATTTACGATTCCGTTATGTTGGTAGCCCTGATACATTACGAAGAGCTAGTTACCAGCCGTAGCCAACTTCATGGGACACATAAAATGGCGCGAATTATGAAAACACGAATTAATAATATAATGTAAACGTACCTCTAATCAGAATCACTTAAGAGTCTAGCTAAGGCACTGGAATCATGTTGGATTTATCGTCATTATAATTGGAGGTGTTGGTTTTCGTCGTCATTATAATTAAGGAATAGAAAAAAAAAAAACAAAAAAAAAAACAAAAAAAAAAACAAACAAAAATAATAAAATATTTGATTATGGCGAGGTTTTTCTGCACCTGTACAGCGGGTACGAAAAACTACATATATTCGCACACACGTCACATTTTCTCTCTCGGAGAAACACTCCGTGACTTATTAGCCATTCCAAGAGGATCTCCTGGTTTCTTACGATTTCCACAAAGCCCACAACTCCTATGGAACAGGATTGGCACGCCATTTTTTTTTCGAAAGGGTCTGTTCGGCGGAACTAACTAATTAATAACGTTGATTGGAACCGGAAACAAAACAAAAAACCGGAAAGAAGAAATAAAAGGATAAAGACAATAAAATTAAATTACTGAAATTAAATTGATATAATTGAATTAAAAAAATTCCTCTGAAACGTATTGTGTTTTAAATACAGAATAGGTTTTTAGGCAAAATTTTTAACATTAAAAAAAATTTTACATTGAAAAAATTTTCTATGTAAAAAAAACTTTTTCAATGTAAAAAAACTTGCCTAAAGTAGTGCTTACCTAATACGCATACATTGCGTGGTAGTAACGTAACTTCTCGCTAATATTTATTTTGTAGTAATTATAAATATATACGAATAGAGGTTTGTTATCATTTAACATTATATAATTTTGTGTGTTTTCATAATTCGCGCCATTTTATGTGTCCCATGAAGTCGGCTACGGCTGGTAACTAGCTCTTCGTAATGTATCAGGGCTACTAACATAACGGAATCGTAAATGGCCTCGGTTTGACGCCGTACGAGTTCGCGAAGTGAATTTTAGTTTTACACAATTGAAATTTAAAGTGCATCATTTTTCCGCCGCCCCGAATGCAAAAAGTTTCCTTTTATAGTAATTAAGGCGAATCTAAAGGTTTTTTCTAAAAAATGTTCTTAATAAGCGTGGCCAGTGCGATCGAAAATTTACCTTGTGTGTAATTTGTTTTTGAGTGTGGGAAGTGGAATAGTTGGTTGGATCTTGTATTCCGGTTTGGACAGTGAAAATTAGTGTTTTCTAGAAGATTGGGTAAATGATAGTTGTTGTCAATAATGTTTTGATGATTTTGAATAAAAATTTCTGCCGGCTTATTATATATCTTTTGTGGGATCTTTTTTGTGAGAACTCCTGTCAGATTGTGTAATTTTCTATGTTTTTTTTTCTATGGGCCGCCATAGAAAATCACACAAATCTGACAGGAGATCTCACAAAATAGATCCCACAAAAGATATAGAATAAGCCGGCTGGTCAGATATATTTCTTCTATTTTCTAGAGTTGATAAATTGTGGAATGTTAATGGGTCTTTTAGATGTTCTGGTGTTCGGAAGGATTCAAATTCAGTGTATCAAAACCTTTTTCGAATTCTTCTAATATTATGTTACATGCATCAGGTAATTCTAACCTAACAATACCAAACTTTACTTTGAAACTTTACTCTGCAGTTTGTAGAGCAGAAATTAATTTTGTTTTAAAAATCAAGATAATTTTTTCTGATTCTACATTTTTTTAATACAATATATTTACTCACTGGCATTGTCGGTACCTGGCACCTGCCTATTGTAAACAATACAAATAGTGTTATTGTTATTGACTTTGACAGTTCGAAAATGGTTCGGAGCATCGGAGAGAAGCGTTCCAGAAACATAAAAACCAATTTTTACGGCAAAAGAAACTGAATAATACAATCCGTATGTTACAGAATAATTTATACTGAATATATATATTCTAATAATGGACATTACATTCCTATGAAGAGGTGAAACCATATTATATAAATCTACTTACTTGAAAAATGACAGACCGGATTCTTGAGATGCCTTAACATTATTTGTCCGGTTACCGCAACGAAATGCAGAGCACGTCACCATGTTTATTATAAAAAGATTTAAAAGTTCTCAGACGGTTCAATTTCACTTCAAAACCACAAAATAATTACTCACAAAAGTAGAACTTTTAAATTTAATTATACGAAGAATCAAGTAAGAACCCAAGACGACGATGTCACTTAAAATGGCGGCCAAACATAATTCTCCCCTTCACCCCGCGGCTTCAAATTGTTCACATGGAATATTATTTTTAGAATTGCCAATGCATTATGTTTAAAATCCCCAAATTTGGGAAGAACAAAATATCAATTCCACGCAATTTTCCCACGAGTTCCTTTGTTGCCAACTCTACGTCTTTTTACGTAGAACTACGTATTTTGGGCCTTTCCTGCACATCTACTAACTTCAGTCCCAGAATCTACGTATTTTCTACCAAATTGCACAACACTCGGTTTCATACTAAAGTTCGCGCCATATAAGAAAAGTGGCTTAAAAATACAAGGTACCTAGCCCATTTCCGCCCCACTCGCCCCATCCTGTATCCAATATCCTATTTGGCCCCCTCCGTTGTGGTAAAAATATTTCCATCCCATTTCGCCCCCTCCGTTATAGTAAAAATATTTCTATATTATGTGACTATTTATTCAGTTTCACCTAACCCGACTTCTTCATTTCGGTACATCTACGAACTTTTTGTTGCAAATTGGCTAAATCTACGTAATTTTCTGGTCAGGCCTACGTTTTTTTCAAAATCCGGTTTGGCAACACGGGATTAGTATATTTATGGGCAACACTGTACAGTGTAGAACTAGGTGTAATGTTTATTGTTTTTTAACAAATGTCAGTGGAGAATATAAACATAAAAAACCAATCAATATCACATTTGAAAGCAATCTCAGAAGTGCGAACCTCCTTTCAACAAAGTGGTCCAAGTTTTTTTTATTTAGAAATCCATCAATTTTTGTCGTTTTAATTCAAATTAACGAATTTTTCGTCAATTGCGATTCTCGTTCTCCCGATGGTAGCTTGTGACAGTTAAAATCCTCTCCTTCGCGCTTCGCGAAGTAATGCTAGCTTTCGTAAAGGAGACCCTACGTCGTTAGCGAGGTATAAACTGGCATTAGTGTGGCTTTAACGACGATTATCGATATTTGCATATTTTTAACAAGAGAAAACTTAATATTATTGTAAGTATTTACTATAAAAATTATTAGTGAACTATTTTTCGCATAATTATGGTAAATAATCCACAAGCCACCGCATGCCGCTACGCTTTCAATAGGCATAGATTTTGAAAAGTAAACTACTTTTACTAAATTATCACAAGAACCATCCGGTTTCAGTCGGATACGGAAAAATATGCATAATTCGATTTTCATTCAAAGTTAAAAATTTCCCATGTAAAACATCTTCATTGCCGCCATTTTTTTTTGTATGGATTTGAAATTTGCTAAGTTTCGTTTCAAACTAAATATGCATGAACTAGGTACTTAATTTACCTAAACTAATAACCTATTTTGTAAAAGTAAATAGTTGTTTCTTGTAGTAATTGTAGATGTGTCATTTCCATAATCTGCTTAAATGCGGCGGCTTATAATGGCTTATTTAAAATATTCTTAAATGAACCGAATTATCGTAATTGCGTTTTTTTTAAATACGTATCTTGCTAAATGCCCGAAATGTCAGATAAATGTGATTGAAATTACAATAAACTTCACATTTAATATGTGTGATGCACCTATAATTTGCCATTGAGAATTTCCAGAAAAATAATAGTAATAACTTGCAGATAAAATGGCTGCAGGATTTTTGGCTCTGGAGTTTATAGAATTGGAGGAAAATCGAAACGAAAGAAGGATCCCATTTCGAGTTCTAAGAGATTCCCAAAATCCCATGGAAATGGGGCAAACAGAATTTGTAAAAATATTCCGAATCTCTAAGGAAATTGGCCATTTCCTGATACAATCATTATCCCCGACCCTACAACCAAAAAGAAGACATGGCTTGTCTGTCCAATCTCAGGTGAGTGCTACATATAATTAACATAAATTTAAATGTATAAGGGCCGTTCTTCTTTTTAACCCACATAAAGTTGTCTCAACCAGTTAGTGGAGAAAAATTCAACAGAATAATCAATATTATTATTTTATAATTACTTTAAAATATACCGTACTAAAGACGTAACGACTGTGTGCGTTTTAAAAATATGTATTTATATTTTTGTAGTAAAAATTACATTAAGTTATAACTCTTCGTGATAGAAGTATATTTCATACAAATCACAGTTGTCTTCTGCCACCTCGATTTGCGTATCCATACTAATATTATAAATGCGAAACTGCTCGAGTTTGTTTATGACCTTTTCACGCATAACACAATATAAAGACTTTAAAAATTCATTCACCAATAGAAAGCTAAATTATATGCGCAGACTATATTTTGTATATGATGGTAAGCTCTGGCGTAATGAAATTATAAATATTAATATATTATATTTGTTATACGTTTTCTGTCGCTAACTAAAGCAAATTTTTGCTAACGTCAGAAAAAAATCGTTTCCATGGAAACGATTGCTACTGCTTCAGAAAATTCAAATATTAGAATATGTTTTATTTTTTTGGACAAGCTTCTGTTTTGGAATAAATGTCAGTTCCTACATTAAAAATATAATTCGTAACGATTATAAAGACTGAATAAATGAACTGAATAAATAGTGCAATTTTTTATTATATTCACAAACTTTCAAATATTTAATTAAAAATAAACATCCGAAATGTTTGTAAGCGCATAAATTCCGAACGAATGAACAAAATTGGATGAGTAATTCTTTTTTTCTTTGAGCTATAGCATTATGAAATTTAGGTGGTAGGCGCGATGTTTGAAAACTGAATGTAAGGGAATGAATATATGGAATGCGGGAGTGGATGGGGGTGGGGTGGGGGGGGGGAGATAATTGATAAGTGCAAGCGCTACAGTAATTTCCCGTAATACCATGCGAGCGAAGCCGCGGGGAAAAGCTAGTATTCTATAATGTTACAAAAAAATGATATGACTATATAAAACTATTTGTTATTTTTTATTAACTTTTTATCCTGACGAAGAAAACATGGTTTTCGAAACATGTTGATATTGTTAATTAAATAGTGGTGTA
Organism: Glyphotaelius pellucidus; assembly: GCA_936435175.1. Classification (NCBI taxonomy): domain Eukaryota; kingdom Metazoa; phylum Arthropoda; class Insecta; order Trichoptera; family Limnephilidae; genus Glyphotaelius; species Glyphotaelius pellucidus. The sequence continues at coordinate 26,193,612 of OW386556.1, forward strand.
CACAAAGTTATTTGTTTTCACTAAATTAAATAATGATGCCACAAAGTGAATTTGCGAATTTTGAAGAAAAAAAAAAACACAAAACTATTTTTAAACTCCAAAACCTATCAAGTAACAGTGACTATTATTTTTAATGATGTTTAATAAAATATTTTTAAAAATCTCAAACTTGTCTCCTACATCTTTTATGTTGGACTAATTCTGTCACGTGGGTTGTCATTCGAAATAGGTATACACACAGCTCGTGTTTGTCACCCCAATTAGGCATTTCAGGCCTCCTTCACCCCTTGCTACAATTTCCCCTCTGAGATCCAGAGAGATTCATTTACAGTTACAACAAAATGTGACAGAGTGGTAAAAGTTATGTAGGTTAAAAAGAACAACCTGTAATCTATGAAAAAGGAGATATGGTATTAATGGCTGAAATTTCAACAGGTACTTACTGCAGTAAGATTCTATGCGGTAGGCTCGTACCAGCGAGGTATGGGCCAAGAGTGGGGCTTGGCAGTAAGTCAGTCATCAGTTAGCCGATGCATTCTAAACGTTTCTTCAGCTATCAGCCAAACGTTAGTGCAGACGTGGATCAAATTTCCATCGACTGCTGCAGAAAGACAGAAAGCCAAGCAGATATTTGAACACTCGGATAATCCTTTCCCTGGAGCTATAGGAGCAATTGATTGTACCCACATATCCATAATTGCTCCTGCAGAACAGGAAGAGATATACTTCAATCATCACGGGAATCACTCCTTAAATGTGCAAATGGTGAGCTCTTGATTTGAATTATTCTTTGTAATTTAATATTTATTCATTTGTTTCATTATTTAAATATTATATTTGGTTACAGTAATGACGTATTGCCCATCTCACTAGGTGTGAAATGCCTGTGTTGAGATTGCAATTTACAGAGAGGTTGTTTTCTGGGTTTCTGTTTAGGGGTCGTCCATTAATCATGTGATGTTTTTTAGCAACTTTTTAATGTGATTTGTGGTGAGGTTTTAGACTACCCCCCCCCCCCCCCCATACCCAAAATCATGTGTATTTTTTTTAGTATAAAGTACTTATATTGAAATTTTCAGAATATTATTTTTAAATACAGGTATAATGTGATTAAATTTTGGAAAATTAAGCATCGTGATAAAAATATCCAGACAGACATTAAGGTTGCAGGTTGTTTTTGATTGGCATAAAAAGGAAGGTGTAACAAAAACATGTATTTTTCTTCTTCTTTTGTGCTATATTTTGTTTCGCATCAGCCCACAACTCATTAAATTCTTTCTGACATTGTTCCATTATTTTAAGGCAAAACATATGTGGCAACGGTTTATGCTTGTATTTGGCGTCAAAATCACAGACTTCTGGCGATTGGTGAGCCGAACGGTTGTCGCAACGCGCGGGGAAATCGTTGCCTGGCAACGGTGAGTCAAGGCCACGCGCCGCTGTTTGGTTTAGAAATCGTGCATTCATCGAAAAATAAATAAACATGATATCTCATTATATCCTTCCCCCCCTCCTTGTGATATTTAGTGATTTTTCTCTGAACCCCTCCCCTCCTCCTTTCAAGCCTCACGTGATTAATGGGCGACCCCTTATGTAATGACGACCCCTTATGAAAATGACAGTTAATAATAAAATCTTTTTTGTTTTGTTATACAATCGAAATATGTGTGTAGAAGATTATAATTTTGAAGCAATTAAGTAATAATATAAAAAGTCCTCCACAGGTTCTCAATAATCTCAAAAATTAACATTTCAGATTTGTGATCCGAATCTGATGATTTTGGATGTAAACGCAAGGTTTCCGGGAACGCAGCACGATAGCCATATTTGGGCTAATTCTCCGCCTCGTCGCATTATGGAACTGTGGCATGAAAGGGGAGAAAGAAAAACTTGGCTTATAGGTAAAAAAATATAAGTCATATGACATGTAGTACATAGTATGTTTTATTGACAACACTCGAAATACAAAACTCACATTATTTTTATTTGCATTAATAATTTTTCAATAAAAACAGATTCACAACAAATAATATTGTCTCCTCTCAACGTAGAATAGGAAACATTATAATCTCTAAAGATTTTTTTATATATTAGACAATTTGCTGACTTAATATGTTTATACAAAATTATTCATGATAAGCTTCAAACCACATTGTCTGAGCAATATTCATATTAAAGTTCCTAATAGATATAATTTAAGGAGTCATAAAATATTCCATCTTGAATTATTTAATAACAATATTGCACTGTCTCGAATGTGTCGTCTATATGATACCATTGAATGTGACCATATAGATATCTACGCAAACAATCTCACATATTTCAAAAAACAAATTATCAAACTTCTACCATGACACTTCGTGGAGAACAGTTACGTATCTGTTTTATTGTCGTACCCTTTTTTTCTTTCTTTCTTTTTTCTCTTTCTCTGCAGGTTATGTATTATTTGACACTACTATGTTTTACATTTCATTTTGGTTATCATTATTTCTGTTATCACTACGATTTCTGTCTAGTAACAACTAAACGGACGGCCTCCGTGGTCCCGAGGTAAGACTCTGGACTCACAATCCGAAGGTCGCGGGTTCGAACCCGGCGTGCGCAAATAAATTTTATTTGATATTTGTGTTATTTCACAATTTATTCATTTAAAATTATATGTAGTATATTTGCGGCACGTTCCAGAGTGGAAGATACTATCAGTATCGCCCTAGTGTAAGACCACCATTCAGAATTGAAACGTTGCTTGAAAATGGCTTTAGCCGTGTTTAGTGAACAGATCTGAATAGCCAGGTACTTCCCCACCTTCCTCTTCCCTATCTCCTTCCCCTCCCCACTACCTTCAGCCTCACAACATACCCCGATTGGGGATGCCATAGTCTCACTGGCTCCAGACGGGAGCAGTTGGGACTCTTGTGCGGTATTAACTATAAAAAAAAATAAAAGAAAACATTGATTACGTATGCTGTGAACATTTCTAATTGGAGTGTTAATATCTATGTACATCCCAACAACAATTCTATTATTGTAATAATAGTTAACACTCTGTAAATGTTTCAAACAATAAATAAATTATATACATACAACAAAAAATGGAAAAATACATCATAAAAGCAATTACATAAAACAAAAACTTATTTTGTTTTTAATATATTTGTACTTAACAGGAGACGCAGGCTACCCGTTAGAACCATGGTTGATGACACCCATTCCAAATTCAGCCACTAAAAGTGAAAAGAGGTACACCGACGCACACCGTAGAGCTTGGTCAGCTGTAGAGACGTGTTTTAGAGTTTTGAAAGGAACTTGGAGATGTCTATCGGCCCAACGGATTCTAATGTATGAACCCGTACGAGCTTATCACATCATCAATTCGTGCGTCGTGCTGCACAATATGCGGAGATCGAGTCGCATCCATGAGTATGATAACCATTCTGAAATGGATAACAGGCCAATATGCTGTTCAGAAGAATCAGAACTTCCGAGGATGTGTCTTGCTGAAGGAAGACATGTCAGGAATCAAATAATCACTACGCACTTCCACAACGAATAGTGTGATTTCATTTTTATAACTTTGTTTTGAATATTTATGTACGGTGTTTAAATGTATGTTATCGTATTGTTGTGCAAAGTGTGTGTGTATTTGGAACGTATTAATGAATTCTGTGTTTGTGTGTATGATTTATTTTGTACACAAGGAGACATGTATTAAAGTTTTCAGTTTAACAGTTTTGTTACCTTTAAAAAAAATTTGTGATCTGTAGTGAAATAGTTTTTGATTACCTTGTTTTGCATTACCTGTAATTAATTTATGTACGTTTGTATGCTTTTCCCCGGATTTCAGCCAAGTAATTGTTTTATTTTTTTGTGCGTTACACATTAAAATAATCCTATTACAATACACATGATACACACAAAACCTTAAACGAAAAGTTTTACAATAATTTATTTCTTTACAAGAGTTCTGGCCTAAAATGACTCTTGAAACCTTCAAGACAGATGTTGAAAATGTCAAGAGACCTAGAAATATCATTTAGCAGCACCATACCTCTTGTCGTGCTATGCTGGGCCAGAATGTCTGTTCTGCCATGCGGAAAACAGAGCAAGTCGTGGTGACGACCCTGGCGGTAGTTGTTCGGTACAATCGATTCCAAGAGGGCTGTTAATGTAATTGTTAATGATTTTAAAAGCTGTTACTGTAAGGGTCCCATTCCTTCTAGATTGGAGACTTTCGTAGCGCATTTCAGAGAGCAAGTCTAGGTGATGCATAAATCACAGGTATTCACCACGCATTCTCATATAAAGATATCTTAGAAACTTTTTTTGAATTTGTTCCAATAAATCTATGTTTTTTTGCTGGTATGGGGCCCAAACAGCAGAAGCCTATTCTGATCGTAAAATGCAGTTGAACATCAATGTCATTGCTTCGGGCTATGTAATTATGTAAATGTACGAGGTTATATCTTTTTAAAATTTATTTGTTAACAGATATAATAACATGCTAAATGTGCTACTGTGCTAAGGGTGATTTTTACTTTAATATTATGTATATGCTTCATGTAAGTAGGTTTGTATCGAACCAGTTTTTTAGGATTTGGATGTCATTATTTGCATTTTCATTTACAATTTTCCAGTCACCACCCTTAATTATGATAATTGTGTCGTCCGCGCAAGATATACCTCTAAGGTTTTGTTTAAAAATATCATTTACATGCATGATAAAAAGTAATGGACCCAATAGAGTACCTTGTGGTATCCCAAAATCATTTGTGAGTGGCAGATTTGATGCGTGATTGATTTTTACAACTTGTGTTCTTTTGTGAAGATAACTTTTTAGCCAATTTAATGCTCTATTATTAAAATCCACAACCTTTAATTTTTGTATTAATTTGATGAGATATGCTGTCAAAAGCTTTTTGTCTAAAGCGTCTTGTATATGTAGTAGTTATTGGATAATTTAGCAATGGCGGCTTTTGTTTTCCATGAATCCAAATTAGTTTTCGTGAATTATGTTATTGATCTTAATGACCTGAGTTATTCTTTTTTTGGAAATTTTTTCAAACATTTTTGCAATGTTTGATAGTAAATAAATAGTACGGTAATTGGTTGGTTCTTCCGGATTGCCGGTTTTAAATATTGGTATAATTACAGATTGTTTGTACATGGATGGAAATACTCCACTTTGAAAACTTGTGTTGATTATATGGGTTAATGGTTTTGAAACTTGTGATTTTATACATTTCAATGTTTGTGTTATGACCCCACCAAAACCAGGGAACCTCCTTTCATACCTGTAATGATTTGTTTGATTTCTTCTGGTGTTGTTGGTTGAAATAGTTCAAATTTATGCTCATTATTTACTGTAGTGTTTGGGTCATTTGGGGTCAGGCCTTGATGGATTTTGTTAATGAGGTTTTTCCCTACATTAGCAAAAAAATTGTTAAATACATTTGCGACTTCTAAGGGTTTATCTTTACAGCAAATTTTTGAATCATTGTGGCTTATGTTGTTGATTGTTTTATTTTTGAAATGTTTTTTATCGATAATTTCTTTTATGATGGACCAAGTCTTTTACTGTCATTTTCAGATAATTCAAGTTTCTGTTTGTAGTATTCATCCTTTATGTTTTTTATTAGATATGCAAGTTTTTTTATAAGATTTGAAATATTTTAGTAATGTTATATTTTCCGGTTGTTTTGTATATTGTCTATAGAGTGCTTCTTTGTGTCTAATTGAGATGATCAATCCGTGGGTTATCCGTGGTTTGATTGGCTTTAGTTTTGAGGATTTTTTTGAGTTGTAATATTTCTACAAGCATTTATGTGTAGGTTCTGTTTTTTTTATTAAATATTTTGCAGCATTCTTTTTCGTCACTCAATATTTTAGTGAGAGAATTTATTTTAACACTATATTTGTATTTAACGACATAGTATTATAAACGACAGTTATAGTTGGTAATGAGAGGTTTTGATGTTTATAGTCGTATTTAAATATACATGCAAAATGATCCGTTACAGCTGTTTTTATTACAGCAGAAGATATATTTTGTATATCTTTGGTATTTGTGTATATGTGATCGCTACAAGATGGTCGTTGTCCGATAATGTTTCTGGTATATGAATTTATAAATGAAATTTAATTTAATTCCGCTAACATATTAAATCTTTATCGTTAGAGGAGTAGTCATTAGCGATATTTACGTTAACATCTCCGATGATTATTGTTTTTTTGTTTTTATGATATTGTCATTTTTTTTTAAATTTTTCTATGTATGTGGTTAAAACACAAAAATGTTTTTTTTTTTTTACATGAGCTCCACACAGGAGGCCCGACCCGAGGAAAATAATTTCCCTCAGGGCCTATGTCATCTTTGGGGATGCTGTGTGGAGGGTTTTTTTTTAGGAAAGGAAGGGGAGGAGAGTTCTGGGAGGGAAAGGGGTTTAAGGGATGGGTAGGAATCTGGGTTTCAGTGTGTCCTGTCATCCACCTCCAAGACCTAGACAAACCTCACCCCATGAACCCGGGCACCCCTGCTAAACACCAAACGTAGCGAACCACTTGGGGTGACCTCTGGCAGAGGTGTTGGTTTCTGATAAATAGCAATTATATTAAATGATTTATTCATAAAATTTATCTCCAACTTTAATAAATTAACATTATTCACCATTATTTCATTTACCTTGTAACAGCATAAATATTTGATACAAATATGGCAACACCGCTATTTCTGTTAATTTTATATTTTAGCTTAGTACGAGTAACCCGGTATATTATAATTAATTTCACTCGATGAATGCGTTTCTTATAATATTACAGTCAAGTCTATTTAATTGTTTAGTTATAAGAAATTCTTCGAAATTTTTTTCCAAACTTCTAACATTCATGTGTATTATTATTAGTCAGGCTGTAGGTTTTATATCTATAAAATCGTTTGTTTTATTTACCGAGTCAAAAATTCTTTTGTCTATTTTATATGAGTTATCAATTGTGTTTATTATAAAGTCGTTCATTTTGAGGTGTAATAAATATTCATTTATTCACGCCTTGAAGGCTTTTACATGTACACGTTATTATAGTTACATAAGTTATTTAACATTGTATTAAAAAATTATTAGCAGAATTAAAAAAAATGACAATATTAGAATAATAATAATAAAATTTTTGTCCGAATTTTAGAAATTTCTGATAATAAATTTTGGTAAAGAATAAATGAAAATATCAACGGAATTGAATTTATTTCCAAGCCTTATATAGTCTTTGGATTGGGGAGTTAATGAAATAGTTAGGTTTTGGCGGATAAAACAGTTCTGAAAGTCTCGTATCACGATTTGGTACTCGGAATGTTATTAGTTTTGTCAAGTCAGGTGCGTCAAGTGATCCATTAACTAATTTGAATAAAAGTACCAGATTGCTCTTGGTTCTTCTACACGATAAGTCAGTTAAATTAAGTAGTTTCATTAAATTATCATAATTAATTTGTTCAATGGGTATAGAGAGTTTGAAATTAATGAATCTTAAAAAATTATGTTGAACTCTCTCAATTTTTAATTAACATGTTTAAAAATATACTTAATAAAAGATACATAAATGATATATAGAATAGGACCTAATATGGAACCTTGAGGAACGCCCTCTAAAATTCTTATTTTTTTACTTAAGGTGTTTAATAGCTTTATTTTAATGCACCTGTTGCTCAAGTAATTTTCAAAGAGTTTTAGAAGGCTGAATGAATTTGATTCTGAATGGTGTTCTTCCACCAGGATACTGAGAGAATCTACAAATCAATTGCCGGATATATGATACATGACTATGGTATCTCCTATTTCGGGAATGTTGTGAGGCTGAAGAGTTGGGTTGAGGTTGGAACCTGGGTTGAGTATCTGGCTATTCAAAAGTCACTAAACACGGCCAAAGCCATTTCCAGCAACTCGTCAATTCCGGATGGAGTCCTGGTTAACACTCTTAATACTGCTTTTTGGGTGCCTTACCAGCCACCAGGGTTCATTGTTGTTATTTTAGGACATTTCACTTAGTTTTTTGTTTGAATAAGTTTATAAAATGGAGTCATGTCACAAACGTAAAGACATTTAACACAATGTGATCGGGCAGTTTTCGGCCGCGTACTAGTGCTGCGAACGGGTGATTTTTCGCGTAATTTCGCGCTAACGTAGACCTCTAGAAAAATTGCGATAACTTCAAAAATATTTGTTTGATTTCAATAATTCTTTTTGCAAATTATTTATTTTATTTTATTATATTTAGAAATGTATTCTTCATCGTTAAACTAGTGCAGAATTTCACATAATCATCACTATCAAAATCACTTTCACACGATATGTCGGATAAATTGTCGGCGTATATTTCTTGGTCACTATCTTCATTGTGGTGAGACATTTTTCTTATGGGATAAAACACAATATAATAATATAACTAACTAAAAAAAATAACAAACTTTCAATCACAATCGTGGTAAAAATGTCTGTTTCATCGAAAATTTATCAAAAGTATTTTAACTTTTAACCACTAAAATAAAATGTAAATATGTACGTAATATATATATAATATCTATGTACTCGATATTTAGCTTTTAGCAACGTCCGACCACCAAAGAGTAGTGAAATAAACTAAAAAAAATATTATTCTTCGTCTTAGTGTTGCATGTATACCGTTATATGTACCGTTATCTTCGACTATTTTTGTGATTTATAACACTACCTCGGTACCCACCGTACACCCCATCTATTGTTCTCAAAAGGTTTTTACCTGCATAGCTACAACCCTACAGACGCTATATAGCGAAAACTCAAGTATATTGGAACCCGTATTTTAACGTGACCCGCGCTCCACTAACAATCTATCAAAAACGTATAAATACGTGATCCGCTCTCTAGCATTAATTTGCTAAAAACGTATCAATACGTGATCCGATTACAATGTGTTAATTGGTAACTTGACACAAAATTTAAAACATTTTCCAAATTTTACTTACCACAGGAGCGACCATGTGAAATAAAAAATTTGCTTCGATTGCTCGAGATTTCCCAAAAGATAATTTTTTTTAATTTTTTGCCAACATTAAAAAAAAATCATACCTTCGAATTTTAACACGGAGACATAAAAACGTATTATAGAGCTATATAGCCAATGATTCAACCTGTACTTTACTGTTTATCTCATATTTGTATAATTTATAAAAAAAATATCAAAGGAGGATTTGTAGAATTTATAAAAAAATCGTAAAGTTTATAACCGCGCGTGTCCTGAGTGTTTGTTACTTTGACACTGCCGTGAAGGGTACTTATTCGAGTCAACATAGAATATTTTCGATTTCTGTATGTTGTCTGTGGTATACTTGATAATGGAAGGTGCATATCTACGGAAAACGGACTGAATTTTATCCGTAAACAGCTGCAAAAATTCGGTGTGAAAAAAATATTTTTAATCGTTCTAAAATAGTTTACGAAGTTCGGATTTGCGACATCTACGGTCATAATAGATAAAGCATTTCAATAGCAAAATATTTTAAATAATTACAATAAATGTTTTACGAATGGTAGGAAAATTTGGTCCAATTTTGGACCGCTTTCGATCGCAGAAAAATAAAAGTGGTCCATTTTTCAACCACAATCGCTCCAGCAGTTAGCGGTGTTTACTTTTTTGTGTTTGAAATATTGTGATTTTTTTATAAAAACCCAGGAAAAAATAATTCTGCATGAATTTTTATTATAAAGGTATATATTACATTATTATATCTTCAACTCTTGTACCCTCATCTTCATGATAGGTAATAGTGTAGACAATCTCAGGCTCTTTGGTGTCTTCATTTATCCTATTTTTTTTCCTGATGGATGCAACGTCCTTGTGGTGAGTCCTCACGTGGTATGTGAGCGAAGAAGTCTGGACGAAAGCCGCATCGCAGAAGGGACAGGGATTGTCCCGAATGTTGTAGTGAATCTGCAAGTGCTTTCGAATACTTACCCGACTCTTGAATGCCTTACCACACAGGTCACACGTGAAATTCCTCTCCTCTGCAAAAGGAAAACCACCATTCATTTAAAATAATGGTTTAAGTCCACTTTATTTTATTTAAACCAACCGGTTTCAGTTCTACCTGAACCTTCATCAACGTAAACAAAATATATTAAATTAAATACAGAGTACTTAAAATAAAAGTAGAAGAGAGAGAGAGAACATCAATATCGGGGGGGAGGTCCCTGTGAGGAAGGGGGGTAAAAGTAGGCAATTAACCATTCATTTACTCGACAATACAAATGGTACAAAATATTATGGTGGAATATTGTTGTTTTTATCACAATTTATCTGCAAAATATGTGTTTTTGACATAGATTATAGAAAAGAGGAAGAGGGCCGTGAACCAGTATTTGATTGGCAGAGTTGCGAAACAACACATTCACAATATTTGAGATTCATTGAAAGTAAATACAATATGTGTGTTTTTCACTACACACCAAAAGAAGAATGTAGGACATTTATTTTTGTTTGCATAAAGTATATATTCAAAAAGGTGTAACTTTGCTTATTCAATCCATATACGGATAATTGTGTGCAAAAATTGAAAAAGAGGTGGGATTGGGTGCGAAATTGAGTAATCTCAATGTATGTTGTCTGTTGTACGCTGATGATACGGTGCTGATTTCTAACAGTATGGAATGAAGTATATACAAAGAATGAGTTAATGATGAATGTAAGTAAGTCTAAAGTCATGGTGTTTGAAAGAGAGAACACAAAAACCGCTTGCAATATAGTTGTAAATGATACTCTTGGAGCAGGTGGACGAGTTTGTGTATTAGGGAAGTATGTTTACGAAAGATAGGAAGGCTAATAGAGATATTTAAAGAAAGGTAAATGAAGGAAATTATAAAATAAAAGGGTAGTTTGCCTACCCCTGCAGTGAAGCCAGATATTGAAAGAAGGGTAAATGCAGTAACTCCATTAATGAAGGACTAAATGCGGTTGGCGCCAACAAAAAAACTGCCCAAAGAAGCTAGCTAACCTTCCACAATGGAGTGCTGGTTCCCACTCTGAAATGGAACTGGCAGAGGAAGGATGATAGTAGACTAAATGCTGTAAAAATGAGATCCCTGAGGCGTATGACTGATAAAACCAAGGATGATTTTGTGAAAAATGTGGAGATCCGCAAAGATGTAAGCTTAATGAATTAAGCAATTATCAATTAATTAATAACACTAGGCAAGCGTACAAATATAATTGAAAAGGGACACTCCAATGGTTTGGGAATGTAGAAGGAATGAAAGAAGTGTAAGGGGAATACATGACAGAAATGTGAATGAATGAACGTTTGGAACGCCCAAGGAAGGCGTGGCTCAATTATGTGAATCAGATAATTCAGTCATGCCACGCCAAGAGTCAGATATATAAATGTGAATGAGGCAAGGAGTGTGCGCCAAGACCGAGATGAGGATGATGATGATGTTTTGAGGTCTGTCCTCTCTGCCTACCCCTGCATTCAAAGGAGTGGGAGTGAATGGTGGAAGAATAGCAAACATTTTATCTTTTTCTTCTGCCCTTAGAAATATGTACCAAGCCTCATTAATATACACAGAATCAGAAAATCTCAACTGCTCATCCTTATCGACAATCCAAGCAAAACAATGATAACAATCAGTCTACTCAATATGAAAAAAAAACACCCATCTATGATTCCATTGGCTCGCTTTGCTGGGAAGATATCAAGGAGGCTAAGTTGCAGAACCAAGAGAGATAGCCGACAATGTCCAATGATGCCCAAGTGACCTACGTCAAAAGCATACAAAGATTGTGCTTTGGTATCAATAACAATAATTTACAAACAAGATTAAGAACTCACCGGAGTGTGTTTTTAAGTGTTGTCTCATCATTGGTTTATTAAGAAAAACTCTGTCGCATTCCGGGCATTCGACATTCTTTTCCTTACGGTGCACAGCCCTCATGTGTACGTCCAACTTCGAGCGCGTAAAACAGGCCAGGGAGCACTCTGGACACTCATGGCGGTTGTACCACACCCCGTGCTTCTTCATCAAGTGCTCATTCCGCTGATGCAGGTTCCTAAATCTGTCTCCGCACCTCTTCGGGCAGGCGTACAGCTTCTTGCCTTGGTGCCTGGCCTTAATGTGGGCTTTCAGTCCTGTCTTGGAGGCTAGGGAAGTGTTGCAATGTGAGCAGGACACCCGTTTTTCCGCCAAGTGAATCCCCAGGTGCTCCCTGTAGGTATACATGAAGTTGAACTGCTTCCCGCAGAATTCACACAGAGTTTTCGGGAGGTGAAACTCAAAGTGTTTTTTCAATTTACCACGTTCCTTAAACACCTTGTCGCAAACTGAGCACTTGTTGGATCCTCGTATCCATATAGGTTCGACGCTTTTGACTGTATGATATTTTGGTATTTGATCTATCCATTCCACCCGACCCTGTCTCCTACCGGCTTCTTCGTCCTCACTCCAAGTTAATTCAAGGACCTCCCGTGATCCTGATTCCAATGGGGTATCGCAATCAGCATAAGTAAATGTAGTGTCGACATCTTTGCCAATTTCACATATTGATGAATTATCTGCAAATAAACTAAAGACAGTGAGCAAGAATATTGGAGAAAGTTACAAATACTCTTTTTTAATTCCCATTGAAATTGGGTTGATTGGAAGAAATAGCCACCTGGCATAAAAAAAGTTTAAATAAATAAATGTCTCCTGCTTGGCTCTGAATCGTTAACAGATTTAAAAACCAAACGAGAGTCAATTGAAACTTTCTGGTTTTATCCAAATATACTAAAAGTACTCTGTCAGTTAACCAATGCTCGACTATCTGACGAATATTATGATTCGCCATTTTTTTACTAGATGAAAGCACCAAGCTCTATAATTCACCATGATTATTACAGGGGTTCCTTGCCTTGGAGCTTCTTATCTCGGTGCTTGGCCTTGATGTGGGCTAACAGTCCTGACTTGGAGGCGAAGGAACTGTCGCAATGTGGGCAAGACACCCGGTGTTCCTTCAAGTGAATCCCCAGGTGCCTCTGGTAGGCCTGCATGAAGTTGAACTTCTTCCCGCAGATTTCACACAGAGTTTTCGGGAGGTGAACCTCAAAGTGTGTTTTCAATCTATGACTTTTCTGAAACACCTTGTCGCAAACCGAGCACTTCTTTGATCCTCTAATCCATTTAGGTTCGACGCTTTTGACTTTTTGATATTTTGGTATTTGGTCTATCCATTCTACCCGACCCTGTCTCCTACCGGCTTCTTCGTCCTCGCTCCAAGTTATCTCAAGGATCTCCCGTGATCCTGATTCCAATGAGGTATCCCAATCGGCAAAACTAAACGTGGTGTCGACATCTTGGCCAATTTTATACATTGATGAAATATCTGCAAATAAAATAAAGTTACAAATACTATTTTTTAATTCCCTTCAAGATAAACAAAAAAGTTAAAATAAGTGTACATAAATATCTCCCGCTGTGGAGCCACGTGTGAAACCTCGGTGTTAGGTGCGGGACCTAAGCTGCTTTGCTCTGAATCGGTAACAGATTTAAAAAGCAAGCGAGAGTCAATTGAAACTTTCTGGATTTATCCAAATACAGTAAGTACACTCCCAGTAATCCACCGCTCGATTATCCAACAAAACTATAATTCCCCTTTTTTTTACTAGTTGATAGCTAAAAATCAAGCTCCATAATTCACCAATTTAATATATCAAATTCAGTAGTCCGCCACGTGCTTTAACTCGAGTCCCAAGCTTTGTGTCCAACAGGTTGGGTTATCCTATTCTTCAACACTCATTACTATACCTCCATCAGCTAGCTCTTGCTGACCATTTTACTAGTTACCATAATCTGACTAGCTCCAGCAGTTGAGACTGAGGTTCGTTATCACGTGTACTTAGAAATATTTTAGGTAAGAACTCTTGCGAACTTTATCATTTACAATAAAGTATAGTTGCTATTTTTTATTCACAAAAAAATTACTAAATTAAACTAATTAATAAAGGCGTTTTAATGTTGACAAATAAATTTTTTTTAAATGATTTGAAACGTTGATGATGTCAACGCCCAAAGTCAGTGACAGTCATTTTACCCGCCAGTAACTTTTTCTACGTCACAATGACGTTATAGCCAGTTGGAACCGTTTCAGAATGTGCGGTTTTAGATAGTTTTTAAATCAATAATATTATAAATGAAAATTAAATATTTTTAGTGCAATGATCAGAATCAGAAAAAAAAACATTAAATTTTCTGCACTTTTTTAACTTTATTCACAGCGTGTATTCAAACTTCATTTAATCAGCTACATCGAGGCGATCGAGATTCCTGGGGTTTGGTTTGGAAATTTCCCACCAACCTTAAAAAAATCATATCTCCTAATTTCGAATACAAACTGATAGATATAACAGCTGTTCGAAAGATTTTTATGGAAAATATTTTATAGAATTTGGATTTGCAAACTGTTAAAATTTTAATGCACTAAATTAGCATATTTAATACACTTACCACAAAGAAATGGTATTACATTAGAAAGATACATTCACTGTCCACAATCATCAGTAAGAATAATCTCGATTATTGCTTTATTTAGTTCAATTAATTGTTCACACAAACAGTTATTATATATTGATGAAGTTATGCCTCTATGTTTTACCTTCAATGATTGGTTGTTGCTCCGGGGTTTGAGGATTAGTGAGTTCTTCCTTGATCTGTTGAAGGAGTGCCCCCGCTGCCTCCACCTGAGCCCGGAATGAGGCGGAGTCCCTCAGACGGGACACACAAGTCTCGCACAGGCCCGCACGGCCACTAGGATCCATCAACTATAACAAATATAATTCCAATTTTTATTTGAACAACTTTTGAAGGTTATACCAGCAATGTAATGTATCATCGAAGAAGATATTAAAAACAGAAAAATAAAAGGTAACGGTCGCAGCTGGGACTCACACCCACGATCTCTTGACTTACCAGGACACAGCGCCTTAACCAACTCGGCCATTGGGACCTATATTTTTTCTGTCATTTTTGTCAATCTCATATTTCTAATTCAGAATAATAAGAAAATAATATCTATAAACTTTTACCTGTCAAAAATTGCATGCAAAATTCATTTTTATTGGTTATTTTTTAACCTCTTTGCAAAAACAAAAATTGTTCCAAAATCTAGATAAAATAATCTTTCCAATCTGTTTATTAGAAATAAACATTTTTGTTTCTAAATATTAAAATTTTGGTATTGGAAATGTAAATTGGCTAAAAAGTGCAAACCTGCATTCAAATTAAAGTAGATACTTAAAATAGAATAAACTTAAAATTTTAAAAACAGATTCCTTTTCTTAAGAAAATTTGTAATAAAACTGTCACTTCACTTTTTATTGCATTCATACAATTTTATTTTAAAATTAAATGTTTGTTACGTCACAAATTGGCGCGAAATAAAATCGTCACTTATGATCAGGTTTGTTAAATACCTGAACAATATAGTTCGTATATTCCCAAGGCAATAAGGAACACTATTTCTTTCGCTTTCTAACATAAAAGAAATCTCAAATGTTTACAAGACAGGAAGAGAGATATCTAACTTTTAATAATGTACCGTCGCTCTGGGACAATTTGGGTCTCCTGTTATTATAACGGCATACAATGATTTGGGACAACTTGGGCTCCTGTGATTAGACATGTTAACAATATTAATCTGAACTAATTGTTAATTTATTATCCTAAAATAAATGTTAATTATCAGCAATACTTATTATTTTATTCAACTTCAAAAAAAGGAAGGAAGAAAACTAAACAATGTAATAAAAATATAATAAAGTGTATTTGTGAGTGGATATTGCAGAGTGGATCATACTCAGTATAGAAATATTGCTTTAAATGGCTTTAGCTGCGACCGGATCTGAATCTCCTACACCTCACTCTCCCTTCAGCCTCACAATATACACAAATTGGAGATGCCGTAGTCCATCTGGCTCTTGTGCAGTATTTACATTTAAAAAAAGTATATAAAAGCCACGTCAGCGCTGCAACGATAAAGAAGAAGAATTAATAAAAGCTTTGTGTTACCTTTATACTAAAGCAGGATGAAATCATTTCTAAGTAATTTTCCGTTTTGTTATCCTCAATGTGATTACTATGCAAATTCCTCAGATTGTCCATTCTGCCACAGAATATACAGGGGTCCTCAGATAGCTTTAATAGTATCACTTCTAGTGGCTTTAAATCCACCTCTTCCAGCTTGATCGCTTCTGCATAACTGAGGGGAAGAAAGAAGGGGAGAATCAGGTGATCGGTTAGTTAGACATGCAGCCCAGAGCTATAGGTTCCCAATGCCAAAGGCTGTTTGAATGAAGGTTCCCATTTATCAATATATACTTTCAAGAGTCATTCAACAAAGAATTGGTCAACTAAAATTGAATCTTGATAACCAATACATTGAGAAGGCAACAATCGAAATACAGGCGAATTGGTACACTGGTTTGTCGGGCCAGCCAGTTATTTCGACAAAACCCAAATAAAGAAAAAAGAACGTATTTGGTTATTTGGAACACCATTCTTTCTACTTAGGACAAATTCTGAACATATCTCAATAAACGTAAGTTATGAAAAGCGGGCATGCAGTATGGGGTGAGGGTAGGGAAGCGCTGCGCTACGGGAGTTCATACGGCAGTAATTCGGTAGACTTCGCCCACACCAACTGTTGTGGGTTGGTGTGGGCGAACACCAACGTCGTTCATCAACGTAAAGTTATTCAGAAGTCAGAAGTTTTTTTTTGTTACTGCAATATAATATGTAATTATTTGTTCGTGATTTTTATTTGATCTTAACACCTTTTTTGATTATTTTCCTGAAATAAAATGTATTTTTAAAATTCTTAACTAAGTGTTATATGTACATACAAAAAAACCAATAAATAATATTTTTTATCTACTGTAAACTTATTTGGAAGAGCCGCTTATTTTTGACAAAACGTTTGGGCCTGATGTGTCCCAAGCGGTATTGACTGTAGTGCCATCTAGTGATATTAGCATAATGGTTTTCTTTCATTGAATATTATGCTTTAATCTAAATAAATAAATTATTCCATAAAACTTCTTTACGCACGCTTGACTTGGGGAGTAAGCTGGTGAATGCCTGACGAGAGCATTACGAAAAGTGTCGGGCAAGGCGAACGGAAGTTGAGAGGGAGATATAAGTTAGTGAAGATAGAAAAAGAGAGTTACGTTTCGTATATTACTGTAGGGGCAAGAGAGAGAGGTGCGAGCACACATTTTCTTTCTCTCATATCCAGTTACGTTTCGTATATCAAGACACAGTGCAGGCCTATTGTCTGTATCACACTGTAGGAGCAAGAGAGAGCACATTTTCTTTCTCTCTTCCTCTCATAGAAGTTTTACTTCAGTCGTGTGGTCTAAAGAAGACTCATATTTTTTGTTCAATTCTAATTACATGCATCTTAACTGTTTTTTTGCTCACACATAATACAAACCTTTTTATAATATTTATAGTATATTTTTTAACAGTTAGAAGCTTCGCTAGTGGCCTGGTTAAAATGATAGTAAGCAAGGATTAATTAATTATTTATACCTTCTGCCGAGGTTGCTGTCAATTTTATCTAGACTCTTTCTCTCCGACTTGTTGACAATATTATCTCGACTATTTCTCTCCGGCTTGTTGACAAAATTATCAGGACTGTTTCTCTCAGGCTTGTTGTCAATTACACCTAGACTGTTTCCAACGTGTTTTTTGTCAATTTCATCCATAGTATTTCTCTCCGATTTGTTCGGAACACCATATAAATTAAGCGTTGGAATAGAACCAAAGCTTAACCTAAAAAAAACATTGTTTACATTGTTATTTTTTAATTTTCTATATACCCAACTAAATTATTATAAAGTTATTTTTACTAGTGCCCGCCCAATGGTCGAGATTCAACCGTAATTGTAATTTTTTTTATTGATTTAATGTATTTTTATGCATAATTTTAAAAAAATATTAGCATTCTGCACTCCTTCTCTATACAAACTATAAGCGTGCGAAATTTCATACTCCTCTGTCTGAGCAATTTTCGTAAAAAGGGGTACAAAGTTTTTGCTTTGCGTATTAATATACTGATGATGATGATTATGATTATAAAGTTATGCAACAAAGAGTGTGACTGTTATAAAAATTGTTATAAAAATAGTTAGTCTCTTTCACTTTAAATAGATCAAGTAAATCGTTTCTGTGGCATGCTAAAAGTCAAGCTTTTGCTGAAACAAATATAATGCTTTTTTTAAATTTTTTGGTATAACCCCCCGGGGCGGTTCATGCAATGAGGCTGTGTCTCTCCTAAAAATAGAGTAAAGGGGAAAAAAGATGCACGTGTTTATCCTTCCAAAATAAAGTAATCAATATATATTATAAAAGAAAGTGTTTGAAAGTGCGCGTCTGCCCTAAAACTCAGAGACGAGCCCCAGTACTATTTCTGGAAGTTATATGGTAGCCCTCTATCCCCCATCCATGAAGAAGGTTCCCGTTTTTACCTGGAGGTTGTGCTTTTGAAGATATAAGGGCTGGAAGTTTCGCCCTCTAGAAATTTTTTAGAACATTCAAGAGTATTCAAGAGCATTCCACAACATTCCAGAACATCCCGGAACATTCTGGAATGTTCGAGAACATTAGCCAGAGTTTTTTTTTTTTAAATATGTTTATTCAGTTTTAATTTTACAATACTTTATTTTACAAATCTTACGAAACTGATCAATCAGTTTGATTGTAAGAAATCTCTTTTTATTTAAAATAGGGCAGCGATAACTACAGGTAGGGCGCAAGTAAAAATGTAACTTGATCTGATCTGGTGAATCGATTTTCGTCGTACATGTGTGAGGCAATACTTAATTGGATGATCAAAACATTTAGTTATTTAACAATGATAAAGGATTACCTTGTGTTCTTTCACCAGGTAGATAATAAGTATTTTTACACAAGATAATTCTTGATCATTGCTAACAATGAACTTCAGAAAAGTAACTGCAGCATCAATCATAAAGTTCAAGCCATTGGACTTTTCGTTTATTAACCCTAGATTACTACTCTACTTCGCAGAGGCGCCCGCGTTTTTTATATATTGTTCTCTTTTTATCCTTTGCGCGTATCGCATTGACGTTCAAGGACATCTTGGTAATAGGCAGCACGTGTCGCACGACGGTTGTTGCGTCACAGTAAGTTTGCTAGTTTTTTGATATGGCCCTCCAAAGGGCCAAATGGCACTCCAAAGACGTATGAGTAGCTTGTATGTAAGTTTTGCACTATTAATCAAATTATTAGGCAAAATATTTTTTTGTTACTTTGTTACTTTTTTTAGTTAATTACTTCATAATTGACTATTTTTTGTAGTGTATTAGTAGTAGAAGTTTTTTTAAAATTAATTCAATTTAATTTGATATAGATATATAAGTGTACAGAGGTGTTATATAAATTACATATTGGTACAGAAAGTTAAACAGTTATTTAAAATTGCAATCTCACCAAAGGAGAAGCTAGTTCTTGTGCTTGATGAGCGAGTTACACTAATTATAACAGAAATAGAATAACATTATGGAATAGGTAAGTATATAATGGGAACAATTGAAACTTCTGGATCATCTATATGTGAAGGTGTACATACATGGGATATGGTTACATACGTTACATACTAAAATATTGTGCACTTTAGAGAAATCCGAAAAATCTAAATAAAATAGAGATGAATATAGATTGATAATAAATAGAAAGAAAGAGAAAAACAGGTAATTATTTAATTAATTATTCCTGATGAAGTGTAGCTTCAGTTTGAGTTTCAGTTTATTGACGTCTTTGATTTTTTTTATTTCAATCGGAAGGTTGTTGAAATACTTTATTCCTAAATAGATATAATTGTTTTGCATTAGTTTGGTATTAAATGTTGGTATTTTAATGTTGTCTTGATATCTTTTTTATTGGTGGGTTTCAAATTTTTGATGATATTATCTTTGTAAATTTGGATATTTGCATTTTTCTTGAAGATATTCTCTACTCGAGGCACCGTGAAATCTGCGAAAAGCATATAAATTATCAATAATAATAATTAGCGTATTAAATGTATACTTTAAGTGGTTTATTTTTTAAAGAGAACACTGTTTAATTGCCTAAGTTTCATTTGAGATTAAAGATTTTATAATAAAAAATATATAAATATAATATAAAATTGTGTTCTCTTTTTTTAGTTATATACAAAACTATAGAAACAGTCAAAACATATCAATCATACTTATAGTTTTTGAATAAAATCATTAGTCAATATGATGCGCCTCGCGGGCGTATGAGTAGTTTCTTTGTAGGTCGCAACATGAGTAGTAGTGTAGGGATAAGGTTTATATTAGGTACCAAACATAATTTGAAATTACAGAATAAAAACAAAATTAAAAATAATGAAAAGTCCTTCCTTAAAACAATTGAATTCTTCTATTATTTTTTAAATAATTTATTGGGCTAATGAGTTAACGGAGTTGATCGAGGGCTGGATAGACAAATGGCCTTGAACTCCATTTAAAAAATATCGGATCCTTTTTCGCGGTTAAGTTGATGACACTGATGACAAACCGTTAAGTATGGAGAAGGCCCGAAGATATCGATCTAGGGATTGGTTTATTTATGACTCAACCATTTAATAGCATCCCCAAACTGTTTGGGAATTCCCCGCAAGCAGTGATTGCAATAAGCGCACAGCCTCCCACCACTTACTTTAATGCCATCTGTGGGCAGAATAAAGAATTAGTATGATATGATTCCTTGGTTAATTCGAAGCTGTTTAGTTAGATGTCGCTCCGCTACACTAATAGGTAATATTTTTTTTCAATCATATCAAACCATGAACAAACAGTTTACTAGTATATTATCATAGTCGATGGTATTTCTTAAGGTAGGGCACAGGTATTTTAAGGTAGGGCATTGCCCCATAATGCCCCCCCCCCCCCCCCTAGCTACAGCCCTGGGCTACCCATTGGTAATTGTATATAAAGCAATATCCGTTGTGCATTCGAACGTCAGTTCAATCTTATATCAACTCCCTGGGCGAAGCCGGGTAACCCAGCTAGTATAGTATAAGTCTTAAAGTTACTCTTGATATGGTGAATAGGGCAAGCCCACATGAGAGTATAGCGCTGGCTAAAATTTAAATAACTAACCATAATCAGTCTCTTGTCATTCTGAATAACGACTTTTTGTTTTTTTTTTTTTATTTGTAATTATTACATCCGTAAAGTACACACGGAACCTATTTTGAAGTTCATTTTAAATATTGTTCAATATCAACTTGAGCCACGAGATTAGCGTACGGTTAGTACAGTACAACAGTTTTTTACGAAGCTGCGATTTAAACTTTACAATTAAACTTAGAACACCATTATCATAAATAACCCAATAATAATTATCATGTTGTTTTTTTCTTTTTTCTACTTGAATCTTGATTCTTCAATGACAAACTGTTTATTTGCTTGCTAATTGACATTTCAAGGGTTGCCAATCCACATTTTCTGAAATACCTCAAGAGATATTCAAATTCTCCACAAGTTCCTCTTTCTCCAAAATGAAACTCTATCGAAATAAGCACTTATTTTATTATTTAAGTGTATATTAAGGGTGTCCTTATTTTGTAAACATTTACCTTTATCTCTTATCTAAAATCTTGTCATTTTAGGATTTTCTCTTTCGTTCAGGCTTTTAAAAACAAAAATCTGTATGGTCATTTGCTGCTACAGCAAATGCAATTATCTTTTATTCTCATAATTATTTTTAATTTTTTTTTTCAATTTGGTTGGATAATCAAGGAATTTCCAGAATCCGAGGCATTTTCTCCACAAAAAGGCTCTCCGCGCAAAATATACAATTTTTGAAAAATCTTAGAAATTCCCCGACATTTTGGGAATTTTTTACATATTGGCAACCCTGCTCATTTACAGAGTTGCCAATTCATTATGTTCTAATATCCCCAAAACAGATGTTTAAAAATCCCCGAATTGGAGGAGAACAAAATAACAATTCTCCGCAATTTCCCATTTACTTTATCTAAATAGAATTAGCCGAAATCCCCGGCGTTGCCCGGGCTTTATGCAGAGTTTTTCTATATATAATTTTGACAGTGCCCTCCCTCTTGTTTTGAAGGTCAAATGTGCAAAATTTCATCAATCTCCTAATAAATCTGTAGATTTATTTGCAAATCAAATACACGCCGCCCGCCCTCCTGCCCGCCCTCTTGCCCATCCGCCAGCCACAGGTGACAGACACTATTCTTTAAATTAATAAATAGAAAATATACTAGTTAGCTGAAGTCCCGGGCGTCGCTCGGGCTTTTCGAAATCAATAACAACAACATACATTCCCATTGGGAATTATGTGTATAATGGAGCGATGCAAAATTATAGCGCGCATATAGCGTGGTCTGACACGGCCATAATCAATGATCACAATTAGCCCGGCAGTCGATCTTGACATTGAAGCCAAATCTTGGGTGAGTGGAAATTGTCTGGCGGCCATCTTGTATGACAAGCTTTATAGAACGAAAAGTAGTATAGAACGAAATATATTTTATATTGTTATTGCAATCATAATGGCTTACGATTTTTTCAGTATTTAATGAGACATGGAACGGGACATAAAATAATGTTGGCAGATAAAGGAATTTTTCATATATCTTCCACCTCACATTACGGCTTCAGATTGTTCTCGAATGGTTCCGTCCAGGGCCTTTTAGGTTCATGACATAGGTCTTCAAATAATGTCGTGACTAGTTCGAACCATTTTATGAATGTGCGGTTTTTATATGTAGTATAATAAATTATACCAGATATTCATAAAACGGTTAATGTAGTATAATAAATTATACCACATATTCAAAAAACTCCCTTTCGAGCGAGGGAAAATAAAAATGGAAAATAAAAATGTTGATGTTGGATAACACTTCTTCAATCTTGAAGTTTAGCTTTTCCTAGTTCATATTTTGAACACTTTTCTGGGTACTGTAGGGCAGGCATAAATTTCGAATTTTTTTGTCTGACTTATCGAAATTCTAAAAAAATAACCCCCGCTCTTATCTAATGCCCACACGATATTGGTTTATCTATGGCCCACATTATCAAGTATATATCTATGGAATGTAATGTTTATTATTTTTTGACAGACGTCAGTGTAGTACATAGTATAAATATAAACAAACCAATCTCGGTATCAATATCGTGGATACATTTATTAGCGCCATTAGCGGGTTCAGACCTTTCAATTTTAATTGATCGTGATCAACTCGACACTTGAAAGCGTATTGAGAAGTTCGAACCCTATTTCAACAAAGTGTAACAAGTTTTAAGTTAGAAATCTTGCTAAATTTTTTTCGTTCAATAAGAGTTGATAAACTTAAATAAAGAACGCGGTGCCTACCATCTCTAATTGATCATCTGCCGTTGGACCAAAATGATGGATCACCACATATCTCTTTCTTGTCCAAACCAAAAACTCGTCACCATTTTGCATTACCTTCAATTTTTATTTATTTACAAATAAAAATATGACAACAAAAATAAAATATTATAGAGATAAAGGGTCCGCCATCTAAAGTTTTTTTTTTCAACTAGTGCTTATTTCGTGAATGGTAACACTTAGCTCATGTCTGATTTGACAGATAATTAGTTTTATCCTTCCGCTGAGCGATAATATTGCGACATTACTTTGAAAATCATGGTAATGTTGCAGAATGTGTGCGAAAATTGCGTACGGTTTTTGGAAGAAGAGAAGCACCGTCAGCTCCGTATGTTCGTTATCTTGTGAAAAAAGTGAAAGAAACTGGCATCCTCATCGATAAACCAAAGCGTGAAAAGCCAAAAACAGTGCGTACACCCGAGAATATCGATGCTGTGGCAGAAAGTGTGCGTGAAGCGCCATCAACATCAATTCACCGTCGTTCTCAACAATTGAACATTTCGGAGACATCATTGAGACGAATTTTGCATAAAGACCTTGGTATGACGCCATACAAAGTCCAATTGGTTCAGGAGTTGAAGCCGGATTAACCGGAAGGATTGTACTTATAAATAAAAAAAGAAATTTGAGAAAATATTCAGTAGTTTTTTTTTTATAGCATTTTCAAAAAAAAAAAGTTATTTGGCGGACCCTTTATTTGATAAAATTATTATAAGTACTGATCAACTGTTGAGCATAGCGCAAGTGCATCATGCTTGTCCGATGATCCACCACTGCACTGCGACATCGATTGCGAGGAATTCTTGAACTCAATTGTGACTGGGTATGAGACCTTCTAAACGAGTGGTTCCCAATCTCTTTTGGCCCACGGACCCCTCCCCCCCTAAGATTTTCAAATATTTTCCTCAAAAAATAACAGACGTATCAGCTACCGCGCATTATAAGTCGCCATCCGGCTGGGCAATTTGTGTAACTTCTGGAGGTCACAATTTTAATTTGAAGTCAATTTTTCAAAAAAATATACTTTTTTTGTAAGTTTTTCTTGTATTTGAACCTCACTCCTCACAAAAAAATGAAAATTTGAGGAATTTGAAAATTTAACATAATTTTTTACCATTTTTTTTACGTTTTTTTGCAATAAAAAATAGTTAAAATATAGATATTGTTTAGAATTGAGGTTCAAATAGAGCAAATTTATATAAAGAAACTATGTGCTGAGTTTGATAATGATTGATCTAAAACTGTGGGAGCTAGAGATTACACAAATTCGAACAAAGTAGTTTTGAGAAAAACGCATTTGAAAATAAGAGTGGCAGTAAAGTAATAGTAGTTTGACCGAGGGACACTTACTGAAACGCTTATAACTTTTAAACGGCGTAAAATCTTAGTTTGAAAATTTCACAATATATTTTTGAATAGTTCTACTATTGATTTATGAAAAAAAAAATTTTTTGAAGCCTCCACACCCATTTCCCCCTACAAAACTAACTAACTAACTAATACCAAATCGTGACACGAGGCTTCTAGAGCTTTTCTTTGGTTATCCGTCGAAAAATAACTATTTCATTAACTCTCAAATCCAAAAACCTAATAGGCTTGGGAATAAATTCAGTTCAGTTGAACCAAAATTTTGATATAAATTTTATTATTATTTATTTTTAATTCTGCTTCCCTTCTATTAGTGTAAAGGAAGAGAAACAATAATATTTATTTATAAATTAATTTATTTATAATCAATAAATTTTATTGTTTCTATTTCTATTATTATTACGTTACATGATTGATTTAAAAACCTGTGCGTAAATAAATTATTGCAAAGTGCTCCTGTGGTGATTTTTTTACAAAAACACAGGAAATTTTTTTTTTGTGTATTTTTATTGTGTAGGTATTACATTATTACGTCTTCAACTTTTGTACCCTCTTCTTCATGATAAATAATAGTGTAGACAATCTCAGGCTCATTGGTGTCTTCATTTGTCCTAGTTTTTTTGCTGATGGATGCGACTTCCTTGTGGTAAGTCCTCACGTGGTATTTGAGCGAAGAAGTCTGGACAAAAGCCGCATCACAGATGGGACACGGATTGTCCCGAATGTTGTAGTGAATCTGCAGGTGCTTTCGGATACTTACCCGACTCTTGAATGCCTTACCGCACAGGTCACACATGAAGTTTGTTCCCCCCTGCAAAAGGAGAACACCATTCATTTATAATAATGACGATAAAATAATTGTTTAATTCAACTTTATTATATTTTTTAACCAACCGGTTTCGGTTCAACCTGAACCTTCATCAGGGTGAATAAAATACAGAATTACAGGATGAAAAGTAGAAGAGTGATCTCTATTTTACATAAAGAATATTTTCAAAAAAGTGTTAAGCAAGGCTGCGTAATGTAACTTTGGTTATTCAATCCATACACAGATAACCATATGCAAAAATTGAAAGAGGTGGGATTGGGTGCGAAATTGAGTAATCTCAAGGTATGTTCTTGTTGTACTCTGATGATGCGGTGTTGATTTCTAACAGTATGGACCGAAGTATATATGAAGAATGAGTTAATGATGAATGTAAGTCTAAAGACTGGTGTTTGAAAGAGAGAATACAAAAACAGTGTGCAATATAGTTGTAAATTATATTATTCTTGGAGGTGGATGAGTTTGTGTATCTGGGAAGTATGTTTACGAGAGATATTGAAGAAGGGTAAATGAAGGGAATTATAAAATAAAAGGATTGTTTGCCTACCCCTGCCGTGAAACCAGATATTGAAAGAAGGGTAAATGCAGTAACTCCATTAATGGAGGACTGAATGCGATTGGCGCCAACAAAAAACTGTCCAAAGAAGCAAAGCTAGCCGTCTACAATGGAGTGCTGGTTCCTACCCCGATGTATGGCAGTGAAGAATGGAACTGGCAGAGGAAGGATGAAAGTAGACTGAATGCTGTAGAAATGAGACCCCTGAGGCGTATGACTGGTAAAACCATGTATGATTTGTGAAAAATGTGAAAATCCACAAAGAATGCATAGCTGAGGTAAGCGTAATGATTAAGATTAAGAAAGGGACACTTAGATGGTTTGGCAATGTAGAATGAATAAAGGAGTGTAAGGAGGACGCCCGATGAAGACAGACAGATCATGTTAATCAGATACTTGAGTCAGGCCACACCAAGAGTCAGAATAATAGAAGAGTATGTATGAATGTGAATAAGGCAAGGAGTGTGTGCCAAGACCGAGTTGTTTGGAGGTTTGTCCTTTCTGCCAACCCTTACATTGAAGAGTGGAAGGGAATGGTGGAAGAATATCATACCTTTTCTCTTTTTCTTCTGTCCTTAGAAATACTCGTATGCATCACTATTATTGTGGCACTCGGTTAAATACACATAATATACACAGAATCAGACAATCCCGAGTCCTCGAACTTTTAGACAATCCAAGCAAGACAAGCTCAATGGTAACAATCAGTCTACTCAATATGAAAAAAACACCCATCTATAATTCCGTTGGCTTGCTTTGCTGGGAAGATATCTAGGAGGCCAAATTGCAGAACCAAGAGAGATAGCCGACAATGCCCAATGACAACCCTGGTGAGCTATATCAAAGGTACACAAAGGGTGCCCAAAGTTTCAGTATCAATAATAATAATTTGCAAAAAATATTAAGAACTCACTGGAGTGTGTTTTTAAGTGTTTCCTCATCCTCGGTTTGTTAAGGAAAACTCTGTCGCATTCCGGGCATTCAACATTCTTTTCCTTACGGTGCACCCCCCTCACGTGTGCGTCCAACTTCCAAGGCGTAAAGCAGGCCAGGGAGCACTCGGGACACTCGTGACGGTTGTACCACACCCCGTGCTTCTTCATCAAGTGCTCATTCCGCTGATACAGGCTCCCAAATCTGTCTTTGCACCCCTTCGGGCAGGCGTACAGCTTCTTGCCTTGGTGCCTGGCCTTAATGTGGGATATTAATCCTGTCTTGGAGGCTAGGGAAGCGTTGCACTGCGGGCAAGACACCCGGTGTTCCTTCAAGTGAATCCCCAGGTGCACCTTGTAGGCCTGCAGGAAGTTGAACTGCCTCCCGCAGAATTCACACAGAGTTTTCGGGAGGTGAATCTCAAAGTGTTTTTTCAATTTATCACGTTGCACTATTACCTTGTCGCAAACTGGGCACTTGTTGGACCCTCGAATCCATTTAGGTTCAACGCTTTTGACTGTTTGATATTTTGGTATTTGGTCAATCCATTCTATCCGACCCTGTCTCCTACCGGCTTCTTCATCCTTACTCCAAGTTATCTCGAGGATCTCTCGTGATCCTGATTCCAATGGGGTATCGCAATTGGCGTAAGTAAATGTAGTTTCGACATCTTCGCCAATTTTATATATTGATACAATGTCTGCAAATAAAATAAAGGCAGTGACAAAGTTACAAATATTATTTTTTAATTCCCATTAAGAAATTGGGTTGATTGGAAGAAATTGCTACCTGGCAATGATTAAAAAAGTTTAAACAAATGCAAATAAATAAATATCTCCTGCCATGGAGCCAGGTGTGAAGAGCGGTGTTAGGTGCAGGACGTAAGCTGCTCGGCTCTGAATCGGTAACAGATTTAAAAACCAAGCTAGAGTCCATTGAAACATTCTGGTTTTAGACCAATACACTAAAATATTCTCTCAGAAATCCAATGCTCGACTATTGGACGAATACTATAATTTGCAATTTTTTTTATTGATTGAAAGCACAAAATCAAGCTTTATATTTCACCATATTCATTACAGGAATTGCTTGCCTTGGAGATTCTTGTCTGGGTGCTTGGTCTTGATGTGGGCTAAAAATCCTTTCTTGGAGGCTAGGGAACTGTCACAAAGTGGGCAAGACAACCGTTGTTCCTCCAAGTGAATCCCCAGATGCCCCTTGTGGGCCTGCAAGAAGTTGAACTGTTTCCCGCCGACTTCAAGCTGAGTTTTAGGTTCAACGCTTTTGACTTTTTGATATTGTGGTATTTGGTCGATCCATTCTACCCGACCCTGTCTCCTACCAGCTTCTTCATCATCACTCCAAGTTATCTCGAGGATCTGCCGTGATCCTGATTCCAATGGGGTATTGCAATCAGCATAAGTAAATGTGGTGTCAAGATCTTCGCCAATTTCATATATTGATAAATTATCTGCAAATAAAATAAAATAAAGTTACAAATATTATTTTTTAATTCCCGTTCCAAACAAAAAAGTAAAATAAATCCAAATAAATAAATATCTTCCGCTATGGAGCCACATGTGAAACGTCGGTGTTAGATGGGGGACCTAAACTGCTTTGCTATGAATCGGTAACAGATTTAAAAAACCAAGCGAGAGTCAATTGAAACTTTCTGGATTTATCCAAATACAGTAAGTACACTCCCCGTAATCCACCGCTTGATTATCCAACAAATACTATAATTAGTCATTTTGTTTTACTAGTGGAAGCTAAAAATCAAGCTCCATAATTCACCATATTCATTAATATATCAAATTCAGTAGTCCGCTGCATGCTTAAACTCGAGCGCCAAGCTTTGTACACCAACAGATTGGGTTTATCCTATTCTTCAACAATCGGTTACCATTCTGCCATCAGCTAGCTCTTGCTGACCATTTTATTAGTTACTATGAGTAATTATTCTTGTTTTAGGACATTTCGGCTAATCCTCTGTATTCTAGCAACTGATGCAAGAGTTTCTGTTAGTTTCATTCTGGCATATTTTTTGCATTTGAATAAGTTTATAAAACGTCTGTTTTCCTGATGAAACAAGTGTTTTCTGAAGACGAAATGAGTGTGTTAATCTTTTGTAAAAATCTAAATTTTGCAAAAGATTGAAAGCAGTGTTTGTTTTTACAAAATACCTGTTTTCATTTTTAGCATATTTTGTATGTATGCTTTATAGTCTGCCGCTTTCAATAATTGAATAGTTACCTGGTTTTTGGGGTGAGGGATTAGCGAGAGAATACTATATTCATATTTTAAAATGGTCAGCTTTGTAAGACTTTTGCAAGAAATTAAAAAAATTAAATAAAGCATATTTTTCAATCTTTTGCTTTTCATTTTCGCAACATTCCCTGAATTAGGGACATGTACCATAATCTGACTGGCTCCAGCAGTTAAGAGTGAGATTCGTTATCGCATGTACTTAGAAATATTTTAGGTAAGAACTCATGCGAACTTTATCAGCCGTTTGGGGGGGGCAGCCTGCTGTGCGTGAGCCGTAAAAGGGTGTGTTTTTCGTTATTATTTTCAAGCAAACGATGAATGGAATTTTTTTTATTAAAACTCATAGCCAATATATACGTAGGTATAGAAGACTTTATAAAAAAATTTGTACACGAATCTAAAGTATGGTTTGCAATGTACGCCGCTTTCAACAGGACACTTGCTTTTCGGTCGTCAACAGCGATTTAGCCATACGGTTCATCAGAAAATTAAAATATATTTAGAAACTAGACGTATAGGTTTATGGCACCAGGTAGGGGAATTTCGATATCTAGAAAGAGAAAAAATGGCAAACCAGCGAATTTTATTTCCCATTTAATCTTTTACGGGAAATTTTCATCAACCATAAAAAAAAATAAAAGGTAGCCCTTTATAAAGAAAACTCTATGTGGTGCCATAGAGACTGGATTTTTGAACGGTTAAAGACTTGGTGCGTGCAAATCGGATGTATAGTTTTTTTAATATGCTGTCAACCAGGTTAAAAAAGTAGTTTCAAGAAAAATGTGTTCAAAGTTTTGTTGAAGGATAATTCAACATACAAACTGTTTCAAAAGGTTTCACATAAAATCCTGTATCTCTGTCAGTTTTATGAATTTCTTTAAAACACATGGTGAGAGCATTCATAACAAATACATCTTTCTGAAAATGAAATTTTAAAAAATTACAAAATAAATTTTGTCACAGTGGTGCCTTAATTGTTTCACAAAAACAGTTATTATACATTGATGGAGTTATGCCTCTATATTTTACCTTCAATGGTTGGTTGTTGCTCCGGGGTTTGGGGATTAGTGGGTTCTTCCTTGATCTGTTGAAGGAGTGCCACCGCTGCCTCCACCTGAGCCCGGAACGAGGAGGCGTCCCTCAGACGGGACACACACGTCTCGCACAGGCCCGCACAGCCACTGGGGCTCATTAACTATAACAAATATAATTCCAATTTTTATTGGAATAACTTTTGAAGGTTATACCATAAAAGTAAGACGAGATAATAAAGACAGAAAAATAAAAGGTAACGGTTGCAACTAGAACTCACACCCAGGATCTCTTGTCTTACTAGGACATAGCGCCTTAACCAACTCGGCCATTGGGACCTATATTTTTTCTGGTTCCATGCCAACTGAGAATAAAGTCAACTCAACACCTCCTTGAAAAGTCATTAAAAGCTATGAAAAAAAAACAATTTTAAATTAGCCGATAACCCTAACCTAACGTAATCTATTTAACCATTTTTTTTTTATATATAATATGTTTTTATCACCCTAAATGACTTATGTGAGAAGGTTCTGAGTTGGTTTCATTCGGAGTTGTCCGGTCACCAATTCTTCTGTCATTTTTGTCAATCTCATATTTCTAATTCAGAATTAACAATATATTATCCTGAACTAATTGTTGATTTAGTATCCTTAAATAAATGTTATCCATCAGCAATACTTTTTTTATTCAACTTCAAAAAAGGAAGTTTGTAGGCCCCAAATTGAACAACGCAAGAAAAAATTATAAAGCGCATTTGTGCCATGTTTCAGAGTCGATCATACTCTTTGAATCATCCATGAAAGACTACCATTAATCTCCTTCACCTTACTCTCACAACACAAATTGAAGATGCCATAGTCCAACTGAGTCTTGCGCAGTATTTACATTTTTTTTTAAAAGTAGTGTAAAAGCCACCGTGACCCCTGCAACGATAAAGAAGAATAATGAATAAAAGCTTTGTGTTACCTTTATACTAAAGCAGGATGAAATCATTTCTAAGTAATTCTCCGTTCTGTTATCCTCAATGTGATTACTATGCAAGTTCTTCAGATTGCCCATGCTGCCACAGAATATACAGGGGTCCTCAGAGAGCTTCAATAGTATCACTTGTTGCTTTGAATTCACCTCTTCCATGATCTCTTCTGCGTAACTGAGGGGAAGAAAAGAGGGGAGAATCAGGTGATCGGTTAGACATGTAGCCCAGAGCTAAAGGTTCCCAATGCCAAAGGCTGTTTGAATGAAGGTTCCCATTTATCAATATATGCTTTCAAGTGTCATTCAACAAAGAGGTGTTCAACCAATACATTGAGAAGGCAGCAATCGAAATACAGTTGATTTGGAACACTGGTTTGTGGGGCCAGCCAGTTATTTGGGACAAAGCCCAAATAAAGAAAAATACTTATTTACTTTGGTTATCTGTAAATTCTGAACTGAAGTCAAAGCAAAAAGTACCTTGGTTAACGAATTTTAGTTAAGAAAGGCGGGCACGCAGTATGCGGTGTGGGTATGAGAGTAGGGGATGTGCTGCGCTATGGGTATTCATACGGCAGTAATTCGGTAGACTTCGTCCACACCAACTGTTCGCTGGCTGCCGACGTTTGTTAAAGTAAAGTTATTTAGAAGTCAGAGGTTTTTCTTTGTTTCTGAACTGCTTTTTTGCTCACACATAATATAAACCTATTATCCTTTTTAGAATATTTTTTTAACAGTTAGAAGCTTCGCTATTGGCCTTGTTAAAATGTTAGTAAGCAAGGATTAATTAACTTTTTATACCTTCTGCCGAGGTTGCTGTCAATTTTATCTAGACTATTTCTCTCCGACTTGTTGACAATATCATCTGCACTATTTCTCTCAGGCTTGTTGTCAATTATACCTAGGCTGTTTCCATCGTGTTTTTTGTCAATTTCATCCATAGTATTTCTCTCCGATTTGTTCGGAACACCATATAAATTAAGCGTTGGAATAAAACCAAAGCTTAACCTAAAAAAAAAAATTGTTTACATTGTTATTTGTTAATTTTCTACATACCCATCTAAATTATTATTAAGTTATTGTTATTACGATTATAAGGTTATTTTTACTCATACAACAAAGAATATGCCTGTAATAAAAATAGTCAGTCTCTTTCACTTTAAATAGATGAAGTACTTAACCCTTTGATTAGTGAGTTATTTTTTTGCCATTTACATCGTGGGAGTGAGTTATTTTTAATTATTAATCTTAATTATCTTCTTACCCTTTTATACCACACAAGTTAATTTGGGAGTTTTTTTTTTGTACTATAACCTTTTCTTTTTGCATTATAAATTATAGTTGGACAAATTCAGTGGTTCTCAATATTTTACGAATAAAATTTTTTCAATTAAGTCGTACGGCCGCACGTATGCGGCGATACTCTATCTGGATCGTCCGAGTGCCGCCGCATAAGTGCGGTGATACTCCTCAAAGGGTTAAATCCTTTCTATGGCATGCTAAAAGTCACAATTTTAAGCTGAAACAAATATAATACCTTTTTTAAACATTATAATCAAAGACATTTTATGAATATGGTATAACCCAGTGGCGGTTCATACAATGATGCAGGGTAGGCTGTATCTCTCCTAAAAATAGAGTAAAGGGGAAAAAAGATGCACATATGCATACTTCCAAAATGTAATAATCAATATCTATACTAAAATTTTAAATGCGAAACTGCTCGAGTCTGTTTTTTACTCTTTCACGCATTAACCAATAAAAAGACTTTAAAAATTCATTCACCAATAGAAAGCTAAATTATACGCGAAGAAGATAGGCTGTAGAAGATGGTAAGCTCTGGCGTTATGAAATTATAAATATGAATATATTATATTTCTTATACGTTTTCTGTCGCTAACAAAAGCGAGTTATTGCTAACGTCAGAAAAAAAAATCGTTTCCATGGAAACGATGCTGATATATTTGTGGGCTGGTAGGTACTCAGCCTCCTACCTACTGGTCAGCTACTGCTCCAGAAAATTCAAATATTAGAATATGTTTTGTTTTTTTTTGGACAAGCTTATGTTTTGGAATAAATGTCAGATGAGAGTTCCTACATTAAAAATATAATTCGTAACGATTATAAAGACTGAATAATAAATAGTGTTATTTTTTATTATATTTACAAACTTCCAAATATTTAAATAAAAATAAATCTCCAAAATGTTTGTAAGCGCATAAATTCCGAACGAATGAACAAAATTGTATAATTCTTTTTTCTTATATTATGAAATTTAGGTGGCAGGCGAGATGTTTGAAAACTGAATGTAAGGGAATGAATGTATGGAATGAGGGAGGGGGTGAGGGTGGGGGGAGGGGGGATAATTGATAAGTGCAAGTGCTACAGTAATTTCCCCTAATATGGGAAAAGCTAGTATTATATAAAAGAAAGTGTATGAAAATGTGCATCCCGCTAAAAGTCAGAGATGAGTCACAGTACTATCAAGGGAGTTATATGGTGTGGTAACCCTCTACCCCCCATCCATGAAGAAGGTTCCCGTTTTTACCTGAAGGGTGTGCTTTTGAAGATATAAGAGCTGGAATTTTCGCCATCTAGAATTTTTTTAGAACGTTTGAGAGTATTCTATAGCAATCCACAGCTTTCCAGAACATCCCAGAACATTCAGGAATGTTGTGGACTACTCGGGAATAGTCTGGAACGTTCGGAACATCTCAGATCACTGTGAAACATTCCAGGACACTCTCGAATGTTCTGGAATATTGTGGACCATTTGAAGCATTTTTGTATGAGTGGGGTTACCCATTGGTAGGTGAATAGGTCAAGCCCACATGAGAGTATAGCGCTGGCTAAAATTTAAATAACTAACCACAATCAGTCTCTTGTCATTCTGAATAATGACTTTTTGTCTTTTTTATTTGTAATTATTACATCCGTAAAGTACTTAAGAACTTATTTTGAAGTTCATTTTAAATATTGTTCAATATCAGCTTGAGCCACGAGATTAGCAAGCAGTTAGCAACAGTTTTTTTACAAAGCTGCGATTTAAACGTTAAAATTAAACTAAGAACATCTTTATCATAAATAAACCAATAATTATCAGGTTGTGTTTTTCTTTTATTCTTCTTTTTCTTAATTCTTGAATAGCACTGCTTATTTGCTTGCTGACTGACATTTCAAGTGTTGCCAATACAAATGTTCTAAAGAATACCTCAAAAGATATTCAAATTTCCCATTAGTTCCTCTTCCTCCAAAATTATATCGAAATAAGCATTTATTTTATTATTTAAGTGTATATTAAGCGTGTTCCTATTTTGTAAACATTTACCTTTTTTCTTGTAAATCTTGTCATTTTCGGACTTTCTCTTTCGTTCAGACTTTAAAAACAGAATTTGTTTAAACGTTTTCTGCTAAAGAAAACGAAATTATTGTTCATTTTCATAATTATTTTTTTTTTTAAATTTGTATATGGTTGGATAATCAAGGGATTTCCAGAATCCGAGGCATTTTCCCCACAAAAAGGTTCGCCGCGCAAAATATACAATTTTTGAAAAATCTTAGAAATTCCCGTATTCTAGGAATTTTTCACGTATTGGCAACCCTGCTCATTTGCTTTTTGTTATCATAAGCAGAGTTGCCAATTCATTATGTTCTAATACCCCAAAATAGATATTTAAAATCCCCTAAATTGAGGAGAACAAAATAACAATTCTCCGCAATTTCCCCTTTCCTTTATATAAATAAAATTAGCCGAAATCCCCGGCGTTGCCCGGGCTTTACGCAGAGTTTTTCTATATATAATTTTGACAGTGGCCTTCAAATCAAATCCACGCCGCCCGCCCTCCTTCCCGCCCGCCAGCCACAGGTTACAGACACTCTTCTTTCAAATCAATAACAACAACATACATTCCCATTGGGAATAGAGTGATATGCTGCCAAGCTACGAAATTAAAGCGCGCATACAGCGTAGTCTGACACGGGCATAACCAATTATCGCAACGGGCACGGCGGTCGATCTTGACATTGAAGATTGAAGCTATATCTTGGGTGAGGGGAAATTGTCTGGCAGCCATCTTACATGACAAACTTTTGAATGAGTAAAATAAAACAATGCTAATTTTTGATAATATGGAGTGGGGGAAGTTTATTGGAATTCCCCCACTCTTACCCCTCCCCTTTCCTTCTACCCCTTCCCTGTATTTAATTTGTAACTTCGGTATACTGGTATTGGTTTATTTATGGGTATACTATTACTCCTGATGATGTGAACATTGTTCATGAACATGTTGTGTATATAAAATAAAGTGATGTATACAAAGTTATTTATCTTTTAATAAAATAAAATAAAAATTTATGGTCGATAAAACACCCGAGATCTTGAAGATTAAGCCTTTTGAAGTACATATATTGGACATTTTTCTGTTTTATGTGTAGGTACTTTAGGGCAGGTATAAATTTCGAATATTTTTATGTCCAACTTATCGAAATTCTAAAAAAATAACTCCCGCTCTAATCTAATGCCCACACTATCAAATATATATCTATGGAATGTAATGTTTATTATTTTTCGACAGACGTCAGGAATGCGTCAGGACGTCAGTGGAAAGTGATATAAACAAACCGGATTGGTATTAGTTCATTTATGGGTATATTGATTATTCAAATACTTGTATAAGCAAGCGATATGAACAAACCTATCGCGGTATGAATATCGTGGCTATATTTATCAGCGGGTTCAGATCTTTCAATTTTAGATAATCGCGATGTCTGTGGTTTGGTTTATTTATGATCATGATCAACTCGACACTCGAAACCAATTTGAGAAGTTCGAACCTTCTTTCAACAAAGTGTAACAAATTTTTAGTTCTCTTCGTGTTCCGTATCAGGTCCCCCCGACGTTGGCGATCACTATTAGAAATCTTGTTCAATTTTTTTCGTTCATTAAAAGTTGGTTAACTGAAATAAAGAATGCGGCGTCTACCGTCTCCAATTAACAATCCTGCCGTTTCTCCGAATGATGGATCACCACACATCTCTGTCCAAACCAAAAACTCATCACCATTTTGCATTACCTTTGATTTTTATTTATTTACGGTACAAATGCCTTTAAAACTTTGATAAAATTATTATCAATTCTGATCATGCTTGACCGATGATCCACCACTAACTACACTGCATTTTGGTGCACCATCATATCGACTGTGGTTTGGTAAAACACTTCAAGCCACAAAATGAAAACTTTACACAAGATGATAAAAACAAATATTTGTAAATTCGTTTAACTAATTAAAAATTTGGAAGTCTGTGTAAAAGTGGCTGTTTGTTTTTCAAAATTTTCATTTCTTTTTAAAACTTCGAAAGATTTGAGAGACGAGTAATTTCATTAATGGTTTTTTCGAATTAACCTTATAATTTTTTTATGAAAAAATTTAGTTTTTGGTATTAAAAATGCTTTATTCAGCAACACTTATTTTACTATGCTGTACTTCGAAGACTCTACATTATTAGAAACGTTTAATCGGGCAGAAGTGTGATATTACAGTAAAAATGTAGATAACACAAAGCAATTCGTAATTATCATTCCACCACATTTTTACCACTGTACAATTACACCTACCTAAACATGACACCTGACTTGGAACTTTTACTGAAGGTCAATAGCGATGATTGTTTTAACAATTTTTTATTTATTTTATTTCTATGCACTATAATCCGCCACCTTCACTAATTGCACACTTGCCCAGTTTTCGGGGTGACGGATTAGTGAGAGAGTACCGTATGTTGAAAAACTGACATTGACCTTTTTAGAAGTAAGCCACATAATTAAATATGTAAATTTGCTAATACATCACTTTATTAATTTAAAATTCTCTTCACTGCTTTGGTAAGAAGTAATTTAGAATACAATTCCAATATTTGGTCCCCATACTATAAAGCACATCAAATAATAAGACTTATAAACTTTTGCCTGTCAAGGTTTGCGTGCAAAATTCCCGGTTCTTCCCAAGCATTTTAAATATTCCTTTTTATTGGTAATTTTTTAACCCTTTCTCAAAATAAAAATTGTTCTAAAATTTAAAAAAAATAATCTTTCCGACGTGTTTATTAGAAATCAACATTCTCGTTTCTAAAATTTTTTTATTGGAAATGTAGCTTAAAAAATACATACCTGCGAATATTCAAATTAAAGTACTTAAAATAGAATAAACTTAAAATTTTAAATACAGATTCCTTTTCTTAAGAAAATTTGTAATAAAACTGTCATTTCACTTATTATCACATTCTTAAAATTTTATTTTAAAATTAAATATGTGTTACATCACAAATTGGCGCAAAATAAAACCGTCACTTATGATGGGGTTTGTAAAATATTTTAACAACATAGCTCGTATATTCCTAAGGCAATAAGAAGCATTATTTCTTTCACTTTCTAACATGAAAGAAATCACAAATGTTCGCATGACAGGAAGAGAGATATCTAACTTTTGATAATGGGAAAATTTGGGTCTCCTGTTATTATCGGGTTAATTTCAAACTCTCCATACCCACTGAACAAATAATTATGATTACACATTAGTATGCTTCGAGTTTGTTCCTGGGTTTTCAAAGGAGCGGTTACTTTAACTGACTTATTGTGTAGAAGAACCAAGAGCGATCTGGTACTTTTATTAAAATTAGTTAATGGCTCAATTGACACAACGGACTTAACAAAACTAACTAACTAATACAAAATCGTGACACGAGGCTTCCAGAGCTATTCCTTGTTTATCCATCGAAAATGAACTATTTCATTGACTCCCCAATCCAAAGACTACACAGGCTTGGAAATAAATTCAGTTCCGTTGATGTTTTCATTTATTCTTCACCAAAATTTATATCAGAAATTTTGATATAAATCTTATTATTATTTCTTTTTAATTCTATTCCCTTCTAAAATTATTGTTTCTATTTCTATTATTATTATGTTACATGGTTGATGTAAAAGCCCTAAAGGCGTAAATAAATAATTATTGCAAAGTGCTTCCTGTGGGAATTTTTTTACAAAAATGCAGGAAAAAATAATTTTTTGTGTGTTTTTATTATGTAGAAATTACATTATTACGTCTTCAACTTTTGTACCCTCATCTTCATGATAAATAATAGTGTAGACAATCTCAGACTCTTTGGTGTCTTCATTTATCTTAGTTTTTTTGCTGATGGATGCGACTTCCTTGTGGTGAGTCCTCACGTGGTATTTGAGCGAAGAAGTCTGGACGAAGGTCACATCGCAGAAAGGACATGGATTTTCCCGAATGTTGTAGTGAATCTGCAGGTGCTTTCGGATACTTACCCGACTCTTGAATGCCTTACCGCACAGGTCACACATGAAGTTCTTCTCCTCTGCAAAAGGAGAACACCGTTCATTAACTCAATAATACAAATGATACTTAATACTGTGGTAGAATAACAACATTTTGCTACTGCAGAATTCAATAACCCTGGTTATATTACAATTTATCTGCAAAATATGTATTTTTGACAAAGATTATAGAAACTAGGAAGAAGGCCATGAACCGTGTTCATGAAGAATAATGCAGGACAATTATTTAGATATTTTGCACAAAAAATGTACATATTAAAAAAAGGTGTTAATCAAGGCGGCGTAATTTCACTGTAGTTATTCAATATATACATGGATAATTAATATGCAAGAATTGAAAGTGGTGGGATTGGGCGCGTAATCGGGCGGAAGTAATCTGCAAGTATGTTATCTGTTGTATGCTGATGACGGGGTGCTGATTTCTAACAGTATGAAAGATCTACAGTCTCTCATGACTAGGATGAACAAAGTATGTATGAAGAATGAGTTAGTGATGAATGTAAGTAAGTCTAAAGTCATGCTGTTTGAAAGAGAGAGTACGAAAACAGTGTGACGGCAGACTTCTTCGAGGGGTAAGGATCTCCACAGTTTTCACACAATCATATGATTAATCAATCATATCGTCCCTTAGCTAACAACACCGCATAAGTCACTTTTACCAACTACACAGGAAACGAAAAAACTGTGCGGTGTTGAGAGGCCAACCGACTTGCGCGCTGTCACTACTTTTCGAATTACGGCTTCTGATTGACTGAATCTATATCATGTGACCAATGGTTAGACGCGCAATGAGCAGCTCCATCTTAAGGCATTAAAATGTGAAAACCGTCAATTTTCGACTTAAGCGGTGTTGTAAGCTAAGGGACAATATGGGAGATCAAATCAAATCAATCATATAGGAGATCCGCAAAGAATGCATAGCTGATGTCTTAATAAATAAAGCAATTATCAATTGATTATTAAAATTAAGTAAACGAAAAAATGTAATTCAAAAAGAAGGGACACCCAGATGGTTTGGCCATGTAAAACGAATGAATGAAAAAAGAAGTGTAAGGAGAATACACGGAAATGTGAATGATAGAAATGAAAAGTGGTTGGGGAAGCCTGAGGAAGACAATGCACAATCAAGTGAATCAGATACTTCAATCAGGCCATATTCAGAATAATAAAGAATAGTTATGTAATATGAGACGACATATGAATGTGAATGAGGCAAGAAGTGTATCCCAAGACCTAGTTGTTTGGCAGTCCGTCCTCTCTGCCTACCCCTGCATCGAAGCGGGTTGAAGGTTAGTTAGTTAATTTTTTTCATTCAAGGTAAGTTTTTTCACAACTATCTTCAGATTTCCAAAAAAATGTAGAGTGAGTTTGTTGTGGAGTTCCACAACTCAATTGTAATAAGTTTCTACAATATGCATTCCATTTAATTTCTTTTACCTCGAGTTTTCGGACAGGTTCGACAGTTGTTTTAACTGACTAAATAAAGTGAATTAAAAAATATATGACTTTCATAATACATAACTATGAGAAAATAAATCAAAATCATTGAACATAACAAAACTGCAATGTACAAACTCTGGGGAAAATGCCCATGTAAGAAAAACAGCAGATGAACCCAGAAAGTAGTGTGAGAGTGGAAGTGAATGGTGGAAGAATATCATACATTTTCTCTTTACCTTCTGCCCTTAGAAATATGTAACACTATTATTGTGGCGCTCAGTTGAATACAAGCCTCAATAATATACACAGAATTAGACAATCCCAAGTCCTCTTCCTCAGACAGCCCAAGCAAGACAAGCTCAATGGTAACAATCAGGCTACTCAATATGCCGAAAACACCCATCAATGATTCCAATGGCCCACTTTGCGGGGAATGGCCAATGACAATCCTGGTGAGCTGTATCCAAGGTGCTGTGCTATGTACTAGGCTTATGGCCCGAGTGCTACCGGGCACTTTGCCCAAAGTCTCCGTATCAATAATAATAATTAACAAACAAGATTATGAACTCACTGGAGTGTGTTTGTAAGTGTTTCCTCATCCTCGGTTTGTTAAGGAAAACTCCGTCGCATTCCGGACATTGGACATTCTTTTCTTTACGGTGCACCCCCCTCACGTGTGCGTCCAATTTACAAGGCGTAAAGCAGACCAGAGAACACTCGGGACACTCGTGGCGGTTGTACCACACCCCGTGCTTCTTCAACAAGTGCTCATTCCGCTGATACAGGCTTCCAAATCTGTCTTTGCACCCCTTCGGGCAGGCGTACAGTTTCTTGCCTTGGTGTTTGGTCTTGATGTGGGCTATCAGTCCAGACTTGGAGGCTATGGAAGTGTTGCACTGTGGGCAAGACACCCGGTATTCCTTCAAGTGAATCCCCAGGTGCCCCTTGTAGGTCGCAAGGAAGTTGAACTGCCTCCCGCAGAATTCACACAGAGTTTTCGGGAGGTGAATCTCAAAGTGTTTTTTCAATTTATCACGTTGCACTATTACCTTGTCGCAAACTGGGCACTTGTTGGACCCTCGAATCCATTTAGGTTCAACGCTTTTGACTTTTTGATATTTTGGTATTTGGTCTATCCATTCTACCCGACCCTGTCTCCTACCGGCTTCTTCGTCCTCGCTCCAAGTTATCTCGAGGACCTCCCGTGATCCTGATTCCAATGGGGTATCGCAATCGGCGTAAGTAAATGTGGTGTCGACATCTTCACCAATTTCCCATATTGATGAATTATCTGCAAATAAAATAAAAACAGTGACGAAGAATATTGGAGAAACTTAGAGAAATATTTTTTAATTCCCATTGGGTTGGTTGGAAGAAATTGCCACCTGGCAATAAATTGGTTGGATTATCTTATTTTTTATTTATATTTTTTCAGGAAACAAACAGCCGTACTAAGTATAAACAACAAACATGCGTGTGTTCTAAACCAATTAAGTTCCATTAAGTTAAATATTGATTTAGTATTTATACCTACACAATATATTACAAATGACTAAAAGAAAAAATGAACATAAGAAATACATAATATTATTAAAAAAAAAAACAGTTTTAGCATGATTACACTCTTCAAGACATTACATCTTCAAATCCATTGGTTAAATTATTAGGTGAAAAAAATTTATACAAAGAAAGGCATAATATTCCATACTTTTATGTCTCAAAATTCTTTCAGTGAGAGCAATTCTGTGGTACAAAATTATATTTCAGCACATAAATAACCCTTTATATACAAACAGGCTGGAACACAACCATAATACTCGTTTTAACTATAATGAAGGACTCATTGTTCCTAAGCTTACAAATAAATATGGACAAAGAATGTTAAATTACATGATTCCCAGTTGTTTCAATATGTTACCTGCTGAAATTAAAAACTGTGCCCAAAACAAACAATTGGTGAATTTACTGAAGACTTGGCTTACTGAAAGAATTAATTTATATTAGCTTACAATGACATATTATTTTAAAGACTTTAAAATTGTTATTTATGTTTTCATAATTTTTCTTTTCTCTATATTTCTGTAAAATTTTTAATTTTTATTTTATATAATTGTAAAAATGTAACTATTAACTCACTACAATAAAATTTTTAATGTAAAGAGCCCGTTAGACAAACTGCTAAAAAGTAGTTTATTGGGACTTTTTTGTCTTATATTAAAGTGTGTAAAAAAATAAATAAACAAACAAAAAGTAAACTACGGTAGAAACCTTAGATAGTATAATTTCACAAAAATAAAAATATTTTAATGTATTTATAAAAATCTTACATTTCTAGCAAAACGACTACGTCACGGAACAAATTACGCAGCACTTTTGCCACTAAATGAACAAACTTCGCTGGTTCTGCGTACATTTTTAGAAGCTTGTACAACAAGTTTACGTCAAATTAGGTTGTTAAGTTCATCTTTATATCTTGTGATGCGAT
Organism: Glyphotaelius pellucidus; assembly: GCA_936435175.1. Classification (NCBI taxonomy): domain Eukaryota; kingdom Metazoa; phylum Arthropoda; class Insecta; order Trichoptera; family Limnephilidae; genus Glyphotaelius; species Glyphotaelius pellucidus. The sequence goes on from OW386556.1 coordinate 26,236,314, forward strand.
GCTTTTCAGGCTCACTATTGGCCGATAAATTAACAAATATTAGATCATGGAATTTGAGCGATAACTTTATGCTCTGTTTTATATTGTAGGGAACTTGAATCTATATTCTCTAGGCTTTCGGAGCGAGACATCGGAATCGATGAGGAGTTATTGTATTTTAATAATAATAATGTTTTTATTCCAGGATGTGGGGAGGATAGTGCAATCCCACACGTCCCATATGATTGTACATATTTTCACAACAGATTTTGTAAATAAAGCTAAGTACACAGAATAGGAAAAAACAAAATAATAAATAAATAATCAATTCTGTGTAGGGCGTGGTCTGGGGTGAGCTCGGGCCCAGTGCTCACTCAGGAGTGGGGTTTGGTGCTGAAACGCTGCGGTTACCACTGTATTTTTTTTAAATTTTTTATTGTTTAATTTATAACATGTTACAGCATTGTACAAAGTAGTTGGCAAAACAAAATAGTGAAATACATAATTCAATGATTTTCTTCACCAATTAAGAGTTAATTATTGTCGGAAGCATTTGCCGCATCCTGGCTCCAGTGACCCGATGTCTCATCAGACCGGCGAAACCGTGCAATCCTAGTTCAGTGAACATTGTCGATGCACTGCTATATCTTCTGAATCCAAATATAATTCTGCATGCATCGTTATATTGGATCCGGAGTCGTTCCATCGAGGTGATTCGGTAGTTACACCATATTTCACATGTATATAGGCTAGTACAAAATGCATTGAACAATGTTTTTTTTTACATGGTTACTGCATTGGAAGAATCTTCGGGCAATCATATTGGACAATACACTGATACTTCTCCTCTGTCCTTCAATATCACCATCATCCGAGAGGTCTTCAGTGATGATGTGACCCAAGTATTTTACATTTGTAGATGTACTTATGTTTTCCTCATTGAGTTGTACGGGGAGCATCTTCTCAAGATTTTTTCCAAGGTGGAATGTGATTAGTTCCGTCTTCTTGGGGTTGTACATCATGTTGTGGAAATTATGAAATTACTCTTAGGTGATGTTATTTTTAGATTGAAATTAGTTATGAGAGTGCTAATCTATTGTTATTATGTTTTGATGGATGCATCACCAAATGTAGGGAACCATTTCCAGTATCCCACAAAGGTGGGATTTCCAGTATCCCACAAGGTTTTACACTAAATTAGGATATTTAATACACTTTACCACAAAGAACTGCTATTACATTAGAAAGATACATTCACTGTCTACAATAATCTCGATTATTCTTATTGATGATGCAACTAATTGTTTCAAACAGTTATTTTATATCGATGTTTTACCTTCAATGGTTGTTTGTTGCTCCGGGGTTTGAAGATTTGTGGGTTTTTCCTTGATCTGTTGGAGGGGTACCCCCGCTGCCTCCACCTGAGCCCGGAATGAGACGGCATCTCTCAGACGGGACACACACGTCTCGCACAGGCCCGCACAGCCACTGGGGTCCACCAACTGCAGCAAATATAGTTCCAACCATTGAAAAAGTTAATTTGACACAGTGTAAGATATTGATATTTAGAAAATCACAACACAAAATCAAATTTAGATTGTAGGCAAAATCACATCTGTACCGATAAATTATTTAAACCCTGATTAGCATCGCTCTTGGTAGAGGCTCACAAACACCTCCCTAAAACCCTGCTTCAACTGAAGAATCTTAATTGGCAAGAAGTAATTCAGAATACAATTCTACTATTTGGTCCCCATACTACAAAGCATATCAAATAAAAATTGAGAGAGTTCAACATAAATTTTTAAGATTCATTAACCCTTCGAATAATAAGATGTATAAACTTTCATGATTTTTTTTTCATCATACCGAAATATACCGAATTTCCGTTGACATGTTAGAATGTGTAGAGAAGCTTCAGAAATCGGTGTATAGAGAACAGTGGATTTGACATCTTGCAGACGTTGTGTTTAAAACTGCATGATTTAAAACTTGAATTTATGTTCTTTAATTATCTAAAACTAATTTTGTCTATCAGCAATACTTTTTATTTTGTTCAACTTATGTATGAATAGATGCACTCGATAATCTTCCATGAAAGACTACCATTCAGAATAGAAACATCGCTTTAAATGGCTTTAGTTGCGTTTGGTGACCGGATCTGAGACTCATTCACCTCACACTCCCTTCAGCCTCATAACATATTCAAATCTGAGATGCCGTAGTCCTACTGGCCATTCTGAAGTATTCACTTTAAATTTTTTTATTTAAAGTCACCATCAGCGCTGCAATGATAAAGAAGTAGAATGAATAAAAGCATCGAGTTACCTTTATACTAAAGCAGGATGAAATCATTTGTGAGTAATTCTCTGTTTTGTTATCCTCAGTGTTATTACTATGCAAGTTCCTCAGATTGCCCATGCGACCACAGAATATACAGGGGTCCTCAGATAGCTTTAATAGTATCGCTTCTAGTGGCTTTAAATCAATCTCTTCCAGCTTAATCTCTTCTGCATAACTGAGGGGACAGAAAGAAAGGAAAATCAGGTGACCGGTTAGTTAGTCAAGTGACCCAAAGCTATGGGTTCTCAATGCGGTATCGTGGCTACAATCCTCTGCTAGATCGGTCAACCATCATTACACAAGCAACATTTACATTTATGCTACAACTAGCAAGTACCCAGCAAGTGTTGATATGCCACTTCAAAGAAAGAATTTTTTTCTTCCTGCGTGTCCTTCCCCATGCGTGCCCGTTCCTGCCCCCGTTCCTCTCCCGCTAATCCTTCCCCTACAAACCTATTTGCTTTTTTAGTATATTTTTTTAACAGTCTGACTAATGGGCCGGTTAAAATGATATTAAAGATCGATTATTTTTTTTGTTTATACCTTTGGCTTAGGTTGCTGACAATTTTGTATAGATTATTTCTCTCCGGCTTGTTGTCAATTTTATCCAGACTCTCTCTCTCTGGTTTGTTGACAATTTTATCTGGACTTTTTCTATCTGGCTCGTCGACAATTTTATCTGGACTTTTTCTCTCCAGCTTGTTGTCAATTATACCTAGACTATTTCCCTCCTGTGTTATGTCAATTTCATCGACACTATTTCTCTCCAACTTGTTTGGAACACCATTTAAATTAAGTGTTGGAATAGAACCAACGCGTAACCTAAAAAAATCGATCTAAATTATTATTATCTATGTTATTATGATTATTATTTATGAGTGTAAAAACGCAATGGGCTTATAAATAAACAATATTTGTAATAACTTACCCCAATTTGAACTTATTTTTGTTTACAAAACATTTTGTTTCAAAATGGTCAGAACATATGATATGCCTATAATAAAAATAGTCAGTGTCTTTCACATCTAATAGATCAAGTAAATCCTTTCTTTGGCATGCTAAAATCCACTCCTTTAAGCTGAAACAATTACAAACATTTTTGTTATTTGTTTTTGGGGTGTTATGCCGTATTGCGCTACCTCTTTCTTTAGCCAATGTTTCGGACAGAGTTACAGTGTCCATCATCAGAAGAGCGAATCATTTGTGGGATCGTTATCGAGATAACGGATGTGATCTCCTGTCAGATTTGTGTGATTTATTTGCTTTTTCTATGTACAACGTACATTAAATGAATGAATAATCATGCATACTTGCAGGAATTCGTGTTTAAAACCATTTAAACTAAAATATGTTACAGTAAGTATGTAAAAATCACACAAATCTCACAGGAGATCACGTCCGTTATCTCGATAACGATTCCACTAAAGATAGAGAATCGCTCTTCAGGACAGATGTGTTATAAACAAGTGTTTGAAAATTGACAAAGATTTATGAATATGGTATAACCCCCCGGGGCGGTTCATCCAATGAAGCCGTGTCTCCCCTAAAAAAAAATAAGGGGGAAAAAAGAAGCACATATCCATAATTCTAAAATATAGCATAAGCCTTGAAGTTGCTTCAATTTAAGTTTTACCCATTTATTTATATTTTCAAATTTCACTACGAATATGGCTGTGTTTATAATATTGTGTGACTAATAACTCGCCATACATTCCCATCGGAATAGCGAGCGATATGGTGAAAAATGCCAAGCCCACACGAGAGTATAGCGCTCGTGCGAGATTAGCTTAATTGACTGTTAAATAAATGTTTCACCAACTTACAAGCCAACGTCTCTTGTCATAGCGAAAAAATACTTTTTGCCCTTTTTTTCTTTGTAATTATTACATCCGTAAACTGCACACTTGGCACCTATTTTGAAGTTCATTTTAAATATTGTTTATCAGCTCGAGCCTCGACATATAAGCGCAATAAGTCTGCAACCAGTTTTTTGACGAAGATGCGCGTTAATTTCAGAGATGTAAAAATTAATTATTATAAAAATTGTTGTGTTTTCCTTTTTTATACTTTCGGCTTGAATGCAAAAACGATCGACGAATCGCTGTTTCACATAATAACATAAATAAACCAAACCGAAACCGAAAAACTACTAACATTTATCTTCTCAATTTGCTGTCAGAAGCAGAGTTGCCAATGTCGAATATTAAATAAATGCCAATATTCAAAATACCCGAAATAGATGTTTAAAATCCCCAAAATTTGGGGAGAACGAAGTAACGATTTCCCATAATTTCCCCACCAGATTCCTTACATTAGGGATCTAGCTTTTTTATACATTAGTTCCACACAGGAGGCCCTGATAAAAATAATTTCCCTCAAGGCCTATGTCATCTTTGGGGATTCTTTGTGGAGGGTCTTTTAAGGGAAATAACGGAGAGGAGGTTTTAGGAAGGAAAAGGGTATGATGGATGAATAGGAATCTGGGGGTCAATGTGACGGACGTGTGAAACTATCCCTCCAACTGCGGTGCAAGGCAATGGGTCGAGAGAGACCGGCTGGAGAGGTCTCCCTCAACCAATCTCTCTCAGTCCGGCCCGCCATGCAGTAGGTGAGCAAGCGTATCGGCAGCCTAGGCAAACCGAACCCCATGAACCCGGACATCCCTGCTAAATCACCAAACTTAGCGAACCACTTGGGGTGACCTATGGCAGGTGTGTTGGTTATCCGAAAATAGCCCGGCAGTGCCCAGGCTTTACGCAGAGTTTTTTTGATAACTAATGTAGGTCAAGTGTTCAAAATTTCAACAATTTCGGAATAAAAGTGTAGATTTAAATATAAATCAAATCCATGCCGTCCGCCACTGATCACAGATACTCTTCTTTCACATAGACATCAACCTCGGAATAATACTGTAGATTAATATAAAAATTAAATCCACGTCGTCTACCAAATAACTTTCCTTTTTGTAAATAGATTATTCTACCTCCAAAACAGAACTTTAAAAGAAAATTTGTATTTAATGAATTGATTTTTTTTATTTATTTGGAACATTAACAGGTTTAAAATATTATTAAGCACGCAATAATATTTTAAACCTGTTGTTAAAAATAATAAGAAAAATAGGTTACAATCAAATAAAATGAGCCGAGCACCTGTCAGCATTGCCTACTTCACTGGCTAGAACATTAAAAAACTTACTGCAAATTCGAAAAATTCCATTTCAGACAAACCCATCTATTTTGTTTTTTTTTTTTCATGGCTTTTCACCCCAATGGAGCATCAATTTTGTTCAATCCTCTTTTAATATATGTGTTCGAATAAGGGGGAGGGAGAGGGTTGAAAATAAAAATGTTGATTTTGGATAACACATCTAAAATCTAGGAGTTTGCCTTTTCGATTGCAAAATTTGTTTGACATTTTCCTGTTTTCCTAGTTCACTTTAGGGCAGGTCTAAATTTCGAATTTTTTTATGCCTGACGTATCGAAATTCTTAAAAAATAATGACCCGCTCGAATGCCCACCCTATCAAAAGGGCGGCAAGCTTCTTTAATTTGAACCCAAAGATATATCTATGGATTGTAATGTTTATTATTTTGACAGACGTCAGTGGATAGGTGCAAACCTGTTTATTTTTTATGTGGTTGGAAACATACAATCATTATCTTACATCTACCTCACTCGTATAAAGAAAATTAAACACAATTTCCGTCGCATAGGCGATCCGTAATAAGATATATCAGTTTCTTTCAAAGGAAAAAATCAAGCAATTTGTAGATTCCGGATGGAGGGTTAGCAATCTAATAGTCATTGTTCCCAATCCTACTGATCAACTATTTAGCCGAAGTTTTTGCTCAACACTCCTCAAATGCACAAATACACTCTTCCCAATACACTTCTCTGACCAACAGGCGAGTCGAGTAAATCTATCACTAAACAAATCACTTAGCTGATCGGAGACTCAAATTGATCGATCGAAAAGCTGGGAACAATGGTCTTTTAATTAATAAATTCTGGTAAACGGAATTGGCAGAGGATGAACTGCTAAACAACTCGGCACATTGCTCAGCGTTCACTCCGTGCTTCATTCACATTCATACATACTCTTCTATTACTCTGATTCTTGACAAAACCCCTCTCAAGTATTTGGTTAACTTATAACGTACTATCAAAGGAACATAACAGAATAAGAGATGGGTTAGGGTAGGTATGCTGTTAGTTAATTTTCTTCGGTATTCTATTTTTTTTAATTAAATGAAGACATTATGAGCGAAACTCAATCGAAAATCTGGAAACAGAAAAATTAATGAAACAGAAAATCTGGAAACAGAAAAATCATTTTCTGATTTTTCTGTTTCCAGATTTTCGATTGAGTTTCGCTCATAATGTCTTCATTTAATTAAATATTACAGTTTGAGGTTTTACTCATAAAAAGTTAAAATAAAAAATAACAATTCTATTTTTTTATTTAACGTTGGCCATTGAAAATTGAACAATCCTTTCTCGAAATCCAAAATTATTGTTTTTTTTAAAATAGTATGGTTTCTGTATCTATTTGCAAATAATAAAGTTAGATAGATCCTAAGAATTCATTAAAAATTCTGGGGTGATTTTCACAAAAACGGCGCTCTACAAATTATCCAACTATTATTATTATGATATACTTTTGGAGTATTACTAAATTACCAAATCCTTCTTTAGCCAACGTTTCAGACAGCGTTTGGGTCCATCATCAGGGCAGATATGTAATCGATAGTGGTAAACTGTGTGCTTGTGTATGTGAGGGAGAGGACTCCGAATCGTCAGAGACGGGAGAAGAAATGAAAGATAGTCAGTCGGTGTAGTGAGTTGAGTCGTTTATTGGTGCCATGTAACGAAGGTCGATGAAGCCGAGGTGTACCAGGAGTGTAGTCAGTGATGCTCGTTCGTGAGAGATGATGAAGGCCAGGTGAAGAACATGGGTCTTCAGCGCAACGGGCTTCGGTAGCCAGAGAACGGGTTGCACCCTGAACAGAAAGCACGGTGGGCTTTGTAGTTGCGGGCGTTGGCATCTCATGAATTATGGTACGATGGACCGGACTGTGAGATAGAATTTGGTGCCTCGAAGGTGTTACAGAGGGTCCGAGAAAATGCCGTAGTTCTCTGTATTCCTGATTATCACACTGGATTAACTAGTAAATCACGTGTTGCACTGTACGTGAATGAGCTGACGTGAAAATGCTGACTGATTTTTGCATTACGCGAGCGGTAGCCCAGCGAGGGCTTGCATCCTGCTACTATACTGTTACCATTTGTATTGGTTGCGTGTGAGTCAACCTTTAATAGCCGCCTTAAATAGCACAGTCGACCTGTTTAGTAACTTTCCATTCGCCGGCAATGTGCATACAGAAGGTACTCGAATGCTCTTGCCGCTGTGCTGGTAGACGTTTGTTGAGAAGGGATCTTTCTAGTAAGTGGCCACGCACCTAGGCGGTGCACCATATGCGTAGCAGGTAGGTAGGTATGTACTCGGCAGCCCGTTAATACATAGATTGGCTGTCTAGCATATTCCATGACAAAGCAGTGACGGCGCGATGAATTTAGCAGAAGCGGGCGCCGTAAAAAATAAGAGTGAAAGTGGTCGCTGCATATGCAGATGCGTCACCATGTTGCTAGCTCCAGTTCTCTAGTCTGGTGATGGACACTGAACGGATGGAACTAAAAAAAATATCCAATAATATTATTATTCAATTTATAAAAAACAAGATCTGCTGCGTAATTATTACTACATGTGACAGGTGTTTCGCCTTCTAAAGACATTATCAAACTATTCAAAAACTAGCTGCGTGGCAGGCCGGTTTGGAGAGACCCTTTGACTGCTCCAGCTGGTCTCTCTAACTCTAGACCTAGACCTATCATCCTCTACAGTAGCGGGAGGGGTGGATTCATTCGTCCGTCACCCCTATACATTGACACCTAAATTCCAACCCACCCCTCATACCTTTTTCCTTCCCAGAACTTCCTCTCTTTTCCTTAAAAAGACCCTCCACACAGCATCTTCAAAGATCCTATGGGGGGTTAATGTAAAAACAAAACAAATTGGAGAATATTTTGTATGTATTTTTTTTTTATGAATACCGCACAAGAGTCTCAACAAGCTCCCGTCTAGAGCCAATGAGACTATTGCATCCCATATGTTGCGGGTATGTTGTGAGGCTGAAGGTAGTGGGGAGGGGAAGGGATGGGGGAGAGGAAGGTGGTGAAGTACCTGACTATTCAGGTCTGGTCACCAAACACAGCTAAAGCCATTTCAAGCAACATTTCAATTCTGAGTGGTGGTCTTACACCAGAGCGATACTGAGAGTATCTTCCACTCTGGAACGTGCTGCAAATATACTATATATTATTTTAAATGAATTAATTAACACAAATTAATCAAATAAAATTTATTTGCCACACCGGGATTCGATCCCGCGACCTTCAGATTGCGAGCCTTACCGCTAGACCACGCCGGCCATCAATATATGCACTATAATTCCCCGCTTTCCCAATTTTTAATACTTCTCAATTTTTGGGGCAGCGGATTAGTGAGAGATACTGTATATTGAAAAACTGACATCGACCCTTTTAGACGCCACAGAATTATTGTAAAGTGCTCCTGTGGTGATTTTTTACAAAAAACGCTGGAAAAAATAATTCTGTGCATTTTTATTATGTAGGTATTACATTATTACATCTTCAACTTTTGTACCCTCGCCTTCATGATAGGTGACAGTGTAGACAATCTCCGGCTCTTTGGTGTCTGCATTTAATCTAGTTCTTTTACTGATGGATGCGACATCCTTGTGGTGAGTCCTCACGTGGCATTTGAGCGAAGTGGTCTGGATGAAGGCCGCTTCACAGAAGGGACACGGATTGTCCCGGGTGTCATAGTGAATTTTCAGGTGCTTTTGGATATTTTTTCGATCTTTGAAGGCCTTACCGCACAGGTCACATATATAGTTCCTCACATCTGCAAAAGACAACCATTCATTTACTCAACAATACAAATAATACATCTACAAAAAAATCCCGGTCTCTCTCAAAAATCGCAACAATATTAAGAATAACTTTTATATTTTTGATACTGATAATTCGTGGTGGAATTCCATTATAATAATGTAATGAACACACATATAAAACTTATTACCACTTAATTTATTTGTGACTCTAACCGTTCAGTCCGTTAAAGTCATCTTCAGACTGGTACAAATGTTTCTTAATCTACAGTTAATATACGGGTAGGGGAGAGGGAATTTTATTCAATTTATATGTTAGTCGCAACTTTTAAGTATGAAAACGTAGCCGGGTCGTATTTCTATTTCGTTCATTCACAGCATATTCTTTGAATGTCTATCATTATCATAAATGAACAACGTTTGAATTAAAAATTTACTGGAAACACACGGTTGTTACTTGCCACTTTATATTTATGAGATAATAGACGACGTGTATTGTAATGTCATTGATACATGCGTCAATAATATACACAGAATCAAACAATGGTAGACAGTCCGAGCAAGCCTAAAAATAGGATTATTTACAGGATGTACCAGACGTGAAGAGGATGAAGAAACATCCATTTATGGCTCCACTAGAACCAGGTAAGATAGCCGACGATGCCCAATGACAATCCTGGTGAGCTGTATCAAAATGACTGGGCTATTGTCTAATGGAATAAGGTGAAACATGGATGTTTCGTAACGCCAATTGGTATCTAAGCGGATTTGTTTTGTTCAGCCAGTGAAATCGGCAGAATTCAGAATCTATGAATTCGCACATTTTTGGTGTACCTACAAAGGCAGCGGACAGATAATAATCGCCAGTCCGTCTATAATATTGAATCCTATAGTTACATTTTGCACTGCGTGCAAGTGTAATTCCCATCGTAATTTGTGACATGAAGCAAAATCCCGTCTCGCCGTTATTATCTTTTGCTTCATGTTATCTCATAGACCATGCGACTCAACCACCATTGTATCGCCATTTCGTTAGTGAATCGTGACAAAGTCTGTTATGGTGTGCCTATGGTTAAAACAGAAACTTTGCAAGTGGTTCGATACCAACTGAGAATAAAGTCAACTCAACACCTTTTTGAAAAGTCATTACAAGCTATGAAAAAAATAATTTTAAAATAGCCCCTAATCCTAAGTAACCTATTTAAGAGCAAATGACCAGCAAGCAGAAATTCCGATTTTGTCAAAACGCAGCGCACTGCCTTCCCCTTAGTCGCCTTACGATTTCAGCTAGTATAATTCGGCTTAGAAGAGCGCCGCGGACACGTTCTAACGCTTCTGCGTTCAAACGGGTAATGATTTTGAATATTGGTGTTTCGAGTTGGCAACAAATTTGCTCAAACATGTGATGTAAAAAATATTAATATTATGTATTTTTATAATTATTTTCTGATCATAAGTATTTATAATTTTTCAAAAATGTCCAAGCAAAATAAATGTGCGAAAAAATCTGAAATACATATATTAATTTGTAAGACCGTAAATAGATAGACAAAATATAGAAATTTTCGTCATAAATATGTGCTCAGATTTTTTTTTTAATGATTTTATTTGAGCTAAAATTAAAATTTTTAAAAATAAGGTCACTAGATAACGTATTGATTTATAATACTGTATGATTATATGGTATGAAATGTCTTGTATAAGAATATTTTTCCTTTGAAAATTAACAAATTTGCGTATCAACCAATAGTATAACTGTTTTTATAATAAAAAATCAAACTTTTTCAAAATTTAAAACATACCTTTACCAAATAAAATAACAATCTTTCGAAAACTATTTGATTTTTTTTTTGTAAAAAAGTTTTGTTACGTCTAGAAGTGGATTTAAAAATGACAATTTTCCAGTTGAGCCTAACCAAGCCCTCTTAACCATTTTTTTTCATCAATCTTAATGACTTTTCTGAGTTGGTTTCATTCTGAGTTGTCCGGTCACCAGTTTGCAAATGTTTACACTCCCAGAATGAGCAATTTCACTGGAAGATGCAGCATCTGCGGTGAGTACTCTGTTGTGGAACACCGGTTCCATTTTGTTAGAGCAGACAAAGTCGCATCAATACCCATAGGCATTTTATCTTATAGAGAGGCCATTCAAGTACCAATCTGACCCGTCTACATTGCCGTACAGTGGAAGATGGGTTTATGTAATAATAATTTACAAGCAAGATTAAGAACTCACCGGAATGTGTTCTTAAGTGATTCTTCAACATCGTTTTGCTAAAGAAAACTTTATCGCATTGCGGGCACTCTTCATTCTTTTCCTTACGGTGCACGGCCCTCAAGTGCATGTTTAACTTCAAAGACGTATAACAGGCCTGGGAGCACTCGGGACACTCGTAGCGCTCGTACCACACCCCGTGCTTCTCCAACAAGTGCTCGTTCCGCTTATACAGATTCCCAAATCTGTCTGCACACCCCTGCGGGCAGACAAACAGCTTCTTGCCTTGGTGCTTGGCCTTGATGTGAGCTAAGAGTCCTGTCTTGGAGGAGAGGGAACTGTTGCAATGCGGGCAAGACGCCCGATGTTCCTTCAAGTGAATCCCCAGGTGCCCCTTGTAGGCCTGCAGGAAGTTGAACTGCTTCCCGCAGATTTCGCACAGAGTTTTTGGTAGGTGAACCTCAAAGTGTCTCTTCAATCTGTGACGTTGCTTAAACACCTTGTCGCAAACTGTGCATTTGTTCGACCCTTGCAACATTTTAGGTTCGACGCTTTTGACTTTTTGATATTTTGGTATTTGATCTATCCATTCTACCCGACCCTGTCTCCTACCGGCTTCTTCGTCCTCGCTCCACGTTATCTCGAGGATCTCCCGTGAACCTGATTCCAATGGGGTATCGCAATCGGCGTAAGTAAATGTAGTGTCGACATCTTCGCGAGCTTCACATATTGATGAATTATCTGCAAATAAAATAAATACTTTTTTAAATGCCTAACTGGGTGGATTGGAAGAAATTCCACTTGGCAAAAAAAAGATAAAATAAGTCTAAATAAATATTTCCCGCTATGGAGCCACGTGTGAAACCTTGGTGTTAGATGCGGGATCTAAGCTGCTTTGCTCTGAACCGGTAAAAGATTTAAAAAACCAAGCGAGAGTCAATTGAAACTTTCTGGGTTTATCCAAATACATTAAGTGCTCTCCCAGTAATCCACCGCTCGATTATCCAACAAATACTATAATTTGCCATTTTTTTTACTAGTTTGAAAGCTTAAAATCAAGCTTGTAATTCACCATATTCAAACATGTATCAAATTCAGCAGCCGCCACGTGCTTATCCTCGCCAGTGTGGTAACAAACGATGCAGTTATTTTGAATCGCAGAATCATTCCTATCGGCTCCTCACACGCCAATAGCGATCCCTCAACATTTCCACACAGTCACCGACTGCCGGGACAAATTAAGAGGAACCATTCTGTTTCAGACTGCTGAAGACATAACAGCTTTGTAAATAACAAGCTCCCACTTTTCATAGATGAATATTTTGTAAATATAAATTATGGTACGGAGCTAAATTGTTATAATATACTTGTAAGTGCAATGTTAAATGCTTATTTGATTTTTACACAACTATACATCATACCACCCCCATAAATAAATATCTCCCGCCATGGAGCCAGGTGTGAAACATGGGTGATAGGTACGGGACGCAAGTTGCTTGGTTGTGAATTGGTAACAGATTTAAAAACCAAGCGAGAGCCAATAGAAATCAATTGAAACTTTCTGGGTTTATCCAAATATAGTAAGTACTCTCCCACTAATCCACCGCTCGATGAATAGGTACTATAATCCACAAAAAAGAAAGCACAAAATCAAGTTTTAGAATTCGCCATACTTATGTGTCAAATTCAGAAGTCCACCACATGCTTGGACTCGAATGCCAAATTTTGTACACCCACGGGTTGGGTTATCTTACTCTTACACACTCACTTGGGGATGCTGTGTGAAAGGTCTTTTTAGGGAAAGGAAGGATAGGAAGTTCTGGTAAGGAAATAGGTATGGAGGGTGGGTAGGAATCTGGGGGTCAATGTGTCCAAGAGCGACGGACGTATGAATCCATTCATCCCACTGCGGTGCAAAGCGATGGGTTGAGAGTCCAGCTGGAGAAGTCAAAAGGTCTCCCTCAACCAGTTTCTCCTGATCTGGCCCGCCATGCAGAAGGTGGGCAAACGCATCTGGCAGATAAATCTCACCCCATGAACCCAGGCATCCCTGCCAAATCGCCAAACGTAGCGAACAACTTCTAGTATACCACAAAGGTCTCTGTTTTACCGTGAAGTAAAATTCTATGTTTTACCTTCAACGGTTGGTTGTTGCTCCGGGGTTTGAGGATTAGTGGGTTCTTCCTTGATCTTTTGGAGAAGTGCCCCCGCTGCCTCCACCTGAGCCCGGAACGAGGAGGCGTCCCTCAGACGAGACACACACGTCTCACACAGGCTGGCACAGCCACTGAGATCCACCAACTGCAACAAATATAATTCCAATCATTGAAAAAGTTAATTTGTTACAGAATGAGACATTAACATATTCAGAGAACCACAACACAAGATCTCCTTCACACACTCCATTCAGCCTCACAACATATACAAATCTGAGACGCCGTAGTCCCACTGGCTCTTGTGCAGTATTCACATAAAAACATAGTCTAAAAGCCACCGTCAACGCTGCAATGATAAGAAGAATAAATAAAAGCATTGAATTACCTTTATACTAAAGCAGGATGAAATCATTTCTACGTAATTCTCCATTTTGTTGTCCACCATGTTATTACTATGCAAGTTCCTCAGATTGTCCATACTGCCACAGAATATACAGGGATCCTCAGATAGTCTTATTAGTATCACTTCTTGTGGCTTTAAATCCATCTCTTCCAGCTTGATTTCTTCTGCATAACTGAGGAGAAAGAAAGAAGGGGAAATCAGATGCTTAGTTAGTTGGTAAAGTGGCCCTTAGCTAAATGCAACAGTGGGTATCATTGGGTAGCATCCAATACTACCGATGTGTATCGCTTCTTGTATGTGTTGGAAGTAGCGAGTCTCTGAGAACGCATGCTGAGTTTTGGTGCTGTGGGTTAGACAATTCATTTATATCGAGAATGCACGTGTATTTCGACACGCTTGAGCGTCCTGACTGTTATGTTTGAGTTTCTGTTAGTAAATTGCAGTAGGAATCTGCTTACTTGAAAAATTAATAAAAAGCTTGTTGTTGGCCAGAATTTACGGGATGCTCCGCATCCAAAGCATGTATGGAGGGACCGCGCCCGATGTGTGCATGCGTGCACACATAAAAAAAGTTATGTTTATTTTTTAATCTAATCCTTTTTCGCGTGTCTTTTTCTCCCTCTATACTCACATATCAAAAATGTCATTTAGCTGAGAAACTTACGCGCATGGTAAATGCGCCAGTCTATCAAAATGCAATATTGCCAATTCTTTCGCAGCACAGTTAAAGACAATTTTTCATTAGTAATAATTCAAAATAGAAATTATGCAGTCTTTGCTCAATGTGTAACTAAATCACCGTTTAACGGTTGAGAAGTATTTTTTTTTGTTAGTAAGACTGTAAGTAATTACACTTGGGTTATAGGTATAACTGTTTTCTTGCTCACACATAATACAAACCTCTTTTCTAACGGTTAGAAGCCTCGTTACGAATCTGGTTAAATGATAATAAATATGGCTTAATTTATACCTTTTTCCGAGGTTGCTGTCAAATTTATCTAGACTCTTTCTTTTCGGCTTGCTTTCAATTTTATCTAGACTCTTTCTCGCACGCTTATTGTCAATTACATCTATAATATTTCTCTCCGGCTTCTTCGGAACACAGTATAAATTAAGTGTTGGAACAGAACCAATGCGTAACCTAAAAAAAACATTGCTTAAATTGTTATTTGTTCATTTTCTACATACTATTATTATAACTAGGGGTCTTTCATTAAGCGCTTCCTATCTTGAAATTTAAATAAAACAAAGTGTGTGTGAGATATCATTGAAATTTTTTATTCGTTTGAAAGGCATATCGATGCCATTGTGTATGGAATATAATATTGTTCAAATGTCCGGCGCGGCTTTTCTGGGTGGCGCGCATCCTAAATGTCCAATTTTCCATGACTCCGGCACATAAATCAGGCTGAATTTGACTGATGGCATTAAGTTGGCTTTGAGGGCTGCTGTGTTTTGTGGCTTATTCGCATAGACCTGCAACAAGAAAACCCCACAAGAAAAAGTCTAACGGGGTCAAATCGCGAGATCTCGGTGGCCAGTTCACATCACCTCTTTGTGAAATTTTATCATTAAACAATTTTAAACAATTTTATCATTTGCACGTGTTATTGAAAGCTATATCCGTCCAAGGTGATTTGGCAAAACAGACTGAATAAATGACAGCCGTGATCAACTGTCAAAGTTCGGAAGTCCCTATTGGAAGACCCTTTATTATATTATTTATAGTTTTTGGTTTTTTTTTAATATTTGTGAATGTAAAGGCCTAATGGGTTTCCAAATAAATAAATAAATAATATGCAAACTTACCCCATACTAAACATTTTTTTGTTTATAAAACATCTCGATTCAAAATGGTCAGAACATATTACATGCCTGTAATAAAAATAGTCAGTCTCTTTCACTTTTAATAGATCAAGTAAATCCTTTCTATGGCATGCTAAAATCCACGCTTTTAAGCTGAAACAATTATAAAAATGTGTTTAAACATTAATATTGGCGATGATTTATGAATGCGGTATAACCTAGTGGGGTTTCTACAATGAGGCAGGGTAGACTGTGCCTCCCCTAAAAAGAGGAGAAAAGGGGAAAAAAGATACATGTATCCATACTTCTTAATTTGGGAGGCGGGTGTGGGTACTGCCGATCCGGAAATCACTTATTGGATAACCAACACCCCCTGTCGTAAGTTAACCTAAGTGGTTCGCTAAGTTTGGTGACTTAGGAGGGGTGCCCAGGTTCATGAGGTTTGTCTAGGTCTTGGTAGTGAAAGCGTTTGTCCATCTAATGCGAACTGGCTGGATCGAGAGAGACTGGTTGTTGGAGATTTTTTCAGACTCCAGCCGGATTCTCTTGACCTATCGCCAAAATACCTGAAAACCCTCGACTGCAGAAACGTTGGATAGATTCTCCTATTTTTACAAACGGATTGCAATCTTTAGAGCACAGGCATCGGGTGGGAATGCTGTTCTTATTCTACCGTTATTTCAATGAAAGATGCTCCAAGGAACTAGCGTCATTGATTCTTTCAGCTCTGGTGCACAGTAGGGAAACACGCCAAACGTTGTCTCAACATTTGCATACAGTTGACATTTGTCACAAGAGAAAGGGGGGTTTCTACAACTTGTTTTGAATTCAACAGCTCGGCTATGGAACGGTTTGTCGGCCTCTGTGTTTCCAGCCTCCTACAACTTGGGTCTCTTCAAGACCCAGGTTCACTCCTTTCTTTCCTCAAATAGACCCTCCACACAGCATCCCGAAAGACGACACAGGCCCCGAGGGTAATTATTTTCCTCAGGGCTTCCTGTGTGGAGTTAAAGAGAAAAAAATAACTCTGGAAAATGCAATCGTAAGACAAACAAATATTGTTTTGCGATGAAACTGGCAAAACAAAGTAACTGAATGAAAGATTGTCAATCGCAGGGCGAAACGTTTACATCTATGGGAAGTCGCAATTGTCAATCGCTTCAATTAAGGGCCTTCACTCACGGAGAAACCGAGAACTGGTTGGCAACTCAATTCACGACACAACTCAACTTTACGATTTCAGTAATTATATCAGCTTGTAACAAAAATAAAATTTATTAATAATTTATCAATTATCAACTTTAATGTTTATTAATAACTGGCTGGTACCCGGCATGCATTGCTATGCCATTTAAAAAAAAATTGTTTCTCCCTGCGTGTCCTTTCCCATTCGTACCGTTCCCCTTCCGCCTCCCCTTCCTCTCCCGCGTCCCCTTCCCCTCTCGCTTTCTCACTCCGTCTCCTTCCCCCTCCCCCCTCAGGCATTCCATACATTCAACCCCGGTAAATTCAGTTTTTAAACTAATATTGGAAAAATTGTTGTTTTCACTATCTTCCTCGCAATTTTACCATATTTTCTCACCGTTTAAACCTTCCCTGGACTACGACAAACATTTCAAAACCAAAATCAGCTAAATCGGCCCAGCCGTTCTCCTGTTTTAGCGAGACAAACGAACAGCAATTGATTTTATATACATACTAGCTGGGTTACCCGGCTTCGCTCAGGACAACATTCGAGAGTGTTCTGGAATGTTCCACAATTTATTTTATTTATTTATAGCGGACCCGACAGACATTGTCCTGCACACAACTGTCGGGACAAACTAAAATTAAAATAGAATAATATTGAATATTCGATACTGCGATGGTAGCGCAGTCTGCCGGATCCAATGTAAAACATTCCAAAATCAACAACTCCTTAGAAATAAAAAATTAATTAAAAGAACATTTTCCAGTGGACCAAATTGTGAATCTAAACCATTCTCGAATCCCCTTGAACCCACACAAAAAATTTCATCAAAATCGGTCCAGCCGTTTAGGAGGAGTTCAGTGACATACACACGGACAGAAGAAATATATATATATATATATTAAGATACAGATTTATCAACCTACTGAATAAAATTGATATTTTCCTGCTCTGACATAATGCAAATTACTCGAAAACTTGATAGGGTGTGAACGTAACCATGGCAACCTGTCCACATGGCAACTGAAGCGCGACTAGCACTGCTAGTCGCCGCTTTGCCCTTGAAGTTGGTCTTTAACAAGTTGCCTGCGTGCGGACCGCCAATGAAATTAGAAAGTTCCTTTCCCGTGGATAGCGATTGAGTAGCCAACTGTTTTTTTTTTCAGTTTCTCCATGAGCGAAGACCCTAAACGATTAATTAGCAATTGTCAATCGCATCAAAGACGTAAAATGACCTAACTATTGACAATTGACATTGATCGTTCCGGGGCGTTTCACAGCTTTGCTGATATCCCCTTTCTCCGGATGATAAAACAACTTTTTATAATCTCTAACATCAATATTATTTGCTAAAATTTAACTATCTTATACGTTTCACCAACTAACCTGTTAGGGTCTCTTGTCATTCTGAAAAACGACTTAGATGTGTCTTTATTTCGTTTGTAGTAATTATCACATCCTAAAACTGCACACTTGGAACCTGTTTTGAAGTTCATTTTGAGTATTGCTCCAGTCGAGTCAAGAGATTAGCGTGGTGACAGTGTTTTGACGGCGCTGGGCGTTAAATTCAGAACACCATTACCATTAAAAATATTGTGTTTTTCTTTTTTCTATATCAATACAAGTTTGACGACGACAATCGACGAGTCGCTCAAATTGCTCAATTTGCTGTCACAATTCACAACTGTCACAAGTAGAGTTGCCAACGCATTATGTTCTAAAATACCCAAAATAGTTGTTTAAAATCCCAAAAGTTTGGGAGAACTAAATAACAATTTCCCCAATTCCTTTAACGGACAACCCATATTCGTGAAACTTCAACTCCTCCTTTGAAAAGTCATTCAAAACGATGAAAAAAATATTCAAAGTTGGTTAAATAGGTTACATTATGTTAGGTTATGGGCTATTTTTTATCATGACTTTTAATGACAAAGGGGTGTTAAAATTGCACGATTGTCATGGAGTTTCATGGAACAAAAAAGAGTGTTTCTATACCTACTACGCACGTTTAGAAATGTGCGGTTTTAATTTTCAAAAACTTTCTACTAATTAATTTTGAATAAACCCCTCCATAGCCCCTTATTTTTTGTTCGTTACGCTGATGATTCTTTTCTAAAACAATGTAAAAAAAAAAAAAATAGCAAAAATAAATAATATAAAATAATATGTTTGTACATGTGGTAGGGGAGGGGGGGGGGGGGCAAAGTACATTTTTATTATTGGATAACACGTCTTAAATCTTGTTTATTTTGGACATTTTCTTTTTTTGTGTACTTTAAAGCAGACATAAATTTTTAAAATTTTTACAAAATTCTAAATAAATTACCACCCGCTCAACAAACCTTCATTGACAAATTGGTGAAAAAAATTGAAGGAAATGCGAGTCAAGACAAAACTAACATAGTATCTCTGCACTGGAGTTATAAACGGAGTCGATTTAAAGACGATATAACGATGATATGATTTTAGATTTTCAGGGCAAAAAGTACAATTGTGATTTATTTTTGGGGAAGGGCAGATGTCTGATGATGGATAATGTAACGCTGTCCAAAACATTGGCTAAAGAAGGAGATATAATACCCCATTACGTCACGATAATTTTGGCGGTGAAAATCTAAAATCATATCTACATTGTATCGTCTATAAATCGACTCCGTTTCCAAGTGCAGAAATGATGTGTTTAGTCTTGTCTCGACTCGTTTCTCGAGGCGTTTTTTTTTCGGAAAGAGTGTATGTGAGCGAATCTTGACACATTTTTTACGAAATCTTGGTGTCCGCACTAATACCCATGCCCATCACTATTACATTTCAGATTGTAAATATCTGTGATGTAGATTATGGTGTTTATTATTTTTTGACAGATGTCAGATGAACGCCAGTGTAGAGTTGTGTAAATACTGTAGGTTTCTACGCGGGGGGATTGGTATATTTATGTACGCGGGTGTCTATTAGTACCCTTTACACGTAGAGTTCGGAGCGGGACGTGCCCCGCGCCACTTCAGGCCGCCGCGCAGAATTACTATTGTCTAACAACTAATTAACCGTCCTGCCGTTTTACCGAAAGACAGGCAGAGAGAATGGACTTCCACACAACTGTCTTGTCACACACCCTTTGCTTCATCGACATTCATACATACTATTCTCTTATTCTAACTCTTACATGAAATTATCCGTCTTACTACCTATTTGATTTGCTTGATCATGCCGCGTCTTCCTCGGGCATCCTCGACATCTTCTACCCTCAAACCATCCAAGCATCACTTTCTTAATCTTATTCATAAATGGTACTGACACACATGCTCGTGAGTAAGCTATGCTCATCTACAAGCATGCTCATCTACAAGCATGCTCATCAACTGTATACATTTGCTCATAAATGGGCAGGCTTGGTTTGAGCTTTCTCATGAACATGCTCAACGTCAATAACTGAACACACATGCTCTTTAATGTGTCTTAAGTTGTCTCATGTCAACAAATGGAGTCAGTTCCATTCGCCCAGAACTAAACAAAATAATCTTTTTGTTTGCAATGCAATTATTTAAGAATCTTCTGACGAAAGAAAATAAAATGGTTGATTTGGGTCCAAGATGTCAACAAATCCAAAAATGACTAATTAATAAAAAAATAAATACTAATTTCAATAGAATGTATTATCATTTTGGAGGTAAAGGAACTTTTGGTGAATTTGGAAATCTATTGTGGGTATTTTAGTGACCTTGTAATTAATAATCGGAATATATTTGTGATTCTCATAATAATAAATCACGAAAAGTAAGGCTTTTTCGTCTCCCCAGCGGACTATTCTTGCAAAGAATGCGCAGGCGCAAACTGTGATCGGATCGTAATGAGCATGCTCATAAGCCATCCTGTTCACGCATGCTTAAAAGCTTCCCCTTCCACCCAATATTCCAATGAGCATGTGTATCTGTAGCATAACAGTAGTGAGCCGCGAGACCCGTTGAACGACATACCAATCTCTCAGCTCCCATGGGTCAGTCGGCTCTCCGGATCACCCGCTCCCTCGTTCGCAAAGATCTGCAAACTGTGAAGATTCGTCTTTGGGAACCTGATCTTACGGATCCGTGAGAAAATCCAGTTCTTATGCATAAAATACCAATCTATTTTGGAAGTGAAAACTTCTTTAGCGCCGTTGTGATCTGAAACTTGAAACGAAAAATAGCATCACTAAAAAGAGTCAAACACGTACATCTATAGGATATAGCCTGCGAGAGAATGAGAGAGTATAATCGGTCTTCTCTTTGTACGGTGCTTCGTAGCCTATCGATCTCCTCTTAGTGTGGCACTTTGTGGTCTCCCCACTCTTGTCTACTTTAGTTTTCTGAAGGTTTCACTTCTACTGCGTGTGAATTGCACACTCTGTTTTTTTTTTTTTAATATAAAGAAAATAAGTTACATTTATACATATATATATTTTACAAAATATTATATTTAAGGTAATCATTGGTTGTGTTTTTTTTTTTTTACATGAGCTCCACACAGGAGGCCCTGAGGAAAATAATTTCCCTCAGGGCCTATGTCATCCTTGGGGATGCTGTGTGGAGGGTTTTTGAAGGAAAAGGGGTAAAGGAGAGTTCTGGGAAGGAAAAGGGTTTAAGGGGTGGGTAGGAATCTGGAGTTCAGTGTATCCTGGTCATCCGCCTCCAAGACCTAGACAAACCTCACCCCATGAACCCGGGCACCCCTGCTAAATCGCCAAACGTAGCGAACCACTTGCGTTGACCTATGGCAGAGGTGTTGGTTATCCAATAAAGGTTCCCGGGGCGGCGGTACCCATTCCCGCCTCCCAAATTGTATACCTTATCAGAAAAAAGTTGAGTAACAAAGTTGCGGAGTGCTGTAGATCGGGATATCGCTGTAAAAAGAAGCCGCCTTTTTTCTAAATGTGTGGCCAAGTTGTGTGCGCACATGCGCTATCCAAGGGGTAAAGGACAATGTTAATAAAACCTAAAGAAATAGTGCTCTTGCACCATACCGGAGAGTCCTGTGCATTCTGTGAATATGTTGGTGAACTGAGACCCATCGGAGCCTGCATACAAATGTTGATGTCTTGTTTTCAAATAAAGGTACTTAGATAGATCTTGCATATAGACTTAAGTTTAAAGATTATATAGACTTTGGTGGCTGAGTTGACAAATGCATCTGGTTCCAACCCAGGCGTCATAGGCTTAAGAGGAAACGAGTGGGGTTTTATCTGTACAAACATATTCCCCAATTTCCTCTCCGGATTTTGACACTAGTGCAAATTTTTTTCTTTATAATATAGATATGGACACTAGCATGCTGGGAAGTTTGCTTTTTTTTTATTAGTTATTTCTCGTAGGATTGGACCCTCCAAAAATGGTTAAAATTGCTTGAATGCCATCAACAAACTAAACAATGTATTTAAAAAAAAAAGCAAGATGTACGGACATAGAATATTTTCTTCCAATACATTTGGTAAAAAAAAATCTGAAAAATCGGTCCAGTTTTGGAGGGGAAAATGGGGAATACAAAACCTCGATTTTGACAATTTCATATAGGAATTATCAGCCTGAGGTTATTCAGTTATAGGAGGGGGGGGGGGGATAACAGCGACAGTTACAGCAGCAGGTTGTTAAAGCACCATTATTAAAATATCTTGGAGACCGTGTTTCCTCTTAACTCCACTGCTAGCTAAGTCCTTCATCATTACACAAGCAACATCTGCTTCTAATGAAAAAGTAGGAGTTTTTCAAATATTGCGCTATAAATGCCAAAATATATCCATCTGGAGATTGAACCAGTCCTGTCAAAAAGTCTTTTTTTATGGATTAAAACACTTTTAAGGCCTTCGCTCACAGAGAAACTGAAATGAAACCAGTTGTCAATGCACCATCTCTTTTGTTTGTGTGGTAGTTGCTTTTCAGTTGCCTTGTTAACAGGTTGCCATAGTAGCGCTCACGAATTTCGAATTGCATCGACAACTGGTTTCATTTCAGTTTCTCTGTAAGCGAAAGCCTCAACGACTTTCTTTCACTTTTTTTATTTAGGACACATTATAACAATCTTCAGAGTGTTTGGGTCTATTATAATCATAAATTCATATAATTTATAATCAAATTCCGCCACAAATTATGAGAAAAACTAGAAATAAACAAAATACAGACCTAAAACAACCAATAAAACAGGAAATCGTCCAAAATATTATGGATACTTCTTGAAAAAGCATTAAATGATACATTTTTCGAAAATTTGGCATCCATAAGAAACTCTGCATTTATTGGTTTGCAACTAAAATCTGAGATTTTGGGATTTTTCTGTTTCATGGGTGAGGGGTGCAAACAAGAGTATATCTTATGTCAACTCGTTACCTTAGTTCTTAATTATCCAAACGACCGACCGTTAGTAAATTTTACAGGAGGAGAAGTTTTTCTTTCATTATTTCAATGAAAAATTATGATAGGTGTTTAAGATGCTATTTCCGTAAAGGTTTGATTAGTTTAAATTTTTACTTTATTTTTAATTTTTAAGTGGAGATTGAACAAAAACTAAAATGGTGGTTTGGACAATTAAGAATTAAGGCGACGAACTGACTAGAGGCAGGAGGAATATGGCATCACCAATTTGGGTATGTTTTGAGCATATTAGAAAGAAGTTTGTAACTCTGAAGAGTGTGCAGAGAGGAAAGAGATTTTCTATCATTTTTTTCCTTTCCTTACAAGTTTTTTCTATTTCCTGTTGCTTTTTTTACGTTAGCTCCACACAGGAGGCCCTGAGAAAAAATACCCCTCAGGGCCTATGTCATCTTTGGGGATGCTGTATGGAGGGTTTTTTATGGAAAGGAAGGAGAGGAAGTTCTGGGAAGGAAAAGGTATGAGGGGTGGATAGGAATCAGGGGTCAAAGTGTCCAGGAGTGCGGACGTGAATCCATTCCTTCCACTGCGGTGCAAGGCAATGGTCGAGAGAATCCGGTCTACAGGTCTTCTTCGGCCAATCTCTCCCGATCCGGCTTGCCTTGCTGCAGGAGGA
This sequence comes from Glyphotaelius pellucidus, assembly GCA_936435175.1. Taxonomy (NCBI): domain Eukaryota; kingdom Metazoa; phylum Arthropoda; class Insecta; order Trichoptera; family Limnephilidae; genus Glyphotaelius; species Glyphotaelius pellucidus. Next base: position 26,260,387 of record OW386556.1, read on the forward strand.
TAAACGCATCCGATGTCAAGACCTAGGCAAACCTCACCTGTGAATCCGGGCACCCCTGCTGTGACCTACGGTGTTGGATATCCCAAATAGTTAATAATAATTAATAAAAAAGTTGAATTTTGATTTGTCCATGCCGGGTTTATGTGATAATATGGAACATTTTTTCTCAGTTGATAGATCCCAGTGGTGGTGGGGCTCTGTGTAAGACGTGTGTGTCACGTCTGAGGGACGCCACCGCATTCCGGGCTCAAGTGGAGGCAGCGGGGGCACTCCTACAGAAAACCGAGGATGACATCAGCGCCCACATCGAAAATGAATATAAAAATATTTTGGAACAAAATGTAAAACCTGAGTCAGGTAATTGGTATACCCTTCTATTGTACAATAAAACTTGCACATAAAATGTATGATTTTAGATTTCATGGCCAAAAGTATTTTCGTTATTTATTTTTAGGGTGTTCAATTCAATTCAATTTATTCATTTTAAAAACATTACAAAATTAAATTTCAAAGCGTTTTTAAAAGAGAAAAATATTATTATAAGATAAGCAGATTTAAGCGATTTAAACATCAATGAAGCACAAAGCAGCAAAGCTTGCCGTTTAAATTGTGCTTCATTGTTGTTAAACATATCGATATTTTAAGTGATTCTGTTTAACAACAATACAGCTCTCACGACTGGCATGACTATAGGCAAGTTAGTTCTGCAAGCCGGGAGATAAAACAGCTTATGCTATCATTCACAAATCAGTTTGAAGAAATGCGTTACAGTGAGCATATTCCTTCTGACCCGTAGATGGTTCACACTGAGCATGCCCAAGAGAAAGTCGGTAGGGAAGAGCCACGGGTTAGTTAGGTTAGCCTTACTCCCTCAGGTAGAGAAATCTTAGAAATTTCTTCTGAATCTTCTCCAACATGAGGGAATACTTCACTTGGTGCAGGCTCCAAACCACCGATCCATTCTCAAGCCTACTCCTAACCAAAGCGTTATGCCGTGTTGAGCTACTTCCTTCTTTAGCCAATGTTTCGGACAGCGTACAGTGTTCGAAACGTTGACTAAAAAAGAAGGTAGCGCAACATGGCACAACATCCCAAAACAAATGATGAAAAAAAAATGCCCGTAAAAATTTACAATTAATAATTCTTAAAATGTAGGAAATTTTCTCACTTTATTTCAGTTGCTTAATAACTGATATTAAAAAAACGCTATTAAATTAATAAAAAGTGGGTTCCGGGTTGTTTCACAAAATTTGAACTGTTCATCAAATTTCAAAGTTAATTTCAGGTTCTGTTATTATTGGTTGGCCAGTTGTTTTACATAATTGAATTGATAGCAGAACTTTAATAACAATTCGGAGAACTTGAAAATTAACTTTTAAATTTGATGATTTTTCAATTTCCGTGAAACAACCCATCCTAAGTTAATAAGTAGGTATGTAAGTGAATAATTATTTTAAAAGTGTAATGAATTTAATTTAAGTTGGAAATAGTTTGTAATTGCAGTTTGAAGTTTTGCAATTTATTTATATATTATTATTAGACCGGACAACTCGGAATGAAACCAACTCAGAACCATCTCAGATAAGTCATTTAGAGTGATAAAAAAGTAATTATGAAAAATTAGTTAAATAGGTTAAGTTAGGTTAACTTACTAAAAACTAGACAAACCATTACAACAACTTAAATCAGATAAAAATTGCATCCACCGGTTCATCGATTACCGATACGAAACTATGTACAATGATTTGACCAATTCCACTCTGTTCACAGGGAATATCGTTGAAGTGAAATGTGAAAAAGAATTCATCACTTTTCCCGCCAATGATGACTTTGATGTTTTCTCTGAAGAAAAACTATCTACCGAGGCTTCGGAAAAACGCAAAGACGAGCAAACAGTAATTAAAAACACCATCTTAAAACTAAATAAATATCAGAATGTATCAGAGAAAGATCCCTGGAGTGACGACGAAGTAGATAAAAAAGACGGTGATGTTAAAATGATAATTTTTTTAGAGTGGTAGATTCTTTCATCATTTACAATTTGCCGACATTAATTGGGTAACCAACGCCTGTGCCGTAGGTCACCCCAAGTGGTTCGCTAGGTTTGGTGACGTAGCAGAGGTGCCCGAGTTTTTGGTGTGAGGTTTGTCCGGATCCTGGCATCAGACTGTCTGCCCACCTGCTGCGTGGCGGGCCGGATCCAGAGAGACTGGTTGACGAAGTTCTTTTGACCTCTTCAGCCGGACTATCTCAGTTGGAGGGATGGATTCATACGTCCGTCACTCCTGGACACACTGACCCCCAAATTCCTCCTCACCCCTCATACCGTTTTCCTTCTCATTACTTCATCTCATTCCTTTTCTTAAAAAAACACTCCTCGCAGCAACCCCTAAGATGACATAGGACCTGAAAGACTATTCCCTAAAATTTGTGATAAGAGATCGTTCTCCCGCGAGAAGTGCTGTCAGATTTGTGTGATTTTCTACAGCTGTTAAATAAATAAATAATCATGCATACTTGCAGAAATTCGTGTTTAAAACGGCCCAAACTAAAATACGTGACAGCTCACAGCTGAAATTTTGACATCGACCCATAGAAAAAGCAAATAACAGCCGTAGAAAATCCACACTAATCTGAAAATCGAGAAAATCGCACTTTTTTTTACATGAGCTCCACACAGGAGGCCCTGAGGAAAATAATTTCCCTCAGGGCCTATGTCATCTTTGGGGATGCTGTGTGGAGGGTTTTTTTTAGGAAAGGAAAGAGAGGGGAGTTCTGGGAAGGAAAAAAGGTTTGAGGGGTGGGTAGGAATCTGGGGTTCAGTGTGTCCTGGTCATCCGCCTCCAAGACCTAGACAAACTTCACCCCATGAACCCGGGCACCCCTGCTAAATCACCAAACGTAGCGAACCACTTGGGGTGACCTATGGCAGAGGTGTTGGTTATCGAACAAAGGTTCCTGGGGCGGCGGTACCCATTCCCGCCTCCCAAATTGAGCACTTCTCGCGGGAGAACAATCTCTTATCACAAATTTTAGGGAATAGCCTTTCTGATGAAAATTATTCTCCTCAGGGCCTCCTGTGTGAAGCTAAAATAATAAAAAAATTTCCATTGTAAAATATCACCATTCAGAATCGAAACCAGACCAGATCTGAATAGCCAGGTACTTCACCATCATTCCTCTTTCCCCTCCCCACTGCCAGCCTCACAACATACCCCAATTAGGTATGCCATAATCCCACTGGCTCTGGGCAAATGAGACTCTTGCGCAGTTTTTACATTAAATATATATTTTTATTTTATTTTTTATTTTACATTAGCTCCACATAGGAGGCCCTGGGGAAAATAATTCCCCTCAGGGCCTCAAGGATGCTGGAGGGTCTTTTTGTAAAAGGAAGGAGAGGAAGTTCTGAGAAGGAAAAAAGATGTGAGGGAGTGTGGGAATCTGGGGCTCATTGTGTTTAGGGGTAACGGTCGTATGAATCCAACCCTCCCACAGCGGTGCAAGGCGAAAGAACCCTGCTGGAGAGATGAAAAAGTTTTCCTCTGCCGCCAAGATCCTGAACCCAGGCAACCCTGCTAAGTCACCAAGCGAAGGGGTGACCTACGGCAGGGGTATTGGTTATCCAACAAATGGCTCCCGGGGTGGCATTACCCAAACACGCCTCCCATATTGAAAGTTATTTTCGTTCAGTAATTAAATCAATTTTTCTCTAATATTTTTTGTTATTTGTAGGTGACCGTGTAGAATGGAGATATCAAAAACATTTTCCCACCTCAAATAGTTTCAAAGGTCCCAGACTAGAAAAAAAAACAAATAAATGCCCCGTTTGCAAGCAAGAATTTGCAAACCGAAAAAAGTTGATTAAACATTACAACTTCCATTACCCGCAACATCTTTGCCATCTCTGTGGGAAGGTGTTTGCTCAGGGTTTAAAAAAACACATTGAAACGCATCAAGATAAGAAACTTAAAAAGCATTTGAGACAGGATTGCCCGCAGTGCAGTAAGTCCTTCTCATGCAGAGATGTTCTGGTGCAACATATCAACGTAAAGCACAAGAATAAAAAACTGTTCCGATGTCCCCAGTGCGAAACGAGATTCAAGAATTACTTTGAACGTAGCGAGCATCTTTTGCATATGCACGGAGTTTGGTATAACAAGCATCCTTGTCCGGAGTGCAACAAAAACTTTTATAACTCTACGCGACTGGACCTGCACATGAGGAGCATGCATTTGAAGGAAAAGACTCGACCTTGCCCGGAATGTGGCAGGTTATTCTTTGGCAAACAGGCGTTACAAAACCATGTGTCTGCACACAGTGGTAAGTATTCATTTTAAACAGATTTTAATGGATTGTGGATGCAAAATAGCATCAATCAACAGAAGTGATCTTCCGAACAGGCCCTCCATTGATATGCATCGTGTAACAATATGAGAGTTAAACTGGACGTACTGTACAGGACCCGCAGAAACTTTAATAGGATACAACTGCTAACCTTGTACAAATCGCAAGTGCGCCCCATGGTTTAATTTGGCAGCAACCTCTGATCTGGAGCCCCAAAATACCTGAAAAAACCCTCTGCAAAAATGGGCGGTCCGTTTGATAGATTCTCCTAACTTAACAAACGGAGGATACAATCTTTAGAGCACAGGCGTCGGGTGGGAATGCTGTCCTTGTTCTATCGGTATTTTAAATGAAGAAGCTCCGAGGAACTAGCGTCATTGAACCCCTCGGCACCGGTGCATAGGTGAAACACGCCAAATACACGCCCAACATATGTACAAGGTTGCCATTTGTCAAATGAGAATGGGTCATTTCTATGACTCGTTCTTAAGTTCAAGCTCGGCTGTGGAACGATTTACCGGCCTCTGTGTTTCCTCCCTCCTGCAACGTAGGTCTCTTCCATGGGACCAATGTTCATTCCTTCCTCTTCTCAAGAAGACCCTCCATACAGCATCTCAGGTGACCCTGCTGGAAAATATTTTCCTTAGGGCCTCCTGTGTGGAGTTAAAAAATAATAAAAAAAACCTCCTTCCCCTCATTTTACGAGATTGATTGCTTTGATGCAGCACCTCCATGCACCATGTCCCTCTCCTGCACCACTTCAGCGGCCTCTGTCCATAGCAGGTCTCTCCTCACACAGCTTCTCTTGGTACCCTGACCCCCAGATTCCTACCCAATCCTCATACCCTTTTTCTTCCCAGAACTTCCCCTCCTTCCTTTCCTTAATACCCTCCACACCGCATCCCAAAGATGACATAAGCCTTGAGGGAAATTATTTTTTACAGGGCCTCTTGTATGGGGCTAATGTTAAAAAAAAAGGAGAGTAATTTCTCAGTAGTTGTCAGAATTATGCTATGATCAAAGTCGCCCCAGATCAATGTCACCCCTTGTTACGGTATCTCACAAAATTGACGGAGTTGGGAAATTCCTGTCTATTCAGATCTGGATGCTAAAATAAATCTCGACTATAAAAATTTGTGGCTAGCAAACTGTTCCTACCCAAAAATCCGAAAATATTTTAAGTATAGTACCCTTTACACACAGAGTTCGGAGCGGGGCGTGCCCCGCGCCACTTCAGGCCGCCGCGCAAAAAAGTTTCACAGTGAACTGCGCTGTAAACCGTTATCTTACTTTCGGTCTTTACTTTTCTGCGCGGCGGCCTGAAGTGGCGCGGGGCACGTCCCGCTCCGAACTCTGTGTGTAAAGGGTACTTATGTAGCTATTGTTTTCTCGAAAGAAACCATTCCTTTGTTCTGCATGCAATCATTAATGTTCTCCAAAATGACCTTGGAAGAATCAAATACTTGCGATTGTTTCAAGGACATAAAGAAACCATTCTTTCGTTTCGAATTCAACTATGAATGTCTCAAAAGTTGTCTTGATAGAATCTCATTTGTGTGATATCTGGCACGAAACCATTCATTTGTCAAGAATATTATGAACTAATGTGCAATTTGGCTGCCCTGAAACGGGAAACCTTCCCAGTTGAACAGACAAAGCATCACTTTGAAATGTATTGTATTAATATATACATAAATAAATTTGTAGCAAAATTATTTGATTTTTTTTTCTTGCGTTGCAGATATAAGAAACTTTGTTTGTGACGTTTGTGGGAAAGGATTCAAGTTTAAGAAAACCTTGACGGAACACCTGAAGATTCACAGCAACATCCGGGGGCACCGGTGCTCCCAGTGCGACAGGGGCTTCATTCAGTCCTCCAGTCTCAAATCCCACCTCAGAACTCATCATAAAAATATGTCCGCCACAAAATTAATACGACATAACTTAAAAACTAAAGACTGTGCAGAGACGAAGTGATAGTACATCTCGGATCTATCTTTCTTCTAAAAATATATTCAAACCATCTTAAAGGTATTGTGTACTTAAACATTATTGACCTAATATTCAACAGGTTTGATGTACTAGATATATGCCAATTCTACATTAAAACACCACTAAACTACATTTTTTAACAAAAAACAAATTTCAACAAACTTTCACAAACAGACCACTTAAGCCTCGATTACATTGGACGAGTTTACAAGCAATAGCCGGCGAATTCACTATCTGCTAGTAAACTCGCAAAGTGTAATCATAATCGAGTTGAGTCGATTCGCTCAGTGTAATGTAATCGAGGCTTTAAGCCTCGATTACATTGAGCGAGTTTACAAGCTACTATCTGGGAAATTCACTATCTGTTGGTAAACTCGCTCAGTGTCATCGTATTACTTGCTAACTAGCAGATTGTGGACAATCTACAAAAAAAGTTGAAAGGTGGTCAACTTTACTACTCGCTGGTGTTTGCCTAAAGATGGCGGCCCACCAACAGCTGATTTCGTCCGTCAGAATTGGTTCAGGCGGTAGCCGTTATTGGCTGGCGCTAGCCACGAGCTGTTAGTTTTCTATAAAATGTCGACAGAACTAGTTTGAACAGGTGTCGTTATTTTAGTTCATATTATTAAAAAGTTAAAAAGGAAAGCTTAACGACACAGAAGGGTGTGGGTAAAATCCTGGGTAGAAAGATATGAGAAACATGGTGCACCTAACAATCGAAATATTCTGAGATTAAGTTTGATGACCCATTTTGATGATTTACCGCAGATGGTGGATGGAATGTTAAAAAAAAGATACTCAAATGAGAATGGCAATCCCAGTTGTCACAAAACTGGAAATTACCCTAAGTTATCTAGCAACTGGCTAGTAGCTTGTAAGTTTAAAAGCGAGTGAGTCGGCGAGTGAGATTGTCATGATGACACATAAAACTGTCCACTCACTCAGTAGCGAACTACCTAGCGAGTTGAAATCACGATATTGTTGATTCTGGAACTCGAGACATGTATTCTAGAGACTTGAAAGAATCGCCATTTGCTAGATACCGGCTAGTAGCTTGTAAACTCGCTCTATGTAATCGAGGCTTTATTGACCTAATACTCAACAGGTTTGATGTAGTAGATAAATGCTAATTCTATGTTAAAACACTACTAAACTACATTTTTGAACAAAAAAAACAAATTTCAACAAATACAAACTTTCACAAACAGGCCACTTAGACAAGCACATAAGAAAAAAGAAACTTAAAACCTCCGGCGACGGTAAACACAAACTATGGGCAAAGACACCGTAAATACCACGCTACATTTTTGAACAAAAAAAACAAATTTCAACAAATACAAACTTTCACAAACAGGCCACTTAGACAAGCACATAAGAAAAAAGAAACTTAAAACCTCCGGCGACGGTAAACACAAACTATGGGCAAAGACACCGTAAATACCACGCTACATTTTTGAACAAAAAAAACAAATTTCAACAAATACAAACTTTCACAAACAGGCCACTTAGACAAGCACATAAGAAAAAAGAAACTTAAAACCTCCGGCGACGGTAAACATAAACTTTGGACAAAGACACCGTAAATACCACGCTATAAAAGCATTTAACATTCAGCCTTTCTCTTGATACAGAAATGAGGAAAACAAAAATAAATTCAAATACAAAATGAAAAGATGAATTAAAGAACAAAACAACAATATTACCAAAATTTTATAATATAAAAGAATAAAACATTTACATGTAACACACAATACAATAATTATAAAACATTTACATGTAACACACAATACAATAATTATAAAACATTTACATGTAACACACAATACAATAATTATAAAACATTTACATGTAACACACAATACAATAATTATAAAACGCACATCATTCACACATACACACACAACTCCATAATAAATGCCGAATTTTTTTGTTTTTTCATTACAGACTTTATATATTTCAGTAAAATTTGTTATTTACTTCATATTGAATTTTTGTACTACAAAAGGGAGCCTTAGTACAGGTAATCCACCCAGTGAGGCCAACATCATTAAATTATAATATAAAATGTTAATTATTGTACCAAAATAAATAAATAAAAAATTACACACGAACAGATTACAGGCATTTTCTTTTTCCATGTAATTTCCTGTGTCACCATTTTTTGATGATTGAAATCACTTCAAGGGCTGTTTACATGGGTTATGTTAATAGCATTTTTGGAATTCTCCAAAAAGACGACTCGAATGTGGATGGTAGAGGAAGTCAGGGACGCCCGAGGAAAACATGGCACAATCAAGTGAACTAAATACTTCAGTCAAGCCATATTAAGAGTCAGAATAACAGAAGAATAAGTACTATGCACAAGAGCGAATGAAGCAAGGTGTGGTGTGTATGCCCAGACAGAGTTGTTTGCCGGCTCTTCGGAGAAATGGCCCAATAGTTAGCTGGTCAAAACAATGTTCTTTCTTTGACCCTTTACTTCCCTGAGAAATATTTTAAAAATTAAATAGATAATATAACGAAACGGGCGGTCTGTTTGATAACTTCTCCTAACTTAACAAATGGATTGCAATCTTTAGACCACAGGCATCAGGTGGGAATGCTGTCCTTGTTCTACCGGTATTACAATGGAAGATGCTCCGAGGAACTAGCATCATTGAACCCTTCGGCACAGGTGCATAGTCGGGAAACAGGCCAAACACGTACCCTACATTTGTACACGGTTGACATTAGTTACATCAGAATGGGTCGTTTCTACGACTCGTAGAAACGACCTTCGGGTTGTAGTTGCCGGCTTCTGTGTTTCCTCCCTCCTACGACACTCCCTCACTCCTTCCTCTCCTCAAAAACACCCTCGACACAACATCTTCAAAGATGACATAGGCCCTGAGGGAAATAATTTTCCTCAGGGCCCCCTGTGTGGAGTTAATGTAAAAATAATATATACATATTATTATTCAAAAAATTAAGTTTAATTTGTAGAACAGTTGGCCCCAGTTACGGATTCACAGAAAAAAGAAAAAATATCGGTTAGTATTCGAGTAATGCGTCAGAAACGATGTTTCCACTTTCGACTTCGACTGATCATCACTAAAGGCCCGTCTCCTGCGCCGGAATACACATGAATAGTAGCTTGAACGACACTATAAACGTTCATTGTTTTCCGTCTCCTGCGTTTTTTGAAACATGGTTTGAAAGATTGGTGTGAACAGGTGTGAAGTTCGCGCGGTCACACACTTTGCTAGTGGCCTGTCCACGAGTCCACGCGTCCATGCGTACGCAACTGACTTGACGTTTGACGTTTAGCGTTTAAATAAATGTTAAAATATGTTCCGATGAAGAAGAGATGCTACATCAGGGAGAAAACAGAGATATTTTAATAGATGTTTATTTACCAGGAAAGATTTCCGACTAATATCAATTATTATGACCTAAAGTCAGTATTTGAATTTCGAATGCGTAATTAATTACGCATTCGAAATTCAAACGTCAAAAGTCGAGTTCTGTTAATAAATTTAGCGATGATATTGTAAACGAAATATAAAGGAGAACACGCAGATTTCAACTTAGACCTAACCTACCTAACTAGATTTTTATTAGGTATTTATTTATCAGGGAAAGAATAGAATACCTATTTTAAATGGTCATTTCTTCCGTGTCTCTGAAACCGATTTATAAATTAATAGACTTTATTTACAAGTGAGATCACGAAAGATATAATCATCATTACGACAGTATTTATTTGGAATTTAAAGTCATAATTAGGTATTAGGCTCGCGCGGTTGACATAACCCCAAACGTCATTCGATTTACCTCCGGTACCAACCAACCGCTTCGTACGGCTCCTGTAAAAATATGAACTTATTTCCCCCCCCCGCCGGCCCCGCCGGCCCCGCCTGCCTTCCCGCTCCCGCTTCACCCACTTCAAAAATAATATTAATGTTAATATTGTTAATATTCGTTATTATGTTATAATTTTATTATCAAATATATTTATTATATTGTATTTAGGTATCATAATATTTTAAACTAGTGATTATTAAGCTTGCTCATTGCGCATAACCTCAAAAACTTGTTCGGTCTGATTCTCCATACATGACCGCATCGCGCGGCTCTTGTAAAAATATGAACACATTTCCCCCCGCCAGCCTTCCCCCTTCGCCCGGGAGATGAATGTTTTCCGTCGGCTGTGGTAAAGCTTGAACACAGGGTTTTTGAACACGAAGTGTTCAAATTTTCAATGTTTTGGGTGCTGTTCAAGCTAGTGTTCATGTGTATTGTGGCGCAGGATACGGGCCTTAACAACGATAACTATTATTATTTCTATGGAAAAGCCAAAACTTACTGTCACCTGTCACATGACTGGTTTATTTATGCCTGTCACTTAAATGTGTACAATTTTGACAGTAGATTATTTTTGAAAATAGCATGAAGGTTTGCTATTTCAAATTTAAATAATTGGCTTTGACTGTTAGCGTTGATGCTTTAACATAATATATATCCAGGATGTCTTCCATTCGTTCCTGCTTATTTAAAATGTATAAATTACTTCTCATTGAAAGGTAAGATAGCGTCGGAAGAGCGACAAGTGGCTAAGTAATGTAATTTTTGCAAAATTGCAAATAAATGTTATTTTGAATGTGACCAGATATTTACCAGTTAAGCCTTAACCCAGAAACGAGAGTATTTATTGATTAGTGGCGGCGTATACGCCTATTATTCTTCTAGAAAGACAGTAGCACCTTATAGGTATTTAATTTATTTTATCAGTCGCGAATGTTTTTTTCGCACTAGCAAAACTTGTCACTTTTAGAAGAGCTCCAAAAGCGCGGCAATAGAGGCACTGGAACAATCAGAGAAGATAGGATATTATCAAAATGCCGCCTTACTGGAGAAAAAGAAATGAAGAAAAATCAAAGAATTGTTTTATTATAAAATAAGAAAAAAAAATTGCACTCATCGTCTGTACGTTTTTTGCCACAGTTGAAATAAAATCTTTGTTAAAAATGTATGAGTGTATTTTCAACTTGTTCACCATTAATACTAACACATTTCTCCCAACGTATAAAAAATGTTTTCATTCCGTCACTGAAAAATTCTTCCAACTCTTCTCGAATCCAGAACTTGACAGCTGCCTTCACCTTATCATCCGAGGTGTAATGATTACCCTTGAGGTCTCTCTTGAATAGAGGAAAAAATTATAAATCGCAAGGTGCAAGATCGGGGGAGAAAGGAGAGTGTGGAATCAGTTCAAACTTCAGGTTTCGCAGAGTCTCTGCAATTGCGAGGTGATGTCACGTTGCAACCCATCGTGCACAGATTTTACGGAATCCCAATTGTTCAAAAATGAAGCTGACACGTTCCTTGGATATTCCAATATGGTTTGTGATACGCTTTTGAGTGATTTGCCGGACATTTTTAATCAAATCGTCGACAAGTTTGCGATGTTTATCGTCTGCAGCAGTGATCGGACGTCCGCTGCTTGTTTCCTCAACATTATGACTTTTCCAGGCTCGCATTAACGAAATTTTATTTCCATCGATTTACAGTATACCTATCAACAGCATCATCACCATAAACATGCTTTAAACGATGATGAATTTCGGTGGGAGTCACTTTTTCAGCAGTTATAAATTCAATAATAGCACGCTTTTTAACTCACATTGACTTAGCACTAAAACCCGTCTCCATACTTCCTTTTCTCAAAGTGAATTCAACAACCTCAAACATGCATATACGTATACAGGGGAAATGTCACTTCCACATTCCACCTGGAGCGCTTCTGAATGTCATTTTGCTCTGTTCTGTGTGCGCTCTACTTTTCAGCCTACCAAGTACTTACAATGAAGAACTTATTGCTTTTATTTTTATTACCAGTGTTTGGTTTCTTTTCCCGTGCATATTGATGTATTTTGGTTTTTTGTGTATTTATGAATATACCCTGTTTCAATAAACACATTTTTTTCATTCAGTTACAAACAAGAGATAAAACTGGAAGAGATGTCCTTGAAACCCAAAGAGTTGTTGCTTCGGGAACCGTCAGATGACGCCTGTGTGTTCTGTGGCAGCTCGGACGAACTTTGGAACTTACACCCACAAGGAAATCACGCACACTACTCTATGCACGAGGACTATTTACTAATGTTACTGTCCTGCTTCAATATCCAGGTGACATCATGCTTTCAAGAAGAAAAAAACATTATGTGAAATTAGTCAGTGTTCTTGGTTTGAAAATTTGATCACCCAGAAATATATAGATGCTTTAATTAAATTATGTTATTAGAACACATCTTGACCTATAACTCTTTTAATAAGCCTAATATAAGTAGACAGACACTTGTGAGTGCCATCCAGACGGCTGGGCGAAAATCTCCTACTTATGAACCCTTTTTCGCACATGGTTTTGTTCTATATTGTGGAAAATGAAGTTTTTTAGATTATGATCAGAAAAGATTTTAATTTTTGTGCCTGAACTTTTTGCTTAAATCAATGCAGGCGGCTGGTGTGCGAGAATTTCAACCTCCGCCCTCCGTGTAATGCTACTTCCGATTCTGATTGTTACACGCTGAGGTGGATTGTGTAAAAAAGTATATTTTTGATTTTTTTAATGTCTTTTATCAAAGATGGCCAAGCCCTTATTTTTGAGCCCTCATCATAATCGGTGTTGTCATCAAAATGGCAAGTTGCGTCATTTTGATCTTCCTCATGTCGTCAGCATTTAGTCAAATGTCCAACTTAAAATTTGATAATGCACTGATGGACTGAGTATCTGTGGTTTTGCGGCTTTAAACATCTGGGATTTTATTGGGCCCATCTCACTTGTTAATAAAGTTTGATGATATTCTCTTACAGTTGATAGACCCCACTGGTACTGCGGGCATGTGTGAGACATGTGTGTCGCGTCTGAGGGACTCCGTCTCATTCCGGGCTCAAGTGGAGGCGGTGCGAGATCTTCAAGAGATCGAGGAAAACCCCACTATATCCACTCCCCCGCAGCAACACTCAACTATTGAAGGTATAATACACCAATCATTGAATTTACCCGTCTTCATTTCATTCCATCTTCTTTTCCTTGTCATATTCGGGTCAGGGGCACCTCACTTTGACAAGGTGCCTCCACGTGTTCCTGACATGGTTTACTTCAGCCGCTTCAGTCCATTGGGTACGGGCATTCAAGAGCCGAATGCAATTACTGAAACATTGTTGCGGAATTGATAAAACCAGCAATTCGTCAACATGTTATTACTACCCAACAATAAATGTTTTCCAAGATTTCCTGGTTTCACTTACAAAAATGTATGACAAAATTGCACTACTACAATTATGTAAAGATTTCTTTAATAAAAATAATATACCACAATCAAATATTAGCAAAGTAATAATATCTCTACGACAACAGCACAGCATCACTATACATATATTCAAGGGTATAAAATTATTCAATAAATTACCCCTAGAAAAACGATCGGAAGAAAACTACGACAAATATAAAAAAAAATTAAATTAAAATACTCTAGTACCACCTCATAACTTTACTTATTGTTTAGATTTATGTTCTTGCTTTATCAATCCTTTGAATCATTTATTAACTAACCTATATTTTTGTAGTATTTTCTCATAAAATTACTAATAGTTTTTGTAATAATATTTTTAATTTAAATAGATGTAAAACTATTTGGTTGTCCTCTCTTAAAACTCAAGCAACTGCTTTATTAGGAGAGTGATTGAAATATTTGTTATATTATGCTGTAAAATGGTAACTTTAATAAATGTTTCAATTAATAAAAAATGCATTGTGTGTACCGACCATTATTTTAAAAATTGGGAAGAATCTTTGTTTTTACTAAATGAAATTAGATCATTCTCAGTGTTGTAGAATCCCTTTTTTAGTTAAGTTTTTAAAATCCAGCAGCACCTGGGGTGATTGGTTTTTATCAAGCCAGTTGTGTAAGAAAAAATTTCAATTTAATCCCTTGTTCGCAGATAATTCAAGACCTGGAGAAAAAAAAATCGAGATTGAGATAGAGCAACTTACCAATGATGATAATTTAGACACATTCTGGAATAATGATTCAATGAACAGCGACAAAGAAGAAGATCAGAAAGACAATTTGCAAGAGTTGAAAGACTGCAAGATGTTAGAATGGACCGACCAAGAACCATTGAGAAACAACCTCAAGGGTAAAAATAAAGGCGTCAAACGAATAGAATGGATAGACCAACAAGAATACCCAAAACCAAGCACCTTCAGACTTCCCAGATTAAAACCAGACTCAACCGAGTGCCCGTTTTGTGGCAAAGTGTTTCCGAATCGGGAGAAATTGCGGCAGCATTTTGAATATCACTTCCCGTAATTTCTGTGCCACCTTTGCGGGAAGGTCTTTGCTAAAAAAACCACATACCAACACCATTTGGAAAGGCACGAAGCCAAAAGCTTTTCGTGCTTGCGATGCTGGAACAAGTCCTACTCGACTAAAAACAGTTTACGGCAGCACCAAATGACCGCGCATGAAAATAAAAAGCTTTGGTCTTGTCCTAAATGTCACGCTAGGTTTTCTAACGCATACAATAGGAAAGAGCACTTGCTGAAGGAGCATGGAGTGTGTACTAACCGGTAAATTTGTCCTGAGTGTTCGCAGAGGTGTTACACACCCGGCAGACTAGACAAACATGTGAGGAGAGTGCATCGTAAGGAGAAAAATGTTTCCTGTCCCGAATGCGGTGCATTTTTCTTTGGCAAAAGAGAACTAGAATTGCATTCACGCTCACACAGTGGTGAGTTACTATTGTCATGTGATCTTCTTTAATTGATGGCTTTTACCACTGTAGAGATAAACCCATAAAAGTGTAATCTCTCCCCATTTGTAAGAAAACTGATGTCTCCAATTTAAAAAAAAAAAAAATCTTTTTCATACGCTCCAGATGAGTTTGTTTTTATTTTAACCCCTCAGGCTAATTTGTTCGCTTTTTGGAACAACTCATAGAAATCGTTGTGTCCCCCTTACTATCATAGTAAGAAATATAATCTAAACGGTGTTCGAAAGAGAAAATACCAAGCTTTATATTCAAATCTAAAAGTTAAAATAATTCATATGTACTCCTTTATGAATTCAAAATTTCCAAACGCAATTTGAAAAAAAAATTATGTAACTTTGAGAGTTTTTTATTAACCACTTGAGGGCCACCCCCGAGTATACTTGGGCGGCTATTATGTGCTAAAAATCGCACACCCGTGAATACTCGGACAATTAGTACCAATTTAGTGAAAATGTGTTTTTTTTTGGCCGTTTTTAATTTTTTAATGTTTACTGAAGAGATTAATTATTTTTTACATGAAACAACAAAAAAGTGAGCTTATGATAACGTTTATAATACATTTGTCTAATAAAGTATGTACGTATTTAATTTTTTTTTCGTTTTATCAGTAATTTTAGTTAGAAAAAACATAAAGTGAGCCATTTTTAAAACTTTTTATGTTTGCCTGCAAAATTTTTAAATTTCAAAATTGTATGTTTATTTTGAATTATAAATTTGAAAGTGTATTTTATCACCTTTCAAAAACAGTTTTTAGTTTCGGATATGTTCAGAAATGTTTGATTTATTTGGATTTTTTTGCAAAACGGAAATATTTTGACCCTCTGACAAAATAGGGGTTAACATTAACTCCACACACAAGGTGAAGAAAATAATTTGCCTCAGGGTCTGTGCACATCTTTGGGGATTCTGTATGGAGGTGAAATTGATTATCTGTCCTGGAAAAATGAAGCTACCTTCATTTTTTTATTTTATTGTTTTTATTTCTTGCCAGGGCAATCCCGGTGAGTTAGAACTCATTTTAGGACAGGAGGAACATACAATTCATAGGTGGAAGGAAATAACAATTTTACATAGGAGCTTAGATATAAAAAATATAAATTTCATATACAATGTAGACGAAAAATAAAAGACAGGTTAAGTAGAACAAATAAACAATACAAAACAATTAAAGAAAAAAGGAACAAGTTTATACAAATATGGATGATTACAACTAAATTAAAAAGAAAAGAAGAGAAAGGGAAACAAGACATAATTGAACATGACAAGAAAATTACATAGTTTCATCCTTAAACCTATTTAAAAAATATTCTTTTAAAGCATTACTCTGAATTTTTTTATTTTGCTGGATTCCCTTGTACATATCGGGAAGCGAATTATAAAGAGTACAGGCAATGTAATTCAGAGATTTTATCCCATATTTTGTAGTATGTATTTGAGGTATGCGGATTTTATTGCTATTTCGAGTATTGTGAGGGTGGATGTCTTGATTGTAAAGTGGCTTGATGTTAGTGTGAGTTGATTGTTGAGTAATTTGTAGAATGGTGCTTGTGATTTCATGTTTAGGAAGGATTGTTATTGGAAGAATACCGGAAACCGAATAGATGTCTCTGACATGGGTATCCCATAGTACCCACAATGCATTTCTATTAGTTTATCTTCAGTATTTAGATTAATTACTCAATTTCTCAAAAAGTGAGGGTTATGTCACTCAAGCTAAGGACGGGTTGTTTCAAAAAAATTGATGGATTCATCAAATATTTGATGTTAATTTTCACGTTCTGCGTAAGTTCTATTCAAGTTCTGTGATTATTTCAGTTTTGTGTAGCAGCTGTCCTATAACGATATAATAACAGAACTTGAATAGAACCTACACGGAACGTGAAAATCAACTTCAAATATTTGAAGAATCCATCAAATTTTTTGAAACAACCCATCCTAAGTGGCTTCAATTATTATTATTATGTGCTAGTCATTTTTCAAACTCTCATTTTTAGATGTCCGCAATTACATCTGTGACATCTGCAGTAAGGCATTCAAGAACCGGAAGTACCTTCAGATCCACCTCGCAATGCACTACAACATCCGGGATCACAAGTGCTCCTTGTGCGATGCAGCCTTCGTGCAGAACACCTCTCTTAAGGTGCACATGAGGTCCCACCACAAGAATGCACTCTCCAATAATTAGGCTATCTACAGAGGAGCATCAGCAGGTCACTCTTCAGGAGTCGCCCTTTCATAATCATCATTAGGGCTGCAGACCCTCGCCATTAGCCTCCAGTCCCTTAGTCCCCAGTCCTTCCCGTTCTGCTCCAATCCTCTTCTATGAAGTCCATCCGTCTCTTCTATGTCGCTTCCACTGGCTCCAACACAGTCATACTTTTTGGTTTCCTGTCATCTGACATACTCGAGAGGCTGAAGGAAGTGGGGAAGGACCTGACCACTTAGTTAGATCTGGTTGTGATATTGATAATAATCTGCCACTCTGAAATGTGACGAAATATTATTGTGTTGTTAAATTATATTTATGAAAATATACCATTTAAATTACATTTTTTGTTATTTTTGGCAAACCAACACCATTTCAGACCAGTGGCGGTTTGTGAGATTGAAAAGTGGGGAGGCACAAACTTAATTTCTAAATTATTGTGTGTGTACCTACATACCATGACACAATATTCATGACAGCACTATAATCATTGATTGTAATAAATGTCTTGCATTTTCAAATTTTAAAATGTTCACCACCTTAAAAGTGGGTACTGATCATGCATCATAAAATGTTTTAGTTTTTTCTTTAACCTCGATTATAAAATAAAAACTAGTTTATGTCACAAAATGGTAGTGTGGCAATATCTGTGGGCCGGTGGAGACACTAATTTGTATTGTGCTTGTCAACTGGGCCATAGATGTTGCTGAATTGTCCAGCTGGACCAAAAATTCAATCGATGGAATTATTCAAATTTGTTATTGCTTCACAACGTAAAATTCAACCTGCCTAATCATTGTGATCTGCCTCATTGTGAATTTTACTTCCAACGGATGAAAAACTTAACCTCAGGTGTCAGTTATAAACTATCAAATTGTGCACCAAATATTATCAAACATGTGGAAACATCTGGTGATGCCTATGTGGGATTTTTTTGGTTAATCTAATGTAATTATGTTATTCTCTACTTTTTTAAAACTGTTTATATAAAAAGTTTGTATAACAAAATTTTACCAACTGTACCAAAAAATTTGTTAATAATAAAAAAAAAAAATCTAAAAAAAAGGCCGCTTATGCAGCAGAAGCTTACTTTACAAGGTTGGTGTCTTTTTATGTACACATTAGATTGCTTGGATAAATGTTCCACAAGCAGCCACACTTTTATTAGGCACAGATTTTGGAAAGTACACCACGTTTCTACTTGATTATATCAAGAAATAACTGCTAATGTTAGGATAGATGGTAAACGATGCATTCAAATTAAATTTTTATTCAATAAAAGTTAAAAATTTCCTGTATGAAATGTCTCCTTTGCCGCCATTTTTATTTTGTTTGTATAGATTTGGCATTTGCGAAGTTTCGTTTTAAGCTTAATACGCTTGAATTATTTAATGCAATATGTTTTATTTCTTCAAAATAGGCATATTTACTTTGGGGTGTCATAGTTTACATAGTTTTCGAAACATGTTGATATTGTTAATAAAATAGTGGTGTTATACAAAGGTATTTGTTTTTCATAAAATCAATATGTTTTAATTCTGTTAATGTTCCGAATAAAATAAAATAATATAATAAATCGATAAACAATGTTATTTTATTATAATTTTGGAGGTAGAATTATAAGGAAACTTGTAGAGAAATTGCGGGAAATTTATTATTTTTTTCTCCCCAATTTGGGGAATTTTAACATTTATTGCGGGTATTTTAGAATTGGCAACCCTGGAAATAACCCTAGTAAATCCTGTCAGTTTTGAACTGTTTTTCGTAGTGAGTAGGTGTGTTTGCAAATGAAATTTTCATTTTAAACTGTGCCGTTACAAAATTTTATAAAAATGTCAGAAGTTTGCTTCATTTGCAGTGAATCTTTGTCTGAAGGTGAAATTGTGGTTGTTGATCGTGGGATGAAAACTTTAATCGATTCCAGCAATGAAAGGAGTGATGGGTTTGATGAATATTTGAAAGACAAACAAACTGTAACTATCCATAAACAGTGTCGTAAAGTGTACACCAGGAAGAGCAGCATTGCTGCAGCTAAAAGACAACACAAGCCGGAAACAGCTAGCACAACTGGGATTAGTCCTAGAGTGCGAGGGAATGATTCGTCTTTTTGTTTTAAAAAATACTGTTTGTTTTGCGGCAATGAAATAGATAAAGCGGCTGAAGTGAAAAAAGCGCAGCATCTTCGGCGCAGAGTGTCCCATGTTTCAACATTTGCATTTAAAGACACCATCTTAAAGGTAGCTAGGACACGTTCTGATGAGCTAGCAAGAACTGTTATTGCACGCATTCAATATGAACACGATTTAGCCGCTGCTGAGGCTAAGTACCATGGTGATTGTTACAAATCCTTTTCGAGGCCTAATAATGGAGGTAAAATCGGTCGTCCTGAAAGTGATTACGTTACTTTAGCGATGAAAAAAATATTTGCATTTATTGAAAATCATGACGATTGTCAATTTTCACTGAAAGAATTGAAAAATATTTGCGAAGAACCATGTGACAACAGGACAATCAAGTCAAAATTGAAGTTGAAGTATGGTAATAGAATCATCTTAACTGAGAAAGTGGGAAGTTCGACATTAATTTTCTTCAGAAGAGAACGAAAAGGAAGAAAGAGTGATCATGTAGAATTTTTCGATGAATAATGTAATATTCTTGCTGCTACATTTTTCACTAAATTAACAAAATATTGTCACATTAAATTTCACGATCGAAATATTGTGGAGTATTCCTACTGGGGAAACCACGTTGAAATGCGCCGAGTACACTACCTGCCGGCTGCATGCACGAAATAGCATGACTCATTGTCACGTTCCGCCTGAGCCGAGCGTTCAAGCGAGAACGTGGAACAAGCGTTCAGCTTATGACGCATCTATCTCTCTTCCACTCCATCGTTATTATATGACGTTATCACGTAAAATTATCGTCCGTAAACCGACTTTACAGACAACCAAATTTTTTTTTAAGATATTTCAATTTTAATTACAAAAATAAATGAAATCCGATTTAATTTTAAAATGTTTAATTTAATCAAATTTTGAAAACAAAACTCATCAGTTTTAGTCTTACTTATTTTAAGTCTGGAGTTTTATTATGAAGCTGTGTTTAATAATTAAGTTTAAAAATTGGTGAATTATATTTAATAAATAGTAATATTGCAACCTTCTCAGCCTCCAACCTGTTTCTTAGTGGATCATCCTTCTCAGAACTCCTCTCCTTCCTTTCCCTAAAATACTCCAAACAGCATTCCCAAAGGTCCTGAGGGGAATTATTTTCCTCATGACCTCCCAAGTGGAACTAACATAAAAACAACAGCAAAAAATCGTGTTTTTATACGATTAAGTATATATAAAAATGTTTGTTCGAGATAAACTCGGAAGCTACTTAACCGATTTTGATGGAATTTGGCTTGCTGTGTGTAATTTGGTCCAACTTAAAAGATAGGTTAGTTTTTATATCGATTATTGACCTCAATATTTATTATTGCGAATTAAATGTTCATTAAACGTTTATTGTAGGACAATTCTTTGTAATATTTGCAAGTTCCATAAGTTTTTAACAGATGGCGGTGTGAGTTAATTTATCGACACAACACTCGTTTGTCCAGGTTGGGTAACCATCCATTAGATGGCGTTGTGTTTAGATTTCACAGCAACGCGTGGCTGGGTCAGCTAGTAAATAATGATCGTAATGAAATTTGAAAAACTAAATGGGTAATATTTAAATTGAAGCAGTTTTACTATATTAAGTTACCAAACCAAAAGGTAGCGAACCACTTGGGATGACCTATGGCAGAGGTTTTGGTTGTCCAATAAATGGTTCTCGGGGCGGCGTTACCCATATTGTATTATTGAAACAAATGAGAGAGGTCTAATTGCGATTATTTTTACTTCATAATATTATTTATTCTATAACCATCTAAACACAGTCAATTTTATATATGCAACGAACGGATCGGCTCGCCGAGTGTGACCTCATTGGAAGTCGGTTATCCTGCAGAGTGGTTATATATATATATTTAAATTCCCTAGATATAAGTTCAAAATTTCATTTGATTTCAGAATTAGTTTGTATGAAATACTCAAGTACTAAATTCCCTGAATATTTATTTATATCCTAGGAGGGGCTAGTTTTAGGTTCTAGAGAATTTCAAAGTTTTCAGAATATTTTGAAATTTACCGATTGACTTGAGAATTTTGACTAATCGAACGATTTCGATTAATTGAGCTGGTTCACACTACGCTATCAAATATAAAAGACCATAGCACGCCAAATAACGCTCTCCATACCAAATAGCCTCGTGTGAAAGGACAAAAGATAAGCGCTCGCGAATCAACAGATATCTACTCGCAGATGAACAGCTCAGCGCTCAGCGTGAACTAAGCATTATAGAATATTTCGAACTTTCGACTGTCCATCACTAACTTAAACGATTGTATTATTTCTATGGAATTTCAATAAATATTTTGACATTTGTATCGAATGTTTTGATAAATTTTAATTTAAATAGTTTACAGGCGATAATAGAAAAAGTATATCTGAAGATGTCTTCCGTTTATTCCTACTTATACAAAATGTATAAATTGCTTCTTATTGAAAGGTAACACAGATTCTAATGCAATGAACTTTAGTTATGATAAAAAATAACAACGGTTCTGGCTATCAAATTATGTTCGGCCGTAAAGCATGACCATTCCTTATACACACTTCCCTGTACACATCTGAAATGTGGACGCAATATCCAGCAGCGCAATGGGATAAACTGAGGGTGTGCTACAATAACGCGTACAGGCAACTTATGCAACTACCGAGGTTCTGCAGCGCTTCCACTATGTTCACCGAGGGGAGGGTGCACTCATTCCCAGCCTTCGCCACCGACTAGCCAGCTTCTGGAGCATGAAACGTAAATCAAACAGCATCATTGTCGTGGCTGCATCCGAGTGGCTTAGTTCCCCCCTAAATGAGGGGTGGATGCAGACAATGAGGCGACCTCCTTGATGGACGATCCCAAGATATTTAAAAAAAATATATTTATTTTTATTCTGTTTAATTTAATTTTATGCTTAGTTTTTATTGCTTTAATTTTTTAAACTTCTGCTGGAGTAAAATCTTAAATAAATAAATGATTATGTCATGACAGCATGGATTATGTCATGAGCTGGGCGTAAAAAACATTATTACTAATAATCTATGTTGTGCATTTAAATAAAAAATAAAAAAAACTTGGGTAAACTTTCAAAATCATTGGACACGCTACGAATATTTTTTGGAAAAAAAACCGTTGATTTTATTTTTATTTATTTATTTATTAAAAGAAGTTTATACAATGAACAAAAAATTGTGTTAATTCATCCGCCATGCTAGGGATGTCCCAGTGTTATGGCGGATGAAGTTTACAGATTGTGTAGGTACAGTGTTTATTTTATTTATTTCTATACATTACAGTATTTACCTTTATAATTTTATTATGTTGGGTGTAAGGTAGGTTTGTGAAGGTGAAACTGTGGATAGGTATTGTTGTATGTTTCGTGAACACCTCACTAGGAGAACCTGTGCTGAGGTGTTTACGTGTTTATTTATGTTTATGTGTGACAAGTATTTATGTGTTGTAATATAAAGTTTTATATGTATTTTTTTTCAAATTTTAACAGTTATTGTACATTGGTTATATAGAAGAGAAAAAAAAAGTATTTAAATATATTAGAGGAATATAAAAAAAAAATTATATATATATAAACATACACATACATACATACACATCCATATAAATACATGTACCTGCACACATGCATATGAATATATATATACATATATACATATGTGTACACCTACACAATCTGTAAACTTTCACTATTCACCTTAATGATTCTAAAATATAACTTTTTGCATTCGGGGCGATGGAAAATACTGCATTCAAAATTTGCAGTATTTACCATCGCTACAAATGCAAAAAGTTGTCTTTTACAATCATTTAGATGAATTTTTTTTTCTGTAAAATATTCGTATTTGTGTGTCCAGTGATTTCGAAAGGTTACCATTTCTTCTAGTAATTATTAAAATGAGGTGTAATTTCCATAATACGTGTCTAAAAGTGCGGCGGTTAGGGTTATTTAGTGAAATCACATTTTTTTCTATAAAAAACATTTTTATTTTCTTTCAGTTACAAACAAGAGATGAAACTGGATAAGATGTTTTCGAAACCCAAAGAGTTGTTACTTCGGGAGACGTCAGATGACACCTGTGTGTTCTGTGGCAGCTCAGGCGAAATTTGGAACTTGCACGCACAAAGAAATCACACACAAGACTCCTCTCTCGAGGATTATTCACTATTGTTAATGTCCTGCTTCAATATCAAGGTGACCAATCATGCTTTCAAGAAGAAGAACGTTAATAATAATAATTTTTGGATGATTTCTATAGCGCCATTTCTGTGAGAAAATCACCTCAAGGGCGCAACGTTGTGTGAATGCCCCACAAATGTGAAAGTCCCAACTACGGACTAACACACGGAGCCATTGGGATTCTTGGGGAGCATGTTTTTATTGGTAAATTAGGTTTTTTAGTCTACGTGTTTCCTCCCTCCTGCCGCCGCCGCCCCGGGAACCTTTTTTGGATAACCAACACCTCTGCCTAGGTCATCCCTAGTGGTTTGCTATGTTTGGTGATTTAGCAGGGGTTCCCGGGTTCATGGGGTGAAGTTTGTCTAGGTCCTGGAGGCGGATGATCAGGACACACTGAACCCCAGATTGCTACCCACCTCTTAAACCCTTTTCCTTCCCAGAACTCTCCTCTCCTTCCTTTCCTTAAAAAAATCCTCACACAGCATCCCCAAAGATGACACAGGCCCTGAGGGAAATTATTTTCCTCGGGGCCTCCTGTGTGGAGCTCGTGTTAAAAAAAAAGGCCCCGATATATTTCCTCAGGGCCTCCTGTGTAGAATTAATGTTAAAAAAAAAATATTGTTCTAAAACAAAACATCTTTCCTTACTTTACTTCGCCAATGCAATAAATTTATTAATGTTGAATAATAAGTAAAATTTACAAAATTTTAAGAAACCCCCGACACAAAAAGAGCTGATAACCTTGTAACGCCTGAACAGATTTTCACGAATTGTTGCTAAGAACCATCTCGATTACGTCAGCTTTCAAACAAAGAAAAACTGCATCGTAATCGGTCCATTCGTTTAGGAGCTACAATGCCACAGACACACAGACACGTCACCGCTCCTTGCATCGGGGGTTAAAAATAAAATATTTAAATTCGGCAGTTAAGGGGGCTTCAAACGTATGTTGGTCCTGCCTCGCATGTTACAACATGGTTTGTGTGTAATTTGTTGCAGTTGGTAGTCGTCAGTGGCTCTGGGGGCCTGTGTGAGACTTGTGTGTCCCGTCTGAGGGACGCCGCCTCATTCCGGGCTCTGGTGGAGGCAGCGGGGGAACTCCTTCAACAGGTCAAGGAAGAACCCACTATTCCCCATCCCCTGGAGCACCAACCATCTGTTGAAGGTACATATATTTCACCAGGATATTTTCATCTCTTCTCCTTGTCCTATTATTGGGGCTGGAGAAGCATTGCTTGAACGCAGCACCTGTCCAAAGCTACTTCAGTGGCCTCCGTCCATTGGACGCCCAGTCTTTCTTAATTAATATTCTGTTCTTCATTTAGGATATAAATTTCTTATTAACGTAGATCCTAAAACAGACGTATTTGAGTTATGTGCATTTAAAATTTGAAACATTGTTGCGGAACTGGTTGGTTGGACAATGTGGATTTTTTTTCCTTCACATCGAATATATATGCAAAAAATTTTATTGAGAAATTACTTAAATTTTCATTCTTGTACATCTAAAGAATTTGAATTGGATCATTCAAAATTTTGTACAACTTCAATTTTATCGCATTTGAAACAAAGGCGGATTAAGCCACTTGGACCGGAGGTTCCCAAACTTTTTCAGCAGCAAAACCTATGTTGGTGTTAAAAAAAATCAGCCTATGAGGCCATTGCCAGGTCCGCCAGCCACTTGATTCGCTCCTGATTTGAAGTTTTTACAGCCCAGCAGTGATTGGCTTTTCTCAAACTCCTTTAAAACTTTTAAAGTCTTTGCAGATAATCCAAGACCCGGACAAGAAAAAATCAAGAGCAAACTTTTCAATGGTGATAATTTAGACACTTTCTGGAATGATGATTCAATGAACAGCCACAAAGAAGAAGATCAGAAACAAAATTTGCAAGAATTGAAAGACCAAGAGAGATTAGAATGGACTGACCAAGAACTATTAAAAAACAATCTTGAGAGTAAGAATGAAGGCGTCAAACGAATAGAATGGATAGACCAACAACAATACCCAAAACCAAGCACCTTCAGACTTCCCGGATTAAACCCAAACTCAAACGAGTGCCCCGTTTGTGACAATGTGTTTCCTAGTCGGCAGAAATTGCGACAGCATTTTGAATATCACTTTCC
Organism: Glyphotaelius pellucidus; assembly: GCA_936435175.1. Taxonomy (NCBI): domain Eukaryota; kingdom Metazoa; phylum Arthropoda; class Insecta; order Trichoptera; family Limnephilidae; genus Glyphotaelius; species Glyphotaelius pellucidus. The sequence continues at coordinate 26,286,215 of OW386556.1, forward strand.
GGAATTTCTGTGCCACCTCTGCGGGAAGATCTTCGCTAAACGATTCTCATACCTAACACATTTGGAAACGCACAAAGCCAGAAGCTTTCCGTGCCTGCAATGCAAGAGCAAGCCCTACTCGACTAAAAATGGTTTACGGCAGCACGAATTGAGGGTGCATAACAAAAAGAAGATGTACGCTTGCCCTAAATGTTGTGTTAGGTTTCCTAATGCATACAAAAGGAAAGAGCACTTGCTGGAGGAGCATGGAGTGTGTACTAACCAGTATATTTGTCCCGAGTGTTCGCAGAGGTGTTACTCACCCGGCAGACTGGACGAACATGTGAGGAAAGTGCATCGTAAGGAGAAAAATGTGTCCTGTCCCGAATGCTGTGCATTTTTCTTCGGCAAAAGAGAACTAGAAATGCATTCACGCTCACACAGTGGTGAGTTACTATTGTCATATGTACCTCTTTAGATGATAGCCATTACCACCGCAGAGATAAACCCATAGAAGTGTAATCTATTCTCATGTCTCCAATTTAAGTAAGACCTTTTCTTTACTAAGCTCCAGATAGGTAATTTTTTTTTAACATTATCTGTACACACTAACTAGGTCCTGAAAAAAATATTTCTCCTCCGCCCTTTGAAGATGCTGTGTGGAGTTGAAATTAGTGAGAAAATAAAATTGATTATCTGTTCAAGAAAAAAATTCATTGTTTGAAAATTTCCCCAGAAGTAAGGAAAAATTATACTGATTTCAAACACACAGACACGTCCACAAAGCATTTCTATCAGTTTATCTTCAGCGATTAGATGAATAACTCAATTTCTCGGAAAGTGAGGGTTAGATCACTCACACCGGTGCCTTCAATTATTATTAATATTATTGACTCTGATCATGTTCCAAATTCTCATTTTTAGATGTCCGCAATTACATCTGTGACATCTGCAGCAAGGCGTTCAAGAACCGGAAGTACCTTCAAATCCACCTCGCCATCCACTACAACATCCGGAATCACAAGTGCTCCTTGTGCGATGCAGCCTTCGTGCAGAACACCTCTCTTAAGGTGCACATGAGGTCCCACCACAAGAATGCGCTCTCCAATAATTAGGCTATCTACAGAGGAGCATCAGCAGGTCACTCTTCAGGAGTCGCCCTTTCGTAATCATCATTAGGGCTGCAGACCCTCGCCATTAGCCTCCAGTCCATTAGTCCCCAGTCCTTCCCGTTCTGCTCCAGTTCTCTTCTATGAAGTCCATCCATCTCTTCTGTGTCACTTCCACTGGGGCATACACAGTCATACTTTTTGGCTTCCTGTCACCTGACATTCTTGAGAGGCTGAAGGAAGCGGGGAAGGGGAATATTGGGAAGAACCTGGCTACTTAGATCTGGTTGTGATATTGATAGTAATCTGCCACTCTGAAATGGATCATATTAAACCATAGTGAACTAACTCACTTTTTGCAGTTTCTGAGTTATAGCTTGAAATGAGGGCTCCAAATCATAATCAAGCTCTGCCAAAGAGAACCAATCAGGGAAATTCTGTCTTGACCAATCATCGACCGTTTTTCTCTGATTGGTTCTTCTTTCTGGCAGAGCTAGATTACGATTTGGAGCCCTCATTTCAAGCTCTAACTCGAAAATTGCAAAGTGAGTTAGTTAGTTCACTATAGTTTAAGACAATCCAAATGTGGTACTAATTTACAAAATAGTATTCTGTTTTTAAATTATATTTGTGGAAATATACCATTTAAATTACATTTATTGTTATTTTTGGCGAACCAACACCATTTCAGACCAGTGGCGGTTTGTGGAATTGAAAGTGGGGAGGCGCAAACTTAATTTTTAAATTATTGAGTGTGTACCTACATACCTCATTAGCAGAAGATCAAATCAGCGCCAAGATATTTCATGGCAGCAGTATAATCATTGTGTTTATTTAAATATGTCGAATACTTGGCGCACATGGGCTGGTTCTTCAACCAGGACAACGCACCGCGTTGTCTGTGAAGCAGTATTTAAGCAAGCATGGAATGACCCAAATTGTTCATTCGCCCTATTCACCCGACCTGTCTCCCTGTGACTTCTTTCTGCTTCCTAGGATGAAAAGGGACTTGAAAGGGAAATGTTATCATACTGTTGAAGAAGTGGAACAAAATCGCTGGAAGCCATAAAGGACATTCCAATCAGTGGGTTTCAAAATTGTTTTGAACAGTGGAAAAAAGGTTGGACAAGTGCATACACACTAATGGTGAACCCTTTTTAAAGGCAACAAATTTTGGTGTAAAAATATTGAAAAATAAAAAAGTTGTAAAGTAATTCTCATTTCTTTTGGGTCGCCCCACGTATGTATTAAACACAAACAAGTTAATTACCAATGTAAAACTATAATATTAATTTGTTTTAAACTATGTATTAAACACAAAAAATGTTAATTCCTACATGAAACTATGAGGATAGGCTGAAAAATAATGCACACAAAAAACATGCATGCAAAACACGAACAGATACAAATAGCAAGATCGGACAAAAAGTACATTAACGTACAATTCTCTTTGAAATCATTTATTTATTTCTCAACGTAGTTATCGTTAAGAGGGAATAACCAGACAAAACCGAAAATATGTCGTTTTTATATCAAATTTTAGACATTTAGACTCTTTTCCACAAAAAATTAAAAATTGATTTCGAAAGACTTTTCTTTTACCTAGTAAGGCCTTTTTTAAATTTTGAGAAAATATGCTTATTTTTAGTACAATAAGGTTTTACCGCAGGTCGTTGGCAGATTTGTTAAATTTTCAAACAATATTTTGTATTATGCAACATACTTTTCAAATCATATAATCATGCAGTAAAATAAATTATTTGGGAAAGCTGCTTTTCAGAATTTTAGTTTTAGTTCAAATAAAACATTGAAAAAAGGTCCGCACCCTTGTTTTGTGAAGAAACTAGGGAAAACCTGGCACACAACACAGTACCTACGTGTGATTACATTACCTTATTTTTTTATGTTATAATCCTATTTTAATTTTTTTCTACTAACTAAACAATTTATTGGCATACCGTATTAAATACATATTTTTTTATAAAATATACTAATATATTAACCCTTCCACATACTTTTCCACAAATGATCATCTAGTCCAGTGATTCCCAAAGTGGTCCAGGTGGACCCCTAGGGGTCCACGGGAGACTCGTAGGCGTGATAAAAAAATGGGGGCCCACAAGTTGTAAGTGGGAAAATTTATCTGGTTTCGAAATTTGTCATCATCATCACTCTTGGCTCTACAACCCCTAGTGGGTCTTGGCCTCCTCAAGAGTCTTCCTCTACTCATCTCGGTTTTGGGCCAAAGTTTAGAAGCTCCAAGGTAGATATATATTTGAGGACGTTGTCGCTCCATCTTAATCTTGACCTTCCCAGGCTCCTTCGCCCTATCGGTCTTGAGTTCAGCAGGGACTTTGGTGCTTGATGCTCGGTCATTCTCTCCACACGACTCAGCTACCGAAGTCTTCCCAGTTTTATGAATTTTGTCACGTTTAGCTCCTTAAACAGAGCATATAGCTCATTGGTTTCGATAGCAAAGAACAAAAATGTTGGCTTGGCTTTACCTGTCAATGTAGGCAGATAGTACACTAGTATTTCGGTGAAAAATGGTCATATTGAGACCCATCCCGTGCCCATATCCCATCCAGCCCCTGTCTCATATCACATTACACCCCCCCCCCCCCCCCCGTTATGTTATGACAGACCACAACCCCAGCGTTATATTCAATATTCAGTATAACGCATGTCGAGTTTTGGGAACATGGTTGAAATGTTGCAGCGGGGGTCCACCGAAACCAGTAAAATTTTGAAAGTGGTCCACGAGGAAAAAAAATTTGGGAACCTCTGATGTAGTCAATCCACGCTATGCAATTGCACTGTATAAGTATAATAAATACAAGAACAACATGTCAACCTATCAGAGACCAAATGGGAAAATAATTCACCGACTCCAGATATTTTCATATCAACGAATTTGGATATTAATATAATTTGGATATTTGGAATTTTGCAGGAATTTTGAATAGCGACATTATTATTTTTTATTTTATTTATTCATACACGCCTTGAAGGCTTTTACAGAATCACATTATTCAAGTTACACATGTTATTCAGGAGTATAATTGTAAGCATGAAGTATATAACATTATAAACTGTACTTTAAGGATACAAACAGGTTTAATGTGTACATAGGTATGTAGTTTCGTTATCATTAAAATTGTACAAAGGAGTTAAAAAGTTTACATAGTGTAATAATGGTAAAACAGAAGAGTGCTTAAGATACTTAAAAGTAGTTATTGAGGAACGTGTAGGTATTTTCTATGTTGATTTTATTATTAACTTGATCATGAATAAATTGTTCGAAAGCAAGTTTTTCAAGAATTCAGCAAAATTAACGCAGCGATAAATAGTACCTACACATAGAAGAAAATAAATAATTATTATACGTATCATTATTTTTTCACCATATGAACATTGGGTTGTAACATATGAACATTGGTTATTGGGTTGTAACATATTTTTAAATCTTATATTATGTGTGTAATAGTAATCTAATATTATGTGGGCAGGGTTTCCCAACCAGTAGTCCACAAGAGCTAGAATATGGTCTGCGAAAGATTTCAAACTTTCGATAACGCGCGCCGGTTAATAAGCGAGCTCAGCGCGCGGGTAGTCCCTGGTCAAGGAAGTCTGAAAAAAAAAAAAAAGGTACCCATCCCGTCTCGCCCCAATCCCATATCCCATTCCGCCCCCTCCGTTGCGGTAAATGTAATCGTGACAACATTCAGTTTATCACTATTGTACTCTGTGGTCCCTGTCAAAAATAAATGCAATAGTGGTCTCGGGTCAGAAAAAGGTTGGCAACCACTGATCTAGGGGTATTCCAGACAGCTTTGCCAACTCGACGTCTTTTTACGTAGATCTACGTATTTTAGGCCTTTCCTGCACATCTACGAACTTCAGTCCCAGAATCTATGTATTTTTTTACCAAATTGTACAACCCTCGGTTTCATACTAAAGTTCGCGCCCCATAAGAAAAGTGGCTTAAAAACACAAGGCACCCATCCCATATCCAATATCCCATTTGGCCCCCTCCGTTGTGATAAAAATATCTCCATCTCATATCCCATTTTACCCCCTCCGTGTGGTAAAAATATTTCTATATTATGTGACAGTATTTATACGGTTTCACCTAATCCGACTTCTTCATTTCGGTACACCTACGAACTTTTTGTTGCAAATTGGCTAATTTTCTAGTCAGACCTACGTCTTTTTCAAAATCCGGGCTGGCAACACTGATTCCGGACCCGGTATTCCGGTATTGGTAATTAATTTGTCCGGATGTCCGGAACAGAAAATATGCGTGTGTCGCCGTCGCACAGTGGACGAATGGAGAAAAACCCGAATTATGTGGTTTTTGCAAACGTTAATGTTTTAAACATTTATTTTTTTTTTAGTGTAGCACAATAGTATCTGTATTTTATGTGTTTATTTAAATATGTCAATAGCGCTTGACCGAAGTTTGGTAACGCCGCAAAATAAGTGTCGTAAATCGGATGTTCTGCAAAGCGTTTTTCAGTTCGCTGAGTTCGCTCATGGTTCGCTCCGACGCTTGAGCAGAGACGGCTGTGTATTAAGTGACTTTTGGATATATTTACAAAAGTTTGTTATGGCTGACATTCCTCAAGGTATTCTTTATTCAATTTACTAAACTATCTTTCTTTATCACATGTGTGTGAGATTTGAACTAACATCTAATGTTCCAATATTTTTGTATTTGTTTGCTGTTAAAATGCTTATTTCAATTAGCATTTAGAATCACAGAAAAAAGTGCATGATCTGTCTGTTAGCCTCGCACTCTTGATGAACTCCAGTTAGCAGCAGAAATGACTTTTCGAAGTGCAGGAAAAAGTGATGCTGTTAAACTCGTATATTATGCTCGTATAACATAACATTTTCACCTCGCCGAGCGTCAAGAATACTAGCATACATTTTCACCTCGTAGAGCGTCAAGCTTTCGCATTGAAATGCCAAAACATCATTACTCCATACCTACTCCTTAATAAAACAAACATAAATCTTACTTAAACATCCTTAATACATACCAGAGGAGGCTTTAGCGCTTATTGTGAGCTTTAAAGTTAACGACAGCACATTACAAAGGTTTAAGAAAGGAAGCAAAAATCAGGTGTCTGAAAACGTTTTATCCGTCTTACGATTCAGTAAAAATAATCAAACAAAAGTGTTTCCCTAAAAAAGAAAAAAATCGATGTGTCAGTGACCGATAATCTGGTTGAAGTAAAACTCCAAGCCCTTGTCGATCTTGCAGTCGGTAGATTGTCAGGAGTTTAAAGGGAGGTTTTAGAGTTGGTGCAGTCGACAGAACATTTGCCACCTTTGCAAATGATGTACAATGGGGCTGCGATGGTGTGGTAGTCACAATCGCTACAAGCAAAGATATAGTGATGAAGAATATCGTGATGACTCTAATCTCTTTATAACGTCGTTGGTGCCACTTCAGCTCTACAGTGAAGGAAACTCAAGCAAGACTATATAATATGGCAAAACCCACAGCCTGCAGACCAATCAGATTACAATTTAAAAAAAGAAACTCCCGAGCTAAAAAGAAATGAATTTGTAAACTTCATTAAGAACTCCGACCTATGGTTCTGGATATTTGTGTGATGATTTGGACTCTGATGACAACGGAGACACCTTTAGCACTTAGATTTCTACCATTTTTCTATTAGAATATGCGTGTACCTAATTATTGCCGTCTTTTTGTGTTCATAGATAGATGTTAATTATAATATGTAAAAATTAAAAAAAAAAAATTATTTTCCTAGATTTATTTAGTTTTATTTTTTTATTGAATAACAAAAGATACAATAAAATAAAATAATGCATAATAATCAAATGCTTGTGTGTATGGGAGGAGGTATTATTTGTTTAGTTATTTAGAATTTTTTTTGTTTTTATTGCTGTTTTTATTTTGTAGTTTTTATATATCTACAAATGTATTATTTTGTTGTTGTAAATTTCTACGCAAGAGTAACAAGAATAATTTTTACTTCAAAATGGTTATAATGCATTTAAGATCAAAAGAAAAAAAAACCATTAATGTTTAGTTGGCAACAATTAATTCGTGTTTTTTCTTCATTCCGTCCACTGTGCGTCGGCGCGTTTATTCTGTTGGAGACTGTTCTGTTAAACGGCCGGATCTGCTTGGAGGACAGATCCGTCGATCCGTGAATAAATAAACCAAACACATCCGTGCATCATCCGTTCCGTATGTGACTTCTGCGCTTTACGATTTCGATATTCATTTCTGACTCTGACTCACTAATATATTATATCCAGGGTTGCCAATTTGCGGAGAATTTTTAAGATTTTTCAACAATTGGGTATTTCGCGGGGAAAATGTGGGGATTCTGGACTTTTTTGATTATCCAACCATGTTATAAAATATGTATATTTTATGGAAGATTTCGTAGTTTATTTTATTGCAGCACTGCAGTATTTACTTCTAAACAATAACAGGATTAATTTGGGAGGCGGGAATGGGTACCGCCGCCCCGGGAACCTTCTGCCATAGGTTACCCCAAGTGGTTCGCTACGTTTGGTGATTTAGTAGGGGTGCCCGGGTTCATAGGGTGAGGTTTTTCTAGGTCTTGGAGGCGGTTGACCAGGACACACTGAAACTCAGATTCCACCTCTTAAACCCTTTTCCTGCCCAGAACTCTCCTTCCCTTCCTTTCCTTTAAAAAAACCCTACAGACAGCAACCCCAAAGATGACATAGGTCTTGAGGGAAATTATTTTCCTCAGGGCCTCCTGTGTGGAGCTCATGTAAAAAAAAGCAGGGGATTCCTGAAGATCAGGACCCGAACTCCAAAAATGACTATTGGAATCCGCAACTCCCAGTCCCTGTCACTCTAACTGAACAATTATTGTCCCAACGCTTTCGTTGAAAGGAATTTCATTGTGCTTAAAAATTTGAAATCAGAAAATAGAAATCGCCTTCGTACAAATACTGTGGTAGAATTGAGCTGTTCGCTATTCGAAGAATAAGAAGAAGCAGGAAGTTTAGTGTTAACAAAAAAAAATATGGCATTTTGCAGGAGGTAACGATTTTACACAACCTGTATGCATGATTCTGTTAGTATTGTTCTAATTTAATATGTCGTACACTTTAGAATCCTTTAAATATGTTGTTTTAACTTTGTCATTATTTTTGCATCATGTCAACATTGATTATTGAGTTGTAACCTTTTTATTAACCTATTTATCTTATACTAGCTTTTACCCGCGGCTTCGCTCGTATGGTATTAGGTCACTCACTCCCTCACTCACACACTCATTCACTCACTCACTCACCACTCACTCACCCACCACTCACTCACTCACACTCACTTGATATTTATAATGTATATAGTTGTATACAAAAACCATCGCATCCTTGCGCACATCAAATCCCCAAAGTTTCATCGCAATCGGATGAGCGGTTAGCATTGCATAATTTAATGATGCCAGAACTCACTATTGTATATAGAAACCTTCGCGGACATGCACACATCAAATCCCCAAAGTTTCATCGCAATCGGATGAATGAACAACGCGTAGCATATAGATGTTTTAATCCTGATAACGTTCCAAATAAAATAACATAAATCAATGAAAAATGCTAATTTCTATGGAATTTGGTTTTATTTTGGAGGCAGAATTATAAAAGAACTTGTGGGGAAATTGGAATTTTTCGTTCTCCCCAATTTGGGGATTTTGAGAACACAAGCTAAGCGTCGGCAACCCTGATTATATCGATTGTATTGTTTCTATGGAATAATAGAATTTTTACAAATGTTTTGACATGGTTTTGACATTGTCATCGGAAGATGCCTTCGATTTATTCCTACTTGTACAAAATGTATAAATTGCTTCTTATTGAAAGGTAACAAAGTTTCTAAGATAATGAAATTTAGTTATGATTAAAAATAACAGCAGTTTTAATATGACCATTGAATTATGTTCGGCCATAAAGCAGGATTATTCCCGACTGTTCCTTATTATTTATTATAGTTAAATGATTGAACCGTATGACAGCTATATGAAAAATGTCTTGAGCTGGGTGTAAAAAACATTATTTGGTTAGTTAACCTCGATGACGTTATTTAAAAAGTACAGCGACATGCAGAGGCGTGGTGCGTGGTTGTGCGGCAGGCGTGGTACAAATCCCAAAATGGTAAGCCAAATTCGAGGAAAATGTATTGTCTTCGATTTCGTAGTTTTAATACTCAGGTGTTGGTTTATTTATGAAGTTATATCGAAATGCCCGTTTTAGTTGAGATAAGATTATATTTTATTGATGTAATTTGTTACATAAGTGACACCTCAGAAATGCCACCTGTTTTTGACCTTTTGGTTTTGTCAAAGTCATGGGAAAGGATAACTCCTTTATATTTATTTATTTATTGTTTCTTTACATTTTTTTACTTTAGGTGTTATTGTTTAAATTAAAATTTTTAATGTCACTTGGACATGAGTTAGCCATTAGCAAAGTACCCAAAATAATATAGGTATTGAAAGACAATATTGTTTCATACAGGATGTCCGGGGGTAAAGTGCATTGACTTCGGGAGGCGATTCTACATTATCTACGGTAGGAGTAAAAAAGATTAATAACTTTTTCTGAAATTCCAACTTTTTTTCCCCATAAAAAAGACATACCAACTAAAAATCCTGGTAAAATTGTATAAGTCCACCTCACGGATAATACGGAACGTTCTTGTTGTTGAAGTTCGATACACGGATAATACGGAATATTCCTTTTTTAACTAATAGATAATCAAATATGACATTTGTCGAAAGTACCGATCTTATAAAATAAATTCTCAAAATAAAAACAAAGTACCTACTACGAATTATTCCTGGGTTAAGATTCAAGCTGCAAAAGCTGGATGTCAACATAATTTAGATGTACATCCCAGGTTTTGAATGGTTTGTTTGGCAAAGCAGGGTTTGTCTAACGGGTATGTGTAATTATTCTATTGGCATGATTGATTGATGATTACTATGAAATGTAAACCAAAAAAATGATGAAAATACAAATGGCGTGTACCGCGCGAGTGAAATAATTTTAACAAAATTTAAATGTAACATGCATGTTTTATGAATATTTTTATAAAGTTTGACAGGATACTCTTGATGTGTTGTGCATTCAGATTTTTTTTTTTTTTAAATGCAAAAAATAAAAGTTTTACAACCTTACCCCCCCCAAATATGAGTGGAGCCTGATAAAAATAATTTATTTGACCAAAAAAAGATTTAGTTTGATTTGCCACAAAGTTCAAACTCAAGCCAATTCTATTAGTACAATTTTTTAGTGTTTTTTTGCAATATTAACATTATTAAAAAAATCTATATAAAGCGTTTGTGTAATATATACCTAGCTGTTTTACATTCTTGACAATTACATTCCTTATAAAGTAAATGAGATGGATATCTAAAGTTTTTCTTGAACATAACTTTAAGAATCAGTTTTTGGGCAATGTTAAGGGGGGCGATACACGTAACGCCTGAATTTTGACCGTTTTTCAGAGGCTTATTTAAAAGGGAAGGAATAAATTAATCGCTTTTAAATTCAGTATGTTTATTTATTGTATATTAAAATACAAGAATCAGATTTTTATTTTCAAAATGGCCGCCATAGTAACTAATCTCCTGAGACCCTCGTGGCGAGAGGCATCAATTTGCGGGATTTTTATCTTTTTTTACAGCTATCTGAAATCCAAAATTTTGGTTTTAGCGTGTTCATAAAACATGTATCTTTTAGTTGAACCAACAAACAAGTCAAACAATCGTAAATTGGCACACCTCAGAATAAAAAAGTTCGATCTTTTACCCCTTTTTTAAGGTTTTTGGGTCGAAAATGATATTTTTTGTAATTTTTTTGGCATGTTTGAGGTTCAACTAGAAGCTAATACTGTAGAGAAGACGTGTGACAAATTTCATAAGAATTGGTTGAGAACTTTTTGAGTTATCTTGCCCGCCAATTTACAAAAAGTATTTTGGAGAGAAACACGTGTAAAGTTTGGACACACACTATGATTACAACGACTTATCAACTAGTCAGCGATTCCAAGGCTATACAGAAGGCCTTCGGTGTGTTCGTAGTACTTGTTTTTCTTCTTAAGTCCTTCTTGACATGCCTAACAAGCTTTTTTGGTCATCAAAGAGCTGTGGCGATTTTCTCGACTCACCCTTTGGTCATCGATTTTGTCTTTGAGTTGAGGCGGAGCACTTAAATGAGTTTTTAATCGATAAATAATGCGAATTTCATTCTAAACATTTACAGGCACATTTTTGAGATGTTATTTTAACTATTTATCTTAATATATATATTTTGTTCTGTCCGTGTGTATGTTACTGAACTCCTCCTAAACGGCTGGACCGATTTTGATGAAATTTTTTGTGTGGGTTCAAGGGGATTCGAGAATGGTTTAGATTCACAATTTAGTCCACTGGAAAATGTTCTTTTAATTATTTTTTTATTTCTTAGGAGTTGTTGATTTTGGAATGTTTTACATTGGATCCGGCAGACTGCGCTACCATCGTAGTATCAAATATTCAATATTATTCTATTTTAATTTTTGTTTGTCCCGACAGTTGTGTACAGGACAACGTCTGTCAGGTCCGCTATAAATAAATAAAATAAATTGTGGAACATTCCAGAACACTCTCGAATGTTTTCCTGAGCGAAGCCGGGTAACCCAGCTAGTAAAAAAAAAATCGATTTTTTTTTTTTTACATGTATCGCCCCTCTTAAGTGGTTCTACCTTTATCATACATGAATAATTTTTGAAAGAATTTACTGAAAACATGCCTAAAAGTGCGGCAGTTAGGGGAATAATTACCATTTTTACTTATTTACTGAAAACACACTTTTTATATAAAAAACATTTTTTTCCTTTCAGTTACAGACAAGAGATAAAACTGAAAGAGAAGACTCTGAAACCCAAAGAGTTGTTCCTACGGGAGCCGTCAGATGACACCTGTGTGTTCTGTGGCAGCTCAGGCCAAATTTGGAACTTGCACGCACAAAGAAATCACACACAAGACTCCTCCCATGAGGACTACTCACTATTGTTACTGTCCTGCTTCAATATCAAGGTGACTAATCATGCTTTCAAGAAGAAGAAAACATAATGTGAAAAGCGCACAATAGTCCCAACTGCTCGGAGCCAATGGGATTCTTGTGGAGCATGTTTTTATTGTTAAATTAGATTTGTTTCCTCCCTCCTACAACATGGGTCTCTTCAAGACATGTTCACTCCTTCCTTTCCACTACAATACCCTCCACACAGCATCCCCAAAGATGACGTAGGCCCTGATATATTTTCGTTAGGTCCTCCTGTGTAGAGAATTAGAACAAAAAAACATTGTTCTAAAACAAAACATCTTTCCTTATTATTATTATACATCTTTCCTTATTTACTCGTCAGCAATGTAATGTCTTTATTAATGTTGAATAAATAAAGAATTAATAAAATTTGCAACACGCTGACGGTCCGAGAATTGTCAGTTAAGGGGGCTTCAAACATCCAGGATATTAAATTTTCACATGTAGCAAATGCTTTGTGGGAATACATAATTATAATAAACACAATGATATAACTTTGTTTTAATTCCACTTTATTAATTTCCTTATCCAACCAGTTTCGATTCGACCTGAACCTTCATCAGGGATGAATAAAAATATATTGATATCAATATATTTTGATATGAAACCTGAACCTTCATCAGGGATGAATAAAAATATATTGAAAACAATATTGTTTCAATATATTTTGATGAAGGTTCAGGTCGAACCGAAACCGGTTGGATAAGGAAATTAATAAAGTGGAATTAAAACAAAGTTATATCATTGTGTTTATTATAATCCAGTATCTTCAATTTGGGAGGCGGGAATGGGTACCGCCGCCCCGGGAACCTTTATTGGATAACCAACACCTCTGCCATAGGTCACCCCAAGTGGTTCGCTACGTTTGGTGATTTAGCAGGGGTGCCCGGGTTCATGGGGTGAAGTTTGTCTAGGTCTTGGAGGCAGATGACCAGGACACACTGAACCCCAGATTCCTACCCACCCCTTAAATCTTTTTCCTTCCCAGAACTCTCCTTCCCTTCCTTTCCTTAAAAAACCCTCCACACAGCATCCCCAAAGATGACATAGGCCCTGAGGGATATTATTTTCCTCAGGGCCTCCTGTGTGGAGCTCATGTAAAAAAAAAAAAAAGTATATTGTTGGTCTCATCTCGCACGTTACATCAAAGTAGTTTTGTTACAGTTGGTGGACATCAGTGGCTCTGGAGGCCTGTGTGAGACTTGTGTGTCCCGTCTGAGGGACGCCACCTCATTCCGGACTCAGGTGGAGGCAGCGGGGGTACTCCTCCACCAGGCCAAGAAAGAATCCACTACACCCCATCCCCTGGAGCATCAGCCAACTATTGGAGGTATGTACATAAATTTCACCATATTGTCATCTTCTCTACTTGTCCTATTATTATGTCTCCGTGCTGTAACATGTAAATAATAATTTTTTTTCGTACAAGCAAGTACTTTTAAGTACTTATTTATTTGTTTGAGAGTTGTTGCAAGTGCAAAAATTAACGTGTGATTTGGCGGTGCTGGGGTTTTGACAGCTGAAGACAGAAAATGTGTCCAATGTTACAGGGATGGCAAGAAGGAGTTTTGTTTTGTAGTTTCGGCTCTTGGGAAGTCGTGTGTTTTCTTATGAATGGAGTAATAGTTAGAATCGAATACATTCTGATGGTTCCGACCTTAATGCCTTCGGAAGTTTTATTTTCCGTTGACGATGTGCCTACCATGAGACTTGTGAAAAAGCTCAGTCGATATTCCCAGTCGGAAGGATGATGCTGTTGAGAGTGCTTTGTGAGGGTGAGGAACTGAATCCGGAGAACGACGTGGTCCTCGAAGTTTTAGCTGAACGTTTTTCGGCCGCAAAACCTATGTTGGTGTTGCAGATGTTGGTGAAATCTCGGTTCCATCCCAAAATAATTATTAGCCATTTGGAACATAGGTGCAACCTTTTTCAACCAAAACAAGAACCTCCTGAATCCTTGAGCCTCTTTGAGGCCGTTGCCAGGTCCGCCAGCTGCCTGATTGGCTCCTGATTCGAGGTTTTTACAGCCCAGCAGTGATTGGCTTTTCTCAAATTTGTACAATGTTGTATGAAGAAATTCAATTTAATTCCTTGTCTTTGCAGATAATCCGAGACCTGGACAAGAAAAAATCGAGATCAAACTTATCGATGATGATAATTTAGACACATTCTGGGATGATGATTCAATGAACAGCCACAAAGAAGAGCAGAAACAAAATTTGCAAGAATTGAAAGACCACGAGAGGTTAGAACGGACCAACCAAGAACTATTAAAAAACAACCTTAAGAGTAAGAATGAAGGCGTCAAACGAATAGAATGGATAGACCAACAACAATACCCAAAACCAAGCACCTTCAGACTTCCCGGATTAAAACCAAACTCTAACAAGTGCCCGGTTTGTGGCAAAGTGTTTCCGAATCGGGAGAAAGTGCGGCAGCATTTTGAATATCACTTTCCGCAATTTCTGTGCCACCTTTGTGGGAGGGTCTTCGCTAAACGAATCTCATATCTAACGCATTTGGAAACGCACCAAGCCAGAAGCTTTTCGTGCCTGCAATGCAAGAGCAAGCCCTACTCGACTAAAAATGGCTTACGACAGCACGAATTGAAGGTGCATAACAACAAGAAGATGTACGCTTGCCCTAAATGTTGTGTTAGGTTTTCTAATGGATACAAAAGGAAAGAGCACTTGCTGAAGGAGCATGGAGTGTGTACTAACCAGTATATTTGTCCCGAGTGTTCTCAGAAGTGCCATACGCCCGGCTTACTAGATCAACATGTGAGGAAAGTGCATCATAAAGAGAAGAATGTGTCCTGTCCCGAATGCTGTGCATTTTTCTTCAGCAAAAGCGAATTACAGCGGCATTCACTCTCGCACAGTGGTGAGTTACCATTGTCTTATGTACCTCTTTATATGATAGCTATTACCCCTGTAGAGATAAACCCATAGAAGTGTAATCTGTTCTCATATCTCCAATTTAAATAAAACATTTCCTTTATTAGGCTCCAAATAGGTAATTTTTTTTTTTTAATTATCTGTATACACTAGGTCCTGAAGAAAATAATTTCCCTCTCCCCTATTTCATCTTTGGCGATGCTGTGTGGACTTGAAATTGGTGAGTAAATCAAATTGATTATCTGTTTGAGAAAAAAATTTATTGTTTGAAAATTTCCCCAGAAATAAGGAAAAATTGTCTGATTTTGTGCACACGGACACGCCCGCAATGCATATCTTTTCAGTTTATCTTCAGTGATTAGATGAATAACTCGATTTCTCAAAAAGTGAGGGTTAGATCATTCACAGTGGTGTCCTCAATTATTAATATTACTAGCAAGTTCCCGGCAATGCCACTTAAATAAAGTAATTATTTCTCCCTTTCCCATTCACCTCAGTTTCCTTTTCGCCTCCCCTTCCCCTTCCTCTTCCTCTTCCGCATTCCCCCCACACCTTCCGAGCCTTCCCTACCCTCTACCGCTTCCACCCGTCCTGTGACCTCCCCCCTCTCCTGCGTTCCCATTCCACTTATCCTGCCTTTCCCTTTCCCGCATCCCTCATCCACATTCCCTCCTACTTCATTCCCCTCCCCCCTCCAGGATTCTCCTCTCTCTCACTCCTTCCCTCCCTTCTGCTAAACTACATGAAATACACTCATTTTTCAAATGCCTTCTATTGCAAAATTTTTGTACAAATTTCATAATACCAGAGTTCACCAGTATATTTATATAGAAACCTTCGTAGGAGTGCCCACAGCAACTCACCAATGTTTCATTGCAATTGGATGAATAGTATAGAAAATAATTTCATAAAGCCAGAGCTCTCTAATATATATTTGTAGAAACCATTGTGGGTATGCGCACATCAAATCATCAAAATTTAATCGCAATTGAATGAATGATTTATGAATGCATAAAGACAGACAAAGACACATTCATTTTTATATATTAAGATTAACTAGTCATTTTCCAAACTCTCATTTTTAGATGTCCGCAAATACATCTGTGACATCTGCAACAAGGCGTTCAAGGCCCAGAAACACCTTCGGTACCACCTCGCCGTCCACTACAACATCCGGGATCACAAGTGCTCCTTGTGCGATGCGGCCTTCGTGCAGGCGTACTCTCTCAAGATGCACATGAAGTCCCGCCACAAGAATGCACTCTCCAATGGTTAGGCTATCCAAAGAAGAACATCCAGGTCAGCAGGCCAGTCTCAGGCGTCGCCCTATTTTTTCTGTAGTTGATTTCTAGACTAATAAAAAGCGTGATGTTTTTTCTTTCTTTCGTTTAGATCATATTCCTCACCACGACTGTTCAAGATCGTCCTTTCCCGCTCTTCTGACAGAGCAATCTGGCGCTGGTCTCGCCGGATCAATGGGTGTGTGCTTTGGAAAAACTTGTTAATAGTAACGAAGGATGGTAAGGGTGAAGAAAAAAAATCCATCGGTGGTAATTCCGAAATTGGCCCGGCAATTCCAATCAAAATATTGTCATTCGCCGTTAGGGTGGCCATTATCAATAATTAATATTTCGTTACCTGCGTGTCTGAAATCTTGACGTATACCCGCCCCAAAACGAATATTAGGGAATAGTCTTTTTTTTATCAAATAATGTAGGTGAGGAGATTGCAACATTGGTAGACTCATATTTGTCCACCGGGTTCACGTACACTCAATGTATTGAAAACAAAAATAATAACCAAAACTTACAACAAGGAATTCAACCAGACTAGACGTTAAAAATATCCAAAAACTTATTGCAAAATATAAGTAAACAAAATACCAAAATGAAATCTGTTGTATGTATTAGAAAACTAATTTCAAATGAAATATTAAATATAATTCGTCCGCATGCGGGGTTTGCGGTCACTTGAAAACAATTTCACTGAACTGCCCAAAATGATTTACAAGGACGGGATTTATAGGACGCCAAGACTTGCGTAGTATTATATATTACGTCACCTCAGTTCTTATTTGTCCAACAGACCATTTTAGTTTTTGTTCAATCTCCACTTTAAAATTAAAAATAGAGTTTAAAAAAGGATAGTTAATCACTTAACTAAGAATTATTTAAACTAATGAGACCTTTACCTTCACGGAAATACCTTTATCTTGAACACTTTTACAATGTTTCATTGAAATAATTAAAGAAAACCCTCTCCTGTAAAATTTTCGAATGGTCCGTTGGACAAATATGAACTATGACGATTTGTCAATCGTATGCCACTGGTTCTATTAAATATTCTATAAACAGTTCAGTATTTTTAACAGTTCACTGGAGGTCAAGACGCTGCTGGTTTTCAGCGGCGGCGAGTGAAATTAAGAGGCTCAATTAACCTATTTGCTCTGGTATAATATGATAATATCAAAATATGCACAAAATTGTTCACAATATCAGCAGGCGGAAGCTACGAATATTCACACAACATGCGAGCAATACAGCGGAAAGTAGATTACAATAACACAACATGTGTGCAGCGGGGCGATATCAATGACACAATGAAATAATGATTCACACTCGATCATCAGGCGATAATTACAGTAGTGCAGTGCGGACAGCGGGACAACGATAACACGCAGGCGGAAATTACAGCGTACGTAGCGAATTGCGGAAACAGGCAAGCAAACGAACCTGATGGTTGGAGTGACAGGAAACAAATAATCCTTTTCTGAATAGTCACCAATAATATTATTATAAGCTTCTCTCAGTTTAGGAGAGGCTTCCAATTTGCTTTGAGGCATAAAAAACGTTTATTTGCTATTGCAAACGAATTCCCAAGTGCTGAAGCATCTCTCTTAAATGGTAAGGTTACAATATACCTTTCATTCACAGGATCTCGTGACGTATATTTCCTCACTTTCACAATCTTCAGGACTTTTAAAGTTCCAAAATCTTTTTTTTTTTTATCTTTTTTTTTTATTTATTTATTTAAGGAACATTAACAGTCTTAGTAATACAATAAACAAGAGGATGATAAAAAAACAGACCAATTATTAACGTTCACAGATAGGTATTTAGAAACAAGACTAACTGAATATAAACTAGAATATTTAAAAAAATAATAAGAGTACAAATGTGAATTCAACAAATGGTAAACTAATACACAACATTAAAATAAGTGTGATTATAACTGAAATAGACTGCAAAATAAGGATTTGGGTTGGGAAGGGTAAGGGGAGGAGAGGGATAAGGGAAAGTTGCCAAGTAATATAAAAATATTAGATACAATTAATTCATGTGTTATTCGCACCTAAAATGTTATACAGTGAAGTTCTGTAGCGACAGTAACTAACAGTAAATACGTCAGCACGTGTGTCTATATTTGCAAATTTGTTATGGTAGTTACATGTCCTTTGTATAAATTCATTTTGATTGGAATTGGTGTTGCATCTATCAATATAGAAAAGGGTATTTTGTCTACTATATCGAATGGACGTGTGGAAATTTATTTTGTTTAGTAAATCCGGGCAGTCAACTTTTGAGTTAATAATTTTGTACAGGAGCATCTGATCAGCGACAAGCCTCCTGTTGAATAGTTTTGTGATTCGAAAATGTTTCTCGATTTCGTCGTAAGAGTTGTATATGTTGAATGATTTAAAATTGAGGAATTTGAGAAATCGCTCCTGAACTCTTTCTAACCTGTTAACATAAACAATATAGCGAGGGTTCCAAACCTGTGAACAGTATTCCAGGTGAGGACGAACATGTGAATTGTAGAGAATCAGATAAGTCTTAGTGTTTTTGAAAAATTTGCATGTTCTCAGTACGAAACCCAAACTTTTTGTTGCTTTACAAACGTTTTGAGACAAATATCTTCTGGTTCATCCATCATAGCACAACAAGATATGGTAGCATTGCCCTCAACTCGGGTTAGTGCTGCTCCCAAAATAATCCTAAAACTGTTTCTAAAGCGTGCAGATTATGCCTCTGCCAAGGGTCCTGAACCCTTTTGGATAACAGGAGATGCGGGAAGAGCTGGGCTCCTAATATCGATTTCTCCTGGTTCTCCGTATGTTCATTTTCCAAGGGTAAGTTATTCAAATATGACAATGAAGGTACGTCAACTTTGGCGGTGGGTAAGCGTTCTATCATCTTGTCCACTACACGAAGTTATGTTATAATTTATTGCCCGATTAGAATGAGAATAAATTTAGGTATCTATAGAGCCTCTAATGGGTTTAGATGACCCTCCAATGCCTTTAACTGTGGAACAAGACGGGCATTGATATTCAAAGAAACCCAATTTTCTGCAGCAATCACCAGTAATGAAATTGCTTTGAGATGCGCTATCTAATAAACACTTAATAAGGATGTTCATTACCTTGTGAGTCCATTATACCAACTCGCGCGGTAGCCAGCAAAACTGTACAATGGGTGTTTCAATTATAAGATCGAACAGTTGAAAACTTACATAAAGTCACATCAGATTTTGAGCAGCCCTCTTTTGGATCAATTATTGTTTGATCGGTGGTCTGGTTTTCCATTTTTTGGGTGTTCCGAATCTGACTGCCCTCTGTGTGAAACACCCTGTTCGGAACAGGGTAGAATAATAATAACTAAAACATACCTCGTTGCATTAGGGTGTTTCTTTAAATGTTTTTTCATGTTTGACGTATTCCTTGACGATTTTAAGGTTTTGAAACATCTTGCATTTTACTTTGTTGTTAATTTTGACAAAATATTGCCAAAGTTCACTCTTTCTAGACGGCATTCCTCTAATTATGACTCAAATATACACAGCACAGAGTAATAGTGTTACACTTGAATACATCGAATAGGTCAAGCGGCAAGCCCAATAAACAATCAATCGCAGTCCGCAATAATGTGGTCGCCAAATAAATAACTATGAAACAAAGCGCGAAATAAACACAGTCACAGATTAGAAACAATTAGAATATTATCTCAGTTACTTACTGTCCTAATTCGACAGCGCCATGCTAAACACACTAGATTGCTGGCGCTTGCAATTATACCAACGCAATGAAATGTTTTGGAAGGTTTGCTATGATTGAACCAGATAGCGTTGCCATAAACATGAGCCGCTTAGCCAAATTTTTAAAGGTATCGATACTTGCAAAAAAGTACTCTTTCAGTAAAAGTATCAAACACAAAGTATCGAGTACAAAAGTATCGGTATCGAAAGGAAAAGTACTCGATACCGCAAAGTATCGATACTTTGTTCGTGTCCCTACCTGTTCCTCATAATGTAACATCATATGATGAAACTTGTCATTACATTTTTGACAATTCTCGTTTGAATTACAAGTTCTAGCCCTATTATTATCGCCAAGACATCTAAAACAAAATCCTTTACTCTTGATGAAGTTGAATTGTTCCTTAATGCTTAATTTTTTTTTTAATCCTTTTATATAAATGTCTGTGAGATGGTTTTTTTTTACAAAGTAAACATTTATTAAACGGCCGATTTTCAGTCTTATCCAAATCACTGCCAGCGCTTATAAATGCTTCCGTCGATCTCTGTGATCTTTTTAACGTCTCTATGTGTGTGGACGATTTTCTTGATGAGGTAAGCAGAAGATGTAACACGTTTATCATTGTATTTCTCGATTAAAGAATTAAATTTATTGTCGTAGTTTTCAGGTGACAATACAATTCCTGAAAAGGTAGCGTAAAACCTTTAGCCACGAGTTGGGCACGATACCGCACTTTATCATTCACCTAGTTTTTTACCTAACACCCACTTGTTTTGCACAATTGATCACACATTGCACATTTCTTGGTACATAAACAATTTCTCACGCATCTTTGAACGACTGAAGCTCCTCTTGGATGGCCTATCTCCACTGATCAGCTTCTGGTCCATTCAGGGCTTCTGAGAAGTCCATTTGTTCGACTTCTGGACTAGAATTGGAAATACAGATATTACCAATCCCAAAATGTTCCAGAGGTCTTTGTGTTCTCTTTTCCTGTTCTGGTAATTGTGGAATTGGTTGCAACTCACTGATTGAGATATCTGTCTCTATGTTTGTGATGCTTTTATCGTCATCATTTTCACTAGCTGGATCAGTATATACAAATTATTTGAATTATGGAGAGATTCATTCATTGAAGACTCCCCCACTGAATCTCTGCCATCTTCATTTGTTGCCGGACACTCTTGCCATTCAAATTCAACATCATCTTGTATCCATTGTGCTGTGTTTTCTTCGTTGATTTCCGATGATACTGTTTCTTCTTCCATCACTATTTTATCTCTTTTCATAGTTATAATAATTTTTATGGGATCATATACACGATATCCCTTCACTGTTTCTGAAAATCCTACAATAATGTTCATTTTAGCCTTCTTGTCCCACCCTGAAAAGGTGTTTGTACTAATTTTTCCCAACAAATAATACAATTTTTCTGAATTTGAAAGCGAATCATTATTATATACTGTGTTAACAAAACTAGAGTAAAATATTGGCCAATTATTTATGTCTCCAATCAAAAATGGCTAGTTCAGTTTTTTTATTTTTTTTTTATTAGTATCTATAGCAAAATTTGTACATAATGTATTTATAAATTGTATTATATTAAGGTATTATAAAGTTTTTTTTTTTTCACAGTCCTCCTCACTAAGGTTCCCTGTTCTGAGGCGGCCTGTAGTTTTTCCACATTTGTATTTAGTATCCAGTTGTCTTTACATGGTCTTCAGTATGTTTGATAGTTCATTTTCACTTTGTTCTCTCAACCATATTTTTACTTTTGTTTTAAAATTATTTAATAATAAAATAATAATAATTGGATGATTTATATAGCGCCGTTTTTGTGAAAAATCACCTCAAGGGCGCTGCACAAACTTACAATACATTTCTAAAATCTAGAAAAACTACAAACTAGACAAACAATTAAAACAACTAATGGCTAAAAATTGCATCCACAGGTTCATAAGAAAATATATGTACAATGTCTCGACCAATGAACGCGATGCTTCTTAAAAATGTATACAGGTCCATACTTACCTGGGAGGTCGCTTGAAATTAACACTTATTGTCTATTAAGAAATTTAGATATAGTTCGCACGCAGAGGACATTATTGTGTACACTTGTTATATGTGTTTAATCCTGAAATATATTTTAATATTAGTATAAAATACATTCTTTGATGAGTGTATTTTGGAAATCAAAAGCAACATTTTATAGTGGGCGGTACAGTAGTACAAGGATTTGATCTTCCTAAATGTGATTCGTAACGAGACAGATTGATGTGCAAAGATTCAAGTAATTAGAAAATTAATTAGAAAAGTGTGATTAAGACATATCATAGAAAATAAAAGTATGATACTCTCAGATAGGTTTATTTAAATTAAGGATATGAGAGCCCAAAAAGGTAGGTTTTTAATTTGGACCTAAATTCTGTTGGGCTTGTTATGCATCTTAGTTCCGGAGGGAGTTTATTCCAAGCCTTAGGCCCAGATACTCCAAAAGCGCGATCTCCAAACTTTGTATTTGGCTTGCGTTTAGGTTCCATTAGTCTGCCTGTAGCTGATGATGTTGCTGATCTAAGGGTTGACTGCCTCGGACCAGTATTTTCCGGGACACATAGTTCAGAGATATAAGGTGGGGCCATTTCATTGATTGATTTAAACACCATCCAGCACAATTTATTTCTGTTATTTTTTTTGTTTGAGTTGGTAGAGCGTTGTATAGTTTTGTCGCATTGAATTTCATATTTCTTTGTCCAAAAGATGTTTTCAAACTGGCTGTAGCTAGAGTATTTTGGTTTATTGCCCTGGTTGTGTATCTATGTTGGACAGTGGAGTATTCTGATATGTTTTTTTTAATTTTAAATAAAATATTTTTTGCATAAAGTTTTTGTATATTGTAGACTTGAATGCTTTGAAACAATTCTTCTATCGGAGTTCTAATTGGCGGTAGTTTTGGCTTATTACACTTTTTATTTTATATATCCAATGGCGGTTTCTTTTCTCGAATCAAAGACAGTGTTCGCTTGATTTTACAGTACATATCCTCGAAATTTAACCAATTTTCTAAATCCAGATTATAATTTGAATTGATTTCAAAATTAATGACATTTATTTGCTGATGTATTTCTTCATATTTACTTCTGGTCGAATCTAGTGTTTCCATAAGCGATAAAAATTCTTCTTGAATATTTGCATCAGAAATCCCCTTTGAAAGATTAAACAATTTTTTAATACGTTTATTGAACGCATCACGTTGCGACATCAATAATTTTAATTTATGTTCTTTAATCGTAGTCTTGATAGTAAAAAAAAAATCAATCAAATAATTAAGTAAATCTATTTTGTTTTTACAATTAAATTCTAGCGTAGAATGTTCAGCATGTTCAGCCCTGCCTGGGGGTAGCATCTCTCCGACACACGTCTGACACACTCCCCCCGTGGAGCTCTACTTCACTTCTCTAAGGACGTGTTGTATTTTCTATGCTGCGTAGTCCCTGGCGGCGTGGTCTTTGGCAGCGTGGTCCCTGGCGTACTGTTTCCTTGCGGTGAGGTGGTTGCCGAGTTGGCGTCCGAACAGGTTCTGGGATGGTGGTGTCCGAAGTCGCCAGGAGCACGGCAATTTTGACAATTTTGGCCTGATGTAGGTCCCTGTGCTGGGTCTGATCTTTACGATTCTAACTTGACCGTCCAGAGCAGGAGTGTATTCGAGGACCTGTCCTCGGGGCCAGCTATTGCGAGGCAGTGCTGGATCTATTATCAACACCAGGTCATCCTTTTGTATGGGTGGCGCTGGCTGTTACCACTGTTTTTGGGTGGCGAGTGTAGAGGGGAGGTACTCGCGGACCCATCGCCTCCAAAACATATCGGGGAGCTGCTGGCCTATCCTCCACTGTTTCCGGATACATGGCCAGGTGAGGCCGTCTTCCTGTTGAGCCCATGAGGAAGTGGTTGGGCGTGGTTCCTCGTCCCTGGAATCAACCGATAAATGTGTGAGCGGTCGAGAGTTTACAGTAAACTCTGCTTCTGCGAGCGCTGTTAGGGGTGTCTCTTCCCTTGGCGCTCGTTTTTCGTTGGCATCAAGTTTTTAGCTGCAGTCATCCCACAGGTAGCCATTGACTGGTTAACAGCGCCTTCCATGCTTGCCATTCTATCGGGTCACCGGCATATGGCGGCAAGTCCTTTGCGCTTGATTGCCGGGCGATGAGAGACGCCATTCGCTCACCTTTGGGGTGAGAGCGTGGCGTACCACCAGCTTGGGATTGACAGAGGGCGTCAGCAAACATTGCTGTCACCTAGGCGAGAGGGATACTCCCGTGGTTCACCCAGTCACAGCCCTGCCTTGCCGACTCGTTTGCGGTGGGCTGGATGTTGAAGACCCGGTAATCATTAGCTGGGGGCTGCGGTGGTGAGTTCCCGTTTGGTGGGAACGCTGAGAACTGTGCAGACCAGTGGGTCCCTCCAGGATAGATGTACTATTCCCTGCTGCTGGCTCGCTGGAATGTGGTGTTGATCGGGTCACCTTGCATCTGGGCGGCAAGCCCAGCTCGGTTGTTTGCGCCCTCACTGTGTTGTCGGTGATTTGATTGAAACCAGCGCTGCTTTCTGTGACTATTCCACCTGCGGAATAGCAGAGAGCGCCTCCGGTGCATAGCCTTTGAACAAAACCGCTAGATGGCGCAGTCGTCTGTGTCCTGGGATGGTTTCCGCCGGGCAGCACGTGCTTTGGGGTAGGCCTTGTAGCATGGCAATGAAGGTTGCCAGGGAAGTTCAGAGCAAGGTCAAGGCTTGTACTGGTTGACTGACGGTCTGGCGGTCTTGCCCTACTTATACGCTGTGTTGAAACCCCAGCGCATAATTAGGGCCGAAGCCACCGGGCCGCTCAGAATCCTATCTGTTCGCTCGACTACTCCCACTCCGATATATTTATTTGGCACAAACAATTTTATATAAATTTTAACATTTTAAATAAGAAGCACGTGGGCACGTTCAGCCCTGCCTCTGGGTTGCATCTCTCCGACACACAGCTCTTTTGGCGACACCTCTCGCCATCTTCGGGGAGACCTCGCGGACGCGACCGTCTTGAATCTCCGTCAGGGTGAATCTTCATCACTCGCACTATACTCCAGTACTGCGGAGATAGTTGTTAGTCCTTAATGATTACCATGTCACCAGGCTCCAAACTGCGTTGGCGCCCCTCTTGCCATTTGTCTGCAATTCTGTTAGGAATTCAAGGCTCCATCTGTGCCAAAAAGATTGAAAAATGGTAAACATCTTTTGGTATACAGGGTGTATCGGCACGTACCCGACAAACTTTAACCAGCTATTCCTTAGCACATTTGGAGTAAAAAATCTTATGTGCACTTTGCTGTCTGGTAATGTTTTTTTTTTAATAAAAAAATTATTATTCATATTTTCACCACACGTCACCGCCGTTTTATCCTTTGTCAAAGCTTGAAAGCAACGTTGCAACTCAACAAGCGTTTCTATTAAAAAATACTGATTCCTGACGTCGCTGCGAACGAAGCCCGTATTACACAATCCAGTACCAGAATATAAATATTTTATTTAACAAAATATTCACATTTTTCGTATGCGAATCACTGATTTTCTTCTTATATTGTACACACCAGTTTTATTTTTGTATCGAAATTGTTTCACCTGTTATCGAAATTGGCATACAACTATTGATTTGTAAATGAATGGCATCGTGAGAATTTTACCAATAAATGAAAATGCGGACATGTAGGTTATGTTATATTTTTTATTGGAGCATTTGTTCGAAATGACTGCCATTATTATCAATGCAATCGTGTAGTCTTGTAATATTTTGAGTATTTAAGTTCGCAGGATTTGCTTTCATTTCTGCAGCGGCTCCCATCAATCGTTCGAGCAGTTGCTCTCTTGAGGCTATTGGCTTAGCATACACTTTTTCCTTGAGAGCCCCCCACAGGTAGTAATCCAGGGGGGTCAGGTCAGGTGATCTCGGTGGCCAAGCAATGGTCGGACTTCCATGGCCTATCCAACGACCAGGAAACTCGACGTCCAAGTAGTTCCGCACGACAATAGAATAGTGTGGTGGGGCTCCATCGTGCTGGAACTACATTCTCCTTAGTGATTCGAGGTTCACATCTTCCAGAATCTCGCCCAGTTGCTCTTGTAGGAACTCCAAATACATCGGTCCATTTAGTATGGGAGGCAACTCGATTGGACCAAGTATTTGATTTCCCAGGATTCCTGCCCACATTTTGATGGAAAATCTGTCCTGGCTCAACGACTCCCGAACAAGCTTGGGGTTTTGTTCAGCCCAATGGTGCAAGTTGTGCACATTTAGCATTCCTGTTTTAGTGAACTGTGCTTCGTCGTTAAACAGTATATTTTTCATAAAGTCTGCATCATGACGTTACGCAGTCCTCATGACATTACGCAGCATTCTTCTGCAGTACACGACTCTGGAAAAGTTGTTTTTCTCCATGAGGCCTCGGCAGCGCCTGTAGTGGAAAGGTTTGAGCCCGTGCTTCTTCAGAACTCTCCATAACGCCATGTGTTCCCTGTGTCCTATCATCGGAGCGATCGGACGCATGGACAGTGTGGGATCTTTGGTGATCAAGTTGAGGATTCTCTCCTCAACTTGATCACCAAATTATCAAACCAGGATTATCAAATTTTCTCTAATACTCCCTCCATTTTGTCTTCATACATTTTAGACTGTTCTTCTAATTTATTTTCAAATAAGGTTTTCACTATCTCAAACTCTTTTCTTAACATTTTTTTTATGTTGTCAGATAGGTTTTTTCAGAAGCCTCTTGCTTCACATTTGCCCTAGTAGAGCGCATAGTGGTAATATTCTGATTGGTTGTCATTTTTATTATTTCCTTTCACACTAACTTATGCACAGTGCATTATGGGAGCAATAGCTGTAATTATGGCAGCTTATAATTTCGGACTGCACCTCGCAATAGAGACAATTTCTCACTGCACCTTGCAGATACCGAGGTGCTTTATCTATGGTAGCTGTCACACGGCTGTCAATTGTTAATTCAAAATTACGCCTGAGTTTGCAACAGAATTCATAAATAACACTCACGTGGTGTACCCGACTGTAATAAGGGGGCTGGTTAGAACACGACCTTGTATACGCCAAATAATGAATATCGCCTTGAAAAGGGCGGTTGGTTTTCGACCCTTGTAAAATGCTTGGAAATGGCATTGTTACAATAACGGTTGTGAAATGAAACAATAAGTCAGCAGTAGAGACTGGCAGGCAGCAGTCGGCTGGCAGACCCAGACCGGGGGTCCTTCGCCTGGGAGATCCGATGAGTAAGAGAGTTTGGACGGTGAAAGCTTGCCTTTTTGTCAGTTCAGGTACCTGACCGCGGCTAAGGGAAGAACCGTTAGACTCATAGCCCGCAGCCTCTGATTGGTCAAGTCGCCTTCACCGTCGGTATGTATAGAGTTGCCCGGGTCTTGAGCCTGATACCTGCCAGTGGCGTTTTTATTTTTAAAAGGTCTTTACAAATTCAGTTCCAAAAGACAGAGAGTTGGCAAACTAACAATTAAAATGAGGGTTCCGCGGATGTTGACAAGCTTCAATTGTTTATTAATGTCACATCCGCGGATTAACAGAATTACATAAAAATATGGAAATTATTAGATAGATTATTATTGTAATTATTATAAGGGAAATAAAAGATGAAGATGGCCGAACGTCTTCGTTTTCGTTTCCCCGATAGCACGTCTGATACACGTGGGCAACTTTGCAGTTTTATTTTATTTTAATAGCGCGGCAATTACTGTACTACACTGCAATAAAAAGATACGCTTTATTTTCTCAGTTATCACAATGACAGTTGTTGTTTTTGAGTTGTCCATAGAACTTGAGATATTAAGTTACGTATGCCATCTTAATCGGTTTTTCAAAATATTTCAGGGAATGTACCCTAATATGAAATAAAATTATTGTTTTGGTAATGAACTATAACATTATCTTACTGTTATAATTATATTACTCATTATAATTGTCCATTGGCGTACTACTTTATGAAATGTAATATTTTGCCGAGCAAATACAATAAGCAAAACTTTATTTATTATTCATCTGTATTAAAATTTCAGTATGTAATAATAAGTCGTTACACGTCAAATATAATTGATAAACAGTTTGTACGAGATGACAGCTTTGATATGCTATTATAGTAATAACTGTCATTTGACCGACTACTCGATGTAAACAATAAAAGTATAAACTCAATGTATTTATTATGACAGGACATACGTAGTGAAATCAGCTGTCATTTAGGTAGCCATATTGCCATAGATAACATATTAGCAATAAATAACTTCTCTGATTGTAATGTTTCAATTAACCCTTTATATGCCGGAAGGTATTTGTATGGCTGTACATGGCAGGCCACGATTTTTTTCGCAAATTTAAAAATTAATAAAATTACATTTTTTTCAAACATATTCAAAGGATTTTATGAAGACTTACCAAATATGTACACTGCGTGTTGTTAGTGCCGCCATTTACTCAGAAAAACTCAAATTAATTTTTTACAGAATGTCAGGGTTGTCACAACTTATCATATTATTATAATGTTACAGGAATTAATATTTGGATAAATAATTTATGTATGGAAATCACGAAAATATTATTTATTATAAGAAAAGAATTTAAAATGAATATTATATAAAATTAATAGTCTTCTTCCGTATGGTAGTTTTCAAAACACGGTTCAATGCAGAGAGCCACTTTGCACTGTTTGCACCAATATCTCGATTCTTTTCTTTGTTTTTTTGATAAACACACCACACATCTCGCCATTGCTACAGCTTTTTTCCCAGTTGGGGGTAATTTTTCCATGAAATGCCTTTCTGTGAGACGTGATGGCAATTCCACATGCCTTTTCCTCGATGAACATTTTGGGGGTACATCACGTTTATGTTCATTTATCAGTTGGCGAATCACCTCCAACTGAAACTGTGCTAGGGGCACACGTTTTCCGGATTTTTGACGGTATAGTATATGGGCATTCAGTAGCGAAAGGTCCATTAGGTGAAAGAACATTTTTTGTACCACCTCATTGTCTTCCGCGATGAGTGTACACTCGACAAAACCATATCGGATTGGTCAACTGCGCCCATGTTTTTATTGTAATCCTGAATACATTCAGGTTTTATAATTGGTTCATTTCGGTAAGTAACTTTTCCAGTATCAGTTAGAAGAGCTGGATGAAGAGTTGTTAGCATAAATACCTCCCTTTTATCCTTCCACATTTGTGCAGAGATAGTGTCTGTATGATAGGCTTTCATTTCCCCTTTCTTTAGTTTGATGGTTAGTTTTGGCATCTCTTTTCGGTTTCTTCTTACAGTACCACATGCATTTGTTTTTCGGTCATGGAGCTTTTGAAATAACAGTGGACTAGTATACCAATTATCAATGAACAATGTATGTCCCCGATCTAAATATGGCTCCATGAGTGTCATAACTAAGCTTCCTGAAATGCCCACATGTGGATGTGTAACATATTCTGTCGTTTGTCCAGTATAAACAATAAAATTCTGAACATATCCTGTAGCACAGTCACAAATCACAAAAAATTTAATTCCAAAGCGGCTAGCTTTCGATGGAATGTATTGACGAAATGACAGTCTTCCTTTGAACAGCAGCAAACTTTCATCAATACATATATTCATGTAAGGATACATGTATTCTCCAAATTTGATTTTGAAATAGTCAACAACGAATCTAATTTTGAACATCTTATCCCCCCCTATTTGTTGAGTATTGTCACAAAAGTGAAGCATACGAAGAATCATTTGAAACCTATTTCGTGACATTGTATCTGAATATATAGGTGAATGTAGTAGGATATCTGTAGACCAGTGATCTTGTATCTTATTCCTTGAATTGCAGGCCATCAAGAGACACAAAGCCAGGAAAAGGTATAATTCTTCCTCTGTTGTATCCTTCCATTGTTTCAGTCTCCAACTCAATTCATTGCTTTGATTTTTGACAAACTGGTATTGCTTATTTGTTTCATTTGTAATAAAAGTCATCAAAGTACTGCCCATAAAAAGTTTGAAGAAATCAACTTCCCTGTTTCCAACATTTTCAATATTAGCTCCTGACCTAGAACCATCGAACACGTTTATTTTGGGAACAAAATCATCAGTTTCCCATTTGAAAACAGGCATCGATTCGTCAGTAGTAGAAAAGTCAGGGAGATCTTGTTCTTCATCATCAATATCGAATTCAAGATCACTGTCATCCGATTCAGCAGTACGGCCAGTTTCATCCATCAAATCTTCGACCAGTTGGTCATGACCAGACGTACTTTGTCCACCTTCCATTGTGGGTCGAAAGAATACAGAAATTCTACCACAGGAATAAAAAATCTCATAAACCACACACTCTAAAATCTTATAAAAACACAGAGAACACAGTACAAACTAAAAACAATGACTTATTTGCAAAAGTAATAACAATCGTGTCACACAGAAATGAAATATTCAAAAATTTGCTTATTCAAACGGCGAAATAAGTAAATCAGCAATACGTCACGCGGAGCGCGCCGAAAATATTCCACAGATTGTGTGTATGTACTCGAGTATGTGTCAACCCTGCATTAGCGGCACATATTGAACGTCACACGAAGCTTTTTTTAGATCACTGTGAAATCGATAATATCTGTAAACTGTCGTGTCATAGTATCTCAACACCCTAACAATAGATGGCTCTGTGTGTTCCATATTTTAGATTGCTCCAAAGATTTGACTTTGGCGGGAAAAAATGGATTATAAAACAGCGCGTTTACGCGCTGATTTTGTATGGCCGGCCTTGCGAACACGGCTATACAGAGCGCGTAAACGCGCTTATGGCAGAGAAGCGGTTAAGAACATAATTTAAAAAATTATATAAATTAACTTTATTTGACCTTTGTGGTTATTAATGATTAGGCATAATTATGTATGCAGATAATAGAACGCTTCCATATATGTAAATACGATTTAATGTTATGGAAATCTTGATCAAGTGCAAACGAAAAACACAATCAAATTTTTAAACAATATTACGTGCCAAATCCATATTATTAACCAGGATAATATTTCATCCTGGTATTGAGAACATAATGATTTAAATTTAATGTCAACTTTTTACAATGCAAATTTAATCTTTTACAAGGATCCTTTGTAATAAAATTAAACATTGAACCTGAATCCAGGAGTGCGCGTATTTTGTGGGTTCCACCGTACGTGTCTACGGTAGATAATAAAATTTCTCACCCGTTCATGTAGCTATGACATGCTAAATTTACTGGGACCTTCGACCAACCTGTGTCATTTGAAGTACCCGCTTATTATCGGTACTGATATGTAGCAGAGTGATGTTTTCAATCACAAACACTGCATTTTTCCTTCCACCTGCACAACTTTGAAAGGCGCCCTGGTTTCAGGCAGTTATAACACAGTTGCTCTCTGAAGCAAACTTTCTTCGTGCCGCTGGTTCCTTGTTGGCAAATGTTTTACAAGAATAAATTATTAACGAAACTGTGGCATTAAAATTAAAAAACTTAGGTTTTGTTGCAACCGGTTCCGTTTTCTGTGGCAATCCACCATTATCATCTTGGATAGTTTCTAGGATCCGAGACCGTTGAGATATAAAATTGCTTACCTACTCGAAAGTTGGATAAACTTTATCGCAATCCATTGATTCCCAAAGAATAGATTGTTTGACTTTAAGGTTAGAATATGTATGATCAATGTGTCCCAATTTTTAGTTGGCAGTTTCAAATTATGCAAGGACCTCAAATGTTTGCTCATGTGATCGATTAAATTACGTAATTTCTTAGCTTTAAAGCTAAGTTTTGTAGCCTTAAAGGTGCAAAGTTAAATATGAAATTTCTATTAGCAATTAATCTCACATTTTTTAGAAATAAGCATCGTCCACGCGGTACTGTAATTTTCTCCGGTAACTTCTAAAAATTTATTAAATCCCGAGCATCACCGGACAAACTACTGAACAGATAATTAAACTTCTGCACATTATTTAATTTAAGCTTGTTTTCCCGTTTTTTTTTTTTTGTGTTTTCATGAAAACAGTAAATTAAAGTTATGAACAAATCTTGAAAAGTCAACCATTTATGATTTTCATCTGAAAAACCAAAATAGAAATTGCTGATAGATTTACAGACGTATTCGGGATATTTTCAATTTTCTTTGATAAAATCTTCTTTTTTTTTTACATAAGCTCCACAAAGGAGGCCCTAAGGAAAATAATTTCCTTCAGGGTCTATATCGTCTTTGGGGATGCTGTGTGGAGGGTGTTTTTAGAAAAGAAAGGAGAGGAAGTTCTGGGAGGGAAAAGGGTACGAGGAGTTGGTAGGAATCTGGGGGTCAGTGTGTCCAGGAGTGATGTACGTATGAATTCATCCTTCCCATTGTGGTGCAAGGCGATGTTCCGAGAGAGTACGATTAAATGCATGCAGGGAGCAATGTGCATTGTACAAATAGATGCATTTCTTCTGACAAGAGGACGTTGTTCAATAATAATTCCTCGTAAGACTCGCGCTTAAGCTATCCATTTGCTTCATCAGCAGCTATCCATTTTCTTTCCCCATCTATCGACACGAGGACATAAGATTCGGGCTTGTAAGCAATGTGCATTGTACAAATAGATGCATTTCTTCTGACAAGAGGATGTTGTTCAAGAGTAATTCCTCGTAAGACTCGGGCTTAAGCTATCCATTTGCTTCATCAGCAGCTATCCATTTTCTATCCCCATCTATCGACACGAGGACATAAGATTCGGGCTTGTAAGCAATGTGCATTGTACAAATAGGTGCATTTCTTCTGACAAGAGGACGTTGTTCAAAAGTAATTCCTCATAAGATTCGGGCTTAAGCTATCCATTTGCTTCATCGGCAGCTATCCATTTGTTATCCCCGTCTATCGACACGAGGACATTGTTCAAGAGTAATTCCTCATAAGATTCGGGCTTAAGCTATCCATTTGCTTCATCAGCAGCTATCCATTTGCTATCCCCATCTATCGACACGAGGACATGGTTCAAAAGTAATTCCTCATAAGATTCGGGCTTAAGCTATCCATTTGCTTCATCAGCAGCTATCCATTTGCTATCCCCATCTATCGACACGAAGACATGTTTCAAAAGTAATTCCTCATAAGATTCGGGCTTAAGCTATCCATTTGCTTCATCAGCAGCTATCCATCCAGCTATGCTATCCCCATCTATCGACACGAGGACATGTTCAATTCCTCAGAAGATTCGGACTTAAACTGTCTTGCTTCGTCAGCAGCTATCCATTTGCTATCCCCATCTATTAATATTACGTTTATAAGAAGATTAGTGGCAGCAAAAGTAGATTTGATATTTATTTTGAAAGACTGGAGAATTTAGGACTCTTTAGGGCTGTAGAATATTTATGAAATGACCTTTACAAAAGCTTACAATTAAGAATTTTTACACAATTACTTATTTACAATGTCGCGGGCAGTGAAGGTGAAAGATTTTGACTTTATGGATGAGACTATCTGAAAAGGTAAGTTTTAAGTTTAGCTATAAATTCTGCCAAAATTTATAATTTTCTAAGACACATTTCGAAGTGAGTGGCTTCTTACAGGTGTTGGGCGAACTGTTGCAGCCTCTCGTCCCTCCGCTGACGGCAGCTAACCGTCTTCAGCACCGGGTGATAACGTGAGAAGTTCACGAGGAAGCTCAATTGGTTTTCTTTGGTTATATCCACATCTTTGTAGCTGTCCCGCATGTTCACTGTAATCTTGGCAGTTAACTTCATTTTCAGAAAGTCACATGGTTTGAAGATTTTCTCCCTGGCGTCCTCGTCTCTAATCTCGTCAAACCCGTCCATCAAGACGTGAATCTGCCGGGAATCTTTGCTCTGCAGGTAGAACCGCAATAAGCTATGAGTGGCCGGTTCGCTACCGGCACCTGCCAGAAAGTGTGTGACCGATTGCACACTGATTTACGCTAGCAAGTTCGTGGTATCCGTATTATTTGGTCGGCGGCAGGGCTCGTGGCGACACCAGAAAGGCCAGCGCAGTTGGGGCGGGATGGTACTCCTATGTCAAGCATTGTAATCAAAATAGAGCAAGCCAATACTCAAAAATTTTATCGCAGTGGATTTCTTGAATCTGATGTTGACGCTCCATTACAATGCTCGCTTCTGGTCTTCCTTTGGCGTTTGCAATTGAGAAAGGCACAAGCCAATCTTTTGCAGATTTTACAATGCGTTGGAAGAAGGCTTTGGTTATTGTACATCGTCACGCAGTTCATATCCACTGGTGTAACCGGCTGGAATAACTAATAATAAAGTTCATGCTTGGAAAAGATTGTTTGTGTGAATACGTAGAACTGAAAAGGGAAAGAATAGCAAATGTGAGTTTTTTCAGCTGATCAAAAGCGTCAGGAATACTATTCCAGGCGTTGAAGATGATCATGTCTTCCTTCTCCAGGCCTTTCAAAGCAGACCACTTGTGTTGTGAACTAAGCTCACATTTGTTCTTCTCCAATATTTCCAAATCAACACAAAGACGTTCAAATTTAGAGCTCTATATTTCCTTGTTTTTTAAATCCAGCAATTGTATTTCAAAGTTACCAATGTCAATGCCAAAAGGAGAAAATTTTAAATCTGTTATCGAAGCATTAAGCGTAGAGATGAAATGGATATTTGGTGACTATCCGGTATCCGGCCGGATTTTAAATTTAGGCTGGATAGGCCAGATTTGAAAAAATATGATATACAAACTTTAGTTAGAGGCACTTTCTTTAATTCACATAACAAAGAATCATCAATTTTTTGATTGGAACAAAGAAAATTAATACTCGAACTGCACTAAGGGCGAATTATGATGAATAAATACAGATTTTTCTGCATTAAGAGGCAAAAAAGTCTTTCGCTGTATACACTGCTGCAGGGCGCTGAAAGATAAATTTTAACAAGCTTTTTTAAGTTTGAGTATTGTACAGCATTAGCTGATCACCAAATCACGATCACGATCGCGACCAATGTGCACTGGATTCAATTAAGAATCAATCTCATGTGCAATCGCTTTTTTTCCTTGATCGTGATTTTAACTAGTGTCGTTTTCAGTCGCTACCTCTTTAAAGCAATCTCAAAAGGTGTCACGTGTCGCGAGATACAGCCGACTCTTCGCTTCTTCTCTTTTAAAATTAAATAAAAATTACTAAATTTTCATTGTTTTCAGGCAAATTAAATTTATACACGTATTTATGAAAATTGAATGTGTCTCTACGAAGGCTTGCTGTTTGTTTTTAAGCCACTTTTCGTGAAAAGTAAGCCTGTTAGCGTGTCAGTAGAAAGTCTGTTTCTGATCTTAGTTTTCATCAAATTGATCGCAGAAAACAGGCGCTCAACATTTGCACCGCTTTGTGGCAAAGTTAATAAATTTTGTACAAATTGGGCCAATAAGAGAAACATTTGAGACGAATCGCCTTTTCTTATTTTTGAAATATGACGCCAAAACTCATCTGCTTTGATTGACTGATCTTCTTGAAATGGAAGATTTTTTGATTCTTAGAGTTCTCCATTCACTGTCCAACTTCGTCAGATTTGTTGGACGTAATCCTGAAAATAAATTATTAATTGAAAACTAAGTCAAATGCAGCAGACTTAACGCATAAATAAAATATTCGATGTTATAAAAATATTACCTGGAAAAATTATTAATTAAATTAATTATGCCCCAAGTGAGCGATAGATGGTACAGAAAGTTTTAAATTTGAGTCCAGCAATGTTTCAGGGTTTGAAAATCTTAAATTCTTCAGCCTTTGTCGAAATATACATGTGATGTATCTATTTTTGTCATCCGGTCTTGTGATGGGAGAAATTCGGGAAATTTCTGATGAGACATTAAGAAAAATTTTCTTACTGATACAAAGTGATTGAGACCTTTCAGGTTGAGGATAGGTCTGTTGCTGGCGTTCCCTTTTTGGGCCAGGAGCATTTGGGAAAGAAAACCGAAGTTGTTGACTGCCGGCTCCAAAATATATATATATATATAGTTTCTTGAGAATTTCTATTTCCTTTGTCATTGACTTTGTCACAAATCTTTTTAAACTCAGGCAGTTAAGTGTAATAATAGGGGTTTTTGTAAAGAGGGAGATTCTGTATCCGCCTATTATTTTTACAACAAATTTGTTTTTGTAATTCAGCAATTGCCCCGCCCGAAACTTTGGTAGCCTCCAGTCATGCACCCCTGTAATAATGCCGGTTAGAGGTTTGCACTTCCCCCCTTTTTCCCCTCGGAAGGGATCTCGGGATGGAAAAAATTCTCAAAAAAAATCTCGGGCCGGATAGTGCTGGTTTTGATGCCTTTTTAGTAGCAGACCCCGCCTTTGATGGACCAGTTGAAGTGATGGCCTGTGGGAAGGACCAAAAGCATAGAGTGTTTCCTCATTGATAAGATGAGAGGAAGTCTGAGGGATCTGCTTCAGTAATTTTTAGTCCGATATCTGGTAAAATTTTGTCCCTTCTGAATTCAATTACCTCTGCCCGCTTTCCACGTATGATCATCGGCAGCAGGTCATCTTGCCACAGAGACTGCTGCAGATGCTCCCAGTGATTGAGAGCTGCATGGGTTATTGCCGTGAAGGATCTTTCAATAGTGACATGTTGAGAAGACCCAGAATCATATGGCTGCAATTCAAAGTTCACCTCGAGCTCTTTACAACCCGGATATTATTACATCTTACATTGGTCCAATTTTTTTTTATTAAACCATTGAAGGCTCTCTAACTTCGAGTTGGTCTCGAGTAGGGGCAGGTATTACGGGTTTCGGCATTTGAAAAAGAGATTCACGGATGACGGAATCTCAACCGTTTTAAGAGACACTACATTATCCGATATTGCATATTGTGTCAAATTCTTTCGGAGAAGAAACCAAATTTTTGTTTTAGTTGATATTGCATAACTAGACAACCTCTCGCGATAGAAACTTGTTGTCAATTGAAGAAAATGGCGTCACACCGATGCTTTCGTGCGCCTAGCTGATGGCGTCAGTGCTTGATTTTGAGGGGGAAAGCCTCCGTTAACATCCTCGTATGCAGAGGAATTCAGATCAGCCCATTGATGTCTCTGCCTTACTTCTTGTGAGTGGTTTCATACAGATGTTCGGCGAACCGTTGAAGTCTCTCGTCCCTCCGCTGATGGCAACTGACCGGCTTCGGCGCTGGGTGATAATGCCAAAAGTTCACGACGAAGCTCAAATGGTTTTCTTTGGTTATATCCACATCTGTGTAAAAAAGCTAATAAGCCGGTTTATCAAAACATCTTTGTAGCTATCCCACATGGTCACTATAATCTTGGCAGTTAACTTATTTTTCAGAAAATCACATATTTCGAAGATATTCTCCCTCGTCCTCGTCTCTAATATCATCAAATCCGTCTGACATTAACTCATGAATCTGCCGGGAACCTTTGCTCAACAGGCAAAACCGCAATAAGCTATGCGTGACTGGTTCGTTACCGGTGCCTGACAGAAAGTGTGTGACTGATTCACACTGATTTGCACTAGCAAGTTCGTGATATCTGTTAGGCGGTCTCTCAGATTCACCCCCAGTACCCAGGAGCTGACCGAGTGACGGGACAGGCTAGTGAGGGTGGTCGACTTGCCCATTCCTGGCAGATTGGAAATTATAACAGCTTTGCGGGCACACAGGGCTTCCTCACTTACAGCTAACCCCCTTCTTCCTCCACTACCTCTAAAGTGTGTTTGTTAACACATTGTTCTATTCCTCCTGCATTCTCTGCTGTAGTCGAGTCTTGTTTTTTAAACTTTAAGTTGATAGAAAATAACTTTTCAACCTTGGGAGAAGCATTTAAATAGTGCATTAGTGTTGCTTTGTTGGTAACACCCACAAATACAAACAGATTGACGTAATTTTTTTTTGTACAAGCTTTTCAAGATCGACAACTGATTGGTCGTGGAATTGTCGGGGCAAATAGAATGAACGGTTGTATATTTGGTTTAAGTGTAAGCGACACATCTTTCAGGAAAGGTTTCAATACATCATCTATAGAGGTTGAAGACTGGCAATTCTCTCCCAGTAATGTATTCAGACACATTACCTGTTTGCCAAGGATTACCAACCCTTCGTATTATTATGTTAGACAAAACGTTGTATATAGACAAAACTTTTAGATCATTGATATTGAATTCCAAGCACGGCAAGCAACTGATAGCCTACTGCCTCAAAAGATTTAGCAAAATCAAACAAGTCAGAGTTTTTGTGTGAAACGATCATGGCTTTCTTTTTACTATGCTCTTTAAATTTAGAAAATACATTTTTCTTCAACCAGTGTTATTTCAGTGGTGGAGCCAATATTATTAACAAACAAATTTGGACAATCTTAAGTCAAAGGTAAACCTTTAGTCGTAAGATTCTTGTTTAGCTTCAGCAAGCTTTCCCAATTCAAAAATGTGCACTGATCTAACTTCAGCAAGTTTTCCCAATTCAAAAATGTGCACTGATGTCTGGGTAACCTTTGCAAAGTATGTTGAAGATCCTGGCCATCTCCAGGCTGCAGTCGGCCGCCTGAACGTACAGTACGCGGTCAGCGTTCTTGGTGAACTCCCTCAGCCTGAGGGTGTCTTCACAGTCCGGCAGGTCCGGTATGTAGTTCAGGCATTCCTTGCTGAACATGTCCAACAAGAAACTCGGTACTGTGAGTTTTTTTTCTACCCCTCCATTACATCCTGTAGCTTGTGAGAAAACCATCGCAGCGAATTCTTGATATTGTTGAAGACCTTCTCTAAGTTTTGCTTGTTGTCCAAGATGACTGGTTCTTCTTTTCTTAAATTTGGAAAATAAGAAAGATCTTGGAAAGATTTGTCCTAAAGATGGTTTCAATTTTGCTATCTCGAATTTCGTTTCATCTTACCACTCTTATCAAGTACACTAAATCCAGCTCTACTTCAGAGAAACAGTGCAACCTAACACTTGTTCCCGGGTCTTCTTCTCCTATTTCGTAACATAGCTCCTATTAGGAAATAGGAGCTACGTTGGCTTGTGAGAAAACCATCGCAGCAAATTCTTGATTTTATTGAAGAACTTCTTTAAGTTTTGCTTGCTGTCCGAGATGACTGTTTCTTCTTTTCTGTTGATCTTAAAGTTGGGAAATAAGTCTTGGAAAGATTTGTCCTAAAGATGGTTTCAATTTTGCTATCTCGAATTTCGTTTCATCTTACCATTCGT
The DNA here is from genome assembly GCA_936435175.1 of Glyphotaelius pellucidus. Classification (NCBI taxonomy): domain Eukaryota; kingdom Metazoa; phylum Arthropoda; class Insecta; order Trichoptera; family Limnephilidae; genus Glyphotaelius; species Glyphotaelius pellucidus. The sequence goes on from OW386556.1 coordinate 26,325,599, forward strand.
ATCAAGAATAAATCTAGCTCTGCTTCAGAGAAACAGTGCAACCTAACACTCGTTCCCAGGTCTTCTCCTATTTCTATAATTTTTACTGTTGGGGAGGAGATCTTGGGGTGGTAATGTTCCCTTTAAATGATAATGGCCATAGTCGAATAACAGATTATATTTATACAATGAGATTGACAATGTGTGTGGAGTAACTAAGAGCTAGCTTGAGAGAGAGCGAGTGCTAACATGACAATGCTTTTTATATCCTACGGCATCTGCCGTCTCGCTCTAGTACCTCAGTGTTCAAGATAGCAACTAAAGATTCTCACAGTAGCTTGTGAGAAAACCATCGTGGCGAATTCTTGATATTATTAAAGAACTTCTCTAAGTTTTGCTTGCTGTCCAAGATGACTGTTTCTTCTTTTCTGCAATCTTAAAGTTAGGAAATAAGTCTAGGAAAGATTTGTACTAAAGATGGTTACAATTTTGCCATCTCGAATTTCGTTTCGTCTTACCATTTTTAACAAGTTCACTAAATCCAGCTCTGCTTCAGAGAAACAGTGCAACCCAACGCTCGTTCCCGGGTCTTCTTATCCTTTTTCGTAACATAGCTCCTATTAGGAAATAGGAGCTACGTTAGCTTGTGAGAAAACCATCGCAGCGAATTCTTGATATTATTGAAGAACTTCTTCTTGCTGTCCAAGATGACTGTTTCTTCTTTTCTGTCAATCTTAAAGTTAGGAAATAAGTCTAGGAAAGATTTGTACTAAAGATGGTTACAATTTTGCCGTCTCGAATTTCGTTTCGTCTTACCATTTTTAACAAGTTCACTAAATCCAGCTCTGCTTCAGAGAAACAGTGCCACCCAACAATCGTTCGTACTTCGTAACGCCCCGACAACCCTGCTTCAGGCTCTGGGTAATGAGTCTCCTGGGCCTTCTCCAGTTTGTGCACCAGTTTGCACTCCTCCATCCTTGTGGCCAGTCATTAAGTTAGAACAGTTTCACGTTGCCAACTCCAAAGGTGCCAGTAAAGTTTTTTTTTTTTTTTTACATGAGCTCCACACAGGAGGCCCTGAGAAAAATAATTTCCCTCAGGGCCTATGTCATCTTTGAGGATGCTATGTGGAGGGTTTTTTTGAGGAAAGAAAGGGGAAGGAGAGTTCTGGGAAGGAAAAGGGATTAAGGGGTGGGTAGGAATCTGGGGTTCAGTATGTCCTGGTCATCCGCCTAGACAAACCTCCCCCCATGAACCCGGGCACCCCTGCTAAATCACCAAACGTAGCGAACCACTTGGGGTGACCTATGGCAGAGGTGTTGGTTATCCAATAAAGGTTCCCGGGGCGGCGGTACCCATTCCCGCCTCCCAAATTGGATTCTATGCATGCTCAAGTTAGATAAATAATGCTTACAACCAGACATAAGCTAGGTTGAATGGAAATGGATGGGATGCCGCATACGTGAAATTCGGTGGCATTCACTAAGTTGACCGCCATGAAGAATTTGGAAATGTCCAAACTAGCAAGCTATTGAATGCCTCCTGCGACTCCTGCCACACCAACAGGTACCCCCCTTCTTCCTTCACTACCTCTAAAGTGTGTTTGTTAACACATTGTTCTCTTCCTTCTGCATTCTTCTCAGTTTTTGATGCTACGCATGCTCAAGTTAGATAAAAAATGCTTATAGCAGACGTACAAGCTAGGTTGGATGATATCTGGTACATTCTGCCCACGTGAAATTCGGTGGTATTCACCAAGTTGACTGCCATGAAGAAGTTGGAAATGTCCAAACTAGCAACCTGTTGAGTGTCTCCTGTGAGTCTTGCCACATGACAGGTGGCTAATCTCCTTCTTCCTTCACTACCTCTAAAGCGTGTTTGTTAACACATTGTTCTATTCCTCCTGCATTCTCTGCTGTAGTCGAGTCTTGTATTGTAAACTTTAAGTTGGTAGAAAATAACTTTTCAACCTTGGGAGAAGCATTTAAATACTGCATTAGTGTTGCTTTGTTGGTAACATCCACAAATACGAATAGATCGACATTTTTTTTTTGTACAAGCTTTTCAAGATCGACAACTGATTGATTGTGGAATTGTCTGGATAAATAAAATGAACAGTTGCTTTAACCTTTAAGACGATTGTCGACGTATTCATTTTTTAAATATAAGACTACAATAATATTTGGCTTGAATTTTGGGGATAAATTCGACTATTAGATATAAAAGATCAAAACACAAAGAGTACCCCTCTCAGAATAACAAAAAATAGTATTTCTTACTTAAGACTAATATAACTTTTAGAAAAAAAAATAGTAGGTACATAAACCTTCTGAAAAAAAAATGTTCAGAGTCGAACTACACCTTAAATTCTAAGCACAGTGTGGGTACTTTTGTTTCGCGCACTATAAACAAATGTGTTTTTTGCCCGAATGGCATCTGTACGTTGATTTTCTTTTGAGTTTAGGTTGACATGAAAGACAAGTCTTTCGCCTCTTGACTTCTTCAGCTTGATCTTCAAATGTCTCTGGCTTATCAGAACTAAGTATTCTTGCCAAACTTATCCTAAGTTCACATGGCAACCTTAGATTCTGCAACAAAATCATCGCTTCATATGCTCTAATACCAACTGTCGAACTCAAGGCCGTAGCCAGAGAAAAATTTCAGCGGGGGTTTTGTTTGGTGGAACAGTGTTTATAGAAACACGTTAAGTTTTTTTATAAAAGAAATTAAGTGGTGTTACATATCAATCTTTTCATATATTTTTATAATTACAAAATTAAATTTAGTCTCTAGCTTTCTTTGTAGCAAACAAATCAATTACCTTCTCGGTGTCGATGTCGATTCTACGGTGAACTAAAATTAAATTGCATACTTCTTTGCAAATAATGGACTTAGTAATTCGGGGCTCTTCAAAACTATCGGTAGAATCGCCCATGTTTTGAATGGTTTTTTCGAACACACTTAGGTTACTGAGAATAATCACTGCATCAACGTTTTTTTTGCAAACATTGGAAGAAAATATCACACTGAGGCATAACTTAACGAAAAAAATTTAACCAATGTATAAAAGTTTCATTTTTAAGGTAAAGCAAAAGCATGCCCACTTGATTGATTGTGTTACTGTCGATATTATCAGAATTCATAATAGTTTCAATGCACTCAATTAAAGATTCCCTCTTGTCTGCAGAACGGAGGGTATTTTTCGTTTTACTATCGCCAAAAGAATGTCACTACGTTTGGAAGACCGAGAAAAAAAATTGGAAAAAGCTTATAAATTGGAAAAAAGGTTCGCACTTCTTTATTTTGCGATACTGATTTTTCAACAATCAGATTCATTTGATGTGCATAGCAATGTACGTAGCGGGCATAAGGATAAAAACTTCCTACTTTGGCCTGGACGCCTCCAATCTTCCGGCTCATCACCGATGCTCCGTTGTAGCATTGTGCGATTAAATTGCTCGGTGTTATATTTAGCGAATTCAGTTCTTCGAATATTATTTCAGATATTCCATTGGCACAATGGATTTCGGTTTGAAATATTTCCAAAAACGCTCGTTTATTTCACCATTTGGTTCATACCGGATTATTAAAACCATTTGATTAATTCTACAAACGTCTGTTGTTTCGTCGGCTAGATTAGAAAAAAAAATCACTCTCTGAGATTTGTTTCCGCACTTCTGAGAGGTATACTTCCAAGATCGCATCTAAAATTTCATTTTGTATAGTCTTTGAAGTACCCTTAAAACAGTAGCAGTGTCTAAATGTTATTTCATGGCTATGTCAAGCTCGGCAACGAAATCAACCAACCCTCGAAAAACTCCCGTGTTTAATGAGTCTCTTGTTTTGTCATGACCACACATGGCTAGTTCGTAAGCACTACAAAATATTACACAATCTATTAGTTTGGATAAAATTTTGAATACAAATTCATTATGCTGTTTTATCTGCGAACGGTAACCAGAATCTAATTAATTTCTTATATCAACAACTCCTAATGACGCCAAACTAGATCTAGCTAACTGTCATTCTTGTCGTAAAACATCAGTAGTTTCGTCAACAAGGACTGAAAAACATTTTGCAGAATTCAATCTTTGCACCAGTTTTTTCTGGACAATCTCACCACAAATTGCAATAAGTTCATTTTGTACAGTCGGTAACTTTTAAAAGTATTTTAAGAATTTTTATTTGTAAAAATAATAATTTTAAAAGCTGCTACAGCTGATCTCCAGAAGTTCCTTTCAAAAAGGCATTTTGCGGTGACCATCATATCTCTGGACTGGATCATCTAAAATTAAAAAAACCACACGGTCGTTATAATAATAAATATTCCTTTAATTAATCGAAGGACAAAGCAAAATAATTTTTTTTGACAAAATGGCGGCTTCTCAAAAAAAAAATCAACTTTTTAACAAAATTTTGGCCTGATATTGTTAATAAAAAACCATATATTTATCGGTGAGAACAGGCCTTCGATTAATAACTATAAAATATACTTGCTTGTGTTAAAATTTGAGATCGGTTCAGCCATTTCCGAGTAATCTTGGTCACCGTCTTTAAAAACACAGTTTTGAGAAAAACGCATTTAAAGTTTGAAAAGCACTTTACATAGAGTAAAAAAAATATTTTTTCAACTTACATCGAGTCGTCTATTCCAGGGTCATAATACTCCGTCCGCCCCTTCGGCAGCTTCTAATAACTCGAGTTGGTGTTGTCTGCGGACCATTCTTCCCTCTCGTGTGGCCTCACGCGCTCTGCTGTCGGAGACGGCCACGTGCTGTTCATCCTCTCTTTCGGCGTATGAATGCGCATTGGGCCCAAGTAAAACCCCTATTACATTCATATAATACAATAATGATGTTGTACCTTCATTAAATATGTCGGCAGCTATGTATGCAGCCGTTTCTACAGTTTTCGAACCGGCCGGAACTATTTTTGGAGAGATTTTCCATGTCAGTTGATTGTAGCTCTCATTGTTGTTTTGGGTGAAACCACCCACGCATCTCTCTAATAATTTCTCATTACTGAGATCTATATAAATGGGAAGTATAGCCTCATCAACATCTTGTGGTAATAACGGATGATCATGCTTGAAAGTGGGTAATTCATTGGTAGCTTGCCAACTGCACCATGACTCTGGTCCGATCGGGCACTTCTCGTGTTGAGGTTTTTTGTCCGTTGAGCAATAATGATAATATGTGGCCCAGATAGGATTAAACATTTTTCGACAGAATCACAATTTCTCCTAATTGCTAAGCCATAATAAACTGTCAACTTGTCGATAATTTTACCACTAAGTTTGCCTTTTCCACCAAGAGTTTTTTTTGTATTTTTTTTCCACTTCTATTATCAACTGTTTCCATATTTTTATTCACACAATCTCGGAGTCGCGTGCCCATTCTCTTCTGTACGTGTCCAATACATTCTTTCTTCATAACTTCTTGATCACTGCAAGGTGCAGCTTTTAAAACCCCCGAATATTTATTTATTTATTCATACACGCCTTGAGGGCTTTTACAGAATCACATTATTAAAGTTACACATGTTATTCAGGAGTATAATTGTAAGCAAGTATATAACATTATAAACTGTAATTTAAGGATACAAACAGGTATAATATGAACATAGGTATGTAGTTTCGTTATCATTAAAATTGTACAAAGGAGTTAAAAAGTTACATAGTGTAATAATGGTAAAACAGAAGAGTGCTTAAGATACTTTAAAAGTAGTTATTGAGGAACGTGTAGGTATTTACTATGTTGATTTTATTATTAACTTGATCATGAATAAATTGTTCGAAAGCAAGTTTTTCAAGAATTCAGCAAAATTAACGCAGCGATAAATAGTACCTACACATAGAAAAAAATAAATAAAAAATACATGAGTTGTAATATCTTGAAAAGTTATACAGATGAGTTCAACAAGTGTATAGTGTGATAGTAAAAAATAGTACAAATTATGGTACAAAAAGTACAAGATAATATTAATACAAAAGAGAGAGAGGATAAAAAGGTAAGTACTTAGGTAATCTTTGTATACATAAGTATTAAATTTTGTTTTTATTGTGAACATGAAGAGACCATCGATTTTAATTTAATCATTAATATATTATTATTGCTAGGGCACCAAGATTTAAATAGAAATATAAGTAAAATGTGAGTTAGTTATAATAAGTTAGTTAATACGAGAGGATTGTTGTTAAATGTGTTCTTATTTAGCTACCTTTATTATTCACATATTTCATGTTTTGCGATAATTAATAATTTGATAAAGGTGCAATTGATTGATTGATATTTATGGCTTTATTTTAAATATTCTAATATACTGAGTTTGAATTTAGACACAGATTGGTGACGATAAATGTCGATTGAGTTGTATTTATTTCCGAGTAAATGGAGTCTTTGGATAGGAGAGTTTATAAAATAATTATTAGCGGAATTGGTAACAGAATACAATGCATTCGACCGAGTTTCGCGAGTAGGTACTCGCAAATTAATAAAATTTGTCAAATCGAGGGCGTCCAGTCTGCCATTCGCTATTTTGAAGAGACAAACTAAATCACTTTTTATGCGCCTTGATGTCAAATCGGTTATGTTAAGTAATTCCATTAGGTATATATAATTAAGTTCTTCAATCGGTATACCCAGTTTGTAGTTAATAAATCTTAAAAACTTATGCTGAACTCTTTCAATTTTTTGTTGGTGGGTTTTATATAATGGAGCCCAGATAGTAGAATTATATTCTAAGTTGCTTCTCACCAACCCAGTGTACAATAATTTAAAGGAATTAATTGATTGAAATTCTTTAACTGTTCTCAGAATAAACCCCAGACATTTCATGGCCTTATTGGTTATTTCATTTATATGAGGAACAAAAGTTAATTTATTGTCAAACATAATACCGAGATCTTTAATTTGTTCTACTCTTTTAAGAAAAATGTTGTTGATGCTATAATTAAATTTAATGGGATTTTTTATTCGGGCAAAAGTAATTGTTTGACATTTTTCAATATTGAGAAACAGTTCATTTAGGGTGCACCACTCTTGTAGCCTCACAAGATTTGATTGTAATATACAACAGTCATTCGGATTAGTTATTGTTTTGTAAATTTTAAGGTCATCTGCAAATAATAGAATCATAACTCCATCGAATATGGTGGTTATGTCGTTGATAAATAATGAAAACAACACTGGACCCAGATGTGACCCCTGTGGAACACCGGTGTATACTTCAAACTGGTGAGAAAAGTGCGAATTGAGTTTAACTGATATTTTTCTTTTACGTAAATAACTTTCAAACCATCTCAAAATATGCCCCGTTATTCCAAATGATCTTAGTTTATGTATAAGGATTTTGTGTGAGACTTTGTCGAAGGCTTTACTAAAGTCTGTGTATACAGCATCTGTCTGAAGACGATTATGCATCGTACTAAATAAATTTTCCTATATGTTTTGGAATCACCGTCTCCAATGTAATGTCTGTACACCACTCCAAATTTTTCCACTGAACGCTTGAACAGTCGATTACTGCATCGACTTCCATTTTTCCAGAAGAACCTGAATGACTTGCACCGCAATCAAGTTGATAACCTTCATACCAATCATTATACTCTTCAGTATTGAGTTTCTTGCTCCATGTTTCACACTGTTTACAGTAGGAACTTTTCACAAAAATATCAATGATTTTTCCAGAATAGAATCCGATCAATGATGTCACGCCATACAAGGAAGTATGCCCTCGCTTTTCCCATGTTCCATCACCAGACACAGTTAATTCTGTAGAATTTTCCTCATCTTGGTGTTCAGAAGTTAATTTTTTTCTGGAGTACAAGCTCGTTGAAAAAGTTTTTCGGTGGCTGTTTTTACACAGGAATGTATATTATTGATGATTAAATCATAAGCAGGCTGTAATATAAAAGCTGGCAAGTCCATTAATCCACAAAATTTTGCTGCGCCTTTTAACCCTAATCCAAGAACTCTCATGACAAATAAAAATCGTCTATTGATCTCATAAGAGAAAAACAAAAGGGCTAGAATTTATGTTACGAACTGCACACTTATCACACAGCAAAACAATTTTAAAACCAAGTCCTCATTCAGAAGCAGTTCGAAACTGAACATTTCCGTCACAGATTTTACACTTCACATATTCAGAAATTGCTGCAAACACTTTTTTACATCCGTTTCAGCCATTTTTGGATTAAAAAAATTTGTTCGCTTTTTGGTCTCGAGTGTTAAAAGATTTTATAATTTCTTTGGAACTGCTTGGCTTGGCTGTTTAGACTGACTAAATTAAAACTACTCTTTAGTTAGGGGAGAGAAAACGGTGGGCACACTGTCCTTGCAGCTACTTAAAAGTGGGGATCGGTAATGCGCGGGGAAAGCAGTAAACTAGCAAGTCAAGTGAGTGCCTGCCGGGGCCTCAGACCGCACGTCGGTACTTAAAGGTTAAGTGTAAGCGACCATCTGTTATAAAATAACACCGGGAATAAGCTTACCAGATGACAGGAATTTTCCTGGCATGTTTGGAATTTTAGCTGTCTGAAAGGGAAAATTGGAATTTTTCAAAAGAAATATTAAAATTTCAAAAAATAAAAATAAAAGATTCAAATTTAATAATTAAATCATTTCATTCATCTGAACTGGCTCGTACTTTTTATTGCTGGATATTGCTTTCAGCAACTGCTGATCTTTTATAACAATTTTATGAAACTCTTCACGTGATGTGTTCTTGAGTTTGAACTGTGCCAACAGTAGAGCCTTAACAGAAGCTATGGACAGTCTATTTCTCTCCTTTGTCCACTGCGCACCCATTAATGAGAACACTCGTTCAACATATTTTGCTCGTTCGCATTTTGTGCTTGAATTGCAAACACAAACAGCAAATTTTGTTCAGTTCTGCCAATTTTTCACAGCTAACGGATTTTAAAATCATTTTCCATTGTTTAACGGCAAGCAACTGATGGCCAACTCTGACTCAAAAGATTTAGCAAAATCAAACAAGACGGAGTTTTTGTGTGAAATGATCACGGCTTTCTTTTTACTATACTCTTTGAATTCAGAAAATACATTTTTAAGACTTCTTCAACCAGTGTTATTTCAGTGGTGGAGCCAATATTATTAACAAACAAATTTGGACAATTGTAAGTCAAAGGTAAACCTTTAGTCGTAAGATTCTTGTTTAGATTCGGCAAGCTTTTCCAATTCAAAAATGTGCACTGATCTATGTCTGGGTATCCATGTCCCTCCATGAGCTACAATTTGCGTACCAACCAGGCAAGTCGGTTGACGCGGCACTGCACAGGTTGGTGTACAAACTGGAGCAGGCGCAGGCGACTGGGGAACTGGCGGTAAGACTCTTCCTGGATATAGAGGGAGCATTCAATTGCACCACTATTAAATCCATCGATGAAGCGGCAGAAAGACATGGACTCGACAAAACCACCAGAAGGTGGCTGAAGAACATGCTTTCGGGCCGGATACTTACGGTGACAAGGGGTGAGGTGAACATCAGAGTACTGGTGACACGAGGGTGTTCACAGGGAGGGGTCTTGTCACCCTTGCTGTGGAGCCTAGTGGTGGACAACCTCATCCGGAAACTCAATAACAGGGGCCTCTATACACAAGGGTATGCGGATGACATTGCAACCATAATAAGATGTTGGGATGCAGACACAACCAGAGGCCTCTTACAATCAACACTGGCGACAGTGGAAGAATGGTGTGAAGAAACAGGGCTGTCGGTCAATCCAGACAAGACAGAACTAGTAATCTTCACACTCAAAAGAAAACTAGAGGGATGGAACAATCCAACCTTCTATGGAAAGGAGTTAAAACCCTCGGACACGGTCAAGTACCTCGGAGTCATCGTAGATGCCAAACTGGGCTGGAAAAACCATGTGGAAATTATGGGCAGAAAGACATGCGCACTAATGTGGGCAACCAGGCGGATCTGCGGCAGAACGTGGGGACTCAACCCTAAAATGATGCAATGGCTGTACACAGCCGTTGTAAAACCGAGGATCATGCATGCAGCCCTGGTCTGGTGGAGGAGAACAACACTGAAAACAGTGGTGGTCACACTCAACCACATACAGGGACTCGCATGCAGAGAAATCACGGGAGCTATGCGAACCACTCCGATACTAGCCATGGGAGTGCTGCTGAACCTACCCCCACTAAACCTAGAAATAGAGGGGGCAGCGATGGCGGCAGCCTACAGGTTACAATGTAAAGGTCAATGGAGAGGTGAGCTGCCCAAAAACAGTCATACAGAGATCGGAAAAAGACTGAGGGCAATTAGCCCGACAGCTGGAATGAAGCAGGACGGCAAACAAGCCGACCATTTCTTTAAACAGCAGTTCGGGGTGATCTACCCCACAAGGGAGGAATGGGACACGGTTTCAGGTACAGTACGCGGTCAGTGTTCTTGGTGAACTCCCTCAGCCTGAGGGTGTCCTCACAGTCCGGCAGGTCCGGTATGTAGTCCAGGCACTCATGGCTGAACATGTCTAACAAGAAACTCAGTACTCTGAATTTTTTTCTGCTAATCCATTACGTCCTGTAGCGTGTGAGAAAACCATCGCAGCACGGGCACCATTTCAAGAAAGTCACTGCTTTGCTGCCTTACAAAAGAATGTAATGCAGTAATTTCATAAAAAAGTTTAACGTCACCACCCCGTATCCATTCAAAAACTGCAGAGAAGAAACAACTTATGATACTGAAAGGTAATCAACATTACCTTTCAGTATCATCCAGTCAAAGATCTTGAATTCATCTAACGGCTTCAACCATTTTTCTAAATATTGAAGGCAAGTCATATAGGCATTGTTCATGTCTTTCATAAATGTTTCTTTGGTGTCTTCAGTGCAATTCGACAGCAATTCTCGCACTTTTAACAAAACAAATGTCAACGTTCAGAGGTTGAATTTAATATTCCTACAATATCCATGAAGGAGTTATTTTCCCTTTCTATTTTTTTGATTTGTGAAACAAGACCGACGTAAGAGACACACAAAAAATAAATTACTTTCTGCCAGCTCGTTTTAGTAAGTACTGTCGGCACTTGCAGAGTATTCTTTTTGAGGCAGATACATTTTCAAAATTTTTTCAATGACTGGTAAAAGGCTTAGCCACCTAGTTTTTCTGTGATAAAGCAACTTTTAGTAATTTATATCAATGTATTCACAAATGGATTTGGTTTCAGTGTGCACAGTATATATTGAGAAGAAATTAAAGGGCTTCATTGCCTGCGACTCAATATCTATTTTTAGTACTTCAGCACCATGTTGAATGCAATTATCCACTGGAACGACTTAGGTCAAAATATGGACCGCTTTTATTTTTCTGCGATTGACAGCGGTCCAAAATTGGACCACATTTTTTTACCAAAGTTTACGATTTTATAATATTTTTTTTTAAATCCTAAGAATATGTGATAATTGACAAAAGATAGGTGAATTCATCAGCTACATGGAACTGTAATCAGTTTGTATGTCTCCATATTGAAATTCGGACGTATAATTTTTTTTAATGTGGGCAGAAAATATTCTAAATGATCTCCAAAAAATCACGAGCAATTGGAGGAAAAATTTTTAATTCACGCTGTCGCTCAAGTGGCCATGCAACATATGTGCTGGACAACCAGTTTCAACAATATCCTTAAGTTTATTCTTAAGATTTGTCAACAGATTTCTTCCTGCTTGCTTGTTGATCCCTCCAAAATTTACGTTGGCGTTATCTGCTGTTAGCAGTGGCGTAGCTAGCATGGGTGGTACCCGGGGCGGATAGCACAACGGGGGGGGGGGGGGGTAATGGGATAGGGTGGCACGGGTTCTGACAGAATATTATTTACCACAGGGGGGAAATGGGATATGCAAAGTATTCATTCATACTCATAATAATGTTGGATATTGTTTCTGCTGTCTCGTTTGGTGTGTTAAAGACATCCAGTAACTTTGACTGTATCCCTCCTTGAGAATCGAAAAACTGAATCATAATCGGAAATATTTTTTCCAAGATTGCTCGCATCTGTCGATACCTCAATGTATGTTATATTTTGTAACAAGGACTTGATATTTTGAATTATTCATTGCGCTATCTATGACGGTCATTTATGACGGTTTCTGTTTTAGTCCTTTGGGGCAAGTAATATATCTGGCAGTATTAGAATCTGCAAAGATTACCTTAATCAAACGCCCAGTGCAGAGTGCATTCCATAGAATTGTAAGACCGGTGATGTTTAACAGTGTGAAACGCAAGCGAGTGTAGCTTCAGCAGCTGATTGCTTTGTTTTACTTTGAGACAATGCCGACTGGAAAATAGTATCTTTTTTGCTGTTTTTATTCACCACCAACAGTTGGTTCTGGTGTTTATTGCTTTTAACGTGTATGTTGATAACAAACACACCTTTGTACTTTATGGATATGTAACAATCACACACTGTACAGTAAACTTCAGGCGGCTCTCTTCCCTGTCTCATTAAAGGATATCTTTCACGTAAAATGTCTGTAAATGTACATTTGACTACTCAATCACCTTTTTTGATCACTGCCTTTTCATTATAAAATAAATGCCTGCCACACAATTACACACGACGCGACTAAGTGTAGCACAGTCCGCAGGCGTACTGCGCAATGCGCCGCCCGCCGTCTCACTCTCGCCCCCGCCCGCGCACCGTCGTCGCCTCGCACTGCACCACACCGCATCCTCACTCACGCCTATTCAAGCTCACCCGCGAGTTTATAAAATTAGATATTTTTGCTGCCTCCAGGTGGGTAATAATAATAATATTTGAATGAATTATAAAGCGCCGTTTTTGTGAAAAATCACCTCAAGGGCGCTGTACAAACTTACAATATATTTCTAAAATCTAGAAAAACCACAAACTAGACAAACAATTAAAAACAACTTATGGCTAAAAATTGCATCCACCGGTTCATACGAAAATATATGTACAATGTCTCGACCGATGAACGCGATGCTTCCTAAAAATTTATACAGGACCATACTTACCTGGGAGGTCGCTTGAAATTAACACTGTTTATTGTCTGTTAAGAAATTTAGATAGAGTTCGCACGCAGAGGACATTATTACATGTATTTAATCCTGAAATATATTTTAATTTTAGTTTATAATACATTCTTTAATGAGTGTATTTTGGAAATCAAAAGCAACATTTTATAGTGGGCGGTACAGTAGTACAAGGATTTGATCTTCCTAAGATTTTTAAGATTCCTAAGATATTTGGGTACCTATCACAAATATAACACTGACACAAAATATCAGGAAATTTATTGCTAAGTCAGGGATTTTGGCGGGAAAACTCATTTTCGGATCTGGTAACCAAACCGTAAGACAAACAACGATCCGGTACAGTAGTATAACATTTTGAAATATCCTACTAGTGACCCAGAAAACATCAACACTTTGTTTAACCACTCAGACCCATAAGCTTGTTTTCACAATAGAATAACATTACTAGACATATGTATGATGTATTAGGCATACCTGACTTATTAATTCACTACAAGTTTTTGTGCATTGTAATTAATTTTGTTGTTTTTAAGTAATCTGAGTATTGCACCAGAGAGAGGGTACATTTTTACATATAACTGCATATTCAACTCAAATTTTGATTTTTCAGAGATGTCTGACTAATCAACTGGACAATCGGTATACCTAATTGTTTTTTAAGTTTATTTTCTGTAACTGCATTTCAATGTATTTTTAAAGAAGGTATTATTTATAATTAAGAAAAAAATACAATTTTTTGTTACATGTGTAGATAATATAGTTTTTTTGTAAATAAATAAACATTTTTTACGACAATAATTAATGCTTGTTTTTATATTCAACTTTTGCTTGTTTATTTAATTTGGGTGAGGCCTGGCGGCGAATGCGTCTGTCCAGTTACCGCGTGGCGGCCGGATCGGGAGAGACTGGTTGAGGGAGACCCTTTGACCTCACCCATCGCCTTGCACCGCAGTGGGGGGGTTGGATTCATACGTCCACCACTCCTGCCCATACATCATCGAGAACTTCTCCTTCCTTTCCTTAAAAACACCCCCAAAAATTACCCTGGGGGAAATTATTTCAGAGCCTCCTGTGTGAAGTTAATGCAAAAAGAAAAATTAAAAAAAAAAAAAAACTTTGAGGAAAGTAAATTTAAAAAATATATATTATTCTGAAATATCATCACCTGTATTGGATGCAGAGTTTTTGAAATATAACGAGATGGGCTATCGGCAGTTTTTACTGGGTGGCACTGTGCTTTCTGGTGTCGCCGATATTTTTAACCAATACTACTGCACACCTCAAAAAAATCAACTAAATGAACAAATTCTTTCCGTATTCAAACTATATTGCTACCAATACCGCTGCACACCTTCGAAATATCAACTAAATTCAAACTAGCACCATTAGATCGTAATCTGCCGACAGTCGGGCAGACATCATAGCATATCTCCTTATATTTCAATACCTTTGGATGCGAAAATGGTAAAATTGGATGCGAAAATGGTAAAATTGGACCCGAAAATTAAAAATGGGTCTATTTTCAAGTGAGTAATACCATTTTGTACTTAAAAATTATTATCAGAGGGTGAGGAGGTCATATATCTATTTCGAACTTGTTTAGACGGCCTCCATGGTCAAGGGGTAAAGCTCTCGACTAGCAATATGGTATTTGCGGGTTCAAATCCCGGCGTGCGCAAATAAATTGTGTTATTTATTAAAATAAAATAAGTGTTCCACAGTGAATTATACTCATTATCGCCCTGATGTTAGACCACCATTCAGTATTTAAACTTTGTTTGAATTGGCTTTAGCCTTATTTTGTGACCAGGTCTCGTGATCAAGGGGAAAGGCCTTGACTCGCAAACCGAAGGCCGCTTGTCGCTTGAAGGTTTGTCCAGATGCATCTGCTCACCTTCTGCATGGCGGGCCGGATCGAGAGAAACTGGTTGAAGGAGGCCTTTTGATCATTCCAGCCAGACTCTCTCGACCCATCACCTTGCATCGCAGTTGGAGGGATGGATTCATACATCCGTCACTCCTGGACACACTGACCCCCAGATTCCTACCCACCCCCATACCTTTTTCCTTCCCAGAACTTCCTATCTTTCCCTTCCCCAAAAAGACCCTCCACACAGCATTTCCTCAGATGACATAGGCCCAGAGAAAAATTATTTTCCCCAGGGCCTCCTGTGTGGAGTTAATGTAAAAAAAAAACCCACGACAAATCTACAAAAACATACTTGACGGAGAAGACATAACATACCTACGATACCGGGACGTTCACTAGGCAATTCTACAAGACGCCAAACCGGGATAACCCACTTATTAAGGAGCTGGGCAACTACGATTCCCCGGATGACCTACCTCTCCAGAACATACATAAAATTCTTCATCTTATGGGATTGGTTTATTCATGATGTTAAGGCGCAAATAAACTGCATACGAGTTTTAATATCTATTTATTATAATTTCACTTACCCAAAAAAACTGCTTCCTGCATTCCACTTATTCTTATTTCACCAGGAAGGTAAGGGTTAGTTTGGAAAGGATTTGGTGATATAATGATGACAAGCGAGATCAAGCGGGCGGCGCGGCAGAAATATTTTTACTTTGCGAATGGTTGCCATACGAATATTGCAATAGAGAACTCCAGTCCAATTTTTTTATTTTTTTTTTATGAAATGGGACCTTCTAACTTAAATAACTGCATATTTATTTTTATAGTTAGTTTTAATAGTTAAAATAAATGTCAAAGTTTTAATTTTTCAAGATCCCCGAAAACCACCGAATCTAGTGTGACGTCATCATGACCAACCGACGTATGAATTTTGTAGGGAACTGGAATCAGCTGTTCGACTCCCGCCATTTTGAATTTCAGCATTGGAGCGTTTTACTGGGCATTATGATCGTTTTTTGTACAGTTAGAGTTTTAGAATATTTTAAATAATATAGAGATACTTTATTTTTGATACTGAATTATTTAGGCCTAAATAATGTTTCAATAAAAACAAAAACTATTATATGTCCAAATCTTTATAAACCAATAACATGGAATGTCGAACGGCTTGCGTCTTACATTTCTATTGATTTCTATACAACTTTGACCCAGGTGACGCGGCGCGGTGACGTCACGCCGCCAAAATCCAGCAATACCAACTTGACAGGGTGTTTTAATGACACGTTTTAAAATGGAATTTTTAATATTTTTTTAAAACTCTACGTTAAATATTATGTAATAAAACTTATATATTCAGAATCAGCGTATATTGGTATATATGAACTTAATTTTTTAAAGCCATAATATTTTTCACTGGAGTTCCTTATTACTTATTATGGACTTAGTAAAGCGATGCGGTTTTTAGAACTTGTGTCTTTTGCGGCAAGACGAGAACAACTGAGCTCAATAAGGCGGGAGGGCACAATAGATAGTTGCCAAAGAGCAACATGCAACAATAAAAGCGTGAATACATGATCTTATGCAATCTTCATCTGTCACAGGGGATCGGTTTATTTGTGTCACAGAATCAAATGTCTACATACAGGATAATGAAAAATTATCATAAATGTGAAAAATGGGTAGCCATGTCCATTTGAAATGCACAATGGAAATGCATCAAAACTTTCCAATTTGAAAATGCAAAATGTGAAATGAATTTTAGGAAAGTATTTAATAATAACAGGGAACCCTAGTGAGGACTGTAAAAAAAAACTGAACTGCGCTGCAAACCGTTATCTTCCTTTTCGGTCTTTACTTTTCTGAGCGGCGGCCTGAAGTGGCGCGGGGCACGTCCTGCGCAATCTAGTGCTGGCTGCAGGTTTGATGCGATTTTTTTTTTGAGAATAGAATTAGAAATAGATAGTAGATATTTCGCAAAGTTCGTAGAAAAGACGATTAATAAGGTTAGCCCATCAAGGAGGTACAGCGGTGATTGGCTAATAATTCGTGACGTAGCTTGAAGTCCATGTTCCACTGGGAGTTTTGAATTAATTACAATACAAGTGGCAGTGTTTTACTTCAAGCTTCGTCACGCGTTCGAAATTTCGAAACGGCCCTACGAGTTTTTTTTTTTCGAAAAGCCCCGTATGAGTTAACTTTGTTAAACGCATTTTCTACGAACCACCCAAATAGATGCTACATAACCTCAAAATAACATAGGTAATAAACCTTCTTAAATTGTAAATAACAATCATCAAAACCTATACTTATTAAAAGGGCGGCGGCTTGTGGAATAATTAATATCTTTTAAACATAAACTATAGTGGAAACGTAAATCGTTACCTTAAACTTAAAGTATAAATTCTTCATTTATAATTCAGACAGCGGGTTGATCGGGGTTGATTATAATATCAATTGATCGGGGTTGATTATAATATCAATATCATATCATCCAGGGTGAATTGCCTAAAACAAAAAAACAAAAAAAATATCATATCAACATGCTTAGCGTGGCTAAGCTTGCTTAGCTTAGCAACATGTAGGCAGCTAACAATGTACTTATGAAATATTTCGCTTGTCAAGCAATTCGAGATATTTTTGACAAATCGAAATTTAACCTCTTGGATCTGAGAATCGATTTGCGTTTTCGAATGAATTCTGACGTTTTGCAACGATTGTCTCGATTCCATTTTCGAATGATTTCTGATATTTCAGATTTCAGAGCGATTGTTTCGATTCTACTTTCGATGAGGTTTCAAAACGATTGTTTCGGTCTTGGACTGTGCATTCGAATCATAAATATATTCGAATGAGTTTTGACATCAAGAAGCGAGAATCGATCGTTCAAGAACCGATTTATCCGTGACAATGGATTTTTTTTTAACATTAGCTCCACGCTCCGCTGAAGAAAATAATTCCCCTCAGGGCCTGTGTCATATTTGGGAATGCTGTGTGGAGGGTATTTTTTGGAAAGCAAGGAGGGAAAGTTCTGGGAAGGAAAAGGGTCTGAGGGGTGGGTAGGAATCTGAGGGTTAGTCTGTCCAGGAGTGACGGACGTATGAAACCATCCCTTACACAGGTGCAAGGTGTTATTCCAAGAGAGTACGGCTGGAGAAGTCAAAGGAACTCACTCAACCATTCTCTCTCGATCCGGCCTGCCAAGCAGCTGGTGGGCAGACACATCTGCCTCCAAGACCTGGACAAACCTCACCCCATGAATCCGGGCACCCCTGCTAAATCACCAAACGCAGCGAACCATGGCGTGATCAATGCCTACGTCTCGCCAAAATAAGAAATATTTCGATGGTAAAAAAAGATCGAGTAAATCATCGATATTTCATGGATTGTGCCCATCTCATCACTAACTTACAAGATTATATTTTTTCTATGGAATATTTAGAAATATTTTGACAGCTCGGGTTTGTTGTCTACATTGTTTTGATAAACATAAACCCATTAAAATATTTACGGGTGATGTTAAAAAAATCTGAAGATGTCCATTTATTCCTACTTGTACAAAATGTATAAATTGCTTCTTATTGAAAGGTAACACAGATTCTAACATAATGAACTGTAGTTATGATTAAAAACAACAACAGTTTTTATGTATGTTTTTAGGTTTTCACGGCCAAAAAGTATTTTTGTTATTGTTTTTGGGGTGTTATGCCGTGTTTTGCTACCTCCTTCTCCAGCCAACGTTTCGGACAGCGTTACAGCGTCCATCATCAGGGCAGATGAGTAAATGATATTGGTGAGTGTGTTTACTTATGTGTGTCGAAGCGATACCGTGCTGCCAGCTCCATTTCTCTACGAGCTGGTGTTAGAAAAAAATCAGCATGGTTTTTTGCGTTTAGCTTTGGTGTAGCCGTCAATTACTGGATACCAAGAACTATTGAGCTTAGCTCCGTCGTCTCTGTTAATATTGATGGGGTTTTTATGGATTTCAATTGCCTCCGTAATTAGGCGTGCTCTGTAAGTTTTGGGTCTTCCCAGGACTTCAGGAACAAATCCAAAGTAATGGCCGGTTTCGATTAAGTGCTCGGCGATTGCCGATTTGTCAGGGTGGCCAAGTTTACAAGTACGAAAGTGTTCCGAAATCCTTTTGGAGATCGTCCGCTCTGTCTGGCCTACATAGACCTTGTCACATCCGGAACAGCTGAGTTTATATACTCCATCTGTTTCCAGAGGAAACTTAGTCTTTGCCGACCTCAGTAGGTCTTGGATTTTTGTCGTGGTTCCGAAGACCGTCTTGATGTTCTCTTTTCTCAACAGCCTGGCAATTCTGTCTGTTACATTATGGACGTAAGGCAGGAAAGCGCAGCCTTTTGACTCTTGTTCACCCCTGTCTTGGTTTCATGCTGATTTGGCTCTTATGATTTGCTTGCTGGGTAGCCGTTACGCTCCAGTGCATCGGTGAGTTTGGTCAGTTCTAATCCGAGTTTTGGCTCCTCACATATTCTGGTCGCTGGGGTTACCAAAGTATGGATGAGACCTCTCTTCTGAGCAGGGTGATGATGCGAATCAGCGTGGAGATACCTATTTGTATGTGTTGGTTTCCTATAAACTGTGTGTCCTAGGCTACCATCCTCTTGGGGGGGTGAGTTGAGATGGTCCAGGAATTCGTTCAGTTTCTCTGTTCCGTGAGGCCAGATGGCGAAGACATCACCGACATAGCGCCACCATACTTTAGGAACAGCCGAAGCTGTGTCGAGTGCCACTTCTTCAAACTTCTCCATAAAAAAGTTGGCTAGAACTGGCGACAATGGACTGCCCACCGCAACTCCCTCCACTTGCTCGAAAAGTTCACCCTGAAAAGCAAAATAACCTGTTTTGAGGCAGTGTTCAAAAAGTTTGCAAATGTCATCCTCATAAATCTCCCTGAGCAAAGTCATGGAGTCTTCTAGAGGAACATTTGTAAAAAGAGACACTACATCAAAACTGACTAGGATATCTCTTTCATCAGTCTTTACCTTCTTGAGCTTACTGATTAGATCTGTGGAATCCTTAATCCAAGATTCAGTTTTCCCAGTTTGCATCTGCAACAATCTCGATAGGTATTGGGAAAGTTTGTACGTCGGTGCACCAATAGCACTGACAATCGGTCGCATTGGGATATCCTTTTTGTGGATTTTCGGAAGACCGTATAGGGCAGGAGTTCTGGAGGCTTTTACGAAAAGCCCAGATCGATCCTCTTTCCTAATACTGGAAGCTTTAACTAGTTCCCTTGTCTTCAGGTCAATCTTGTTGGTGGGGTTGTTTTTTATTTTCTTATAGGTGCCGGCATCGCACAGGAGGTCTTCCATCTTTTTGATGTAGTCTACCGTATTAATCACGACAGTGGCATTGCCTTTGTCGGCTGGCAGAACCAAGATTTCCTCATTGGCGCGCAATTCTTTTAGGGCCGCAAACTCTCCTTTTGTGATGTTTGGGCGGGGTATTTCTGCCCTTTTCAAAATATGGCAAGTCTCTTGACGTATGTCCTCTGCTTGCGTCTCTGTCATTTTGTGGACTTTCATCATTGTATGTAATGCCGTCTCTACACCACATACGATAGATTCTATAGGTATCTTTTAAGACCTACTGAGGTCGGCAAAGACTAAGTTTCCTCTGGAAACAGATGGAGTATATAAACTCAGCTGTTCCGGATGTGACAAGGTCTATGTAGGCCAGACAGAGCGGACGATCTCCAAAAGGATTTCGGAACACTTTCGTGCTTGTAAACTTGGCCACCCTGACAAATCGGCAATCGCCGAGCACTTAATCGAAACCGGCCATTACTTTGGATTTGTTCCTGAAGTCCTGGGAAGACCCAAAACTTACAGAGCACGCCTAATTACGGAGGCAATTGAAATCCATAAAAACCCCATCAATATTAACAGAGACGACGGAGCTAAGCTCAATAGTTCTTGGTATCCAGTAATTGACGGCTACACCAAAGCTAAACGCAAAAAACCATGCTGATTTTTTTCTAACACCAGCTCGTAGAGAAATGGAGCTGGCAGCACGGTATCGCTTCGACACACATAAGTAAACACACTCACCAATATCATTTACTCAAGCAAGTACAGTACATTTAATTATGAGGAAAGGTGATCCTGTTTAAACCTTCGACTGGCATGTGACGGATTGAACCTCGTGTTCCGACAATAATGTCACACATCACTGATTACCTACACAAAAGATTAGAACAAAACTTGCAAATCTCATAAGTTATCCACACGTTGGGCGCCATTGTAACTATTTTTCTTAATCTTTTAGCAAATTAATAGTCAATCTACTTCCCAGCGACATCCATGTGCGCAGTGAAAATATAAGGGACATGTGAATGAAAACATTAGTTTTAACTTTTAACATTTATTGAAATCAAACTGTTTGTAGAGCATGAGACAATCGTCTATTTAAGGATTAAAGTTTTAACGAAACTCAGGACATGGTCCAGGGTTCCTTGAAGAGGAAGCTCCTGGGATTATGAAATATGCAAGTCACTTTTAAAAGTACTAGGAACCAGCGATATGTGAAACATTATTATCTGAACAAAACTAACCTTTCAAACAGTATGTTGGGCGCCTAGGTCAGTCTCAAAGATATGACCATTAAAAAACATAAACTCCTATTTAAACCAGTTTAAAGGAAACTAACGCCAAAGCACGATGTCCGCATGCCAGCCGGAGACCAGACCCCCTCCTTCCTTCACCAGTAAAATCCGTGGAGTGACCCATAAATAAAATTGACCGCTCTTCCGTCTTCTACCCGATGTCGCCACTGTACCGTCCGAAGTTAGCAACCAACACGCTCATAGAGTAAGGTGTTTTGTGTAGTCAACATACAAATAAACGGGGTAACAAGCAGTGTTGCCAACGTAGGCGATTTTTCGCCATTTAGGCTACTCAGAACGAGAATCGGCGACGAAAAAATCTAAAAGGCGACTGGTCGCCTATTAGGCTACTTCAGAGACAAGTTTTTTAAATCAACCGAATCGCAAATAATTAAGAAAAAAAATTAAGGAATCGCTCACAACTACCCACTCTGATCGCTATTCTTAGAATTCGTACCCATATGAATGTAGGAAGTATGTGTTGCAACAACTTTCAACCATGTAATCACATGGTTAGTTTACATGCTGGTAAAAAAATGTACGTCTCCGGTGGATCTTGCGCCAGTACTAGCACAGCAACTATATCTAATACTACTGACGACGGCAAGTCTTGTTGATGCCTTATTATTGCTAGCAGAAGACGAATCGGAATCATCTTAATCTTTGTTTATTTATTTTTTAATTTTTTTTAAATACTATTACTTTACTTTTTTTTAATATACACTACGGTGTTTTATATTAGGCTTGGGCCTGTTTATCAATACATTATAAATATGTTATACATAAATTGCTAAAAATTACATTTTATTTTATTCATATTGATATTTTGGCGTTTGGGCTACTTTAGGCTCTTGCAACTGAAATTCGGCTACATTAGGCTACTTTGCGTATGAGAAACGGCGATATTGGGCCAAGCGCTGTTGGCAACACTGGTAACAAGTTAAAATGTTACAATCTGCCCTGATGATGGACACTGTAACGCTGTCCGAAACGTTGGCTAAAGAAGGAGGTAGCGAAACACGGCATAACACCCCAAAAACAATAAAAAACAGTTTTTATGACTATTTAATTATGTTCGGCCATAAAACAGCACTGGTATTTATGGCAGGACTATTCCCAACTGTTCCTTATTATAGTTAAATGATTGAAACAGCATGAATTACGTCATTAGCTGGGTTTAAAAAACGTAATTAGGTTAGTTAACCCAAATGTCGTTATGACGTTGAGAGGCGGGAACAAGGCGGTTCGAGCGGAACGAGGTGGTTCCCAAGGCGGGAATCGCCTTGGGAACCATTTATTGGAGAACCAACTCCTCTTCCACAGATTACCCCGAGTGCTCCGCTACGTTTGGTGACTTAGCCGGGGTGCCCGTGTTCATGTGGTGTTAGGTTTGTGCGGCTCTTTGCGGTCTTTGGGTCTCATCCTTTGAATATCTTATCTTTATCGTACATGAATAACTTTTAAATTAAGACGTTACTGAAAACACGCCTAATGGTTCGGTGGTTAGGGACATAATTACCGTTTTTACTTATTTATTGAAAACACACTTTTTCTATAAAAACATTTTTTTTCCTTTCAGTTACAAACAAGAGATGAAACTGGTAGAGATGTCTCTGAAACCCAAAGAGTTGTTACTTCGGGAGCCGTCAGATTACACCTGTGTGTTCTGTGGCAGCTCAGGCGAAATTTGGAAATTGCATGCACAAAGTAATCACACACAAGACTCCTTTCATGAGGACTACTCACTATTGTTACTGTCCTGCTTCAATATCAAGGTGACCAATCATACTTTCAAGAGGAAAAAATCACTGTCCCAACTGCTCGGAGTCAGTGGAATTCTTGTGGAGCATGTTTTTTCTTGAGGCCCTGATATATTTTCCTCAGGGCCTCCTGTGTAGAGATGTTAAAAAAAAGATTATTCTTAAACAAAACCTCTTTCCTCACTTTACTCATCACCAATGTAACGTATCTATTAAAGTTGAATAAATAAAAAAATATATATTTAAAAAATTGGCAACATGCTGACACTCCGAGAATTGTTGGTTAACAGAGCTTCAAGCATGTAGGATATTATCGGTCCCTTCTTATTTATTTACGCCCTAGTGGGCTTTTACAAGAAAAGTAAATATGCAATATAGTTGTGTTAGGTACATACAGTAAACAATATATAATAGCAATACAGTGTACACTATATAATGAATTATGTTTAAATCATGGCAAAATAAAAGTAATAGTATGTGGTAAAGAAAGCAATTGTATGTATAAAGAAATATAAAAAAAAAAAAAAATGCATTCACTAAGGAGTCGTGAAATCATACATCTCGGTGAAGTGATTATAAAGACTTCGTTTTAAAACTAACACAGAATCTATAAACACGTCTACAACATTCCCAAATTGATGTAGTCTTTTTATAGGTGTATGAGATTCATAGTTAGTTTTAAAATTGTCACAGAAAAGGGTAGCACTTTGCCTCGTGTTTCTGGTCAGTACATACAAATTTATTTTGGCAAGAATTTCAGGGTTGTCAATACAATTATTGATAATTTTATTTAATAGTACCAGGTCAGAGATGATCCGCCTATCTGACAGCGTTATTAAGTTCAATTGTTTCATCAAAAAGACATAGTTTATTTTTTTAATTGGAATATTCAGTTTATAGAAATTTGTGCTGAACCCTTTCTATATTGTCGGAATGTACTTTATACAATGGGGATCAAATAGGCGAATTATACTCTACCTGGCTTCTTACTAAAGAAGTGTATAATGTTTTCAAACATTCTAGAGACCTGAAATCACTTGCTGTTCTGCATATGGAACCAAGCTTTCTTTGTTATTTCATTTATATGCAGAGTAAATGTTAACTTTTCATCAAATATAACACCCAAGACCCTGATCTGAGCGACTGATGTCAAGAAATGTTACAAGAAAGTTTGAGTGAATTTTGTTACAGTTGGTGGATGTCAGTGGCTCTGGGGGCCTATGTGAGACTTGTGTGTCCCGTCTGAGGGACGCCACCTCTTTCCGGACTCAGGTGGAGGCAGCGGGGGTCCTCCTCCAACAGGCCAAGGAAGAATCCATTCCACCCCAACCCCTAGAACATCAGCCAACTATTGGAGGTGTGTACGTATATTTCACCGTACACAGGAATTGTCATCTTCTCCCCTTGTCCTATTATTGGGGCCGGAGAATCATTGCTTGGACACAGCGCCTCGGTGCATCCCTGTCCAGGGCTACTGCAGTGGTCTCCGTCCATTGCAGCCATAGAGCTTCATTAATAAACTTAATCAAATCATTACTTTACAATGCTGTAAATTTATTATCTGTTTGTGCTATATTGTGGTTTAAAATTGCGAGCTTACATTTCAATCTGAATATAATAAAATAGTGGTAATGTTTATAACACAACACTAACTCCAAACTATGGGCTTGTAATTACGAGATAACTAAATAAATACGGTCAAAGAACTTTAGATGACCTTGTTCCAATATTTTGTTACCCAATTCAATAAAAAGCTGTGAATTGATTTTCAATATGCTAAAAAATGGTTATGTGAAAGAATGATTTTTTTTTACTAATTTTCTCTTTTCTCAAATTTCTTTAAAACCAGTTGTATAAGATTACAAGGAAACCAATTTAATTCCTTGTCTTTGCAGATAATCCACGACCTGGACAAGATAAAATAGAGATCAAATTTTCCAACGATGATAATTTAGACACATTCTGGAATGACGATTCAATGAACAGCCACAAAGAAGAGGATCAGAAACAGAATTTACAAGAATTGAAAAACCGCAAGAGGTTAGAATGGACCGACCAAGAACCATTGAAAAACAACCTTGAGAATAAAGGCGTCAAACGAATAGAATGGATAGACCAACAACAATACCCAAAACCAAGCACCTTCAGACTTCCCAGATTGAAACCAGACTCAACCGAGTGCCCGGTTTGTGGCAAAGTGTTTCCAAGTCGGGAGAAATTGCGGCAGCATTTTGAATATCACTTCCCGCGTTTTCTGTGCCACCTTTGCGGGAAGGTCTTCGCCAAACGAATCACATACCTAACGCACTCAGAAACGCACCAAGCCAAAAGCTTTTCTTGCCTGCGATGCAAGCACAAGCCTTACTCGACTAAAAACGGTTTATGGCAGCACGAAATGAAGGTGCATAACAATAAGATGACGTTAGCTTGCCCTAAATGTCGTGCTAGGTTTCCTAATGCATACAAAAGGAAAGAGCACTTGCTGAAGGAGCACGGAGTGTGGACTAACCAGTACATTTGTCCCGAGTGTTCGCAGAAGTGCCACACACCCGGCTTACTAGATCAACATGTGAGGAAAGTGCATCGTAAAGAGAAGAATGTGTCCTGTCCTGAATGTGGTGCATTTTTCTTCGGCAATAGCGAATTACAACGGCATTCACTCTCACACAGTGGTGAGTTACTATTGTCTTAGATATCTTTTTAGATGATAGCTGTTTCCATTGTAGAGATAAACCCATTGATGTGTAATCTATTCCCAGTTCTCCAATTTAAATAAGACCTTACTTTTACTAGGCCCCAGATAGGTAATTTTTTTGACATTAACTATGTATATGCACTAGGTTCTGAAGAAAATAAATTCCCTCTCCCCTACGTCATCTTGAGAGATGCTGTGTGGAGGTAAAATCCGTGAGTAATTAAAATTGATTATCTATTCAAGAAAGAATTTCACTAGAAGTCAGGAAAAATTGAGCTAATTTCATGCACAAAAACACGCCCACAATGCATTTCTATCAGTTTATCTTCAGTGAATAGTTGAATAACTTGATTTCTCAAAAAGTGAGAGCCCGTTCCCATTTACATTCGAACAATGGATGACAAAAAATGTACTTCGGATGCCCTGTTCATACCTTCGTTTAAAAAATTGATTTTTTTTAAATCCGTTTCAAGTGCATTTCTATCAGTTTATCTTCAGTGAGTAGATGAATAACTTGATTTCTCAAAAAGTGAGAGCCCGTTCCCATTTCCCTGTTCATACACAAAAAATTGGATGATCACGCAGACGCTGCATGTTTCCTTGCGGCTGGGAGCGGGCGGGTTGAGGGGCGGGGTGTAGTGGGGCCTACGCCAGAGTGACTACCCGAGAAGTGTGAACAGCTTCATACAAACCTATGAGCGAGTGTGAAGTGTGAACAGCTTCATACAAACCTATGTGCGAGAAATCGTGTTGGAACCTATTTTTAAACCTAAGCACTGCGCTGGCTATCCTTCCGTCAAAACGTGCCCGTTCGGTTTTTTAATCATATCTGATGCGTGTGCACATAATCTCTGCAGCCACTAGAGCATCCATTTTTTAAACGGAAATGTGAATGGGCTCTGAGGGTTAGATCACTTCAATATTATTGATTAGTCATTTTCCAAACTCTCATTATTTTAGATCTCCGCAAATACATCTGTGACATCTGCAACAAGGCGTTCAAGGCCCAGAAACACCTTCAGTACCACCTCTCCGTCCACTACAACATCCGGGATCACAAGTGCTCCTTGTGCGATGCAGCCTTTGTGCAGTCGACCTCTCTCAAGATGCACATGAAATCCCGCCACAAGAATGCACTCCCCAGTAGTTAGGCTATCCAAAGAGGAACATTCAGGTCAGCGGGCCAGTCTGGGGCCTGAGGCATTGCCCTTTCATCATCATCATTAGATCTGCGGTCCCTCGCCAGACTCAGTCCTTCCAGTCCTGCTCCAATCCTCTTCCATACATACTATCCATCTCTTCTCTGGTCTGCCTCTGTGTCGCTTCCACTGGAGCACACACACAGTCATACTTGTTGATGTCCTGTCACCCGGCATTCTTGAGAGGCTGAAGGAAGTAGGGAAGGGAAATCCTGGGAATATCTTGGATACTCAGATCTGGTCACTAAACAAAGTTCAAGTGATGTTTCGATTTTTTGATGTTGGCGATGTTGGCAATAGTAGAGATATTGAGAGTAATCTGCCACTCGTAATGCGGTACTGATACATAAAATATTTGTTTATTTATTTATATTCATGAAAATATACCATACTGATACAATTTTTTTTTGTTTATTTATTTATATTCATGAAAATATACCATTTAAATTTTTTTAAATATTTTATTTTTCCACGCCGGAGTGAACTAATACCACTTCGGATGTGTCGATGAGAGCTGATAATGATCAAGAGCAGAGCCGTGCTAGTAAAATCCTCAGGGGTGATGTGTTAAATGTTATCAGCCCCTTGGCTCCTTGGATCCTTCGCAACTTGGCATGTCGACGGTCCCAATTGCACCCGCTAGGACTAGCCCTGATCAAGAGGCATAACTGGAAATAATTGAGGGAGGCCTAATTGCTGTTATTTTTACACCCTAATATTATCCATTCTAATCTCAGTCTATTTTATAATGCAGTGTGTTAAAAATCGATTCATTTAATAAAAGCAGGCAAAAAGTAGTTTAGTATTGTTTTGGTTCTGAAAACAATTTACAAAAATGTAGTGGTTGCGATAATCGGACGGCATTTCTAATTAATGACTTAGAAACAACAGGTAACCCAAAAAATTATCATACAGCTGGATAAGGCAAGAAACTTTTTCATTCTAATGAATTTTTTATTATTTCGAAATATTTCAAACAAGAGACGTCAATTTACTAAATAATTGTTGGTACCTAGTACAGGGTGGGGCAAAATGCAGTCCTGGATTTGAAGGGTGAATTGAAAAAAACACACACAAAAATAGTTGAAAAAGGTTTTTATTTCTCAAAAGTACATATGATGTCTTTTTTTTCATGACGTTTTGAAAATGATATCGTCTGGTGTGGCGGCCTTGCGAGAAATACACTTATTGAGCCTTTTAAGTAGATTTCGACCACCATTTCAGCGATGATGTTCTCAATCTCCTCCTTCAGAGCTTCAAGGGTTCGAGGTCGAAGTTTGTATACCTCAGCTTTGACTTATACCCACAGAAAAAAGTCACTCGGGGGGGAGTGAGGGAGCTATGGAATATCCCCTCCCCCGCAAGGAGATCAGGTAAAGAGCTCTTGCAAAATTTCGCATTAACGACGGGCAGTATAGGCCGTGGCTTCATTTTGTTGAAATTAGAAGGCTTGTGTTCCTCGCCATACTCTTCCATTTTGGGATGCCGAAAGTTCTCCAACATCTCACAATAGCGAGGCGAAGTCACGGTAATGGTTAATCCTTCGGATTAAACATACCAAATATTTATTAAACATTAAAAAAAAATTCAAAAAGTTACAGAGTGTTGAAGTGGGGGGTCTCAAAAAAATGGCGCGCCCTGTTTGACACGATTTCAACCCTCCTACTAATCAGAAAAAAAAAAACAAATTAATTCTTAATCCAGACAAATGCTGCTATGGCCCGTACCCCAGAAAAATTAAAAAAAAAAATTTCGCAAAATAGCAGCTGTCTGAAGTAAAACGACATTTTTTACCAGTTTTTTCGACTTTTTGGAATTTTTAAAAAACAGTAAAAATGGTAAGGGCGATAGAGAACTTGAAATATCGTGTCAACCGTCTCGAAAAAAGTAGTTTTGGAGAAAAATGCGTTTAAAATTTTGTTCTCTTTAGATTCCGTCTAAACTGCGACATTAAAATGGTTATAACCTTTGAAAATAATTCAAATTTCGAAAAATCCTTTTAAGGAGATATTTTTGAATATTTAAACTTTGGAAATATGAAGAAGAAAAAATGTTTTTTTTTCTAGACTAAAATAATGCCTTACAGATCAAAGTAAGCAGGTCGGTATGCAAAAGCATATACAAATGGTAACATAAATGTGCATAAATGGCATGCTTTTGAATATATTTTCCACGAAAATGATGGTACCGAAACAAATATATCGATTACCAATATGTTTTAACTTTGACTGTCCATCACTAACTTACATGATCGTACTCAATCGTACTATTTCTATGGAATTTTTAGAACTCTTTTGACAGCTCGGAAACGGCTCGGGATTGTTTTTGGTTAGGTTTGTTTATTTATGTTATGATTTGGTTCGGAAGTTCGGATTTATTGTCAAATTGTTTTGCTAAAACTTATTTTAAATAATTTACTTTGACCGGCGTTAATAAACACACCTGAAAATGTCTTCCATATATTCGTACGTATATAAAATGTATAAATTACTTCTTATTGAAAGGTAAGGCTGATTCTTGTAATATAAACTTCAGTTATGATTAAAAATAACGATAATAATTGGATAATTTGTAGTTTATCGCCGTTTTTATGAAAAATCACCTCAGGAGCGCTATACAATTTATTATGAATTCTTAGGCTCTGTCTAAATTTATTATTTTAAACACACTTTAGAAAGTTTATGCTTGGAGAAGATACGACTTTGCACGCGGAGGACATTATATTGAAAATACTGGACATTGCATGATTTTACGTTTGCTCCCCATATCACTGTTGATATTATATTTATAAGAAGATTAGTGCCAACTGGAGAATTTAGGACTGGAGTTTTTTTTTAAGGGGTTATGTACAGTTAGAATTTTCAAGAAATCGATTTTTTTATTATCTCATTTTTGTAATGTACATATATTTAAGTATACACAAAAGAATTTCAAGTCAATCCGGCGGTTATTTTCGAAGTTTCACGCATATTTGTAAAAACGTGTCAGAGCATTTGGAAGCAGGAGGCAAACTTTAAACGTGTTTTTCTCAAAACTGTGTTTTTAAAGTCGGTGACCACGATTACTCGGAAACGGCTGAATCGATCAGTCTCAAATTTCAAAACAAACTTCTTAACTATATTTTACACTTATTGATCGAAGGCCTGTTCTCACCGATAAATACATATTTATTTATAAACAATATAAGGCCAAAATTTTGGTAAAAAGTCGATTTTTTTTTGAGAAGCCGCCATTTTGTCAAAAAAAATTATTTTGCTCTGTCCTTCGCTTAATTGGAGGAAAATTTATTATTATAATGAAATCCGTTTGGTTTTTTCATTTTGAATGATCTAGTCTAGAGATATGATGGTCACCGCAAGATGCCTTTTTTGAGAGGAGCTTCTGGAGATCAGCTATAACAGCTTTCAAAATGATTATTTTTACAAATAAAAATTCTTAAAATACTGTTAAAAGTTAACATAATATGTGTACAAATTTTTTGTTTAATAAATTTAAAAGTCTTCTCAGGAAAAATTCTTGAAAAATCCCTTTTTTTGAGCCTCCTGTCTGTATATAACCCCTTAAATTACCTTTACAAGCTTAAACATAAGAATTTGCTTACATTTTTATACAATAGTTATTTATAATATCGCGGGCTGTGATGGTGAAGGGTTTGTATTTTCCACTCCCCCGGATATAATAGTTAGCTTTTATAGTAATTACGTTGAATCAATGTGTAATTTCAAATAAAATATTCATATCAAGCGTGGCCAGCGATCCTAAAAGATTACACACACCTTTTCTATGAATACTTTTTTGTGTTTATTTATTTATTTATTTACACATTTAGTTACAAACAAGAGATGAAACTGAAAGAGATGACTCTGAGACCCAAAGAGTTGTTCCTTCAGGTGCCGTCAGATGACATCTGTGTGTTCTGTGGCAGCTCGGACGAACTTTGGGACTTGCACCCACAAGGAAATGACCCACAGAACTCCATGGCCGAGGACTATTTACTAATATTACTGTCCTGCTTCAATATCAAGGTGACTGATCATGCTTTCAAGAAGAAAACATTGTGTGTTTACCGCGCAATAGTTCCTACTGCTCGGAGCCAGTGGGACTCTTGGGGTATATTTTGAATGTTTGCATGTACACCATAGGTTCCCAAACTTACTTTGTCCCGTAAGCGTATTTATAAAACCTTTCCGGTTCAGCCGTGACGGCGACTGAAAAGGGATAGGTTTTGTTGTGCAAAATTATCAACGAACCCTATACCCTTTCAATCTCCAACGCGCTTCGTTGCCCTATCTGTTTCAGTGAAGGTGACGGCTGTCATACATTTTTTCCTTTATTTTTTCCCATTATATCTTGATACATTTCAAAAGTAATTTTTTACATATTTTCTAAATATATATAACATAACATAAGATACAAGTAATGTAAAAGTTAGAAAAAAGTAAAAAAAATATATATTAGACAAAAGTAGATAAGTAATGGGAATCCACTAAGGCACTGCTTGTGCGTGGGTAATATAAACTAAAGTGCTAAATTACATCAATAAGTAGGTACAAGAAAAAATGTTAATTTTAAATTGAAAGTTTGAAAATATGGGTACCTATGTATCTTTGAAAATATTGTAGTAAAAAGGTGACACATTGAAGTTAGTTGATTTTTTGCTATAGTTTCAAGAAGGTAAAAATAAATAAAGTTAGTCTGAAGTTGCAGTAGAATTGTATTGAAAAAGTGAAGCATGAAGGTTTACATAGAATTTTTAGAAAAATCTGCTTCATTTAGCCTTAATTTTAATTCTTTTATGTAAAGTGATATTTTATCTGTCATTTGAATGTGTTTTGGTAGAAGATTAAATGTAAATGTATGGACCAATGAAACTGCTTTGTGTTTGCATTAATTTGGTTTTGATTTGGGGAACGTGAATTATAGAGTAGCTTCTTCTTTGCATAATATGAAGAATACATTATATTCTTAGCATTTACTTGTTTTTATTCTTGAAATTTATTTTGTATATTAATAAAAACGTGTACAATACATAGCTTACATTATATTCCTAAAAGATAAGAAACTTATTGTGGGATCATTAAAAGTACAGTCACAGTACATTGATACATAATTAAAACTAGCAATACATATTTTGTCATTTACTGAACTTTTTTTTTTTATGAAAAAGAAAGACAAACATTCCCGGGTTACGAATAACCCAACAATGTTTGAAAATCTCCTACTACCACCACAGAAAGCCGAAAATGTTGCTTGTGTTGTGAAGGAGGACTTAGCCAGCCAAGGAATCGAACACGGGACGCCCGGGTGGAACCGATGAAACGCGATACCCACTCAACCACTGACCGGTCAATGACATTCATACATCGTCACATATACATACAAGTCCATACCTTCTACTTTAGTCATCGCAACAGACTATAACACCATCAGATAGTTTAACTGCAGAGAGGATGGATCGCCAAACAACTCTGTTATACTGCTTATTCATTCACATTCATACATCGTCTTGTACACTAGTCGATATTATATCCATATTATTTCAGTCATGGTATCAAACTGAAAAAGAAGATTATTTCAGTCATGGTATCAAACTCTTATACCATCAGGTCGCTTCTCCACAGAGGTAGACTATCGAACAACTCTGTCAAACTGCTTGATTCAATTCTTCTTTCATATGGTGGCAGGTCAGTGGGGGACATCTAGGTCTGCCAGCCAGGCTAGGACTTAGGTAGACTTCATCAATCAATGGGGAATGAATGGAGCGGGCATTCGTTGCCCACAGTTAAAATGTTTTAAACAAATTTTGTTAGTATTATTCGAAATATAAATTGTATGCCTTTATCAATGTGTAGCTAACGGCCGTTGTTCCCAATCCTTCTGAAGGGTTAACATTTGATCTGAAATTTTGCAGAAAGCAAATATTTTGATAGAATATCTTCATCAGTTGACCACTAGTCATCTCCGAAATATTCCACAAATGCTTCATTTTGAAACTATGGCCCCAGTAAATTTTCAATTTGTACCTCATTTTCATCACCAGAATCTAGATCAGAGGTTCCCAAACTTTTTTTTCTCTTAGACCACTTTCAAAATTTGGTCACGGTGGACCCCCTGCTGGTACATTTCTACCATATTCCCAAAACTCGACACGCGTTGTACTGAATATTGTGTTCTGTCACATCTACGACTTTTTCAAACAGGGCAAAATGGACCAGTATTCGAGATCATATTTGCCATGACGGAGGGGGCGTAATTAATGGGATGGGGGGTATGTTCCCATCCCAGTACAGTACACCCATATCCTATTACGCCCCCCCCTCCCCTTGCCTAGCTGGGCATTTTAAGAACTCTTGCAAAACCGGTACAACAACATGCACTGTACGCCAGTCACTCTGTACGCCAGTCATTCTGTTATCGAGGGGGCGTAATGGGATATGAGAGGGGGGGTGGGATGGGATATGGATATGGGGCACGGGATAGGTCTCAATCGAAACCAGTTTGTGGACCCCCACTTACAACTTGTGAACCCCCATTTCCTTATCGTGCCTACGTGGACCCCCGTCGGGTCTCTCGTGGACCCCTAGGGGTCCACCTGGACCACTTTGGGAATCACTGATCTAGATCAATGAGGTCAGAATTAACCTCTACTGGTGGATGTTGGTAAATTTTACTGCTTCGGTTGCTTTCTCATTACCTTCTTGCAGAAAAGTCTGTTTTTGGTGCACTGACAAGCAACTGAAATTTAAAGAAAATACATTGGATGCCCTTATACCTACCGTACCAAAAATGACACACTAAATTTTGGTGCACAAAAAGTATTGTAAATT
Organism: Glyphotaelius pellucidus; assembly: GCA_936435175.1. Classification (NCBI taxonomy): domain Eukaryota; kingdom Metazoa; phylum Arthropoda; class Insecta; order Trichoptera; family Limnephilidae; genus Glyphotaelius; species Glyphotaelius pellucidus. Next base: position 26,359,604 of record OW386556.1, read on the forward strand.
ACGTTACTGATGATTTGTTACAATATAAAAAAATGCAGTTTGCGTGTTGATATAAAACATATTTTTTCATAAACTATATTGTAATACATATTACTTACATTCTAAAAGAAACGTTTTTCGGTTTTGTGTCATGCAAACTTCGGTTTTATTTTTAAATCAAATAATGACAACAAGTATTCTGTTTGATGTTAAGGTCGTAAACGCTAGTATATCTGCAGTAACTATTGACAAAGTTATTTTTTTTAAATTTTATGTGTACTTATTTTATTTATTATTTCTTCTTCGGAACCAAAATTAATTGAAAACAAACGTTCGAAGAACTGCTTTTTAACCTAGATAATGTCTCGGATAAACATATCCGATTTTTTTTCTGTGTCTTGTTCTTTTTCATGTTTCATTTGTATTCATTAGTAGGGAAAAACCTTAAAAAAGTTATTATAAAAGACTTTTTTCTAATTAAAAATAGAACATGTTATCACTGCATCAAATATACTTCCTCATACTTCTTAAGGCAAACTTTCTTAACTTGAATTATCACTTTACAATTAACTAGTATCGTCTCGCATGTTATAACAAAGTTTAATGCAATTTGTTGCAGTTGGTGGACATCAGTGGATGCGGGGGCCTGTGTGGGGTTTGTGTGGTCCGTCTGAGAGACGCCTCCTCATTTCGGGCTCAGGTGGAGGCAGCAGGGGCACTCCTCGAACTGGTCGAGGAAAAACTCACTATACCTGACTCCCCGGAGCACCAGCCAACTATTGAAGGTATATTTCACCATACACAGTGTTGCATCAAAACTGTTTCCGAATTACTGCCTCAGATGCACTTGTAACTGGACTAAATACTAAACGAAATGGTGTTTGTTGAAATTGGGTGGTAATACGTGTAGGGAAAAATAATGGATTTAAGGAAGACGGACAAAAATCACTAACACAATCATAAATATACTTTATATTGTATTGGAACAATATAACACATATAAGTACAAAACGATATTGTACTTTCGATATGGTTTAGTGCATAAACAGGATTATGAACACGAACGACACCAACAAGTTGCTTCCAATGTTTCAAATCTTCTTCTTTTTTTTTTCAGAATTTGTAATTCGTAATGTTAAATTCAAGTGATATTTTTGTAAATTGTACCGTCTTTCCAGATAATGTGTTTATTTTTTATAGAAAAGGATGGTCTGTAAGAAACCCGCTTGCGTATACTGTGCGACCTAAATTTTTTTTTTTTTTAAGTTTAGACTTACGGAATTCAATACTTCGTTTGTGGGAAAGCACTATGAAACCATTTATATTTTTAAGAAATATTATATAATCTACCATTGGAAACCAAAATGCTGTCATTTTTATCATCCTAAAATATTAGAGAACTTGTTAAAAAGGAAGTAATTTTGGGCGGCAATCATGGAACTTCTGATGAAAACATTGAAGATAGACTTGCAAAATCCCAAACAAAACAGAAACCATTTAAAATTTTGATCATAGAAATTAAAAAATTAAAATTAGAATCACCAGAAATTCAATCAACGGCTATTAACTGAGATTTGCTTTTATAAGCAATGTAGAACTAACCATAATTCATTAATTATTATTGATGTTGACGCTTCACAAACATAATTCACTTAAATATTGAAAGTATTACAGATTATTAGTCTTGCTTTTGCATTTATGTACTTTAAAAAAAATGTATCCCTCGATTTTTTTGTGGCGGTTTTTAACTGAAATTTGAAGCACCCATGAACGTCCCCCCCATCATGCTCGAAGCCTTCTGAAGCTCTGAGCCCCTGGTCGTTGCCAGGTCTGCCAGCCACTTGTTTCATTCCTGTTTTAAGGTTTTTACATTCCAGTGATTGGCTTTTCTCAAGTTCCTTTTACCTCTCATCTGTCGCAAATCATCGCGAGTCGCAATCATCATCCCAAAATACAATATATATATTTTTTTAATTCAATTTCAACCTCTATGTATAAAGAAACTGTATAAAGGACAAGGTCAGAATCGCTTGCACCTATATCAATCTAGGACCTAGGTACTATTTGATTATTGTAGCTACTCCTGTACTACTGTACACTACTTTGATTATTTTAAAAGAATTTGAAATTTGCAGGTATTTTTTCAAAATACCACCCAACGTTCAACAGGTTAAAGACAGTTGTATAAGATAAGAAATTTAATTTAATTCCTTGTGTTCGCAGATAATCTAAGACCTGAACAAGAAAAAATCGAGATTGAGATAGAGCAACTTACCGATGGTGGTAATTTAGACACATTCTGGAATGATGAGCCAATAATAAGAGACGAAGAAGAAGATCAGAAACAGAATTTGCAAGAATTGAATGACCATGAGAGGTTAGAATGGACCGACCAAGAACCACTGAAAAAAAATCTTAAGGTTAAAAATAAAGGCATCAAACGAATAGAATGGAAAGATCAGCAACAATACCCAAAACCAAGCACCTTCAGACTTTCCAAATTAAAACCCGATACAACCGAGTGCCCGGTTTGTGGCAAAGTGTTTCCAAGTCGGGAGAAATTGCGGCGGCATTCTGAATATCACTTCCCGCGATTTCTGTGCCACCTTTGCGGGAAGGTCTTCGCTAAAAAAATCACATACGATTCGCATATGGAAAGGCACGAAGCCAAAAGCTATCCGTGCTTGCGATGCAGCAACAAAGTCTACGCGAATAAAAACAATTTACGGCAGCACGAATTGACGGTGCATAACAATAAGATGTTGTATTCCTGCCCTAAATGTCACATTAGGTTTTCTAACGCCTTCATTAGGAAAGAGCACTTGCTGAAGGAGCACGGAATATGGACGAACCAGTACGTTTGTCCCGAGTGTTTGATGAAGTGCCGCACACCCGGCTTACTGGATCAACATGTGAGGAGAGTGCATCGTAAAGAGAAGAATGCAATATGTCCCGATTGCGGTACATTATTCTTCAGCAAAAAAGAATTAAAAAGGCATTCACTCTCACACACTGGTGAGTTACTATTTTATATATTCCTCTTTAGATGATAGTTTTTACTGTGGAGATAATTCATGGAAGTGCAATCTATTCCCACATCTCCAATTTAAATAAGACCTTACTTTTACTAGGCTCCAGATAGGTAATTTTTTTTACATTAACTTACACGCTAGGTCCTGAAGAAAATAATTTCCCTCTCTCCTACATCATATTGAGAGATGCTGTGTGGAGGTAAAATTGGTGAATAAAGAAAATTGATTATTTGTTTAAGAAACATTGATTTCATAAAACATTGTTTTCAAGAATTTCACCAGAAGTAAGGAAAACACAGACATGCCCACAATGCATTTCTATCAGTTTATCTTCAGTGATTAGATGAATAACTCAATTTCTCAAAAAGTGGGAGCCCATTCCCATTTCCGACGGACAATTAAAAAACTGTAAGTCGGATGCCCTGTTTACACCGTCGTTTAAAAAATTGAATTTTTAAACTCCATTTAAAAAATTCGGATGTTAGATGCCTTGATGTTCACACACAAAAAATCGGATGCTTCATGCATGTTTCCTTGCAACTGGTAGTGGGCGGGTTGAGGGGCGGAGTGTAGTGGGGCTCACGCCGGAGCGACGAGCCGGCAAGTGTGAACAAGGTTTTTTAAGTATGTTGGACATGTGTGAACAGCTCCTTATAATCCCTGCAGCCACTAGGCAGACTACTAGCTACTGCAGGCACAGTGGTGTACCGTAGTCATTAGTTGGTGTGCCTCGCCACAACGTTACATTGTCACATTCGTAGAAGAAGTAGAGTCAACAAAGAAAAAACCTAAGCTTGTTAATCGAAAATATTATGAGAGCTATGTAAGTTACGGTTTCATATATTACGGAGACGAATCATGCCCAATCATAAAATGTCTTGTTTGTGGAGAAACTTCAGGTAATAATTTGATGGTGCCCAGTAAACTTTTACGACATTTAACTACTAAACTTTAATTTTACCTGTCTGCAAAGAAGTTGTCAAGTTCATGATTAGCCAAGAAGCCCCTAAGGAATTCCACAAAATACCTGCGTCAAGCAGAAAGAATTCATGGAGCTAAAAACTGGTCGGTCATTAAAACTAAAATTTTCCGAAAGAGAGCTAGCACATTTTTAGCTGCGTATAAAAAATGAGTGTCCCCTGCTTTCAAAGAGGGCTATTGCAACTCTTTTACCATTTGCCATGACCTACTTCTGTGAATTGGGGTTTTCAACTCTTACTACGAATAAAAATAAAAAAAAAGAATGCCTGAGGACGATCGATGAAGAGATGAGAGCAGCATTATCAATGTTTGCTCCAAATTTTGATCGCCTGTGCTCAGTTAAGGCTCACATTTTTCATTACAATTGTGACAGGCCTGTAGAAGCGCCAGCGTCATTTGGCTTGGCCTAATTTCAGCATTTGGAAATGTATGCCGAATGTTATTGATTTTAAAAATTAACATTGTTTTTTTTTTCTTTGGTGTGCCTCTAAAATTTCTTGATTTGGTAGATGTACCTTGAACACAAAAATTTTGCCGAACATTGCACTAGAGCACCCGTTTTTTAAACGGAAAAGTGAATGGGCTTTGAGGGTTAGATTATTTCACACTAGTGGCCTCAATTATTATTAATATTATTGACTAGTCATTTTCCAAACTCTCATTTTTAGATATCCGCAAATACATCTGTGACATCTGCAGCAAGGCGTTCAAGGCCCGGAAACATCTTCAATACCACCTCGCTGTCCACTACAACATCCGGGATCACAAGTGCTTACTGTGCGATGCGGCCTTCATACAGTCGGCCTCTCTTAAGATGCACATGAGGTCCCGCCACAAGAATGCACTCCCCGATTTTTAGGCTATCCAAAGAGAAACATCCAGATCAGCAGGCCGGTCTGGGGCCTCAGGCATTGCCCTTTCATCATCATCATTAGATCTGCGGTCCCTCGCCATTAGCCTCAGTGCTCAGTCTTTCCCGTCTTGTTCCAATCCTCATCCATGCAGTCTATCCATCTCTTTTACTGGGGCACCCACACAGGCATACTTTTTGGCGTCCTGTCACCTGTCATTCTTGAGAGGCTGAAGGAAGTAGGGAAGGAGAATCCTGGGAATATCCTGGCCACTCAGATCTGGTCACTAAAGGTAGTTCAAGCAATGTTTCGATTTTGAATGATGGTCTCTCACCGGGGCGGCGTTGAGAGAAATCTGACAAACGTTAATGTGATGCTGATATACAAAATATTTGTTTATTTATATTAATGAAAATATACCATTTAAATTTTAAAAATATTTTATTTTACCATGCCGGAGTGAACTAATGTGTCGGTGAGAGCTGATAATGATCAAGAGCAGAGCCGTCACTGAGCCAAACGGCGCTAGTAAAATCCTCAAGGGTGCTATGTTAGATGTTATCGGCCCCTTGGCCCCTTGGACCTTGGCACCTTGGCAAGTCGGCGCTCTCAATTGCACCCGCACTGGACCAATTGCACCCGCACTGGACTAGCCCTGATCAAGAGGTATAACTGGAAACAACTAAGGGAAGCCTAATTGCTGTTGTTTTTACACCCTAATATTATTCATTATAATCTCAGTCTACTTTAGGTTAAAATCGATTAATTTAACACATTGTAATCTGATCACGTATTAATACGTGTTTAGCAAATTAATGCTAGAGAGCGGAACACGTATTTATACGTTTTTGATAGATTGTTAGTGGAGCGCGGGTCACGTTAAAATGCGGGTTCCAATATACTTGAGTTTTCGCTATATAGCCTCTGTAGGGTTGTAGCCATGCAGGTAAAAACCTTTTGAGAACAATAGATGGGGTGTACGGTAGGTACCGAGGTAGTGTAAATATTAATTTTTTCATAACTTTCCTGCTTTATGTGAAATTCTGCACTAGTTTAACGATAAAGAATACATTTCTAAATATAATAAAATAAAATGAAATAAAATAAATAATTTGCAAAAAGAATTATTGAAATCAAACAAATATTTCTAGAGGTCTACGTTAGCGCGAAATTACGCGAAAAATCACCCGTTACCAGCACGATACGCGGCCGAAAACTGCCCGATCACAATGTGTTAATAAAAACAGGCAAAAAGTAGTTTTAGAATATTATTTTTTTGGTTCTGAAAACAATTTACAATAATGTAGCGGTTGAGATTATCAGATGGTATTTCTAATTCTAATTAACGACTTAGACAAGTAACCAAAGTAAACTATCATACAGCCGTACAAGGCAAGAAACTTTTTCGTTGTGATGAATTTTTTATTATCATTTCGAACTATTTCAAACAAGAGACGTCAATTAACTAAAAAATTGGTGGTACCTAGTACAATAAAAATAACTCTACTAGGTTTTCTAAAACATTTTCAAAGTTTTAATTATTATTTACGATTTCTATGTTCTTGATCAACGTTTGTAGAAAATGTATACTTAACAAGGTTCGCTCATACAGGCACTTTCAAGAAAAAAAAGCATTGGGCCGCTTTCAAGCTCGTGAGGAGTTAAGAGTCCGAAAGAAACAATCTCTTTTACTGGATATATATTATAATTGTCACTTGATTTTAACACAAAGAGACATTAACAACAATTAACATTTACAACATTTTCTTGAGACATTAACACAAATTTAAGACTTAAGGCCTTCGCTCACGGAGAAACTGAAATGAAACCAGTTGTCAACGCACCAGCACTTTTGCTTGTGTGGCAGTTGCTTTTCAGTTGCCTTGTTAACAGGTTGCCATGGTAGCGCTCACGAATTTCGAATTGACAACTGGTTTCATTTCAGTTTCTCCGTGAACGAAGGCCTTTAGGCATCACTTTTCAATCAAATCTTTTATTTGTAAACCACATAATGGAAATCTCTAATAAGGGCTTACAAATTTTACGGATTTATAACTAGGCTAACTGGAAATTTCAACAATATTAAGTGTATTAAACTGTTATACTTTGCCTTTGTTAAAAGTCTAATTGAATACTATTCTACCATCTGGAACCCACATTATGTACAAGCTATTGAAAGAACACAGAATAAATTCTTTAATTTTCTAAATTTTGGTTATGTCTCTTTTGACCCTTTGATTAGTGAGTTATTTTTTGCCATTTACATTGTGGGAGTGAGTTATTTTTCAAGTTTTTCTAAATTTTGCAATTGATTTAATTAATTATCTTCTCACCTTTTTAACTACACAAGTTACTTCGGAGCTTTTTTTATTACCATAACCTTTTCTTATTGCATTATAAATTATAGTTGGACAAATTCAGTAAATCTCAACATTTTACAAATAAAATTTTTCCAATAAAGTCGTACGGCCGCACATATGCGGCGATACTCTATCTGGATCGTCCGAGTGCCGCCGCATACGTACGGCGATACTCCTTGAAGGGTTAAGGGGGGAAATACATGTAGATGACCCTAAAAAATGATTTTTTTTTATTTCATAAATTGTTAGTATAACTATTTAAGATTAAGTTCCCAAAGTTTCAAATAAAAATTTCAATTCGTTCCGGTGTTTGAGGGTGTTTAACCCTTCGAATAATGAGAAAATAATATCTATAAACTTTTGCCTGTCAAAGTTTGCACGCAAAAATTCTCGGTTCTTCCCATGCATTTCAAATGTTCATTTTTATTGGTTATTTTTTAATCTTTTAAAAAAACAAAAAAATTTTTAAAATCTAGATAAAATAATCTTTCCGATGTGCTTATCAAAAATTAAGATTTTTGTTTTAAAATATTAAAATTTTTATATTGAAAATGTGAATTAGCTTAAAAATTACGTACCTGGGGTTTCCCCAAAAAAGTACATAAAATAAAAGAAAATTAAAATTTTAAATACAGATTCATTTTTTGAAGAAAATTTGTAATAAAACTGTCACTTCACTTTTTATCACATTTATACAATTTTATTTTTAAATTAATTGTTTATTACGTCACACATTGGCGCAAAATAAAATCGTCACTTATGATCGGGTTTGTAAAATATCTGATCAATATAGCTCGTTTATTCTTAAGGCAATAAGAAGCAATATTTCTTTCGCTTTCAAATATAAAAGAAATCACAAATTTTTGCTTGACAGGAAGAGAGATATCTAACTTTTAATGACGCTCGGTCGTTCTGGGACAATCTGGGTCTCCTGTTATTATAACGGCATATGATGTTTTGGGACAACTAGGGTCTCCTGTGATTAGACGGGTTAAGTGAGCTTCCTCCCTAGAAGCCGAACTGCGTGGTAAACTTTAAACGCATTTTTCTCGAAATTACTTTTTTTGAATTTGTTTATTTTATTGAATTTTGAATCTAGCTCAAAAAGTTTATTGAATTTTGAATCTAGCTCAAAAAGTTTTTAACCAATCATTTTCAAAATTTGCAGATACTTTCTTTATACAGGGTGTTAAGGGACGTACTTGACTTACTTTAACCAGTGATTCCTGACATTATTTGGAGTAAAAAATGTAAATGAAATTTTGGTCTCCCGTGACTTTTTTTGGTGACTTTTTTTTTTTCAAAAATTTTTTCTTCAAAATCAAACAAAAAAAAATTTCTTCGGCATGTCATCAGTGGTCACTCCGCCGAGTAGCCGAACCACCCCTCACCCCGCCTCCAACTGTCCAACACCTACCATTTTTTTATGTTTTTGTAGAAAAAAAAAAAAAAATCATCAAAAATGTCACCGGAGACCAAAATTTTATTTACATTTCTTACTCCAAATAATGTTAGGAATCACTGGTTAAAGTAAGTCAAGTACGTCCCTTAACAACCTGTATAATTACGCTCAACATGAACCTTAATTCATAGTAATCATTGTCCCAAGTATTTTTTAATTGCAAAAAAATGTCAAAAAATCAAGGTTTTCTGTTTACACACCTGTAAAAAATTAAATTAAAATTTTTTTGGGGAAAGTTAGGTTCATATAATATTATGTTCTTAAACTAAATTCAAAATCCTATTGATTTGAGATGAAGACTGTGGCATCCAGAATAAACACAAATAGCTACGTCTGATGGTTACGTTTGATGGGAAGCAGCTGATTTTCATGTTTTCGTATTTTCCAAGGAAATGCTTCAAAAAATTCACATATTTTCTTAAATCTTATATATAAAAATCAATTTTTGTTTGTTTGCTTGTTCGTATGTTATGCGCTGCCATACCATTCATCCGATTGCAATGAAACTTTGATGATTTATTGTATGCACGCCCGCCAAGGTTATAGGCTATGTATATGTATAATGGTAAGCTCTGGCGTTATGAAATTTGTATAAATGAAAATGAGTTAAAAATATATTTTAGCGGCGGGGAGGGAAGGCATGAGGGGAAGGGTAATGAAGGAGGTGGGGTTAGCGGGAGGGGAAGGCGTCGAAGGTGGAAGGCGAACGCGGGGGGAAGGGGATGCAGGAAGAACAATTTATTTCTTCGCATTGCAACGCATGCCGGGTACCAGCTTAGTAGATGTATAAAATGACTTCAAAGTTTCAATAAATTATATACATTTCTTCCATGCCAAAAAAAAATTCATTAAAAAAACCCAGTCCTACATGTATTTCCCCCCTTGAATGATATTAAGTTGTCAGACAGAAGGGTTTTCACAGACTTGGTATTTCTTATATGAAATGATGTAGTTGAAATTCCAGAATTGCTTGCATTATAATTTTTAATATCCCCATGTAAAAGTTCCTAAAAAGAGCGTTAACAAATAAATGAATAGTATAAAGTTTTCGTAAATGTAATTTTGTCACTCAATTCAAATCTCCCTGTGGAAAATGGACTTAAAAGCGACTTTCGAGCTAATCACCGCTCTACACCCTCGATGAGCGAACCTTTTGAATATATTTTTCATGAAAATTAAGGTTCCGAAACAAATATGTCGATTACCCATATGTTTCAACTGTCCATCACTAGCTTACATGATTGTACTATTTCTATGGAATTTTTATGGCTTAATTTTGACAGCTCGGAATATGGTTCGGAACAATTGTTGTCGAAATTGTTTTGATAAAATTTATTTTAAATAATTTACTTTGACAGGCGTTAATAGATAAAACACATCTGAAAATGTCTTCCATTTATTCGTACGTTTATAACATGTATAAATTACTTCTTATTGAAAGGTAAGACTGATTCGAATAATATAAACCTCAATTATGATTAAAAATAACGAAATCGTCGTTCTTGTGAAAAATCACCTCACTGGTGCTGTACAATTTATTATAAATTCTTAGGCTCTGTCTAATTTTATTATTTACAAAAAAATTACAAAAATTTGCTAGGCAGGTAGTTTATGCGAGAAGATACGACTTCTGACATTGACACTGTTTAAAACACCGTTGATGTTATGTTATAAGATTTGTACAAACTGGAGAATTTAGGACTCTGTAGGACTGGGGATTTTTTTTAAAATGACCTTTACAAAAGCTTACAAAGAATTTGCTTACATTTTTACACAATCAGTTGTTTCTAATGTCACGGGCTGTGAAGGTGAAAGGTATTATTATAAACACAAATATATATATTAAAATAAAATGACATCCTAAATAACTAAGGCTGTCTGGCAAAGGGCTTGCTTAGGTTAAGTAGTTCATGTTGATACCGTGGTTAAATTGAATTGAAGCATGATGAAATCTTCTTTTGTGAAACGAATCTCACATTGTGAGAAGGGCAGGACTCCAGAGAATTGGCTCCCAACAAAAAGAACCCTCCAGAAGCAGAAGAGGCGGATTATTCTGGATGCCAATCATAAGATGGCGAGTATGACGACCTAGGTACACAATCACGACCGTAGCAATCTTCATAAAAGATCCGTCGTGTTGCAGTCGAGAGGACCGCCCCAAAGCTCTCGGCTGTTCCACAAAGAATGACTGGCTTTCTTCTGAATCTGTGCAGGATTAACAACTGTTGCATTCTAAAATATTGCAGAGCTCGCAATATAACAATGCCCAAATATCATTGGGCAAGCACTAGAGGTGCCACACACCGAGACCATAAATAAAGTGTGTATAAGTGGGTGACAAATGCAAATATTTTTATGTAACAGTTTGTATTTTCGAATGTAATAATCGGCCTTTGTAGTAATTTAAATCAAAGTGTTAATTCAAATAAAATATTCTTTTCTATGAATTCTTTTTTGTGTTTAGTTACAAACAAGAGATGAAACTGGAAAAGATGACTCTGAAACCCAAAGAGTTGTTACTTCGGGTGCCGTTAGATGACACCTGTGTGTTCTGTGGCAGCTCAGAGGAACTTCGGGACTTACACCCACAAAAAAATGACGCACAGAATTCCATGGCCGAGGACTATTCACTGATGATACTCTCCTGCTTCAATATCAAGGTGACTAATCATTGTGTGAAATCAAAAGAAAACATTATGTGAAAACGTGTACAATTTACATTATATTCCCAAAAGATAAGAAACTCGTTGTGGGATCATAAGTACAGTCACAGTGCATTGATACATAATTAAAACACTAGCAATATATAGGGTTTTCCAATAAGAGGTGTTATTTTGATATTTAAAAAAATGCCATTTTTTAATATAAATGATCGGATGTTTATTTCATTATAAAGAGGAACGTGTGCCGTTGATAGTGGAAAATAACATCAGGCAAATGACCACCATGACCACGCTTACAGGACCATATCCTTTTCATGAAATTTTCCATAACCAAATCGCAAAGTGGCTGCCCTATGTCCTCGATAGCCTCACGAATTCCATCTTTGAGGTCTTGAATCGACGCTGGGCTGTTGGCGTAGACCTTCTCTTTCACGTGGCCCCAAAGGAAGAAGTCGCAAGGTGTTAAATCACAAGATCTCGGTGGCCAATTATGATCACCTCTTCGAGAGATAACACGGTCCAGAAACTTTTCCCGTAAAAGATCAATGGTTTCGTTGCTTGTGTGGCACATAGCGCCGTCTTGTTGAAAGTAAACGTTGTCCAGGGTAGCTATTCTCCAAGCCCTCGTCGCTCGCAATCGCCGTCGAAAGTACGTACATTGGTCGACGTGGTTATTCTTGAGCCAGTCGACGGAACATTTTTAGACGCCAAACGCCAAAAGTCACTCGCCACAACAACGAGTGGGGTAGACCAGTAGAAACGGAGAAGCGAGTGGTTGTTTATTTGCGTGTCTATGCAATTGGCTGTCAAAATCTGGTATTATCATTTTCCCGCGCGAACTTTCGCACCCGCAAGACGTCGAATATTGTTATAAAGTCGTTTTAAGGTTACATATTACAATGGCTAATTTTCCAGCGATGTTTGCTGCAATACACCATGCCGAGATAGCTGAAGCAGCTGCTTTGAGACCTCCAAGAGCGTTTCATCAGAGGGTCGATTCTTTCGCCGATACGACAGATGAAGCCTTCAGAAGGAATTTTAGGCTCATTATTTTTGATCAGAACTAACTAGTTCTATGAGCAGTTGCTTTTGATTATTAGTTATATGGCCATTTCGAAAATTATCAACCGACCCAACTGTTTACCGTTTCACTGATTGACGCATAAATATACTAATACCGTTTAACGTTTGACATTTCAAAGTTACACCATAGAAATCTCATAAACATCAGGAACATAGACAACATTCACAGGGCTACCAATATAATCATCCTTGCGACCGCTCGCCGTTCAAGAATACGTAAATATGAAACATTCGAAAAAGTTGGTCGCGACGACGAGGAATTTTTCGCTCGCAGCTGGCGCATGGCGAGTAACAATTGATCGTTGCTCGGGAATAGCTACCTTGATCAATACCCTCCAATTCCGGCCATAAAAAATCATTAATCATCTCTCCATAGCGCAATCCATTTCAAAATAACACCTCTTATTCGAAAACCCTTTATATTTTGTCATTTACGGCACGCTCCTTGCTTCAATGACATTCATTTCATCGTCACATATGCATACAAGCCCATACCTACTATTTAAGTCATCCCAAGAGACTATAATACCATCAGATAGTTTAACCGCAGAGAGGATGGATCGCCAAACAACTCTGTTACACTGCTTACTTCAATCACATTCTCATACACTAGTCGATATTATATCCCTATTGTTTCAATCATGGTATCGAACTCTTATATCATCAGGCTGCTTCTCCGCAGAGGTAGGCAGAGGATAGACCACCGAACAACTCGATCAAACTGCTTGCTTCAATCATATTCATACATCGTCTCGTACACTAGTCTATATTATATACCTACTATTTCATGGTAGCAAAATCTAATACCATCAGACCGCTTCCCGCAGAGGTATGCAGAGGGGATAGACTGCCAAACAACTTTTGTGGAAGAAAGTGATGACGGATGCGATCAAAGAAATAAAATTTGCATACATCCACCAGTAATGGCTAATTCTGACCTCACTGATTCTGGTGATGAAACTGAGGTGCAAATTGAAAATTTACCAGGGCCACAGTTAAAATGGTTTTAGACACATTTTGTAAATTTATTTATTTATTCGCTGCGGTTGGGAACAATAAAAAAAAAAACAACAAAACATTTAACTGCTCAATATGCCTTATGAGGAAAAAGGGTTTGGAGGGAGGCCAAAAAACTCACCTGGTTTCCTATCTTTGCCAATTTTAGCTGCTGGTCACTCGTTAAGAGTGTGTTCACATAGAGCCATAAAAGATGTAGAAATAGGCCAAGCTACATATTTTATAGCTGTGTGTGAACACGCTCTAAAGGTCTCATAAAACACACACAAACTGCCATAATACAAACACATCCAAATGTAAATCCTCAGCCACGGCGGACAAAAAATTAATAATCCACAAATTGAACTATTTGCGGTATACCAATGTCACAAGTAATGCGCACATTGCTATTCACACAAAACTCGTATTAGGCGGGAAGCGACAAACAGTATTCACAATGTATGCCTCCATATATGCAGCCGGCAGAACGAAACCATGTGCATAGCAGGCGAAAAAATATTCAGCAATTCACAGTATTCACACAACATGCGCGAAATGGGCGAAACGAACAATTATTGTCTGGGATAAAAGGACCGTGGAAAATTTTAGGCTATTCAATTACTTGATTTAGATAACCGGTAGTACCATTCATCCGTGCAAACATATTTCATTTATCTTAATTAATATTATCTTCTTCTTCAATGATGTATTACGAAGATGGGAAAAACCTTCTAAAAGTTATTATAAAAGAGATTTACTCTAATTAAAAGGAGAACATGTTATCACTGCAGCAAATAAACTTCTTTATAATTCTTTAGATAAACTTTCTTAACTTGAATCATCATTTTACAATTAACTGGTATCTTCTCGCATGTTTTAACAAAGTTTGAGTGTAATTTGTTGTAGTTGGTGGACTCCAGTGGCTCTGGGGGCCTGTGTGGGGTTTGTGTGATTCGTCTGAGGGACGCCTCCTCATTCCGGGCTCAGGTGGAGGCAGCGGGGGATCTCCTCCAAGACGTCAAGGAAGAAACCACTGTACCCGACTTCCCAGAGCAACAGCCGACTATTGGAGGTATATTTCACCATACATAGGATATTGTCATCTACTCCTGTTATCCTATTAATGGTGCTTGGACGCAGTGCCTCCGTGCGTCCCTGTCCTGGGCTTCTTCAGCGGTCTCCGTCCATTGCAGGCCCTATCCTCGCATAGCCACAGGGCTTAATTTTATTTATTTATCTTATTTATATGAAATTAATGAAAGTAATACAGTTGTGTTAATAACGTTGTCCATAGTAGCTATGGTAGAGCAAGTATATTGTATAGGTTTATAAAATAATTTAAGTTTTAAAGCATAATGCATGTGTTAAATTAAAAACCAGTGTAAAATATAAAATACATTATAAAATTACATATTAAAAAATAAAATAGAAACAGGGAAACACGGAAAAAAATTCACTATGAATTGGTAAACTAGTACATTTCAGAAATGTACCAGTTTATGAAAAATTTGTTACATTCGCAAAACCTTCAACAATCACTTGGATGATGGCGGAATCTAAGTCTCATTCACCAGCCTATTTTATTTTCATAATATTAATTAATACAAAATCAAGTGATATTTTGTAAATTGTACCACCTTCCCGGATAATGTGTTAATATATTTATAAAAAATAGTATATAATCTACCATAAGTAGTTTACCCAGAAAGCTCAAAGAATTTTTTGATTGTGCCAATTGTACACATTAGAACACGAAAGATTGAGAAATAAATTACTAATGCCGCCGGAGATTTGTAAGATTTTGAAAAAAAAATCTACACAACGTGAAACTGTAGAATGCTGTCATTTTTATCAACTAAAATATTAGAGAAGGAGGTAATTTTGGGCGGTATTCATGGAACTTCTGATGAAAATATTGAAAATAGACAAAACCCTTTTTATTTAAAACAAAACAGAAATCATTTAAAATTTTGATCATAATGTTGTCCAGAAATTCGATCAACGGCTATTAATTCAGATTTTCTTTTATAGGCAATGTAGAACCAACCATGTTTCATTAATTCTTATTAACTAGCTTTTACCCGCGGCTTTGCTCGCATGGCATTAGGGGGAATTTACTGTAGCGCTTGCACTTATTAATTAGCCCCCCCCTCTCGCATTCCATACATTCATTCCCGGTAGATTCACTTTTCAAACAGCTTGCATGCCACCTAAATTTCATAATGCCAGAGCTAACCAGTAGTAAAAAAAAAAATTACCCAATTTCGTGCAGTCGTTTGGAAGTTACGCGTGTACAAACATTTCGGAGATTAATTTTTATTTATATAGATAGATAAATATTGACTACGATTTCCCGCAAATATATCAACTTCGTTTCCACGGCAATGATTTGTTTTCTGACGTTAGCAATAACTCGCTTTTGTTAGCGACAGAAAACGTATAATAAATATATTAATATTTATAATTTCATAACGCTAGAGCTTACCATTATATACTGCCTATATTACTCGCACATAATGTAGCTTTCTATTGGTGAAAGAAATTTTAAAATCGGTTTCTTGCTTTACGCGTGAAAGTGTATCAAACAAACACACGCAGTTTCACATTTATAATATTAGTATAGATGTTGATACTTCACAAATATAATTCTTCTGATTTTTTGTGGCTGTTTTTAACTAGGAATCGAAGCACTCATGAATACCCCCTTCCCATCATGCCTGAAGTCCCCTGCAGCCTTGAACCCTTGGTCTTTGCCAGGTCTGACAGCCGCTTGATTCGTTCCTGTTTTGAGGTTTTTACATCCCAGCAGTGATTGTCTTTTCTCAAATTTCTTTAAAAACAGTTGTAACAGATAAGAAATTCAATTTAATTCCTTGTGTTCGCAGATAATCCAAGACCTGGACAAGAAAAAATCGAGATTGAAATCGAGCAACTTAATTTAGACACATTCTGGAATGATGATTCAATGAACAGCGACAAAGAAGAAGATCAGAAACAGAGTTTGCAAAAATTGAATGACTGCGATAGGTTAAAATGGACCCACCAAAAACCATTGAAAAACAACTTTAAGCGTAAAAATAAAGGCGTCAAACGAATAGAATGGATAGACCAACCACAATACCCAAAACCGAGCACCTTCAAACTTCCCAGATTTAACGCAGACTCAACCGATTGCCCGGATTGTGGCAAAGTGTTTCCGAATCGGGAGAAATTGCGGCAGCATTTTGAATATCACTACCCGAAATTTTTGTGCCACCTTTGCGGGAAGGTCTTCGCTAAAAAAATCACGTACGTTTCGCATGTGGAAAGGCATGAAGCCAAAAGCTTTCCGTGCTTGCGATGCAGCAACAAGGTCTACGCGAATAAAAACAATTTAAGGCAGCACGAATTGACGGTGCATAACAATAAGATGTTGTACTCCTGCCCTAAATGTCTTGTTAGGTTTACTAGCGCATACAATAGGAAAGAGCACTTGCTGAAGGAGCATGGAATATCAACTAACCAGTATATTTGTCCCGAGTGTTCGCAGAAGTGCCGCACACCCAGCTCACTGGACCAACATGTGAGGAAAGTGCATCGTAAAGAGAAGAATGCAATCTGTCCCGAATGTGGTGCATTATTCTTCGGCAAAAAAGAAATACAACGGCATTTACTCTCACACAGTGGTGAGTTACTATTGTCGTATGTGTGTCTTTAGATAATAATAATAATAATTGGATAATTTGAAGTGCCGTTTTTGTGAAAAATCACCTCAAGGGCGCTGTACAGTTTATTAAGAATTCCTAGGTTCTATCTTATTTAACTATTTACAAACAGATACAGAAACATACTTACCTGGCAGTCACTTCCGAAAAACACATTTTAATTAGAAAGTTAATGCTTGCAAAGATACGGCTTTACGTGGCATGATTTTACATTATTTGCTATCGCCATCACGGTTAGTATTACATTTATTAAAAGATTAGTGGCAAAAGTAGAGTTAATATTTATTTTTAGAAGACTGGAGAATTTAGGACTTTTTAGGGCTGGAGAATGTTCCTGAAATGACCTTTACTAATGTTTTTTTTTTTTTTTTTTAATTTCTACAAATGAATTATTTACAATGTCGCGGGTATTGAAGGTGAGGATGAGAAGTTTTTGAGTTTATGGATACGATTGTCTGAAAAGGTATGTTTTAAGTTTAGCTCTAAATTCTGCTGAATTTGTGATCATTCTTAAGTCGTGTGGCAGTCCATTCCAGGCTTTGGGTCCTGACACTCCGAAAGCGCGCTCACCGAACTTAGTATCTGGTGTACGCTTTGGTTCCTTTAACCTTCCGATAGCTGATGACGCTGCTGACCTCAGGGTTGACTGTCGAGAATTGGAATTTTCCAGAATACACAATTCCGATAAGTATGCCGGAGCCATTCCGTTAAGGGACTTGAATACCATCCAGCAGAGCTTGAACTGGATTCTTTTTAAACTGGATGATAGCTTTTATGATGATAGCTTTTGATGATTATTTTGGAACTGAATGATAGCTTTTACTGTGGAGATAAATCCATGGAAGTGTGATCTATCCCCAATGTCTCCAATTGAAATAAGACTTTTACTTGGCCCGAGATATGTGATTTTTTTTGTTTTTAACATTATCTCAATGGATGATGAAAATAATTGCCTTTTGGGCCTATGTCACCTTTGGGCATGCTTTTGTGGAGGTGAAATTGGTGAGTAAATAAAATTCATTTTCTGTTCAAGAAAGAATTTCATTATTTGAAAATTTCACTAGAAAGAAAATTGAAGCCAATTTCATACACATAAACACGCCCACGATGCATTTCTATATTCTTCTTCAGTGATTGGGTCAATAACTCTATT
Source organism: Glyphotaelius pellucidus (assembly GCA_936435175.1). Lineage (NCBI taxonomy): Eukaryota > Metazoa > Arthropoda > Insecta > Trichoptera > Limnephilidae > Glyphotaelius > Glyphotaelius pellucidus. The sequence continues at coordinate 26,377,868 of OW386556.1, forward strand.
TCTCAAATCACTCATATTGGTAGACTCAATCATGGCTAGACTCAAACATACTTACACTAAACATATAGAAAACAAAATTCACAACATACAGTATAAATAGCACGGGACAGTCAAAAAACAACACATACATATACTGTAAAAATACACAAATGCATAAACATCAACATCTGCGATAGCCTCCCTCTAGAGAAAGCAAAACAAATAAAGTATCTAGGAATCGTAATTAAAAAAAGAAAAACACATATTTTATTAGGCAAATGTATTATAAACGTTATAATCGCCTAATTTTTTGGTCATTTCATGTAAAAATAATTAAAATTAATTCACAAAGTTTCATAATTTTTTTTTAAATTGCTTTTCAGAAGCTTTGGTTTCATAAAGGTGTATCTTTTAATTCTTTTGTGTAACATCTAGATTTGAGTATACAGCGTGGTGTTTTCCCTTTCTAACACAACAATTTCTATGAGACCTATATGAGTTGTTCCGAAAAGGGAACAAATTAACCTGAGGTGTTATTATTATGGGTTATTCATTTTCCAAATTCTCATTTTTAGATATCCGCAAATACATCTGTGACATCTGCAGCAAGGCGTTCAAGGACCGGAGACATATTCGGTACCACCTCGCCGTCCACTATAACATCCGGGATCACAAGTGCTCCTTTTGCGATGCAGCCTTCGTGCAGAAAACCTCTCTGAAGATGCACATGAAGTCCCACCACAAAGATGCTTTCCAATAGTTATGCTATCCAAAGAGGAACAGTCAGGTCAGCCGACCAGTCTCAGGCATCACCCTTTCATTATCATCATCATCATTAGGTCTGCGGTCCCTCGCCATTAGCCTCAGTCCTTCCAGTCCTGTTCCAATCCTCATATATACTATCTCATATATACATACTATCCATCTCTTCTTTGATCTGCCTCTGTGTCGCTTCCACTGGGGCACCCACACTGGTGTTCTTAAGAGGCTAAAGTGAGAGAGAAGGAAGTGGGGAAGAAACTGGCTACTCCCATCTGGTCACTGAACATATTTTAAGCAACGTTTCGATTTTGAATAGTGGTCTCTCACTAGGGTGATATTGAGTGTAATCTGTTACTGGTAATGCGGAACTGATTCAAGAAATATCATTGTGTTGTTATATTATTATTATGAAAACATGTCATTTATATATGATTCTATATATAATAGAGGGTAACCTATTAAACTACTATCGAGTGCCATCTATGGGTAACCTATTAAACTACTATCGAGTGCCATCTATGGGTAACCTATTAAACTACTATCGAGTGCCATCTATGGGTAACCTATTAAACTACTATCGAGTGCCATCTATGGGTAACCTATTAAACTACTATCGAGTGCCATCTATGGGTAACCTATTAAACTACTATCGAGTGCCATCTATGGGTAACCTATTAACCACTCCGGTATTTTGCGATTATGCAAGTTTTTTTGTCTTAAACGATCTGTCAGATTTATAAAAACTTTGTATTATTTCGGCTTCACAATTAAAGTTCTATAAACGAAACATTTCTGAACGTAGCCGAATACTAAACACTGTTTTTGAAAGGTTATGAAGTAGGCTTTCACATTGTTGTATTACAAATTGTTGTATTACATTGTTGAATGCAAACGTAAAAAAATTGTAAAAATGACTCACGTGATGTTTGTATGTGAAAACGGTATTAAAATCAAGGATTGTGTAATGAAAAACACTTATTCTATTGTATTAATGTAAAGTTAACAATTTTGTAACCTCACTTTTTTACAATTTCATACAAGAATACTTAAAAGATTAACAATGTCTAACGGCACTTAGGCGATTTGGCGGGTGAAAACTGTTTCTGCAAAATAAATATTTGTATATTCTTCTATGGACAACTTTGAATAGAATGTGAAGCTTGACTCAATATGGATCTACTACTTTTTGTTTTATTACTATGAGTAACCTATTAAACTATTATCTAGTGCCATCTATGTGTTACCTATCAAACTATTATCTAGTGCCATCTACGGGTAACCTATCAAACTATTATCTAGTGCCATCTATGGGTAACCTATCAAACTATTATCTAGTGCCATCTATGGGTAACCTATTAAACTACTCTCTAGTGCTATCTTTGGGTAACCTATTAAAATACTATTTTCAATTTTCAGACCAGAAAGGGTGCATCATTAAAATGTCAGAAGAATAGTATTCTGCAAAGTATACGGGAAAGAGTGGGGAAAGGTTAATGTGACCATAAATTCCCGATGAAGGAATCGCAGAGAACAAACAGATAGAATTATTTTCTCCATCAACGTGGCCCTGTTTTCACAAAAAAAAGAGTTGGAAGGATATTGTGTGTACGAAGTGTTAATAATTTGATTATTTCAATATGTAACATTGCTTTTATGTTCTTTCTTTTGTGAATAAATTAAATGTGAACGCGCAATACAATGGCATTTTTTATTAAGGTAGTTATCATAAAATTTATTTAGTAAAATACTAAATTAGCAGTAGAAAAGTTTGCAAAATAGCAAGTGAAATTTAAAAATTAAATAAATCAAGTCAAACATTAAACATCACCAAGAAGTCCTTGTAAAACGTAGGAAGTGCCAGTCACTGGTTTATAGAGCGAATTATATGTACGTCTTTATATGTGCGTCAATGGCTGAGTTTGCATCGCGTTTGGATTCCAATCGGGCGTAGCGTGTTCGATTCTTCGGCTGGCTAAGTCCTCCATCACGACACAAGCAAAATTTTGAAGTCTACACTTATTTCCCCCTTAAAACAAATTGAACATACCCAATAAAAATTAAATAATTATCGACAAAAACTAATTATTCAGTTGAGAACCCCTGGCTTCACGCCAAGTTACCACCGACATTCAATACCTTGAAAATAAAATAAAAAACACGACTGGGCTTCCATCTTGCGCACTCGCATATGTAACGTAGAGAGTTTGAGTGAGTCACCACATTTATATTCTGCTTACCTGTTTTATTGAGAATATGTGACATACTAACTCGCATTTGACTTTATTGGTGAATTTATTCCCGTTTTCAACAAAATACTTCCATTGCGAACAATGAGAGTTTATTATTATCTTTATGATTATTTTTAAAAATCGTAAGCAATGTGAAATGAAGGATTAGCCAAAATCTGAATCCTATATTCACTATATTTTAAAAGATATTTACGTATTTTGAGGCTACGTGTACTAGTTATACAATCAAATTATTATTAAATCAAAAATATAAATAATCAACGTCCCCCATCACCGTGCAGCGGTAAAAATTATCGGTAATTTTTGGATATTGGTGGCCACGGCTATTACGAATAATTTTTAGAAAAAAACTTTAGATCTGCCATAATCACTATAAAAGGAAACTTATTGCATCACGGCTGGCGGAAAATAATGCATTTTAATTTTCAATATCGTTAAATAAAATTTCACTTCGCGAATCGATCTACGACAGCCCGCCCGCTGCCGCTCGCCATTCTGTCAACTGTTGTGTTGTTGGTATCCTTGACTTCACACAAACGATTGTAGTCGACTTCGCGGGATAAATAATAAGGCGCGTAGGTACTGGAAGCGCGTAGGTACTGGAATGGAGACAAACCATTCAAATCCTGGGATGTTTTTTAAAATAAAGATAATATACACAAGCCCGCTACACAAACCCTGCGTAGCCAAATAAACCATTTAAAAACGTAGGCTGTTTTTTAAAGTAAAGATAACATACACAAGCCCGCTACACAAACCCTGCGTAGCCAAACAAACCATTCAAAAACGTAGGCTGTTTTTTAAAGTAAAGATAACATATACAAGCCCGCTACACAATATTTATTACAATTATTATTATACACATTTTTCATAATTACGCGCCCATCATGTATCACGCGAAGTTGCCTACAATCGTATTTAGTTGTGAGGTCAGGGATACCAACAATGACAAAATGGCGGGCGGCAACGGCAGCGGGCGGGCTGTCGTAGATCGATTGGCGAAGTGAAATTTTATTTAACGATATTGAAAATTAAAATGCATTATTTTCCGCCAGCCGTGATGCAATAAGTTTCCTTTTATAGTGATTAAGGCAAATCTAAAGTTTTTTTCTAAAAATTATTCGTAATAGCCGTGGCCACCAATATCCAAATTTTACCAAATTATCAAACGTTGACCGGTCCGCGTCAATAAAAAGGTGGGGGACCACTGTTTTAACCACATTTTGATAATGCCTTCAGAAGGCAAAACAACTGTCACACGTAATAATAATTACATAGCAGAACTTGTTTATAATAAACTGATTTTATGAAATAGAATAATAATATTATTGAATACAAGAAATAAAAAAAATGGAGTTCTACAAAATACTTTTATCAATAAAAAAATAAATGTTTCAAGTTTCAACTTTGACTGTCCATCACTAGCTTATGTATTATTTCTATGGAATTTTTTTAGTTAAATTTTGACAGTTTTGACAGCTCGGATTATCGCTCGGAAGTTCGGATTTGTTGTCGAAATTGTTTTGATAAAACATATTTTAAATAATTTACTTTGACGGGCGTTAATACAAAAAACACATTTGAAGATGTCTTCCATTTATTCGTATGTAAATAATATGTATAACTTACTTCTTATTGAAAATTAAGACTGATTCTAATAATATAAACTTCAGTTGTGATTAAAAAAAACGAATTAACTAATTTTTTGCATATTTTGTCTTCTCCCCCGACAAATACACCCTTTTCGTGATAATATAGCTAAATCTACTGTTTGAATAAGAAATATTCCGTATTAACCGAGAAGCGGAGTAATACATAAATATCATGAGTTCTGAGGCTGTATCTAATTTTATTATTATTATTTTTTTTTTTATAGTTAATACCGCACAAGAGTCCCAACTGCTCCCGTCTGGAGCCAGTGAGACTATGGCATCCCCAATCGGGGTATGTTGTGAGGCTGAAGGTAGTGGGGAGGGGAAGGAGATAGGGAAGAGGAAGGTGGGGAAGTACCTGGCTATTCAGATCTGGTCACTAAACACGGCTAAAGCCATTTTCAAGCAACGTTTCAATTCTGAATGGTGGTCTTACACCAGGGCGATACTGATAGTATCTTCCACTCTGGAACGTGCCGCAAATATACTACATATTATTTTAAATGAATAAATTGTGAAATAACACAAATATCAAATAAAATTTATTTGCGCACGCCGGGTTCGAACCCGCGACCTTCGGATTGTGAGTCCAGAGTCTTACCTCGGGACCACGGAGGCCGTCAGGACCACGGAGGCCGTCAAATAGATTACAAATAGATTCAGAAAACATACTTACCTGGCAGGTCACTTCCGATAAACACACTTTTACACTCATAAGAAGATTATTGCCAACTGGAGAATTTGGTACTTAACCTGGACTGGAGATTTTTTTTAAATGGGCTATATAGAAGCTTGCAAATAAGAAATTGCCTTTATTTTTACACAATTAGTTATTTATAATGTCGCGGGCTGTGAAGGTGAAAGGTTTGTATTTTCACTCCCCCTGGATGTAACAGTTGGCTTTTATAGTAATTAAGTTGAATCAAATTGTTATTTCAAATAAAATATTCTTAAAGCGTGACCAGTGATTCTTACGCATATGTTTTACACATATACAAATTCTATGAACCCTTTTTTGTGTTTAGTTACGAACAAAAAATGACTCTGAAACCCAAAGAGTTGTTACTTCGAGTGCCGTCAGATGACATCTGTGTGTTCTGTGGCAGCTCGGACGAACTTTGGGACTTGCACCCACAAGGAAAATACCCACAAAACTCCAGGCCCGAGGACTATTCACTAATGTTACTGTCCTGCTTCAATATCAAGGTGAATAATCATGCTTCCAAGAAGAAAACGTGTGATTACTGCACAATAGTTTCAACTGCTTGGAGCCAGTGGGACTCTTGTGGGGTATATTTTTAATGTTTGCTTTTACACCAGAGGTTCCCAAACCTACTTTGGAATTATTTTTTCCCGAGACCAAATATTAAATTTTCCTAAACCTATTAATGTCGAATGTTTTTAATTTTTTTTTCGTAAGAAGATTGGTTATCCCGCTAAAACCCCTTTCCTTGAGGAAAGTATCATAAACAACTCTTGCGATAGTCTGTTTTTCCTCCCTATCGTCTGGGCCTTTTCAAGACATGCATTAATAAATCCTTTCCTACTGCCCCTACCCTAACCTGCCTCAACGCTGCCCAACAACCGGGTGGCGATATAGTTTCCCTGCCTTTACACGCAGACATGTAAATCATGCACACAAGGGCCCACTTTGTTTATAAATGCCTTACTTGTGTACTTTATATGTACTTACATTCTTTATAACACAATTGTTATAAACGTAAGTACATAGTGGTTATAATAATCTTAGAAACAAACTGGTACAGTTAACGATTATTGCATTATTTGGGAGACGAGTATTGGTACTGCCACGCCGGAGACCATTTTCTGGCATAACAACACCTCTGCCGTAAGTCACCCTAAGTGGTTCAGTTTGGAGATTTAACAGGGGTAACCGGGTATATAGGGGTGAAGTTTGTCTGGATCTTGATGGCGGATGTGTCTGTTGGCAAGCAGGCCGGACCGGGAGAGATTGTTTGAGGGAGACTTTTTAACCTCTCCAGCATGACTTACTTTTTACCGCAGTGGGATGATTTAAACATTCGTCACACCTAGACACACTGATCCCCAGATTCTTGCCCATTCTTCATACCTTTTTTCCTTCCCAGAAAATCCTTTTCTAAAAAGACCCTCCACACTGCTTTCCCAAAGATGACAGGTGCTGAGGGATTTTTTTTCCTTAGGACCTCATATGTGGAGCTAATGAAAAAAAAAACTGCATGTATATTTGATTTTTAACAGAAGCAATTTTCTTAAAGTTAAATATTATTTATTGTGAGATTTTTCATTAAAAAAAGACCACCCTGAAAATCGGCGATTGCCGATTTGTCAGGGTGGCCAAGTTTACAAGTACGAAAGTGTTCCGAAATCCTTTTGGAGATCGTTCGCTCTGTCTGGCCTACATAGACCTTGTCACATCCAGAACAGCTGAGTTTATATACTCCATCTGTTTCCAGAGGAAACTTAGTCTTTGCCGACCTCAGTAGGTCTTGGATTTTAGTTGTGGTTTTGAGCTGCAACAGCTGTTGAGAAAAGGGAACATCAAGACGGTCTTCGGCAATCGCCGAGCACTTAATCGAAACCGGCCATTGGATTTGTTCCTGAAGTCCTGGGAAGACCCAAAACTTACAGAGCACGCCTAATTACGGAGGCAATTGAAATCCATAAAAACCCCATCAATATTAACAGAGACGACGGAGCTAAGCTCAATAGTTCTTGGTATCCAGTAATTGACGGCTACACCAAAGCTAAACGCATAAAACCATGCTGAATTTTTTTAACAACAGCTCGTAGAGAAATGGAGCTGGCAGCACGGTATCGCTTCGACACACATAAGTAAACACTCTCACCAATATCATTTGCTCATCTGCCCTGATGATGGACACTGTAACGCTGTCCGAAACGTTGGCTAAAGAAGGAGGTAGCGAAACACGGCATAGCACCCCAAAAACAATAACAAAAATACTTTTTGGCTGTGAAAACCTAAAAACATACCTTATTATACCCCTTTCTAAACTGCTTTGGCCTAAGAAATTTTAGATACAAAGTTATACAATGCACTTCCACTGGCCATCAGACAGAACACAAACTATTCTAAATATAAATTTGATTCCGAGACAGATCAAACGTCCATGATTTTATTAAAACCTGTTTGGTATGTTTCCAATAGTTCGGTGCCGATTGTCTTTAACTTTAAATGTAATATTGTGTTGTTAATTTTGTTGTAAGCTGCTTATAAATTGCAACTGCTCTCAACACAGTAATTTGTAGTTAAACAGGCACATTACATCACCAATATAATGTAATTATAAACTGCAACTGATCTCAACACATTGATTCGTAGTGAGTGATTCAGGTACAGTACATCACCAATGTGATAAAGTAAAACACCCTAAAGATCCCTTTAGACTTACTCTAAAGTTAGATTTAATGTAATTATAAACTGCAACTGCTCTCAACATAGTAATTCGTAGTTACACAGGTGCAGTATATCACCAATATAATGTAATTATAAACTGCAACTCCAATGATTCGTAGTGAGACAGGCACAGCACCAATGTGATAAAGTAAAGCACCCTAAAGATAAAGTTTAGACTTATCCTGAAGTTAAATGTAATGTAATTATATACTGCAACTGTTAAATGTAATGTTATTAAAGTAAATAAAGAAAATTGAATATAGAGAAAAGGAATAAATAAAGAAAGTGAATAAATAAAGACGGACCGAGAATCGGCGGTTAGCGGTGCTTCAAACACCTGGAATTTTGTTGTATAACAAGTTTGAGTGTAATTTGTTTGCAGTTAGTGGACCTCAGTGGCTCCGGGGGCCTGTGCGAAATTTGTGTGCTCCGTTTGAGGGACGCCTCCTTATTCCGGGCTCAGGTGGAGGCTGCGGGGACATTCCTCCAACATGCCTTGGAAGAACCCTATACTATACCCGACTCCCCGGAGCAACAGCCAACTATTGAAGGTATATTTCACCATACACAGCGTTACAGTGTCCGAAACTTGGCTAAAGAAGGAGGTAGTGCAATACGGCATAACATCCCAAAAACAAATAACAAAAATGCTTTTGGGCCGTGAAAATTTAAAAACGTTATTATTATAGATGTTCATACTTCACAAATATAATTCAATGAAATATTGAAAGTATTACAGATTTAGTTAGTAATCTTGCTTTTGCGTTTATGTGTTGAATACATGAATTTTATAAAAACATTGTATCTTTCGATATATTTGTGGGAGTTTTTAACTATAAATCTATCAAACCAAACCCCCTAGAGCCTTGAGCCCCTGGCCGTTGCCAGGTCCACTAGCCGCGTGATTCGTTCCTGGTTTGAGGTGTTTTCAGCCCAACAATGATTGGCTTTTCTCAAATTCCTTTAAAACCAGTTGTATGAGATAAAACGAAATTCAATTTAATTCCTTAACTTTGCAGATAGTCCACGACCTGGAAAAGAAAAAATCAAGATCAAATTTTCCGATGATGATAATTTAGACACATTCTGGGATGATGATTCAATGAATAGCCATAAAGAAGAAGATCAGAAACAACATTTGAAAGAATTGAAAGATTGCGAAAGCTTAGAGTGGACCAACCAAAAACCATTGAAAAACAATCTTAAGAGTGAGGACGAAGGTGTCAAAAGAATAGAATGGATAGACCAACAACAATACCCAAAACCAAGCACCTTCAGACTTCCCAAATTAAAACCAGATTCACACGAGTGCCCGGTTTGTGGCGAAGTGTTTCCGAATCGGAGGAAATTGCGGCAACATTTTGTTTATCATTTCCCGCAATTTCTGTGCCACCTTTGCGGGAAGGTCTTCGCTAAAGGAATCACATACAGAGCGCATTTGGAAAGGCACCTAGCCAAAAGCTTTCCGTGCTTGCGATGCTGGAACAAGTCCTACAAGACTAAAAGTAGTTTACGGCAGCACCAAATGACAGCGCATGAAAATAAGGATTTATACTCTTGCCCTAAATGTCTCATTAGGTTTCCCAGCGCACACGTTAGGAAAGCGCACTTGCTGAAGGAGCACGGAGTGTGGACTAACCAGTACATTTGTCCTGAGTGTTCACGGGTTTGCCGCACACCCAGTTTACTAGACAAACATTTGAGGAAAGTGCATCGTAAAGAGAAGAATGTATCGTGTCCCGAATGCGATGCATTATTCTTCAGCAGAACAGAATTAGGAAAGCACGCAATCTCACACAGTGGTGAGTTATTGTTGTATATGTACCTCTTTAGAGGATATCTTTCACCACTGTAGAAATAAATCCACAGAAGTGTAATCTATTACCATGTCTCCAATTTACATAAGACCTTTCTTTTACTAGGCCTCAAATAGGTAATATTTTTTAAACATTTTATTTTTTACAATAGCTGTAATATAATAGCACAGGAGGCCCTGATGAAAATAATTCCTCCCAGGGCCTATGTCATCTTTGGGGATTCTGTATGAAGGGTCTTTTTAGGAATGGAAGGTTAGGATGTTCTAAGAAGGAAAGGGTATAAGGGGTGGGTTGAAAACTGGGGGTCAGTGTGTCCAGGAGTGACGGACCAATAATTCCATTCCCCCCCACTGTGGTAAAGGGACGTCCGAGAGTCCTGCTAGAGAAGTCAAAAGGTATCCCTCAACCAATCTCTTCCAATCTGACCTGCCACGCAATTCGTGGGCAGACGCATCCGCCGCCAAGATCCAGACAAACCTCACCCCATGAACTTGGGCTACTAAGTCACCAAAATGAAATTGATTACATATCTGTTCAAGAAAGAATTTCATTATTTGAAAATTTCCCCAGAGGAAAGGAAAAATTGTGCTAATTTTGTTTCACACAGACAAGCCCACAATGCATTTCTATATTCTTCTTCAGTGATTAGTTCAATAACTTGATTTCTCAAAAGGTGAGGACCATGTCTCTCATGCTCTCTCTCTCTCTCCGATGGCGCTACAGCCCATATTGAGCCTTGGCCTCCCACAACTTTCGCCTCCAACTCCTCCTGTCCTCAGCGGCTGACTTCCAGTTTGTTACCTGGAGAAGCTGTGCTGCGTCCTTTCTTACCTCGTCTTCCCATCTAAGTCTGGGTCTTTCTCCTTCGAGCTGGGTGTCCAGACGTAATTCTTTTTGGGACGCGTGTGTCCGGCATTCTCTATAGGTACATGTCCAGTCCATCTCAACCTGAGGATTCTCATATAGGCTGAGATGTTAGGGGCCTGATACATATCATACATTTCTTTGTTTTGCCGGATGCGCCACTGATCCCCCTCTTTCACGGGTCCACATATTCTTCTCAGCACTTTTATATGCGACTTAAACACAGGCAGCAAAGAGAAGTATGTTTTGTTGGTTGCTGTGATTCTCTTTCTGATTTCTGCTGGATCCTCATTGTTCTCTGTCAAACTGGAGCCCGAGTAGATTGATCGACCTCTTTGAATGAGTAGTTGTCTTTGTGAAGGGTTTTTGTTCTGTATCATCATTTTCTAATGTATCATCATTTAACCTCTTCGAATGAGTTGTCTTCTTCTATGTGAAGGGTTTCTGCTCTGTATCATCATTTTTGTTTTGTCAGCATTGATCCGCAGTCCTACTTCCCGCACTGCTGTTTCTAAAGGGTCGAAGACCTCCTTAATAGCTGAAATTGATCTTCTGACAATGTTAATGCCATCCGCATATTCAACAACTTGACTACTCTTGAAATAAATATTGGAGCCAGTGTCTATTAGCATTTTTCTTATTACATATTCAAGCTCAATGTTGAAGAGAGTGGGAGCCAGGCCATCCCTCTGTTTTAATCCCTGCGATACTGTGAATTCTTCTGACAATTCTCCGTCTATTTTGATCTGACATCTTGAGTCTGTCATTGTGGCTTTGATGAGCCTAACCAGTTTAGAAGGAATCTAGAATTGTAGTAGTATGTCCTATGGATACTCCCGATGTCTCTCATGCTTGTGGCCTCAATTTTATGTGACAACAAGACAATCAAGGACCGGAAGCACCTTCAATACCACCTCGCCATCCACTACAACATCCGGAAACACAAGTGCTTCTTGTGCGATGCGACCTTTGTGCAGTTGACTTCTCTCAAGGTGCATGTGAAGTCCCGTCACAAGAACGCACTAACTTAAGCACAATATTTAGACTATCCAGGGGGCCTGTTTGGGGCCTCAGGCATTGCCTTTTCATCATCACCATTAGGCCTCACGCAGTCCCTTGCCATTAGCCTCAATCCTTCCCGTCCTGCTCCACAGGGTCTATCCACCTCTTCTTTGGTCTACCTCTGTGCCGCTACCGTTGGGGCATACACGCACTTGGCGTCCTGTCACCTGACATTCTCGAAGGGCTGAAGGACGGGGAGAAGAGGAATATTGGGAAAAGCGAAAAATAATGCCATCCCTAGTTTTTAACTGTTTTAAATGACAATGTCTTTTGTTAATGGTTTTAAAAACACTGCGTTTCTTCATTTAAAGGTAACTAACACCCTTTAGAACGAACAGTCTTCTTAGTGAACAACAGGCTTAGTAAACTACTCCCAATTGTGCCCAGTTACGTTTTTTGGTGTATTGTGCCCAGTCGCTCTAGTGCCATCTCCTCTCCCTTCTTTCCTCCGTGGATATTTTAGACTAAGAATGGGCGTACGCTAAGACATCGGTCGCGCAGAATGTTCAGCGCAAGATAGTTTTGGTTTTTGTGTTGTATGGAAGTGTATGGAGCGACATACGCTGAGACGTGCATGTTTCTCCTACATTCCACAACTGCGCTGAACATGCTGCGTGACCGATGTCTCAGCATACGCCCATCCTTAATGTTGCCACAAACAAAATATTGAGTTCGCGTTGCATTGTTTTTATCCTAGTACATTTATTTTTTTTAATCCTAGCTATGGCACAATAGAGACCTCATGCCTCTGTTCTGAATTTCCATTTTTTTAACTTGTATTTTATTGCTCAGAGAAATTACTTATTGTGCAGATGGGATGCTATAGTGAATTTTGAATGGTGCTGTCTCTATGGAGCGATATTGAAAGTAATCTTCTGCTCTGAAATACAGCGCCAGTATATAAGATACTGTTGTATTGTAAAATTAATTGTATTCATGAAAATATACCATTTAAATTAAAAAAATATTTTATTTTTCTACGCCGGAGACACCACTTTGGACATGTCGGTGAGAGGCGTCAAGGATCAAGAGTTATAAATGGAAATAATAATAGTATTTGGCTGATTTATATAGCACCGTTTGCAAAAAATCAACACAGGGCACTGGAAACAGTTGAGGGAGGCCTGATTGGGGCGGAAACCAGCATTAAAGAGTAGTTTATCGGTAGGCTACTTGTGGTTGCGTCGCAGTCACTTAGCTCAAGTATCACCATTTACAAAAGGCCTTACTTGATCTCCAGACACATATCCCATCAAAGCAATACTAATTATCTTGAAAATGAATTTAAGAATTATAAGAAGCTGTAGCACCTATAGATTATTGCACAGCCATCGATCAATTATTACGGGCTAGTCATTTTCCAAACTTTAATTTTTAGATGTCCGCAATTACATCTGTGACATCTGCAGCAAGGCGTTCAAGCACCGGAGACACCTTCAGCTCCACCTCGCCATCCACTACAACATCCGGAATCACAAGTGCTCCTTGTGCAATGCAGCCTTCGTGCAGAACACCTCTCTCAAAGTGCACATGAGGTCCCACCACAAGAAAGCACTCTCCAAAGAGGATCGTCAGCCGTCAGAGGTGGTCTCTCACCGGGACGATAAAGAGTAATCTGCCGCTCTGGTGTGGCGCTAATGTACCAAATATGATTGTATTCTTGAAAATAAACCATTCAAATTAATAAAATATTTTATTTTCATTGCGATATTTGGTTTTGCATCATGCTAATAGTGTTACAAAGGACATATTAGGACAAAGGATTTAGAAAAGTAGGGCCAAGTGGGACAAAAGAACTCCAACTACATCTGGATGCATAAACAGCTCAAGTGTCAGATGCCATTAGTTTGAGATTTATGACTCCTCTTCAACCTAGCGGAAAGGCAAACAGATAAGTACATAATATTTTCATGTGTTCGTTTTTCCGATGATTATAGGCAACAAACAGATGACAACGTTTCAGATGATTAAAGGCAACAAATATTAATGGGTTTGAGGCAGTGGTTCACAACCATGCGTTGCTAGAAGATCCTACATTCAATTTTTTTTTTCTGTTTTCATTTCTTTTCCGTTTATTTCATCTTAGTTTACTTCATTTCCGTTGCAGTGCGGTGTTTTCCCACACAACGTATTTTAATGTTTTGTGCATGTGGAGCGGAGGGGCGAGGAATCGTTGGACCGTGAAAAGTAGTGCGGGGTGCCTTACTGCAAAGTATTTTTTGCAGTGAATAATGCTTGCCTGAAATTGTTTATTTTCATTTTCTCAAAGATCACGAGCAATCTTCCGAACAGGCCCTCCATTGACATGATTGGGTAACTCTAAGTGACAAGCTCAGATATGGGGGCTCCATCGAAGCCAGAGTTAAGTTAGCCTCTCAAAAACTGGGCGTACTGCACAGGGTCCGTAGATACTTTAATAGTACACAACTGCTAACCCTGTACAAATCACAAGTGCGCCCCACGGTTGAATTTGGCAGCCACCTCTGGTCTGGAGCCCCAAAATACCTGAAAAAAAAAACCCTCGACTCAGTGCAGAAACGGGCGGTCCGTTTGATAGAGTCTCCTAACTTAACAAACGAATTGCAATCTTTAGATCACAGGCATCAAGTGGGATTGCTGTCCTTGTTTTACCGGTATTACAATAGAAGATGCTCCGAGGAACTAGTGTCATTGATCCCCTCGGCACCGGTGCGCAGTCGGCAAACATGCGCCCAACATTCGTACACGGTTGACATTAGTCACATGAGAATGGGTCGTTTCTACGACTCATTCTTGAGTTCAACAGCTCGGCTGCGGAACGATTTGCTGGCCTCTGTGTTTCCTCCCTCCAACAACATGGGTCTCTTCAAGACCCATGTTCACTCCTTCCTCTCCTCAAAAACACCCTCCACAAAGCATCTTCAAAGATGACATAGGGGAGGGACATGAGGACCTGAGGGAAATTATTTTCCTTTTGTGTGGAGTTTGCAAAAAAAAGGGCCTCGAGGGAAATTAAAACACGTGCAATCTTTTCCACACTAACGTCGCTGGCTCAGGAATGTGGCAGATAGACACAAAAAGGCTTAGTTATTTAATGGGAAGGGTGAAAGAAATACTAATAAATTTTAGAAAGCTCAGAAAAACAATGAGCTAAAATCAGTTTTATGAACGACCATTGATTTGTAATCTATTTTTTAATCTTATATTGTGTGAGTAATAAAATGTTTAAATCCTAATAATGTTCAAAATAAAATAAATCAATTTAAAAAATGCTAATTCTTCGGAATTTGTTTTATTTTGGAGGTAGAATTATAAAAGAACTTGTAGGGAATTGGCAATTTCATTCTCTCCAATTTGGGGATTTTTAACATTTATGGTGGGTATTTTAAAACATAAGCATCGGCAACCCTGATACTATTATCTATGGAAAATCATTATTTGAAGTTTCGTTGGAAGTTTCATTCAGCAGTGAAAATGGAAGCCTCTTTTGGAAGTTTTATTTTATTGACTTGCTAGAAATTCTAAAAAATACTCAACATTTTCAAAACTTTTTTTGATTTTCCGAAACAAATATATTTATCTCGATTACCGAAATGTTTCGACTTTTTACTTTCAACATATTATGTCAATCACCATCTTGGACGATATCACAGCCTAGTATATTATCTATGGAAAAGCAGGAAAAGTCATAATTTGAAGTTTATATTTTTTTGACAGGTCGGATTGATTATTTTTGTTGAAATTTGACAAAACTTAATTTAAATCATTTATTTTACGGGCGTTAATTAAAAGAAAACATCTGTAGATGTCTTCCATTTATTCTTACTTATCTAAAATGTAAAATTTACTTCTTATCGAAAGGTAAGATAGGTTCTAATATTATGGACTTCAATTATGATTAAAAATAACAATAATAATTATGTTTGGCTATTTAATTATGTTTGGCTAACACGGAATTTTTCCTTAAAGTTGAAGGATTGAACCACATACAGCATTAATTATGTCATGAGCTGAGTGTAAAAAAACATTAATTATGCAAAATTAAATACGAACAGTGCAGATATTCACATCGTGTGTTATTCATTGAAACCTTACCATACCTTATTCTTTGAAAACACACTTTGGTAACTTTCGGGATGACTAGACACGCTTAATACGAATATTTTGTAGAAAAACCTTTTGATTAACCTTTATTACATAAAAAAATAACTACATATTTGCGTTCAGGGCGATGGAAAATACTGCATTTAAAATTTCAATTACTTGAAATGAAAAATTCCTTTTGTGGTGTAGAATGGCAGCTGACAGCTATTTACAATAATTCTATGATATTTAGTATTGAAATTTTTTAATGGAGTGTTTTTCTCCACTCCTAATGCAGATAATTGTGGTTTGAATTTCTTTTTGTGTTCAGTTACAAATAAGAGATGAAACTGGAAGAGATGTCTCTGAAACCCAAAGAATTGTTACTTCGGGAGCAGTTTGGTGATGCCTGTGTGTTCTGTGGCAGCTCGGACGAACTTTGGAACTTACACCCACAAGGAAACCACGCACAAAACTCCACGCACGAGGACTATTCGCTAATGTTACTGTCCTGCTTCAATATCAAGGTGACATTTTGCTTTCAAGTATAAAATATTGGGTAAATACAGGGGGGGCGTTGATTGTTTATATTTTAGATAGTTTTGATATTACACTTTATTTTGTCACCTAAAATGTATAACTAGTACGTATTGCCTCAAAACTGCAAATATCTCTTAAAATATAGTAAATTCAGGATTCAGATTTTGGTTAATCCTTCATTATACATTTATGAATTTATTAAAATAATCATAAACATAATAATAAGCTCTTGTTGGTCGCAATGGAAGTATTTTGTTGAAAAACAGGAATAAATTCACCAATACAATTAAATGCGTATTAGTACCTATGTCACATATTCTCAATAAAACGATTCCACTTGCATTTGGGCAAGCAGAATATAAGAGCGTTGACTCACGTCATTGCTTCTCACTCGAGCTCTTTAAGTTAATAATAATAATAATAATAATTGGATGATTTATATAGCGCCGTTTTTTGTGAAAAATCACCTCAAGGGCGCTGTACAAACTTACAATACATTTCTAAAATCTAGAAAAACTACAAACTAGACAAACAATTAAAACAACTAATGGCTAAAAATTGCATCCACCGGTTCATAAGAAAATATATGTACAATGTCTCGACCAATGAACGCGATGCTTCTTAAAAATGTATACAGGTCCATACTTACCTGGGAGGTCGCTTGAAATTAACACTTATTGTCTATTAAGAAATTTAGATATAGTTCGCACGCAGGGGACATTATTGTGTACACTTGTTATATGTGTTTAATCCTGAAATATATTTTAATATTAGTATAAAATACATTCTTTGATGAGTGTATTTTGGAAATCAAAAGCAACATTTTATAGTGGGCGGTACAGTAGTACAAGGATTTGATCTTCCTAAATGTGATTCGTAACGAGACAGATTCGTAACGAGACGAAGTTATACATGCGAGTGAGCAAGATGGAAGCCCAGTCGTATTTTTTGCTTCAATGGTATTGTGTTGGCAGTAACTTGGCGTGAAGTGATGCTCAACTAAAAAATTATTTTTTGTAAATAATTATTTAATGTTTTTATTGGATATGTACGATTTTTAAGCATTTAATCCACGGACCGGTCCGCAGACCGGTGGTTGGGGAACACTGATCTATGTAATACGATGATATCAACACAGTTACTAATAAATTTTATTCTGTTTTGAGAAAGGCTGTTAGCATGTACATTCCAACCATGAAATATAAGCCAAACGGTTCCATGCCAACTGAGAATAAAGTCAAGTCAACACCGCCTTGAAAAGTCATTAAAAGCTTTGAAAAAAATAATTTTAAATTAGCCGATAAACGTAACCTAACGTAACCAATTTTTTCATATATTTTTTTTTATCACCCTGAATGACTTATCTGAGATGGTTCTGAGTTGGTTTCATTCCGAGTTGTCCGGTCACCAAGCCAAACAACTATCCAAAATGGTACTCCAAAGAACTTGTAAATCTATTTATCACCAAAAAAACTTAAACAAAGAATATAAATTATATCAAAAAATCTGATTACGAAGAATTTAAAGATTAAGAACTTTATTTAAAAATTGTCTATGACCTGCTACTGTAACTAATACATAAATAAAATTCAAAACTCCAAAAAAAAATTTTAGTTATATTGGAAATATGTACTCGAAATCTCTTAAAGAAAATGATTCTGATTTCCTGAGCATTATTCACCTAAATGGCAGCCATAGCAATAATACTGATGGTATTGTTAACTTGTTTGCAAAATTTAAAAGTGTTTATTCAACAGACTCAAATAATGCTCCTGTTCCATCAATAACTCTAGATGAAACTCTTGATATTTCACAGTGTACCATAAGTCTCTCTGATGTTATTACAAAAATTAATCATTCACAAATCTGCGGGACCGGATAAAATCCCTACAATATTTATCAAAGAATGTATCAATATAATTGCTCTTCTATTAACCAAACTTTTTAATCTCTCTTTAGTCCCGTATTGCTTGTTTTGATAAGCTTTCGGATTCCACTATATAATACTAGAAGTCGAGATTTATTTTAGTGCCAAAATTTTGGAACTAACTACCACATGAATTCCTTTTTGCCCAGAATACTAATGGAGGGAAATAATTATACCAAGTCAAATATTGTTACTGAGGCAGTTCAGTTATGTACAATAAATATCATATAATTTTTACTATTCATATACAAAAACCCCTAAAAAGGGTGTTAATAAATAAATAAAATCGGCCAATTAAAACTATGCCCAAAGTTTTACCAAATGCTGTTGGCTAATACACTAATTTTATCAATGCAGAGATAATTTACTACAATCTCCTTTGAAGTTTACATTAATTTATTTGACCGGTCAGTAGCTGAGTTGGCATTGCTTTTGGGTCTCACCCAGGTGTCCCGTGTTAGATTGCTCGGCTGGCTTAACTCCTCCCACACGACACAAGCAACATTTTCCGCTTACTGTGGTGGTAATAGGAGATTTTCAAATATTAACGGGTTATTCATAATCCGGGAATGTTTGTCTTTATTTTTTTAAATTAAATTATCTATAGCTTGAGTTTTTCATCGGGGGGATTGATATTCTCATGCACATAGTTTTTTCTTTAATTCTGTCAGAAACTTGCTGGGTTACACGGTTTCGCTTAGGACAACATTCGAGAGGGTTCTGGAATGTTCCACAATGATGTTCTCGATTTCCTATTCCCGAACATTCCACGACATATTCCGCCACTCCTTCCAGAACTTTCTAGAGCTCTATGAAACCTTCTAAAACTTTCCGGAAGATTGTTCTAGAAGTATCAAGAGGGCAAAACTTCCAGCCCTTATATCTACAAAAGCATGCCCTTTAGGTAAAAACGGGAAACGTCATCCTGGAGGGGGAATAGAGATCTACTACACCATATAAATCCTTTGATCGTACCGGGACTCGTTTTTGAGTTTTTGCGAGCCGCGCGTTTTTTTGGACTTTCTTTTATAATATATATATATTATTTATTCCATTGTACGTCTTCAAATTGATGTGCATTGTGTGTCACATCGTTGAAATAACCAGCCTGGCATTCAACTTAAAATTTGACAAGCTGTTAATCTGTGTTTAACGGGGTGTTAAACATCTAGGATTTTGTTGGTACCATCTCGTTTGTTATAGCAAAGTTTGAGTGTAATTTTTTGCAGTTGGTGGACGTCAGTGGCTGTGGGGGCCTGTGCGAGACTTGCGTGTCCCGTCTGACGGAAGCTACCTCTTTCCGAACGCAGGTGGAGGCAGCGGGGACACTCCTCCAACAGGTCAAGGAAGAACCCAGTCTACCTCAACCTCCGGAGCACGAGCCAACAATTAAAGGTATATTTCACCATGCATTTCATCATTTTTCTCCCCTTGTCCTATTTTTGGGGCCGGAGAATCAATGCCTAAAAAGGTGTAGTTTATTTTTTCTAAGGAAATATTTAACTTAACCTTCCTCGGTTCTTCGGGTCATTATGGTCCTGAAACTCTCCATTTTAGTTAATATCTCCAGTTGTATATTGTTTATTGCACAATTGAATAATTTTTTAGTTTCATTTCTTTAAATTTGTTAATACATGATAAATTGTTAGTTACACACCAATTACACAATTAATTTAAATTTGATTGAATCTCTTGACAATTTCTTCGTAAATTTTTATGTCATCAAAGAGTATAAATTTAACATTGAAGAAGAGGGTTATGTCATTAATAAAGAGTACGAAGAGTAGTGGACCTAAATGGCTACCTTGCGGTAAGCCACTACAGGCATGGGATTCTTTAGATTTTGTCGTTTTCGCATTTACAAATAATTTTCTTTCACTGCGATAGCTAGCAAACCAAATAAGCAATTTTCCTTGTTTCCCTACAGCCTTCAATTTGTGAAGAAGTAATTTATGTGATATTTCAACAAATGCCTTTGTGAAGTCTGTGTTATATATATATATATACATACATTCAAATTGATTTTTTTTAATAAATGCACTGATAATGTAATTTTGATATAGAAGCAAATTTGTGGTTGTCAACCTACCTTTTACAAAAAACTTTTTTGAAGTTGTTTTTTTTTTATCTATAATACCAATTACAAGAAGGTATATTTGGTCAAGAACAAGCGATTCCAATAGATTCAAAGATGACAAAAAATTCAATTTAATTTCTTGTTTTCGCAGATAATCCAAGACCTGAACAAGAAAAAATCAAGATTGAGATTAAGAAACTTACCGATGATGATGATTTAGACACATTCTGGAATGATGATTCAATGAACGGCGATGAAGAAAAATGTCAGAAATGGAATTGGCAAGAATTGAATGACCGCAAGAGATTAGAATGGACCAACCAAGAACCATTGAAAAACAACCTCAAGGGTAAAAATAAAGATGTCAATCGAATAGAATGGATAGACCAGCAACAATACCCAAAACCAAGCACCTTCAGACTTCCCAAATTAAAACCAGACTCAACCGAGTGCCCGGTGTGTGGCAAAGCGTTTCCGAATCGGAAGAAATTGCGACAACATTTTGATTATCACTTCCCTCGATTTCTGTGCTACCTTTGTGGCAAGGTCTTCGCTAAAATAATCACATACCACTCGCATTTGAAAAGACACCAAGCCAAAAACTTTCCTTGCCTACGATGTAGCAACAAGTCCTATGCGAGTAAAAACAGTTTACGCCAGCACGAAAAGAAGGCGCATGAAAATAAGAAATTGTACTCTTGCCCTAAATGTCACATTAGGTTTCCCAACGCACATCTTAGGAAAGCGCACTTGCTGGAGGAGCACGGAGTGTGGGCTGACCAGTACATTTGTCCCGAGTGTTCGCAGAAATGCCACTCACCCAGCTTACTAGACAAACATGTAAGGAAGGTGCATCTTAAAGAGAAGAATGTTTCCTGTCCCGAATGCGGTGTGTTTTTCTTCGGCAAAAAAGAACTAGAAGTGCATTCACGCTCACACAGTGGTGAGTTATTGTTGTATATGTACCTCTTTAGAGAATATCTTTCACCGCTGTAGAAATAAATCCATAGAAGGGCAATCTCTTCCCATGTCTCCAATTTACAAGACCTCTCTTTTACTAGGCCCCAAATAAGTATTTTTTTTTACATTAAGTCCTCACCAAAGCCCTAAAGAAAATAATGTCCTTAAGGGCCTATATTATCTCTGAGGAGGCCGTACGGAGGTGAAATTAATTAATTCTTCAAACTTCGCAAATTCACTTTGTGGCGTCATTATTAAATTTAATGAAAACAAATAACTTTGTGTACACCACTATTTAATTAACATTATCAACATGTTTCAAAAACTATGTTGATAATGTTAATTAAATAGTGGTGTATACAAAGTTATTTGTTTTCATTAAAAGTGAAATTAATTATTTCGTGAGTAAATGAAATTGATTACATATCTGCTCAAGAAAGAATTTCATTATTTGAAAATTTCCCCAGAAGTAAGGAAAAATTGCGCTAATTTTGTTTCACACAATGCATTTCTATAATCTTCTTCAGTGATTAGTTCAATAATTTGGTTTCTCAAAAGGTGGGGGCTATGTCACTCACGCTAGTGGCCTCAATTATAATTATGGGCCAGTCATTTTCCAAACTCTCATTTATAGATATCCGCAATTACATCTGTGACATCTGCAGCAAGGCGTTCAAGAACCGGAAGCACCTTCAAATCCACCTCGCAATGCACTACAACATCCGGAAACACAAGTGCTTCTTGTGCGATGCGACGTTTGTGCAGTTGACGTCTCTCAAGGTTCATGTGAAGTCCCGCCACAAGAACGCACTAACTTGTTAAGCACAATATTTAGACAATCCAAAGGGGAGCATCCAAGTTTGTGGGCCAGTTTGGTGCCTCAGTCCTTCCCGTCCTGCTCCACACAGTCTATCCACCTCTTCTGTGGTCTACGTCTGTATCGCTTCCACTGGGGCATCCACACACTTGTTGGCGTCCTCCTGACATTCTTAAGGGGCTGAAGGATGGGAAGAAGGTTAATATTGGGAAGAGCCTCGCTTATTTAGCTATAAAATTTTTACACCTTGTATCAAATAACAACAATAAAAATACACGTGAAAAATAATGCCATCCCTAGTTTTTAACTTTTGTCCTGGATTGTTTTAAAAATATTGCGTTTCTTTGTTTAAAAGTAACTAGCACGATTTAGAGCTAATGAAAGAACAGTCTTCTCACGCCGAGCGGTGAAATCATGCTGGCTTAGTAAACTACGCCCAAATGTGCCTAGTTACATTTTTTTGTATTGTGCCCAGTTGCCCTAGTGCCATCTCCCCTCCCTTCTTTCCTCCAATGTTATAGACTAAAAATTACCACACACTTAAAATATTGAGTTGACATTGCGTTGTTTGTACCCTAGTAAATCTGCCACAGCACAATTACTTCCAATCTTTTAACTTGTGTTTTATTACTCAGAGAACTGCTTACAATGGTAACCGGACAACTCGGAATGAAACCAACTCAGAACCATCTCAGATAAGTCATTTAGAGTGATAAAAAATATAAATAAAAAATAGGTTAGGGTTATCGGCTAATTTAAATTATTTTTTTCATAGCTTTAAATGACTTTTCAAGGAGATGTTGAGTTGACTTTATTCTCAGTTGGCATGAAACCGCTTACAATTACTTGTGCAATAATTCAGGTGGGATTAATAATTCAGGTGAATTTTGAATGGTGCTCTCTCTCCGGAGCGATATTGAATGTAATCTGTTGCTCTGAAATATGGCGCTAATATATAAAATATTCTTGTGTTGTTAAATTAATTGTATTCATGAAAACATACCATTTAAATAATAACTGGTGTCCACTCAGCTACTGACCATTTGACTGATCAGTAGCTGAGTGGGTATCGCGTTTGGGTTCCACCCGGACGTTGCGTGTTCGATTCCTTGGCTGGCTAAGTCCTCCATCAAAACACAAGTAACATTTTCGCTTTCTGTGGTGGTAGAAGGAGATTTTCAAACATTGTTGGGTTATTCGTAACCCGGGAATGTTCTGTCTTTTAAAAAAATAAATAAAAATTT
The DNA here is from genome assembly GCA_936435175.1 of Glyphotaelius pellucidus. Lineage (NCBI taxonomy): Eukaryota > Metazoa > Arthropoda > Insecta > Trichoptera > Limnephilidae > Glyphotaelius > Glyphotaelius pellucidus. Next base: position 26,401,298 of record OW386556.1, read on the forward strand.
TATTTTATTTTTCTACGCCAACACTATTTCGGATGTGTCGGTGAGAGGCGCCAAGGATCAAGAGGTATAATAGGAAGTAATAACAATATTTGGCTGATTTATATAGCGCCGTTTTTGCGAAAAATCACCACCAGGGCGCTGGAAACAATTGAGGGGGAAAGGAAACAGGGAGCTGGAAACAAACTAATTGAGGCGGAAATCAGCATTAAAGAGTAGTTTATTGGTAGGCTTCTTGTGTTTGCGTCACGTCTCTTGTAGGTATCACCATGTACGAAAGGCCTTACCTGATCTCCGGACACATCCCATCAGGGCAATACTAATTATCTTGAAAATGTATTTAAGAATTCTAAGAAGCTGCACCTCTAATAGATTATGCACCGCCATCGATCAATTATTACGGACTAGTCATTTTCCAAACTTTCATTTGTAGATCTTCGCAATTACATCTGTGATATCTGCAGCAAGGCGTTCAAGAACCGGAGACACCTTCAAATCCACCTCGCCATCCACTACAACATCCGAGATCACAAGTGCTCCTTGTGCGATGCAGCCTTCGTACAGAACACCTCTCTCAAAGTGCACATGAGGTCCCACCACAAGAAAGCACTCTCCAATAGTTAGGCTATCCAAAGAGGAACGTCAGCCGTCAACGATATTAAGAGTAATCTGTCACTCTGAAGTGTGGCGCTAATGTACCAAATATGATCAGGTTGTTAAATTAATTGTATTCATAAAAATACACCATTTAAATAAATAAAATATTTTATTTTCTCATACCTCGGGCGAACCAACACCACTTTGGACGTGTCGGTGACAGTCGCTATCGTTCTAATGAATTGGGATTTTTTAATTGTCGTTTTGAAATGTTTCAACAATAAAAGACTAAATTTACTGGTAAATAATACAAAAAAAATATTAATTTACGCCCTAGTGGGCTTTTATATGAAAATTTTACAATTTGATTTACAGTAAATAGTACCCTTTACACACAGAGTTCGGAGCGGGACGTGCCCCGCGCCACTTCAGGCTGCCACGCAGAAAAGTCTCACAGTGAACTGTGCTGTAAACCGTTATCTTACTTTCGGTCTTAACTTTTCTGCGCGTTGGCCTGAAGTGGCGCGGGGCACTGTCATGTCGGGGCATGTCCCGCTCCGAACTCTGTGTGTAAAGGGTACTATTACCTATGGCCTAAGTGCTCAAGGGAACTAATAGTGATCTGTCTCCGCGTTAATAATACAGTAATGTGAAAAAAGACAATGCAGTTGCAGTAATTGTAAGAAAATATTAACTCTACTAGACTAGACATTCTAAAAAATACTCAACATTTTCAAATTTCTATTCAAAAGTGATGTTTTCGAAACAAATACATCGATTACCAAAATGTTTCGAATCTCGACTATCAATATGTCGATCACTGTCTTTAGACGATAGCGTAGTATTCGTGAGGAATTCCCCAATTTACGGGAAATTTTTCAAAAATTAGGGATTCTGCACAATTTTTGATTATCCAACCATATGAGCACCCCCCAAACCTCGGCGGCCGCCGCGCAAAAAAGGAAAAACCGAAAGTAAATAAGGGGTCGTCCATTAACCATGTGATGTTTTTCAGCAACTTTTTAACCCCCCCCCTGGTGATTTGTGGTGAGGTTTTAGACTACCCTCCCCCCCATAACTCTTCCTATCAAAATGCGCCATTAAACAGAGCAATTCAACTGCTAAATGAATCTGTATTAAACATCCACATCTTCAATGTCACCTACAGAGAATTCAGTAATTATCTTCTGACATGCTATCAACAAGCGACCAACAAGATATTCCTCCAATAGACTCTTCACAGAATATAATGTCTTAAACATACGGCAACTTCATCTAAAATTTACACTAACACATTTCATGTTCAAATACAAGAAAAAAACTCTTTTACATCACAGTTACACCACCAGAACAATAACCAAACGACACTACAATGTTCCTACACTACGCACCACATCAGCTCAAAGACATTTCATGCACCTAGCTCCTAAAATGTTTAACCTTCTCCCCGAGAACCTAAAATCCGAAACCCAACCCCATATCTTTAAAAAAAAATTATCAAAATGGATCCTTACATTCAGTAACGATGATGAGTAAAAATTTGCAATTTTAATTGAATTGTAATATAATTGATACAACTCGTAACATAAATTAATTTAATGTGTTAATTAAATTACTAACTTAATTTGTTACTAAATATGTTACTTAAACTACTTAAATGAATTGCATAAGTTAATAGCTGTACACTGTACCTACACAATCTGTAAACTTCATCCGCCATAACACAGGGACATCCCTAGCATGGCGGATGAATTAACACAATTTTTTGTTCATTGTATAAACTTCTTTTAATAAATAAATAAACATAGGTCGCAAGATAGTGAAACTACTCTCATACATTTTTTTTTTTTAAATTTTGTAATTTTCCCATAATATTCTGATGTATAATTGTTTTATGGAGAACCTGATAAGATAAATAACCAAAATCACATGTTTTTTTTAGTACAAAGTATATTGAAATTTTCAGAATATTGTTATAAGGCAAAAAATGTGCGGCAACGATTTAAGCATGTATTCGGCGTCAAAATCAAAGACTTACTGGCGACTGGTGAGCCGAGCGCTTGTCGCAACGCGCGGGGAAATCGTTGCCTAGGTAACGGTGAGTCTAAGCCATGCCACACTGTTTGGTTTAGAAATCATGCGTTCAACGAAGAATAAATACATATGATACCTCATTATATCCCCCCCCTTGTGATATTTCGTGATATTTTTCCAGACCCCTCCCCTCTCTTTCGAGCCTCACGTGATTAAAGGACGACCCCTAACGGTTTACAGATAGGGACACAATATCCAATAGAAAGTATCGATATTGTACTCATTTATTTTTATCTCGTTTACATTACTTGACTCTTTCAGTTATATTTTTTTTCTCCTAGCCAAACGACATACTTTATGTGTGATTATATTGGCATTTTTTTTATGTTACCTTTTTTCTGCTAGCTATACAATTTAATGAAACACCGTAATGATTTTTTTAACCCTACACTACTTCTCATAAATGAACTAATACCTACTACTATTTTATGTGTTATTTTACTTGGTATTTATTCAGTTTCACCTAACCCTATGTCTTCATTTCGGTACATAACGAACTTTTTGTTGCAAATTGGCTCTACGCATAAATATACCAAACCACCCACGCTCTACGTAATTTTCTAGTCAGGCCTACGTCTTTTTCAAAATCTGGGCTGGCAATACTGATCGGCAGCCCTATAGCTATTATCTATGGAAAAAAATCCTTATTTTGACATTTAAGATTTTGACAGGTCGGATTAATTATTTTTATTGAAATTTGACAAAACTTAATTAATAATTTACTTTAACGGGCGTTAATTGAAAGAATATATCCGAAGATGTCTTCCGTTTATTCCTACTTATTTAAAATGTATAATTTACTTACCGAAAGGTAAGACAGATTCTAATATTATGAACTTCAACTATGATTAAAAATAATATAGTAATAATATGACTATTTAATTGTGTTGGTCGTAAAATGGAATTTTTCCTTAAAGTTGAAGGATTGAATCACTGACAGCAAGAATTATGTCATGAGCCGACTGTAAAAAACATTGTTTATGCATTTACGGCACTACTGCTTTTCCTACCGTAAATACGAACAGTGCAGATAATTATATTGTGTGTTGTACTTATTCATTGAAAACACACTTTGGTAAACTTTTGAGATGACTGGACACGCTTATGACGAATATTTTGTAGAAAAAACTGTTTGATTCACCTTTATTACTTTAACAAAACAACTACACATTTGAATTCAGGGTGGTAGAAGGTACTCCACTTAAAATTACAATTACTTATAATGAAAATTTCCTTCGTCGTATGGATGACAGCTGACAGCCATTTACAATAATTTATGTCATATTCTATGACATTTTGTATTGAAATTTTTGAATGCAGTGTTTTCCTTTACCCTTAATGCAGATAGTTGTCGTTTGAATACTTTTTGTGTTCAGTTACAAATAAGAGATGAAACTGGAAGAGATGTCTCTGAAACCCAAAGAGTTGTTACTTCGGGAGCCGTCAGATGACGCCTGTGTGTTCTGTGGCAGCTCGGACGAACTTTGGAACTTACACCCACAAGGAAACCACGCACATAACTCCACGCACGAGGACTATTCACTAATGTTACTCTCCTGCTTCAATATCAAGGTGACATCTTACTTTCAAGAAGTATAAAATATTGCGTAAATACCGCTCGATAGTTGCAAATGCTTAATGCCAGTGGGAATCTTGTGAGGGGTGTTTTTATTTTTACATTGACGCAGACCTTTATTCATTTTTGTAATTATTTTTATTTATTACTTTTGTTTTTATTTATTTATTTGGTCTTAATTTTTAACTTAACATTAAAAAATCATACCTTCCAATTTTAACATGAAGACATAAAAAGTTTTTATAGTGCTATACAGCCAATGAATTAACCTGTATTTTATTTTGTTTATTTCATATTATAAAAAATATATAAAAAAATCGTAAAGTTTATAATAATAATAATAATATATCTTTGAAGATTTGCAAGATTTATAACTAGAAAAAGTACATGTTACAATGTTTTGTAAGTACAAAAGATAAACAACAGAAAATAAATATACATTTGAACAGTAGGTACTTCAAGAATAGAAATTTATAATTATAAATTTATTTTTCTCATAACCTGCCTCACGAGGCTAACCTGTGTTGAGGCAGTCATTTTAAGTCAATTTGTAATATTTGTGAACATACCTACATTTATATCACACAGTAGATTGGTTGCATTAACAATAACAAACCACATTGGTACAATAATAACAACATTGGATTCATTACTAATTTCGAATTTGGGTGAGTGCACCGGTAAAGGCCCTATCATTATGTTTTATCCAAATTTTTATGTTATTTTTGAATTTTTTTTGTGAATCACATTCTTTTATTCTACTTGGAAGAATGTTGTAAATTCTTGTTGCAAGATATCTAAAGTTTCATTGACCTAAGGTAGTGTGCGTTAAGGGAATTTGAAGTAAGTTTTTGTTATTGTTTCGAGTACAGCGAGTATTTAATCTTTTTTCATAGTATTTATGTATATTCGTGTATAGATGAGTGAGGATGGTTTTTGCATATATCTGCTGAACGTCAAACACATTCATAATATTAAATATTAAGTTTGAGTTTGTAATTAGAGGTAGTTTAAGGATTAATTTTATAATTGTTTTCTGTGCCTTTATGATTGGGTCTAGTGCAGATGCAGTACCACCTCCCCATGCTATGATACCATACTCAATAATAGATTGACAGACTGCAAAATAAATCATTTTCAAGTGTTGTAAGTCGAGAAAGTTTCGTATCATTCTGAAAAAGTGCATGGTTTTTCTTATTTTGTTTGCAATTATTTGAGTGTGAAGATTCCATTTGAGATATAGGTCAATGGTGAGGCCGAGGTACTTCATCTGTGTAGTGCGCTGAATGTAGGGACACTGACAAGATTCATCGGAATTTAAGCATGTGTGTAGTCTAATAGAGGCATCTTCTTGAGGTTGACCTGTTGACCGCATGATTCCTGCGCGTTTTGTTACTTTGAAACTCCGTGAGAGGTACTTATTCGTGTCAACATAGAATATTTTAGATTTCTGTATGTTTTCTGTGGTATACTTGAAAATGAAAGGTGCATATCTATGGAAAAAGGACTTAATTTTAACCATTAACAGCTGATCAGAAATTCTGCGTGAAAAAAATATTTAAAAAATTTATTTTTAATATCGTTATAAAATAGTCTACGAAGTTTGGATTTGCGACATGTATGGTCATAATAGATAAAGCATTTCAATAGCTTCGTTTTAAGTCCAAAATAACAAGCGTGGGAGCTACAAATATTTTTAAAGAAATTTTTTGCCTTTTTGATAATTGTGACGGAAAGGAATTGGAAGAAAATGCGTTGAGTAAAGTGATAAAGGAGCATTTTTCTAATGGTTAGTTTGATGGCATCACACCATTTCTTAGTAATGCAGGTTTTTAAACACCGGTAAATTGTGTATCATTATGGATGTATTTTTGCACTTTAAGGGGGGGGTGAGGTTTTAAAACTCTTTTTTTATTTTTTTTTTCTAAATGTACAACATGTCGAGAGTATTGTGTCAAAATTTCAAGTAAATCGGAGCAAAACTAACGAAGATACAGCATTTCAAGCGACCGGCCCTCTTGCTCTATTCAAGTATATTTCGAGTATAAAAAAAACTTTGAATCGATTTTCTCGCAAAAAAAATTTTTAAAGTTCGTGAACATCATACATAACTCAAAATTTACTTGACTGATCTTTTTGAAATTTTGTACACTATTTTTACACGTAAATCAACAGGCAGTGACAAAGATTTTTTTTTTTTTTACCATTTTATAATAACAAATTCACCGAAAATTTTAGCAAAAATCGCATTTTTGACAACATGCAAAAAAAAAAAAAAAAAACGCTTTGTCACTACCCGGGAAAACATATCACCTTTTAAACTCATTTCGATTTTTTTGTTTCAAATGATTCGTTGACGAGTTATGATGTTCACCGCATAACACCTTTTCTTCGAGGTGCCTCTGGAGATTCGCTCTCAACGATTATTAATATTTTTGATTAAAAAAATTTCCAAAGTTTAGATGTCATAATACATATATGTATAAAAGAAATAAGCCAACATTATTCATATCTCAAAAAAAAAAAATCATGAAACTATGCCTTTTTTCTCCTTTAAGACTTACCCCCCTCCAAGTAATATTTAATATAGACGTAATAATAGTAATATTTGCTTGTCACAATAACATTAGTGACGAACATCAGATGGGAAACCTATGACCTAAGAGGGCTTCGAAAACTATATTAAACAGTTTCCCACATAGCCAACCCAGGCTAGTCGTGCTAAGCGTAGGCTCCAGTCACCCGATGCCACGGTGGAATCTAAGATGGGCACATTGGCGAGACTTCTCGAAATATGTTGTGTGAGTTGTGGATAACATACCATCAAAGCTGAATTCCTACGATCTATTTTCGAACCTTTTGTTTATAGCCGCTAACAAATTCATGCCTAGAGGCTGCAGGAAAGTGTATATCCCAACATGGAGCTCAGAAAATGAATGCCTTTTAGCTGAATTCAAATGGAAAACCGACCCAGACACTGCTTCTGATCTTCACAATGGTGCAATGAACTAATGTAATGAGTTTCAAACACAAGCAGAAAAGCTGGCAAACACTCAGATCAGCCAACTAAAACTAATAACTAATTAATTTGGCTAATACACTAATTTAAGCAATGCAGAAATAATTTAATAAAATCTTCTTTGAAGTTTACATTAATTTATCTGTAGTTTGAGTTTTTCATCCGGGGGATCGATTTTCTCGTGCACATAGTTTTTATTTATTTAAAATTTACGGCACAAAGTGCCATTTACAAGCTTGTGTATATTTAATTATAGTCGTAGTACTTAATACAGGCATTAAAAATAAACAATAACACCAAAAAACTCATTATGTAGTGACCTCGTTAACGTATAATTGGCTGAAATTTTCGATCAGTACAACCTTATATTTCAGTATGGAAATATTAAAAATATCAGCCACATTGGCATAAAAATTTCCAATGGTGTGTAATCTATTTATAACTGAATTGGAGCCTGATACCGACATATAGTTGTCACAATTTTCTTCGATTCTGTAAGAAATAATGGTCATTATTCCATCTATGTGATCGAATTGATTTGCATTTTGTGTCACATCGTTGAAATAACTGGCCTGGCAAAACCGGTACTGTACAATTCAACTTAAAATTTGACAAGCTATTAATCGGTGGTTAACGGGGTGTTAAGGTTAAACGCAACGTACGTTATGATCTACGCATTCACAGATGGCGCCAATAAAATTATTTTAGGTTTTAGACACTTTTGCAAGTTATGCTTTAAAATATTCAGAATTATTAATTGTTCGCGCCCGTACATACGCAAAATAAATATGAATAAATAGTTTTATCAATAAAAAAACTCAAATCTTTCAAGAGAGGCTGACAAATACAATATTGGATTGAATCACCGATGTAATTTTGTATTTGTCAGCCTCTCTTGAAAGATTTGAGTTTTTTTATTGACAAAACTATTTATTCATATTCATTTTGCGTATGTACGGGCGCGAACAATTAATTATTATTAATATCTTAAAGCATAACTTGCAAAAGTGTTAAAAACCTAAAATAATTTTATTGGCGCCATCTGTGAATGCGTAGATTATAACGTACGTTGCGTTTAACCTTAAACATCTGGGATTTTGTTGGTACCATCTCATCGTTATAGCAAAGTTTAAGTGTAATTTGTTGCAGTTGGTGGACGTCAGTGGATGTGGGGGCCTGTGTGAAACTTGTGTGACTCGTCTAAGGGACGCCACCTCATTCCGAGCTCAGGTGGAGGCAGCGGGGGCACTCCTCCAACAAGCCAAGGAAGAACCCACTATATCCCATCCTTCGGAGCATCAGCCAACTATTAAAAGTATATTTCACCATACACACTCATTTTCGTCATTTTGTCCTAATATTCTGTTATTGGGGACGGAGAACCAATGTATGAATTATTTTTTAAACATGTTGCCTCCAGGCATCCCTGTCCCGGGCTACTTCAGTGGTCTCTGTCCATTGCAGGCCCAGCAGGCCCTCTCCTCGCACAGTCACAGGACTTCATTAATACACAATTAAATATTCTGTTTGTCATTTATGATATAAATAAAATTATACACAAATTTTACGAATAATTGTATCTTTCGATTTTTTGTGGCTATTTTTAACTAGTAATCTTTCGAGCTTAAGGCCCCCTGGAGCCTTTAGTCCCTAGTCATTGCCGGGCCGCCAGCCACTTGATTTGCTCCTGGTTTGTGGTTTTTACAGCCTAGCAGTGATTGGCTTTTCTCAAATTCTAGCTTTTCATCAAATATACCGCAGAGATCTCTATTATAGTTAATATCTCCAGTTGTACATTGTTTATCGCACAATTGAATAGTTTTGTAGTTTTTGTTTTGACAGAACGTTATTGATTTACATTTGTTAATATGTACATGTTTAGAAATAAATTGTTAGTTACACACCAATTAATAACTCGGGTACGCCACCTACATCATTACTCATGTCTGGCTGTGTTGTAGGTAGCTTGAAAACAGCTAATGGGTTCAAGCAGTTAAACAATTCATTTAAATTTTATTTAATCTCTTGATATTTTCTTTGTAAATTTTTATGTCATCAGCACATAATATAAATTTAACATTGAAGCAAGGGGTTATGTCATTAATAAAGAGTAGTGGACCTAAATGGCTTCCTTGCAGTAAGTCACTGCAGGCATGGAATTCTTTAGTTTTTGTTGTTTTCACACATTTACAAATAATTTTCTTTCTCTGAGATAGCTAGCAAAACAAATTAGCAATTTGCTCTGTATCCCTAAGGCCTTTAATTTGTGAAGAAGTAATTTATGTGATATTTTATCAAATGCCTTTGTAAAATCTGTTTTATTTTATTTTTTTAAGAGCGGAGATGGTTTATATTATAGTTCCCGTGAGTACTTAAACCATAGGCCCATTGTGCTATCTCTTATTTTATCTCATTCCTTTGACAGTAACGCAGTCCTTTTTATAAAATTCACCAGGGTTCTTTTATAAAATTCACCAGTCAATTCGATATATAAATATCTAATTGATTTTTTTTTAATAAATGCATTAGTAATGTAATTTTGAAAAGAAACAAATTTGTGGTTGTCACCTATCTTTTACAAATCCATGTAGTTTTTTTTAAATCTATAATACTAACTACAAGAAGAACAAGCGATTCTAATAGATTCAAAGATGACAAGAAATTCAATTTAATTCCTTGTTTTCACAGATAATCCAAGACCTGAACTAGTAGAAATCAAGGTTGAGATCGAGAAACTTACCGATGACGATAATTTAGACACATTCTGGAATGACGATTCAATGAACAGCGATAAAGAAGATCAGAAATGGAATTTGCAAGAATTGAATGACCGCGAGAGGTTAGAATGGACCGACCAAGAACCATTGAAAAACAACCTTAAGAGTGAGAATGGAGGCGTCAAACGAATAGAATGGATAGATCAGCAACAATATCCAAAACCAAGCACTTTCAGACTTCCCAGATTAAAACGAAACTCAACCGAGTGTCCGGTTTGTGGCAAAGTGTTTCCAAATCGGCAGAAATTACGACAGCATTTTGAATATCACTTTCCGGAATTTCTGTGCCACCTTTGCGGGAAAGTTTTTGCTAAAAGAATCACATACATAACACATTTGGAAAGGCACCAAGCCAATAGCTTTCCGTGCCTGAGATGCAGCAACAAGTCCTACGCGTCTAAAAATGGTTTACGGCAGCACGAACAGTCGGTGCATGAAAATAAGGGACTGTACTCTTGCCCTAAATGTCACATTAGGTTTCCTAGTTCACATGTTAGGAAAACGCACTTGCTGAAGGAACACGGAGTGTGGACTAACCAGTACATTTGTCCCGAGTGTTCGCGGGTTTGCCGCACACCTGGTAAACTGGACGAACATGTGAGGAAAGTGCATCGTAAAGAGAAGAATGTATCCTGTCCCGAATGCGGTGCACTTTTCTTCGGCAAAAGTGAATTAGAACTGCATTCACGCTCACACAGTGGTGAGTTATTATTGTACATGTACCTGTTTAGAAGATATTTCACCACTGGAAAATAATTCCCCTCAGGGCCCAAGTACTCTTTGGGGATGCTGTGTGTAGGATCTTTTTAGGGAGGGGAAGGAGAGGAAGTTCTGGGAAGGAAAAAGGTATGAGGAGTGGGTAGGAATCTGGGGGTCAGTGTGTTCAGGAGTGACGGACGTATGTATCTATCCCTCCCACTGCGGTGTAAGGCAATGTCCCGAGAAAGTCCTGCTGGAAAGATCAAAAGATCTCCCTCAACCAGTCTCTCCCGACCCGGCTTGCCACGCAGTTGGTGGGCAGACACATCGCCACCAAGATCTGGACAAACCTAACTCCATGAATCCGGGCACCCCTGCTAAGTCACCAAACATAGTGAAACATTGGGGTGACCTATGGCAGAGGTGTTGGTTACCCAATAAATGGTTCCCGGGGCGGTGGTACCCAAATTTATTATTTGGTGAATAAACGAAATTGATTACATATCTGTTCTAGAAAGAATTTCATTATTTGAAAATTTCCCCAGAAGAAAGGGAAAACTGTGGTAATTTTTTTTCACACAGAAACGTCCACAATGCATTTCTATATAATTCTTCAGTGATTAGTTCTATACATAATTGGATTTCTCAAAAGGTGAGGACTACATCACTTACGCTAGTGGCCTCAATTATAATTATGGGCCAGTCATTTTCCAAACTCTCATTTATAGATATCCGCAATTACATCTGTGACATCTGCAGCAAGGCGTTCAAGAACCGGAAGCACCTTCAGTACCACCTCGCAATGCACTACAACATCCGGAAACACAAGTGCTTCTTGTGCGATGCGACGTTTGTGCAGTTGACGTCTCTCAAGGTTCATGTGAAGTCCCACCACAAGAATGTACTAACTTGTTAAGCATAATATTTAGACTCTCCAGTGGGCTAGTTTTGGTGCTCCATCATCATCACTCGGCCTCATGCGGTCCTTCGCCATTAGCCTCAGTTCCTCCTGTCCTGCTCCAATCCTCTTCCACACAATCTATCCACTTCTTCTTTGGTATGCCTCTATGCCGATTCTGCTGGGGCACATACACACATGATAGCGTCCTGTCACCTGACATTCTTGAGGGGCTGAAGGACAGGAGAAGAGGAATATTGGAAAGAGCGAAAAATAATGCCATCCCTAGTTTTTAACTTTCGTCCTGAATGGTTTTAAAAATAAACAATTTCTTGGTTTAAAAGTAACTAGCGCACTTTAGAGCTAATGAACGAACAGTCTTCTCTTGCCGAGAGGTGAAATCATACCGGCTTACGTTAAGTTAAGTTACGCCCAATTATGCCCAGATGAGTTTGGTTGGTGTATTGTGCCCAGTTGCCCTAGTGCCATCTCCTCTCCCTTCTTTCCTCCATGGATATTATAGACTAAATGTTGCCACACTTAAGAGGGGCGATACATGTAACCGCCTGAATTTTGACCGCTTTTCAGAGGCTTATTTAAAAGGGAAGGAATAAATTAATCGTTCTTAAATTCAGTATGTTTATTCATTATATATTAAAATACAAGAATCAGATTTTCATTTTTTTTTAAATGGCCGCCGTAGTAACTAATCTCCCGAGACCCTCGCTGCGAAAGCCATCAATCGGCGGGATTTTTATCTTTTGTTACAGCTATCTGAAATCAAAAAATTTGGTTTTGGGAGTGTTCATAAAACATGTATTTTCTAGTTAAACCAACAAAACAGTAAAAAAATCTTAAATTGGCACGCCTCAGAATAAAAAACTTCGATTTTTCACCCTTTTTTTTGAGGTTTTTGGGGCAAAAATGGTAATTTTTGTAATTTTTTTTTGGCATTTTTGAGGTTCAACTAGAATCTAATACTATATAGAAGAAGTGTGCCAAATTTCATAAAAATCGGTTGAGAACTTTTTGATTTATCTTGCCCGCCAATTTAAAAAAAGTAGTTTGGAGAGAAACACGTGTAAAGTTTTGACACACACTATCGTTACAACGATTTAACAACTAGTCAGGGATTCCAGGGCCATCAGAAGTCCTTCGGTGCGTTCATAGTACTCGTTTTTCTTCTTAAGTTCTTCTTGACATGCTTGACGAGCTTTTTTTGTCTTCAAAGAGCTGTGGCGATTTTCTCGACTCATTCTTTGGTCATCGACTTTGTCTTTGATTTGAGGCGGAGCACTTCAATGAGTTTTTAATCGATAAATAATGCTAATTTCATTCTAAAAATTTGCAAGCATATTTTTGAGATATTATTTTAACTATTTATGCAAAAAAAAAAAAACGATATTTTTTTTCCACATGTATTGCCCCCCTTAAACTATTGAGTTGGCATTGTATTGTTTTTACCCTAGTATACCTGCCACAGCACAATATAGACCTTATGCCTCTGTTCTGAAGTATTTCCATTCTTTTAACTTGTGTTTTATTGCTCAGAGAAAGTACACTTGTGCAGATGGGATGCTGTAGTGAATTTTGAATCTCTCCGGGGCAATATTGAAGGTAATCTTCTGCTCTGAAATACGGCGCTAATATATAAGATATTACTGTGTTGTTAAAATAATTGTATTCATGAAAATATACCATTTAAATTAATTTTTTTTTTTTTTTTTCCACGCTGGGGTTAACCAACACGGACGGTGGGAGGTCCCAGAATCAAGGGGCATAATTAGAAATAATAGCAATATTTGGCTGATTTATATAGCGCCGTTTTTGCAAAAAATCACCTCCAGGGTGCTGGAACCAATTGAGGGAGGCCGAAATCAGCATTAAAAAGTAGTAGGAATATCGGTAGACTACTTGTGTTTGCGTCACAGTCACTTAGCTTGTGAGTATCACCATGTACGAAAGGCCTTACTTGATCTCCGGACACCTCTATCCCATCAGAGCAATACTAATTATTTTGAAAATGTATTCAAGAATTATAGAAGAAGCTGTAGCACCTTTAATAGATTATGCACAGCCATCGATCATTTATTACGGGCTAGTCATTTTCAAAACTTTCATTTTTAGATGTCCGCAATTACATCTGTGACATCTGCAGCAAGGCGTTCAAGCACCGGAAGTACCTTCGATACCACCTCGCAATGCACTATAACATCCGGAATTACAAGTGCTCCTTGTGCGATGCGGCCTTCGTGCAGAACACCTCTCTCAAGGTGCACATGAGGTCCCACCACAAGAAAGCACTCTCCAATAGTTAGGCTATCCAAAGAGGAACGTCAGCCGTCAGAGGTGGTCTCTCACCGGGAAGATATTAAGAGTAATCTGCCACTCTGAAGTGTGGCACTAATGTACTAAATTTAATTTTGTTGTTAAATTAATTGTATTCATGAAAATACACCATTTAAATAATTAAAATATTTTATTTTCCCATGCAGGGGTCAACCAACACCACTTCGGGTGTGTCGGTGACAGTCACCATCGATTTAGCATTCTAATGAAGTGAAATTTTTTATTTAATTAATGAAGACTTACTTTAATTAATGACGAAATTACCGAAAAAGATACGGTCACGTCTGGGACTGGAACCCAGGACCTATGACTTGCCGGTTCAGTGCTCTACCAACTGATCTAATGTGTCCCCATCTGATTCGGTCATAATTAACTGTATCATTCTTCAACCAAAAACTGCCAACATTATCTTCATTTAATGCATATTTTAATTGGCTGCTATCTTTATGTATGATTGCAAGATTCAACCAGAACTACATGCTATCTAGATAGTGTCTTGGAAAAGTTTATCCATTTTTTATTTGATGTGCAACGTCTATTGATTTTTCTGCAAGTGCAGGATGAATATCTGTTTTTAACTTAATGAGTAAAACCTCAAATCGTAATATGTAATTAAAGAATACAATTTTAGCGAAACTCTTTGAAATTTTTTAATTATGGTTTTGAAATATATCATGAGACTAAATTTACTCAAAAATATGTTTAACAAGGTTAACTCATCGAGGGGGTAGAGCGATGATTGGCTAAAAATTCGTGACGTAGTTGAAGTCCATATTTCACTGGGAGATTTGAATTAACTGCAATAAAAGTGCGGTGTTTTATTCCAAGCTAGGTCAAGTGTTCAAAATTTGTGAAGCTGCCTGATGAGTTTTTATTTTTTCAAAAAAGGCCCATATGAGCTAACTTTGTTAAACGCATTTTCTACGAACCTTGGGTACATTACGAAAAAATATTAACTCAACTAGACTCATTCGAAAATACTTTTAAAATTTTTATTCAAAAGTGGTATTTTCGAAACAAAATTAACAATTGCCAAAATGTTTCGAATTTTGACTAACAATATGACAATCACTATCTTAGCATTATCTATGGAAAAATCATTATTATTTGAAGTTTGTAATTTTTTGACAGATCGTATTAATTTTATTTGTTGTTGAAATTAGATAAAGCTTAATCTATATAATTTATTATGACTGGCGTTGATTAATTAATTAATTAATCAAGAATACATCCGAAGATGTCTCCCGTTTATTCCTATTTCTTTAAAACGTATAATTTACTTCTTATCGAAAGGTACAAGGCTATGATTAAAAATAATAATAATATGACTATTTAATTATGTTTGACCGAAAAGTAGAACGGTTTTTCTTTTTAGTTTAAGGATTGAACCACACGACAGCATAAATTATATCATGAGCTGACTGTAAAAAACATTATTTATGCATTTACTGCACTACTGTTTTATTGTGTGTATAATGTCCTTTTTTATTGAAAACACACTTTGGTAAACTTTTGAGATGACTGGACACGCTTAATACGAATATTTTGTAGGAAAAAACCTTTTGATTCACCTTTATTACTATAAAAAACACCTACATATTTGCATTCAGGGCGGTGGAAAATACTCAAATGGTGACTGTGAAAATGCTCAGGGTGACAGCTGACAACCATTTACAATAATTTATGTTCGTTTTCTACTACATTTTATATTGATATTTTTAAATGCAAATTTTCATTTTATATTATATTTTTAAATTTTCCTTCGCCCCTAATGCAGATAGTTGTCGTTTGAATACTTTTTTGCATTCAGTTACAAATAAGAGATGAAACTGGAAGAGATGTCTCTGAAACCCAAAGAGTTGTTACTTCGGGAGCCGTCAGATGACGCCTGTGTGTTCTGTGGCAGCTCGGACGAACTTTGGAACTTACACCCTCAAGGAAACCACGCACAGAACTCCACGCATGAGGACTATTCACTAATGTTACTGTCCTGCTTCAATATCAAGGTGACATCTTGCTTTCAAGAAGTATAAAATATTGTGTAAATATCGCTCAATAGTTGCAAATGCTCAGGTCCAGTGGAAATCTTGTGAGGGGTGTTTTTATTTTTGCGTTTACGCAGACCTTTACTCATTTTTGTAATTATTTACCTAAATACCGCACTTTTAGACACAGATTATGTAAATGACACTTCGTTTCAACAGTTACTACAAGAAACAACGATTTAAAGGCGCAAAATAGTTTAGTAGATTCTTAGTTTGGGTTAATTAACACACCTTGTGTGCCTGAAAGACTCTGCTGTCAAATATTTTTATACGATTTTTGTACACCAATCTCTTTGTAGGGGTCCCAACTATACATATACGTATAAAACGTATAAATATATATAAGTAATATAAATATATATGTATATGTGATACAAGTTGGGTAATCTACTTATCGTATTTCTACTACGTATTTTTGCACTTCTCGGTATTCCGAGAGAGTTATATTGACACAGTT
Organism: Glyphotaelius pellucidus; assembly: GCA_936435175.1. Classification (NCBI taxonomy): domain Eukaryota; kingdom Metazoa; phylum Arthropoda; class Insecta; order Trichoptera; family Limnephilidae; genus Glyphotaelius; species Glyphotaelius pellucidus. The sequence continues at coordinate 26,417,806 of OW386556.1, forward strand.
GTGGATAACATACCATCAAAGCTGAATTCCTACTATCTGTTTTCGAACCTTTTGTTTACAGACGCAAAGAAATTCATTTCTAGAGGCTACAGGAAAGTGTATATCCCAACATGGAGCTCAGAAAATGAACTCTTTTAGCCGAATTCGAGAGGATGAATGACCCAGACAATGCTTCTTATCTTCTACAGGCGCATGAAACGGTGCAATGAAATAACGGCAGAAATGAGTTTCGAACACTGAGCAGAAAAGCGTGGTAAACACTCGGATCAGCCAACTAAAATTAAACCCAAAGTTTCACCAAATGCTGTTGGCTAATACATTAATTTTAGCAATGCGATAATTAAATAAAATCTCCTTTGAAGTTTACTTTGAAGTTCTCCTTTAATTTATCTGTAGCTTGAGTTTTCATCCGGGGATCAATATTCTCACGCACATAGTTTTTTCTTTAATTCTGTCAGAAATAATAGTAATTACAGTGAAACCCTCTTAAGAAGTTCTCTCTTAAGACGTTTCGTGGCTTAAGGTTTGGTTTTTTTCGGTCCCTCGGCCCAAGATTGGCCCAATTTTTCCCACATATAAGGTTTTTCTGCTTAAGAAGTTTGTTTTTTCTGGTCCCTTGGAAAACTTCTTAAGAGGGTTTCACTGTATTTATTTATTTATCTATTGACGCCCTATTGACGCCCATAAAAAAGAATATTCAAAATATATAAATAAATTTGAAAAAAAAATACATATAAAACTTTCTATTACAACACATAAATACTTGTCATACATAAACATAAATAAACACGTAAACACCTCAGCACAGGTTCTCCTAGTGAGGTGTTCACGAAACATACAACAATACCTATCCACAGTTTCACCTTCACAAACCTACCTTACACCCAACATAATAAAATTACAAAATATATTATGTAAAAATGTTTTCGAAATTGATCTATAGGTAAATACTGTAATATATAGAAAAAAAAAAAAAAAAAGCATTAACTCAATAGAATAAATAAGAATATATCTAACGCAATTTAACTTGGATCTCGTAGGTACAATTCATATACCTACGAGCAACAAAAACATGAAAACAAAATCAAAACACATTAATTTTTACAATTACCTACTCGTTGTTTGCTTCTGTAGAATACGAACAATAAAAAAACAAACAAAACAAAATCAAAATAAAATAAAATGATTTCTCATTTATTATTTACATCTAAAAAGTGATGGACTAATTTGGCTTTAAATGTTTTGAAGTTTAAATTAAATATATCAGCGACATCAGTTAGTTCATGGCCCAACCTATGTATTCTTTCTAACACAGAGTTCATAGCGAAGTTATTGTTGTGGAATAAGATATTCTGCCTCGTGTATTTTAGAGGTATGTGTATAGATAATAAATTTATAGCGTGTTCGAATTGATATGCATTGTGTGTCACATTGTTGAAATAACCGGCCTGGCAAAACCGGTACTACACAATTCAACTTAAAATTTGATAGGCTGTTAATCGGCGGTTAACGGAGTGTCAAAACATCTGGGATTTTGTTGGTACCATTTTGTTGTTATAGCAAAGTTTGAGTGTAATTTGTTGCAGTTGGTGGACGTCAGTGGATGTGGGGGCCTGTGTGAGACTTGTGTGTCACGTCTAAGGGATGCCACCTCATTCCGAGCTCAGGTGGAGGCAGCGGGGGCACTCCTCCACCAGGCCAAGGAAGAACCCATTACACCCCATCCCCCGGAGCATCAGCCAACTATTAAAAGTAAAGGGACCTTATTTTAGGGACAGCCTTCGTATTTTGAACTATGGTGGCAAGATTTATACCAAAACTGAAGATATTGTCAATCTATTTGCTAACTTTTTAAAAAGTGTATGTGAAGATGATGTATTTCCCTGTTAATAGTGTTCCTGAATTTGTCACTGATGCAACTATCTGAATTAGTAATTGAAAAATATCATAACTTCAATTAAACTCTTGGAACCAAAAACAAGTTCTGGTCCTGATTTCCCATCCATATTTCTGAAGAATAGTATTTCCTATTCTTGTACAAAATCTTTAACAAATCCCTTAAAACAGGTCAATTCCCCAATAGCTGGAAATCCTGCTATCTCATCCTTGTGATCAAGAAGACTATTTGTATTCTGTCTAGTACTCCTAAGCTCTTTGAAAAATCTTAGCAAAATATTCTCTAATATTAAACATGTTATTACCAATTTCCAACATGAGTTCTTCTCATCTACTCTCACAAACCTTACAGTATATATGTTTTTTTATTTATTTTTTATCTATAATACTAACTATAAAAACAAGAACAAGCGATTCCAATAGATTCAAAGATGACAAGAAATTCAATTTAGTTCCTTGTTTTTGCAGATAATCCAAGACCTGAACAAGAAAAAATCAAGGTTGAGATCTTGAAACTTACCGATGATGATAATTTAGACACATTCTGGAATGATGATTCAATGAACAGTGACGAAGAAAATCAGAAACGGAATTTGCAAGAATTGAATGACCGCCAGAGGTTAGAATGGACCAACCAAAGTCCACTGAAAAACAACATCAAGGGAAAAAATAAAGACATCAAAAGAATAGAATGGATAGACCAACAACAATACCCAACACCAAGCACCTTCGGACTTCCCAGATTAAAACCAGGCTCAACCGAGTGCCCGGTTTGTGGCAAAGTGTTTCCAAATCGGGAGAAATTGCGACAGCATTTTGAATATCACTTCCCGGAATTTCTGTGCCACCTTTGTGGGAAGGTCTTCGCTAAAAAAATCACATACCACTCGCATTTGAAAAGGCACCAAGCCAAAAGCTTTCCCTGCCTACTATGCAGCAACAAGTCCTACGCGACTAAAAACAGTTTACGGCAGCACGAAAAGACGGCGCATGAAAATAAGGAATTGTACTCTTGCCCTAAATGTCACATTAGGTTTCCTAGCGCTCACGTTAGGAAAGCGCACTTGCTGAAGGAGCACGGAGTATGGACTAATCAGTACATTTGTCCCGAGTGTTCGCGGGTTTGCCGCACACCCGGTTTACTGGACCAACATGTGAGGAAAGTGCATCGTAAAGAGAAGAATGTTTCCTGTCCCGAATGCGGTGCATTTTTCTTCGGCAAAAGTGAACTAGAACTGCATTCACGTTCACACAGTGGTGAGTTATTGTTGTATACGTACCTCTTTATAGGATATCTTTCACCGCTGTAGAAATAAGTTCATAGAAGGGCAATCTATTCCCATCTCTCCAATTTACATATGACCTTTCTTTAACCAGGCCCCAAATAGATATATATATATATATATATTTTTTTTTAATTAAGTCCACACCAAAGCACTGAAGAAAATAATCTTCTATGTCATTTTTGGGGATGCCGTATGGAGGTGAAATTGATTATTTGTTGAGTAAATTGCATTGATTGCATATCTGTTCAAGAAAGAATTACATCATTTGAAAATTTCTCCAAAAATTAGGAAAAATTGTTCTATTTTTGTTTCACACAGACTCGCTTACAATGCATTTCTATATTCTTCCTCAGTGATTAGTACAATAATTTGATTCCTCAAAAGGTGAGGAATTATAAATATGGGCCAGTCATTTTCCAAACTCTCATTTATAGATATCCACAATTACATCTGTGACATCTGCAGCAAGGCATTCAAGCACCGTAGACACCTTCAATACCACCTTGACGTCCTTTCCGGAAACACAAGTGCTTCTTGGGCGATGCAACCTTTGTGCAGTTGACCTCTCTCAAGGTGCATGTGAAGTCCCACCACAAGAACGCACTAACTTGTTAAGCACAATATTTAGACTATCCAAAAGGGAGCATCCAAGTCAGTGAGTGGGCCAGTTTGGGGCCTCAGGCATCGCCCTTTCATCATCACCATTAGGCCTCCTGTGGTCCCTCACCATTAGCCTCAGTCCTTCCCGTCCTGCTCCAATCCTCTTCCACACAGTCATCCATCTCTTCCTTGGTCTGCCTCTACATTGCTTCGACTGGACACACACACACACACACACACACACACACACACACACACACACACACACACACACACACACACACGCACGCACACACACGCACACACACACACATACACACACACACACACACACACACACACACACACACACACACACACACACACATGCTTATTGGCGTCCTGTCACCTGGCATTATTGAGGGGCTGAAGGATGGATAGAAGGGGAATATCGGAAAGAGCCTCATTTATTTAGCTATAAAATTTGTACATCTTATATCTTAAAAACAATAATAAAATTACTTTCATGTGAAAAATAGTGCCATCCCTAGTTTTTACCTTTGTCCTTCGTTTAAATATAACTACATAATGCATTTTAGAGCTTATAATAATAATAATCCTTTATTCCACGATGATCCCATGCAAGTCCCATATAGTTATACATATATATTTACACAGTAAAGAAACAAGTAACCTTCTGCTGCAAAATATGGCGCTAATGTATAAGATATTATTGTATTCATGAAAATATACCATTTAAATTAAATTTTTATTTTATTTTTCTATGGCATGGTGAACCGAAACCACTTTGGAAGTGTTGGTGAGAGGCGCCAAGGATCAAGAGTTACAACTGGAAATAAAAACAATATTTGGCTGATTTATTTAGCACCGTTTTTGCGAAAAATCACCACCAGGGGCGCTGGAAACATTTGAGGGAGGCCTAACTGAGGTGGAAACCAGCATTAAAGAGTAGTTTATCCGTAGGCTACTTGTGGTTGAGAGTTGAGAGTAGTTTATCGGAAGGTTACTTGTGATTGAAAGTAGTTTATCGGTTGGCCACTTGTGGTTGAGAGTAGTTTATCGGTAGGCTACTTGAGGTTGCATCACAGTCACTTAGCTTGTAAGTATCACCATGTACGAAAAGCCTTACTTGATCTCCGGACACCTATAACCCTTCAGAGCAATACTAATTATCTTGAAAATGTATTTAAGAATTATAAGAAGATGCTGTGCCTTCAATAGATTATGCACAGCCATTGATCAATTATTACGGACTGTTCATTTTCCAAACTTTCATTTTTAGATCTCCGCAACTACATCTGTGACATCTGTAGCAAGGCGTTCAACCACCGGAAGTACCTTCAAATCCACCTTGCAATGCACTACAACATACGGAATCACAAGTGCTCCTTGTGCGGTGCAGCCTTCGTGCAGAACACCTCTCTCAAAGTGCACATGAGGTCCCACCACAAGAAAGCACTCTCCAATAGTTAGACTAACTCAAAGAGGAATGTCAGCCATCAGAGATGGTCTTGAATATAATCTGAAGTGTGACGTTAATGTACCAAATTCTATTGTGTTGTTAAATTAATTGTATTCATGAAAATACATGCTTAAAATAATTAAAATATTTTATTTTTTCATGCCTGTGCGAATCAACACCATTTCGGTGACAGTTGCCATCCATTTATTCTAAAGGGTTCCATGCCAACTCAACTCAACACCTCTTTGAAAAGGCATTAAAAGCTATGAAAAAATTAATTTCAAAATAGCCCATAACTAATCACCTTCAATGACTTTTTAAAGGAGGTTCGTTCTAATGAATTGAGATTTTTTAATTATTGTTTCGAAATATTTCAATAACATGAGACTAAATTTACTCAAAAATGTCTAACAAGCCTAAATATACCAATCTCTAACAAGGTTAGCTGATCAAGGGGGTAAAGCGTTGATTGGCTAAAAATTCATGACGTAGCTTGAAGTCCGTATTCCACTAGGAGATTTGAATTAACCACAATACAAGTGGTAGTGATTAACTTCAAGCTACGTCATGCATTCGAAAGCGGCCCGACGAGTTGTTTTTTTTTCAAAAAGCACCGTATAAGATAACAGATAACCTTGTTAAAACGCATTTTCTACGAATCTTGGGTACACAGTACAAAAAAATACCTCTGCTAGACTTGACATTTTCAAATTTAGATTCAAAAGTAATATTTTCGAAAAAATATATCGATTACGAAAATGTTTCGAATTTTGCCTAGCAGTATATCAATCACTATCTTAGTATTATTATCTATGGAAAAATCATCTGAAGTTTATAATTTTTTGACAGATATGACTAATTGTTGTTGAAATTAAACTTAATTTAAATAATTTACTTTGACGGGCGTCAGTTGAAAGAATACATCCGAAGATATCTTCCGTTTATTCCTAGTTATTTAAAATGTATAATTTTCTTCCTATCGAAAGGTAAAGACAGATTCTAATATTATGAACTTCAATTAAGAAAATAACAATAATAATATGGCTATTTAATTTTCTTTGGCCGTAAAACGAAACGGTTTCTCCTTATAGTTGAAGGATTGAACCACATAACAGCATTATGCCCTGAGCTGAGTGTAAAAAAAAATTTGTTGTCTGTAAAATCGGTTTACGGACGATAATTTTAAGTGAAAACGTCATATAATAACGATGGAGTGGAAGAGAGATAGATGCGTCATAAGCTGAATGCTTAGGCCGTACGCTTGTTCCACGTTCTCGCTTGTACGCTCGGCTCAGGCGGAACGTAACAATGAGTCATGCTTTTTCGTGCATCCGGCGTTCATCGATTTATAAGACGTTATCACGTCAAAAACATAATTTATGCATTGACGGCACTACTGCTTTTGTTACCGCAAATACGAACAATGCAGATAATTTTATATGTGCGTATAATGTCATTCATTGAAAACATACTTCCGTGAACTTTTATTTGTTTGGGGATGATTGGACACGCTTTAAGAATATTTTGTAGAAAAAATCTTGGTAATTTACAAAATAAGGACACGGTTAGTACCTGACACTTAATGTATTATTTCAAAGACACTTAATGTCAGTTGGATAATAATGGGAAGTAAGTATTTCAGTTTCCGGAATTGGAAAATAATGAATTTCAATAGTTATTTTGTCAAAATTATAATCGATTATTCACTTGGCGGCCGTTGTCATTGACGTCAATGTTTTAAGGTTTTAATTATTTTATTTTATTTATTAGTGATAATATATTACATCAAATCTATAATATAATAATGTTTGGTTCTGAAACAGTTTTTAAAAAAAAAACTTAATCCATATTCCTCTATTCCTTCCATCATGTAATCCATTCTCTTCCTCCTTTCCTCAAAGTCTCCACCAGGAAAAGAAGAAGATGTGCTTACCTACATGTTGAACAATATTGCCACCCAAGTGTGCATTACCCACTTGTAACAGTTGCATTTTGAAAGTGACATGGCTCACAACTAGCTCTCGTCAAAATATCGCAAATAATCGCAAAGTTTCGCTTTTTTATAAAATAATAGTGTCGTGTTTAAAAACCTATGTTGTGCAATATAGTGTGATACCAGAAACGACCCTGAGCAGCCTTCAGAAGCCTGCAAAACTGTTTCAGAACCAAACAAATACATTACTCCCAAATGAGTTTAATAAAACTCATTTCGGGAAGGACAACTTTTTACAACTAAAAGAAAATTAAGAAAAACTAAAAGAAAATTATTTTTACACAGGAACACGAGTTTAATGAACAGTACATAGATTTTAAAACGGACTAGACACACTTGATACAGTTAATTGGATAATATAAAAGAGTTACAAAGAAAAACAGCTAAATTCGTCACTGATTAATAAAGCTTCTGAGAAAATGTCCTTTTAGAGCCTTTGCCAGTGTTTTTTTGTTTAATGCTGGAAGTTTTAGGTAATTGGGTAATGCTTGTATTGTGTATGTGCGATGTATGATAGCTGACAGCCATTTACAATAATTTATGTCAGTATTCTATGACATTTTGTATTGAAATTTTTTAATACAGTGTTTTCCTTCGCCCCTAATGCAGATACATAGTTGTCATTTGAATACTTTTTTGTGTTCAGTTACAAATAAGAGATGAAACTGGAAGAGATGTCTCTGAAACCCAAAGAGTTGTTACTTCGGGAGCCGTCAGATGACGCCTGTGTGTTCTGTGGCAGCTCGGACGAACTTTGGAACTTACACCCACAAGGAAATCACGCACAGAATTCCACGCACGAGGACTATTCACTAATGTTACTCTCCTGCTTCAATATCAAGGTGACATCTTGCTTTCAAGAAGAAGAAAATATTGTGTAAATACCTCTCAATAATCGCAACTGCTCAGTGCCAGTGGGAATCTTGTGGAGGTTTTTCTCATTTTTGCGTTTACACAGGCTTTTACTCATTTTTGTAATTATTTACCTGACCGCCGCACTTTTTTGGCACAGATTATGTAAACGACACTTCGTTTCAGCAGTTAGTACAAGAACCAAGGATTTACAAGCACAAAATAGTTTATTAGGTTCTTAGTTTGGGTTAATTAATACTCGGGCTAGTTTGTTCGGGAAGGGTAATTCTACCTTTTATGCCGGTTCTAGTTGAATGCCTGAAAAGACGGTGCTGTCAATTTTTTTTTATGCGATTATTGTTCACCAATCTCTTTGTAAAGGTCCCAACTATATATATTTGTTTTATATTAGCTCCACACAGGAGGCCCTGAGGAAAATAATTCCCTCAGGCATGTTACTTATTTGCATCTATTTTTTGTACTGGTGCGAAACAGCTGTTACCGATAGTTTAAGGTTTGTTAAACTTAAATGTACTAAATAAATTGGAATTTTTTTATTAATCATCTTTACACAAAATGACAAAAATTAAATTTTAAAAAATTTACGAAACTGGCCGCGGAGCCCTTCGGCGCTGATCTTCAAAGTATACAAAAGTTCAAATCTTTGGGGATGCTGTGTGGAGGGTCTTTTTAGGAAAGGAAAGAAAGGAAGTTCTGGGAAGGAAAGGGGTATTAGGGTAGGAATCTGGGGGCCTGCGGTGCAAGCCAATGTTCCGAGAGAGTAAAAGGGACTCCTTCAACCATTCTCTCCCGATCCGGCCTGCCATATAGCTGGCGGGCAGACGCATTCTCCGCCAAAACCCGGACAAACCTCACTCCATGAACCCGGGCACCCCGGCTAAATCACCAAACGTAGTGTACCACTTGTGGTGGCCTACGGCATAGGTGTTGATTATCCAGTAAATGGTTCCGGGGGCGACGGCACCCATATCTGCCACCCAAATCGAGATGTATATACAATTATAAAACATTTAAATATATAAGTAATATAAATGTCTTTCGTGTGGAAGAATATTTTATCAAAAGGAAGCTTACTCTTTGGCACTGAAGATGTGCAGATTTTTCTTTTTTTTGTAATGATTTGTACCAAAGCGAAAAACAATTTTTTTGTAACGTAATAAAATATCTACATTTCTTACATCTAAATAAAACGTCACTAAATGGCCCAACACTGACTTTAACTTCTGTTTATGGAGTCCTATTACAAAGTAGCTTATAATTTTGGACAAAACTATAAAGTTGGAACATGATGAGCACTATACATATAAAAAAAATCATTCAAATGTATTTATTATATTTCAAGATATGTCAGTTAAAAACAAATTCCATTTCCTCAAACGGATACCTTGTTTTCGCCCGCCTGAAAGACTATTCCCTAAAATTTGTGATAAGAGATCGTTCTCTCGCGAGAAGTGCTGTCAGATTTGTGTGATTTTCTACTGCTGTTATTTGCTTTTTCTATCGGCCGATGTCAAAGTTTCAGCTGTGAGCTGTCACGTATTTTAGTTTGGGTCATTTTAAACACGAATTCCTGCAAGTATGCATGATTATTTATTCATTTAACAGCTGTAGAAAATCACACAAATCTGACAGCACTTCTCGCGGGAGAACGATCTCTTATCACAAATTTTAGGGAATAGCCTTTCTGAAGTGTGTTAAGTAATTTATGCGTATTTAGATTAAAACAAAACTTTCGCAAACGTCAAATCCATAATAAAAAAATCCAAAGTGGCGGCAAAGGAATTGGAAGAAAATGCAATTGAGCTAAGTGATGATGGAGCATTTTCCTAATGGTTAGTTTGATGGCATCACACCATTTCTTAGTAATGCTGGTTTTTAAACGCTGGTAAATTGTTCATCGTTATTTTTGCACTTTGGTTAAATACAATAACGTTAGTGACGAGCGTCAGACGGAAAAGCTACGAGGGCTTTGAGAACTATATTGAACAGTTTCCCACATAGCCGACACAGGCCAGTTGTGCTAAGCGTAGGCATACAATTTTTTTATTTTTCCTACGATCTATTTTCAAACCTTTTGTTTATAGCCGCTAAGAAATTCTTGCCTTTAGGCCACAGAAAAGTGTAAATCACAACTTGGAGCTCAGAAAATGAATGCCTTTTAGCTGAATTTGAGAGGATGAATGACCCAGACACTTTTTCTGATCTTCTCCAGGCGCATGAAATGGTGCAATGAACCAATGGAAGAAATGAATTTCGAACACTCTACCAGAAAAGTGTGGTAAACTCTCAGATCAGCCAACCAAAGCAACGCCCAAAGTTTCACCAAACACTGTTGGCTAATACACATTTTAGCAATTCAGAGATAATTTAATAAAATCTCCGTTGAATTTTACATTAATTTATTTGTAGCTTGAGCTTTTCATCGGGGGATCGATATTCTCATGCACGTATTTTCTTCAATTCTGTCAGAAATAATAGTAATTATTTCATCATATGTGTTCGAATTGATGTGCATTGTGTGTCACATTGTTGAAATAACTGGCCTTAGCCGTTGGTAAAACTGATACTTTATAATTCAACTTAAAAATTGACAGGCTGTTAATGGGGTGTTAAACATCTGGGATTTTGTTGGTACCATCTCATTGTAGCAAAGTTTGAGTGTAATTTTTTGCAGTTGGTGGACGTAAGTGGCTGTGGGGGCCTGTGTGAGACATGTGTTTCCCGTCTGAGGGATGCCACCTCATTCCGAGCTCAGGTGGAGGCAGCGGGGGCACTCCTCCAACAGGGCAAGGAAGAACCCACTACAACCCATCCTCCAGAGCATCAGCCAACTATTAAAAGTACATTTCACCATACACTCTCATTTTTCTTCCCTTGGCCTATTATTAGGGGTGGAGACCAATGCTTAAACAAAACGCCTCTGAGCATCCCTGTCCTGGGCTACTTCAGTGGCCTCTGTTCATTGCAGGCCCTCTCCTTGCACAACCACAGGGCTGTGCCTTCCTAATAAAATATTCTGTTCATCATTTATGATGTCCGCCAGCTGCTTGATTCACAACTGGTTTGTGGTTTTGACAGCCCAGCAGTGATTGGCTTTTCTCAAATTCCTTGAAAATGTTGTATATGATTTGATTTATTTATTTACTCTTTTATATGCCCATGAGGTTTTTACATTCATTATAGTAGATATTAACTATCTGAATTAGTAATTGAAAGTAACGATATCATAACCTCAATTAAACTCTTGGAACCAAAAACAAGTTCTGGTCCTGATGTCTCATTTGAAGAATTGTCTTTCCTATCCTTGTGCAAAATATTTAACAAATCTCTTAAAACGGGTCTATTCCCCAATAGCTGAAAATCCTGCTATCTCACCCCCGTGTTCAAGAAGGGTTAAAAAAATGATGTATGCAATTACAGACAGTATTCTGTCTAGTATTCCTAAGCTCTTTGAAAAATCGTTCTTAGCAAAATATCCTCTAATATTAAACATGTTACTACAATTGCCAACATGGGTTTATCTCATCTACTCTCACAAACCTTACTGTATATGAAAATTACACAAACACAGCATTGACTAATAGGAAACAGGTAGACTCCATCTATACTGATTTTTCCAAGGCTTTCGATAAGGTCACAAAATACTAATCAATAATCTGAAAAATTAGGGATAAGTGACAATTTTTTGGCATGGTTGATCAGCTACTTATCTGATTAGAGATGAGATTATTCTTTGTAAAGATTAATGACTGTCTATCCTACAAATTTGTTGCTACCAGCGGTGTCCCGCAAGGTTCCCATCTGGGACCTTTATTATTTATCCTATTCATCAATGACTTTACTAGCATTTTCTGCAGTGTCGAAGTTTTACTCTTTGCCGACGATATGAAGCTGTTTAAAGTCATTAATGATGCGTACGATTGCATGGGAAATCTTGCAAGAGAACCTTAATAACTTTTTCAAATGGTGTTCAGGTAATAAAATTCAGCTTAATATTATTAACAAATGCCAAGTTATGAGGTTCCACAAAATTAAACATTCAATAATGCATAATTACGCACTATGTAATGTTGACTTGGGGGGAAGTAGGTGTAGAACGGCGTATTTTTAGTGATTTTCGTGAATTTTTTAACACGGAATATATATTTTTTATTTATATCTTTTTATTTTCCACATATTACCCTATATGGGATGTGTGGGATTGCACTCCCCTCCCCACATCCTGGAATAAAGACCTTATTATTATTATTATTATATATTCAAGAGTGTATTCTAAAATTTTCAAATATTTTCCTCTCATTTTGCTTCTCTATCCATCTCAATTTGGATTTAGGAAAAAAAATCTACTCAAGATAACCTTGCCACCATTAGCACTGATATTAATTTATCCATTTCTAACCAGGAAGTATGTCTTGCAGTCAAAGGCGTAGCTAGGGGGAGGCGAGGGGAGGGCGGTCCACCCCGGGGGCCACCCGATGGGGGGGTGACACCCGACCGTGGAAAAAAAATTACAAAGGATATTGCCACAAAAATATTATAACAGGGTCTGTTATTTATATTTTTGTAGCTCTATGGTTCCCTGAGGAGTGCCCCGAAACGGAAGAAGTTTGTGTTGGACGGTCTTTGTATGGGCAAAAAAAGTCTATTTTATGGAGAAATTTTTATCCCTGAAATTCTCTAACCGTCCATGGGGGTTTGGCAAAACAGGCTGAATAAATGACAGCCAATTTGACAGATGTTGCTTCAACAATATGGCCGCTATCAAATGTCGAAGTTCGGAAGTCCCTATTGGAAGACCCTTTAGAAACAAAGCTGTGGTTGTCGACCTACCTTTTTCAAACCCATGTTGATTTTTTTTAATCTGTAGTAGTAACTGTAAGAAGGTTGGTCAATAACAAGCGATACCATTAGATTCAAAATAACCAGAAATCCAATTTAATTCCTTGTTTTCGCAGATAATCCAAGAGCTGAACAAGAAAAAATCAAGGTCGAGATCGAGAAACTTACCAATGACGATAATTTAGACACATTCTGGAATGATGATTCAATGAACAGCAACGAAGAAGAATATCAGAAATGGAATTTGCAAGAATTGAATGACCGTAAGAGGTTAGAATGGACCGACCAAGAGCCATTGAAAAATAACATTAATAGTAAAAATAAAGGCGTCAAACGAATAGAATGGATAGACCAACACCATCACCCAAAACCAAGCACCTTCAGCCTTCCCATATTAAAACCAGAGTCAACCGAATGCCCGGTTTGTGGAAAAGTATTTCCGAATAGGGAGAAATTGCGACTGCATTTTGTATATCACTTCCCAGAATTTCTTTGCCACCTTTGCGGGAAGGTTTTCGCTAAACGATCCACGTACCATACGCATATGGAAAAGCACAAAACCAAAACCTTTCCATGCTTGCGATGCAGGAACAAGTCCTACGCGACTAAAAGCGGTTTATGGCAGCACAAAATGACGGCACATAACAATAAGATGTTGTACTCTTGTCCTGAATGTCTGATTAGGTTTCCAAACGCACACAATAGGAAAGAACACTTGCTAAAGGAGCACGGAGTGGTAATCAAGCAGTACATTTGTCCCGAGTGTTCGCGGAATTGCCGCACACCTGGTGTACTGGACGAACATGTGAGGAAAGTGCATCGTAAAGAGAAGAATGTGTCCTGTCCCGAATGCGGTGCACTTTTCTTCGGCAATATTGAATTACAACTGCATTCACTCTCACACAGTGGTGAGTTACTATTTTCATATGTACCGCTTTAGATGATAGCTGTTTCCACTGTAGAGATAAATCCATAGAAGTGTAATCTATTCCCATGTCTCCAATTTAAATAAGACCGTTTTTTTACTGGGCCACAGAGAGGTAATATTTTTTTTACATTAACTCCACACACTAGCGATGTGTCAGTTCAGCTGAAATGGGCTCTTGAACTCAGGTTCTTTGCGGGAAGCCGATCTTACTCCTACTCCTGTTTCAAATCGACTACTCCCAGAGAACCCGGTTCCGGACTCAAACTGGACTGGACCGAAACTCGGACTTGAGCTGGACCGGGAACCCAAATGTCTTCACCTATGTTCCCGCTCTGCGTTCCACGCCGCTCGCTAGTAGCGAGTTCTCAGTTCTCCTGGTACTAGTGAGTGGTGAGTCCTGGTAATTGGTGACAGTCACAGTCTTTGCTTATATGGCGGTCGATTCTGTTTACTAACTTTACGATGCGTGAAAGTTTTGTTTATTGATCATTCTAGTATTGGAGTTATATACCGGATTGCGGGTTTCTTTTCCGTGCCAATGAGTTAACTAGAAATAATAATATCCAGTGGCACGCACTAACAATTCAATATAAGCAATAAATTATTTGACTGATATTAAAAAAAAGTTTCAGTTAATATTTGATTGAATTAGGTGCATAATAATTAGAAGTGGGTAGGGCTGTTTTTCACATTTTTTGTTAAATTGATATTACGCCATTATTGTTAGTTATTTCGGAATTTGGGTCGGAATATCGAGGTTGTAGATATGCAGTGATACAGTCTAGGAAATAGATTTATAGGTTATCTATTTGATTAAATAGTTACTATTATACTGAGGCTTTCAACAAGATAAAGAAGGCGACTTAGATGGTTTGAGCATGTTTCCAGAGGATGAACAAAAACTGAAGATTCAGAAGAAAGTATGACGCAAACGTAGATGGTAGGAGAAGTCGGGAGGAATACTGGATGACCAAATGAATCAAACACTTCGTCGGGTCATTATAAATAGGCGGAATAATAGAAGTGTATACATATATTTATTTTTTACAATGGCTCCACACAGGAGGCCCTGAGGGAAAAACGATCCTTCAGGACCTATGTCATCCTTGGGAATGCTGTGCGGAGGGTCTTTTTAGAGAGGAAGGAAAGGAAGTTCTGGGAAGGAAAAAGTATGAGAGGTAGATAGGAATCTGGGGTCAATGTGTCCAGGAGTGACGGACGTATGAATCCATCTCTCCCACTGCAGTGCAAGAGGATGGATCGAGATAGTCCGGCTGGAGAGATCTAGGTTAGGTTTCTGTCAACCAGCCTCCCAATCAAAGCGTGGGTGCCAGACAGACTTGTGTGACATCCATCAAGTGATATTTCACTAAATTTGCGCTTTAGAAAAAACTTTGTATTATGAGTATTATTATTATAAGTGGTTTATTTCAGAGTTTATTGAAATAGAAGTTTATTTACCTTATTTATGCCATTCAAAAGGCACCTTGCTTATTATTTTTCTTTCAGCGTTTCCCAGGTGGTTTAATATGGATGAGAATAAAACAATAATATATTATTCTCTTCTGTTCTGTTATACCCACAACATGTTACAGCGCCCCGTGCAGGGTGATTTTTTTTCACAAAACGGCTCTAACACTCATAGAAAATTCGAATCAATATTGTTCAACTAATAATGTTGAGATCATAAACAGTGATATAAATAATTAAGTTCACAAAACAAAACACAACAATATCTGCTAATTCTAAATGTTTATGAACAAAAAATAATAACACGTCTTAAACAATCTAATGACCGAGGCCCCGAAACGATTATAAAATAATGGATACCGCAAGTACCGTAGAGGTGAAACTGAACTTCAATTCAATTGTACTTTGTCACTCATAATTAATCACAGTCAATCAGACCCGTAAATTTTATATTATAATTTCTATGCCATCTGCAATTTAAAAACTTTCTCTTTTCTTGTAATACATTGTTTTCACATAAATTTATCTTTATACCTACCATCTATATAATGTGCATTTCTTCAAGTTTAACTTTTTTATTTAAAAATTGTGTCTCTATATCATATACTAATCACGCAATAGCTCATCATGGTGCTAAATATTAATAAGTAGATTAAATTAATAAATTAATATTTAATGAACTAACAATTATTACAATTTAATTATATATATACATAATACGGGCATGTGCCTAGTGTGGTAGTCGAAAAACCTGTACAAAACCGTATAAGTACTTAGTTATTTTATGAATAAAGAAACATAAAAAAAATATTTAAATTGAAGTTCAAGAAAGAATTTCATTATTTAAAAATTCCATCAAAAGGAAAAATTGAACTAATTTCGTGCATACAGACACAACATGCAATTCTATCAATTTATCTTCAGTGATTAGATCGAAAACTCTATTTCTCCAAAAGTGAGGGTTAGGTGATTCTCACTAGTAGCTTCAATTGTTATTATTATTTTTATGTCCAATCTATCGTTTTTAGAACTCCGCAATTACATCTGTGACATCTGCAGCAAGGGCTTCAAGAAACGGATGGGTCTTCGAACCCACCTCGCCATCCACTACAACATCAGGGATCACAAGTGCTCCTTGTGCGATGCAGCCTTCGTACAGTGGACCTCTCTCAAAGTGCACATGAAGTCCCACCACAAAAACGCACTCTCCAATAGCTAGGCTATCCAAAGAGGCACATCCAGGTCAGCCGGCCAGTCTCAGGCGTCGTCCTTTCATCGTCATCATCATTAGGGCTGTGGTCCCTCGCCATTTGCCTCAGTCCTTCCCGTCCTGCTTCAATCCTCTTCCATGCAGTCTATCCATCTCTTCTTCGGTCTATCTTTGTGTCGCTTCTACTGAGGCATCCGCCAGTGTTGCTATTTGCATGGTTTTCACCATGCTTTCTTGGGTCATTTCTACCTCCATGGTTTTTTTTCAAAAAACAACTATGTCGAACATGACATAGTTTTTACCGGTCACTAAAAATAAGAATAAGAATTATAGATATTTTAAATAGATACCTGTGTTAGGTACCAAATTTGATTGATCAATTTTCGAATAAACTCATTAAGTAAATTTTTTTTTTTTTTTTCGGTGTACTTACACAGGACAGAATTGAATTGAATTTTATTTTTATTTATCAATCTAATAATATTTGGTAATGCTTGAGGGGAAGGTGAGGCGGAAGGGAATCAAGACAAAAGAGAAAAGTGGCATTGCAACGCATGCCGGGAACTCACTAGTACATTCACAAAAATATACTAATATACATGCAACATGTAAGTAACTTTAATTAGGTATCTATACCAACTACGGTAAATCGTAGAAAAAAATATTGGAGTTGTGGGGGAATTTTTTCTTCTCTTTTTTTCATTGACCTGCAAAAACTTTTTTTTTTTATTAAATAAATTATTTGTACTCTTATTAGGTACTACAAATTAAACTTGATGACTTTATAAAAAAACCCTTTCTTAAAAAATTTGTTTTATTTGTACGGTTCTTTCTTTCTTTTTATTTTCTTCCTTTTATTCAAAGGAAAATTATTAAATATTGTTTTTTATGAAGCATTATAGACTATTTACTTAGGTACCGTTATTTTTTATACTCTCAATAAAAAGCTTACGAAAACATGGTTTTTTTTATCCTTCAAAGCATGGTTTTTTTCATCCCTGAAACATGGTTTTTCATTTTTGGGACATGGCGGCATTGGCACCCGCACAGTCATATTTTTGGGGTTTTGGCTGTGATTGATTTATTTATGGGTTTTGGTTTATTTATTATGCTTTTTGGCTTTCTGTCACCTTCTTGAGAGGCTAAAGGAAGTGGGAATGGGAAATATTGGGAAGAACCTGGCTACTCGGATCTGGTCACTAAACCTAGTTCAAGCAACATTTAGATTTTGAATAGTGGTCTCTCACCAGGGCGACATTCAGAGTAATCTTCCAGTCTGGAGTGTGGCACTAACATACAAAATATTATCGTGATGTTAAATTAACTGTATTTAAAAAATAAAATAAAAAATTATTTTCCCATGCCGGGGCAAAGCAAGAATTTATCGTTCAAATGAATTAAGATTTAATTATTGTTTCGAAATGTTTCAATACATAAGTAGAGAAAAAAATTTACTCGAAATTTGTTGGTACATTCACATAGTACAAAAAATATTAATTCCACTAGGCTATATATTCTAAAAAATACTCAACATTTTCAAAATTTTGATTTATGATGTTTCCGAAACAAATATATCGATTACCGAAACGTTTCGACTTTTGACTTTCATTAAATGTCAATCACTATCTTGGACGATAGCATAGCATAGTATATTATCTATGGAAAAGTCATAATTTCATGTTTATATTTTTTTGACAGATAGGATTAATTATTTTTGTTGAAATTTGACAAAACTTAATTTAAATAATTTATTTTGACGGGCGTTAATTAAAAGATCACATCCGAAGATATCTTCCACTTATTCTAACTTATTTAAAATGTGTAATTTACTTCTTATCGAAAGGTGAGACAGGTTCTAATATTATGAACTTCAATCAGATTAAAAACAATCATAATATGACTATTTGATTATGTTTGGCCGTAAAACCGAATTTTTCTTTATGGTTGAAGGATAGAACTACATAACAGCAGGAATTATGTCATGAACTGACCGTAAACAACATTATTTATGCATTTATGGCACTACTACTTTTGCTACCGTAAATACAAACGGTGCTGATAGTTATATTGAAGAGATGTCTCTGAAACCCGAAGAATTGTTACTTCGGGACACGTCAGATGACGCCTGTGTGTTCTGTGGCAGCTCAGGCGAAATTTGGAACTTACACCCACAAGGAAATCACCCACAGAACTCCACGCACGAGGACTATTCATTAATGTTACTGTCCTGCTTCAATATTAAGGTGACATCTTGCTTTCAAATTTGTTTTATAATTTGACCGGTTAAATAACTATAATTTTATTGTTTTGCCTTTAATAATGAGCGGTTCTGGAATTTTCGTTTTGCCACTGCCAGCCGCATACTGGTTATCAGGTTCCTAGTTTGGGTTAATTATGTAATTTATCAGCATTTAGATTGAAATGAAACTCAAAAACGTCAAAATTCAAAATGGCGGCAAAGGAATTAAAGAAAATGCAGTTGAGCTAAGTGGATAAAGGATCATTTTTCTAATGCTTAGTTTGATGGTGTCACACCATTTCTTAGTAATGCTGGTTTTTAAACACTGTTAAATTGTTTATCAGGTGCCTTCATGGATGTATTTTTGCACTTTGGTTAAATACAATAACATTAGTGACGAGCGCCAGACTGAAAACCTAAGAGGGTTTCGAGAACTATATTGAACAGTTTCCCACATAGCCAACACAGGCCAGTCGTGCTAAGCATAGGCATATAGATTCCTTCTATCTCCTGTAATCCGATGCCGCGGTGGGACGGGCGAAATGGCGAGTTTTCTCGGAATATGTTGAGAGAGTTGTGGATAACATAGCATCAAAGCTGTATTCCTACAATCTGTTTTTGAGCCTTTTTGTTTATATGTAGTTGCAAAGAAATTCATTCCTAGAGGCTACAGAAATATTACATTATTTGGGAGGCAGGTATGACTACTGCCGCCCCGGAAACCGTTTATTTAATAACCAGACAGACCCTTAGGGAATTGTTTTTCCTCTTGGCCTCCTGTGGAGCATATATCCTAACATGGAGCTTAGAAAGTGAAAGCCTTTTAGCTAAATTCGAGAGAACGAATGACTCAGACACTGCTTCTGATCTCCAGTCTCTGAACGATGGGCTAATGAAACGGTTGAATGAACTAATGGAAGAAATGAGTTTCGAACATTCAAGCAGAAAAGCATGGCAAACAATCAGGCATCTCGTAGCTACAAATCAGCCAACTAAAACAATTCCCAAAGTTTCACCAAATGCTGTTGATTAATTTTATCAATGCAGAGATAATTCTGAATTCCATTTAAAGGAAGTTAACATTAATTTATTTATGGCTTGAGTTTCTCATGGGGGATATTCTCAAGCACATAGTTTGTTCTTTAATTTTGTCAGAAATAACAGTAATTATTCCATCATTAATGTTCGAATTGATGTGCATTTGTTAAAATTTTGACAGGCTGTCAGTTAACCGGGGTTATATCGGGGTGTCAAGCATCTGGGATTTTGTTGGTACCATCTCGCTTGTTATAACAATGTTTGAATGTATTTTGCTGCAGTTGGTGGACGTCAGTGGTTGTGGGGGCCTGTGTGAAACTTGTGTGTCCCGTCTGAAAGATGCCACCTCGTTCCGGGCTCAGGTGGAGGCAGCGGGGGTACTCCTCCAACAGGTCAAGGAAGAACCCACTACACCTACACACCATCCGTCAGAGCATCAGCCAACTATTAAAAGTATATTTCACCATTCATTCCCATTTTTTTCACTTTGTCCTATTATTGCACCTTTTATAAGCCCATGGAGTTTTTATATTGGATATGTGAAATTGCGACAATTTTTTGCACAAGGGTTAGTAAAAACAATGGTTGCATATGGTTTACAATTGAATAAAATTTAAAAAAAAAAGTAATAACCTAAAATTATCAGGAAAAATATTTTGAACCGTAAGATTTGTTTAGGTTAGTTTTAAACATTGAATTTGTTATGTTAAAAAATGTCAATGTTTTTTATATTCATTTGCTAAACTATGTAGGAGAGGAATTGGCGAGTTTACTACATAATTTGTTTGTGAACGGTAAAAATGAAATAGGTCAAGAACAAGCGATTCAAATAGATTCACAGATAACATGAAAATCAATTTAATTCCTCGTATTTGCAGATAATCCAAGACCTGGACAAGAAAAAAACGAGATTGAGATTGAGAAACTTACCGATGATGATAGTTTGGACACATTCTTGAATGATGATTCAATGAACAGCAACAAAGAAGATCAGAAACAGAATTTGCAAGAATTGAAAGACTGCAAGAGATTAGAATGGACCGACCAAGAACCATTGAAAAATAACATTAAGAGTAAAAATAAAGGCGTCAAACGAATAGAATGGATAGACCAACCACAATACCCAAAACCAAGCACCTTCAGACTTCCCAGATTAAAACCAGACTCAACCGAGTGCCCGGTTTGTGGCAAAGTGTTTCCAAATCGGGAGAAATTGCGAAAGCATTTTGAATATCACTTCCCAGAATTTCAGTGTCACCTGTGTGGGAAGGTTTTCGCCAAACGAACCACATACCAAGCGCATTTGGAAAGGCACCAAGCCAAAAGCTTTCCATGCTTGCGATGCAGGAATAAGTCCTACGCAACTAAAAGCGGTTTATGGCAGCACGAAATGACGGCACACAACAATAAGATGTTGTACTCTTGTCCTGAATGTCTGATTAGGTTTCCAAACGCACACAATAGGAAAGAGCACTTGCTGAAGGAGCATGGAGTGTGGAGCAAGCAGTACATTTGTCCCGAGTGTTCGCAGAAGTGCCGCACACCTGGCAAACTGGATGAACATGTGAGAAAAGTGCATCGTAAAGAGAAGAATGTGTCCTGTCCTGAATGCGGTGCATTATTCTTCGGCAAAAAAGAAATACAACGGCATTTACTCTCACACAGTGGTGAGTTACTATTGTCATATCGTCGCCTCAGTTCTTAATTGTCCAAATGACCGTTAGAAAATTTTACAGGAGGATAAGGTTTTCTTTCATTATTTCAATGAAACATTATGATAGGTGTTTAAGATAAAGCTATTTTTGTCAAGGTAAAGAACTCATTAGTTTATAAAATTCTTAGTTAAGTGATAAACTATCCTTTTTTATACAATAATTTTCACTTTAAAGTGGAGATTGAACAAAAACTAAAATGGTCGTTTGGACAATTAAGAACTAAGGCGACGATATGTATGTCTTTAGATGATAGCTTTTACTGTGGAGATAAATCCATGGAAGTGTAATCTATTCTCACGTCTCCAATTTAAACACCTCTCTTATACTAGGCCCCAGATAAGTATTATTTTTTATTAACTCCACACATGAAGAAAATATTTTCCCTCAGGACCTGTCATCTTTGGGGATGAAGTGTGGATGTGAAATTAAATTTCAATTAATTAAGTTCAAGAAAGAATTTCAATATTTGAAAATTTCACCAAAAGTAAGGAAAAATTGAGCATTCTTACATAGACACGCCCACAATGTATTTCTATCAATTTATCTTCAGAAGAGCTATTCTCTATCTTTTGTGAGATCGAGATAGATCTCAGGCGAGATCTCCTGTCAGATTTGTGTGATTTTCTACGGCTGTTATTTGCTTTTTCTATGGGCCGATTTCAGAATTTCAGCTGTGAGCTATGAGGTATTTCAGTTAAGGTTATTTTAAACACGAATTCCTGCAAGTATGCATGTTTATTTATTCATTTAACAGCCGTAGAAAATCACACAAATCTGACAGGAGATCTCGCCCGATATCTATCTCGATCCCACAAAATACAGAGAGAGCTCTTCAGATCTAATGATCAATAACTCGTTTTCTCAAAAAGTGAGGGTAGATCACTCATGCTGGTGGCTTCAATTATTAATGTTATTGGCTAGCCAAGTCATTTTTTCAGCTAGTCATTTTCCAAACTTTCATTTTTAGATGTCCGCAATTACATCTGTGACATCTGCAGCAAGGCGTTCAAGAACCGGAAGCACGTTCAAATCCACCTCGCCATCCACTACAACATCCGGGATCACAAGTGCTCCTTGTGCGATGCAGCATTCGTGCAGAACACCTCTCTCAAGGTGCACATGAGGTCCCACCACAAGAATGCACTCTCCAATAAATAGGCTATCCAAAGAGGAGCATCCTGGTCAGCGGGCCAATCTGGAGTCTCAGGCGTCGCCCTTTCATCATCATCATCATCATTAGGTCTGCGGTCCGTCGCCATTAGCTTCAATGCTTTCTGACCTGTTTCAATCCTCTTCCAGTCTATCCATCTCTTCTTTGGTCTACCTCTTTGTCTCTTCCACCCTGGCATCCGCACTTAGTCATACTTTCAGTCAGGCATCCTGTCACCTGGCATTCTTGAGAGGAAAAACCTGGCTACTTAGATCTGGTCATAATATTGAGAGTAATCTGCCACTCGTAGACAGCCGGCGTAATCCAGCGGTAAGGCTCTTGACTCGCAGTCCGAAGGTCGCGGGATAGAATCCCGGTGTGGCAAATAAATTTAATTTGATTAATTTGTGTTGTTTCACAATTTATTCATTTAAATAATATATTGTATATTTGCGGCACGTTCCAGAGTAGAAGATACTGTCAGTATCGCCCTGGTGTAAGACCAACATTCAGAATTGAAACGTTACTTGAAATGGCTTTAGCCGTGTTTAGTGACCAGATCTGAATAGACAGGTACTTCCCCACCTTCCTCTTTCCTATCTCCTTCCCTTCCCCACTACCTTCAGCCTCACGACATACCCCAATTGGGGATGCCATAGTCTCACTGGCTCCAGATGGGAGCAGTTGGGACTCTTGTGCGGTATTCATATAAATAAAAAAATTTAAAAATACTCTGAAGTGTGGTGCTAATTTTCAAAATATTATATTGTTAAATACACCATTTAAATTTAAAAGATGTCTTATTTTCCCACATCCTCTTCCCCTCCCGCATTCCCAGCCGGAAGACCAGCCAATTTACGCGAGTCATCCGTCCATATAAATCTATAGATATAACTCTAATTAGGGGAGTTCTACAAAAAAGAAGCTAATGTAGTTAATAAAAAATAAATATTTAGGGGGTATTTCACCATCCTCCTCATAGCTTATCCATACACATAACGAATATTAATAAATAAACAAATAAATACTTGCAACTGTGTTACGTTACAAATAAACCGCCAATATAGAGGCGCGCGCATCAAACCCCCTCCCGCGAGCGACAAACCGAGCTGCCGCTCTCGGAGCGGCAAGCCCTCAGTCTTCAGCAAGCGAGCTTACAGGGCCCACGTTCGCGTGAACATGGGCGACACCAGTTCAGTTTCGCCGTTCGTGCGCTTCCGTTCCCCGATGGACGGTGCGTAGACTGAGAGAATCAAGTGTGTGAAGCCGCTGTTGGCCCATAATCAAACGTGAGTCAATTACCATGTTATCCTTTGTGTGCAATTAAATGTATTAACCCTAACCACGCGTGATAGAGAAGAGAGACGGACATTCAAACTAACTTTCAGCTAGGATCGTTCCTTTTTTATGTATTATTGTGTCTCCTAGAATTGAATAAACTGTTTATGTGATAACCTACCGTGTTTTGCTTGACGAGGGAGGCCCTGGGAGAATGGAGAAGCGTGAAGTTCCGGACCACGAGCACTAGCCTTGAGGTTACGAGGAAATCCTGCTTGCACCGAATCCTGAGCTAGTTATTATTTGGGGCAGATACAGCAGCTAATTGTATTAAATATGTGAGAGCTTTCTCCAACCCTGCCGATAGCGTCAGCACGCACGCTGGACGCAAACACTGGCGCTAAACGTGGGGCCATTTAAATTTTTTCTGTTCCACCACGGCCTCGTTCCCAAGCAACAATTGTAAACTCTGAAATGTTATTATGATGTATTGTTTATTCCCAATTGTCTAGCACTTCCAACAGGAATCTCGGCGCGAACATAATTTCGAATCACAATTTAAATTATTACGGACGCGATTTTATCATTTGTGACTCGTCACTCGACAAAATATTACCGGTATTCCAACGCAAGGTGCCCAACCTAGGAAGTTGTCGCTGCGAATAATACAGTGATTACAAAGTGTCGGCCGATTAAAATTGCTATTTTCAATACAAGTGAATAGTGGAAATAAACACAAATTAAAGAAGAATTTATTCAACAATTAAAATCATGTACATGATAAACAAATCATCCGCTTGGTCTCGAAAGTGCTAAATATTTTTAATAATATACTAGTTTGCAGCACGCTGGTACGTTTCTTTAAACGGACATTTGCTGACACCTAGGGAACAAGTGGATTTAAATTCTTTCTGTCATTTGACAATTAAGTATTTTTGACTCTGTCGTCTGATGAAACCGGATCATGCCATGCCATGCCAAAATCACATTCGAATAATGCAAAAAATACTAAATTCGCGTTGACGTGGATTCCTTGACATCTGACACTATAATACCTTGTCAATTGACAAAGAAGGTAATATCTTGTCGAAAAGACGAAGGGAATTCGCGGGTAAATACCAAAAAATTGGTGCTGTTTAAAGCCAGGCTATAGGAAGCCGCGTAATGAAACCATGCCCCCAAGATATTGTTGAATTCTCAAACAAATTACTTCCACGAAAACTTGTGAAAATTTTTTTTCGATTTTTTTTTAATTTTCGAAATATTTTTTTTCCAAAAACGCTTGGAGTTTTTCTTAAAAACGCATTGCCAGAGGAAAATCGCTGCGCAAATTTTCTCCAGTTTTCGGACTCTGAAAATTTTTCCGATTTTTCCTTTTTTCGATTTTTTTTTAATTTTCGAAATATTTTTTTTCCAAAAACGCTTGGAGTTTTTCTTAAAAACGCATTGCCAGAGGAAAATCGCTGCGCAAATTTTCTCCAGTTTTCGGACTCTGAAAATTTTTCCGATTTTTCCTTTTTTCGATTTTTTTAAATTTTCGAAATTTTTTTTTCCAAAACGCTTGGAGTTTTTCTTAAAAACACATTGCCAGAGGAAAATCGCTGCGCAAATTTTCTCCAGTTTTCGGACTCTGAAAATTTTTCCGATTTTTCCTTTTTTCGATTTTTTTTTTAATTTTCGAAATATTTTTTTTCCAAAACGCTTGGAGTTTTTCTTAAAAAACACAGTGCCAGAGGAAAATCGCTGCCCAAATTTTCTCCAGTTCTCGGACTCTGAAAATTTTTCCGATTTTTCCTTTTTTCGATTTTTTTTAAATTTTCGAAATTTTTTTTTCCAAAACGCTTGGATTTTTCCTAAAAAGCACGTGGCCAGAGGCAAACCTCTGCCCAAATTTTCAAATAACCCAAACACTTACAAATACGCGTTTTTTCGCAGAAGCATTTTAAAAAAAAAATATATATATATACGTCCCCAGTGGTCAATCCCTGGCAAAAATTTCTTTCCAATTACGGATAAAGAGTCGAGTTCTCGTTTTTCTCCCAACGTAAGGTCACCCTGACACGACCCTTACACTATGGAAGTCCCTCAAGTCACGCTGGGTATAATCCCCCACATTTCTACGTCAAAAAAGGAAGAACTACTACAGGCCCTGAGAAGTAGAAAGATTTCTCCCAGGAATAAATCCAAAAAATGCCTTATTCAATATGCTTCTTTCTACAACAAAAAGTACATCAGGAAGCACGTCACGTTCAAGGAAGAACGTCTGGAGAAGAAACAACACTCTGTCGCAAGGTGCGCTGTACTTCTCTGCCAAATTGGCACCCCGTTTTGTAAAAACGAAAGATTCCCCAAAGAAAACTTTCGCCCAAGCCTTTCGTCCGGCATAAAACCGGAGCACAACGAAAGGAAATGTTTTTTTTAGAAACCTTTCTAGCTCTGGCACAGTGTTGTCAACTGTAGCCAAAGTCATGGAAGAAATATAATTCTCCCTTGTGGTTTCGTTTCATTTTATTTTATTTTTGTTTGTATAAATATCTCGTCATCATCAGTCATTCGCCTCTAATTGCTGCCCCAGGTGTCAAACCTTGGAAACATCGTTTTTTTTCTAAGCATGCACACCTCTACCTGAAATTGATCACTTCGGAGAAAGGAATTCCCTGTGGCTTACTGCAAGTAGTCAGAGACTACGTGCCCAAGGTTTTGTGCATCGTCACAACTCGCAGCATCATATTTTCACATCATCATGTCATACCTCGTCACCCCTTTCTAAATATTAGAAAATCTTTTTGTACATTAAATATCGGGTCCTCGCCAAAGTGCATCTAACCCTTATGTCATATGTAATTAAATTAGGTAAGCAAACCTGTGTAAACCCACGGCGGTATCAGATGTTTGCTACCAGTTCTAAGTTTTTTTTTTTTCTGTTTTTTAAGAAAATAGAATGGCGCTCAATAAATAACCCTAATTGCTCTAGCTCTCCCCAGAACTGGATGTGGAGTCTGGAAAGTATCGTTATAAAAGGGACAACTTTCAACGTGCCTCTTCATTAACGATAAATTTTTTTTACAACATTTCAGCAACATTGAGTCACCCTGGGTCTCAACGGCTCAAACTGAAATTTTGGGGTTGCCTTGTTGTGACTTATCACGTGCAAAGTACGAGGTCACAACAAGAAGCCAGGTCTCCAAGTGAACCACCCTGTGAACAACCCATCCCATTATTATAATTTTCATAACACCAAGGTGTGTCCATCGCAGTCTGTTTAAGTAAGTAAAACCTAAAAGGTCTTAAACACTCAAATCGGACCAATGTAAATAATTTTCCTTGTCAAACAACGATAAGCGCATGTCTTGTATTGTTGCTACCATCGTACGTGTAAGTACAACAAAAGTTGTACCATCACGATACGATACTCTGTGCGTAACCAAAAAGGTTGTACCACAAAGGATCTCTTTTGCGGTAAGCTTAGATGAAATTCACATTCCATCAGCACGCCAGAATTTTTTTGTCCCTTAATTGTTGAAGTATAAAATCTTGGCCAGATCTTCAAATATGTTTTTGCCTTTGTGCAAGTCTTTAACGTACGCTAATATGGATTTATTATGCTACGGTATTGTTGTACTAAGTACATCAGTATGTCTCGCCGTCTGTATTGAATAGGTACCTTTATATGAACGTTAACCTTTGTTGCCATCATAGGTGGGAACCTTATAAAATCTGCCGTCATAGATGGGAATCTCAGAATATCTACTAAATGCGATACGGGGAGCCCGTTATAATTACTCTGTGGGTTTTTGTCAGAAATGTCATAAACACCTAGTCTTTTGCACCTCCCTTCAATACTGGGCAACCCAGTTGTAATTCGTTCATTGTTATCCGTGAAGACGTTATAAAACTTACTTGCAAATCTTTTGATTTTGCAATCTTGTACGCTATACGTGAAGACGTTACAATACTCACCATGAATCGTGCGAACGAAATAATATCAAACCTTTATGTGTGAACTACTCAATGTAGTCCACACCCCTTTTTTGTAATCATTAATATGCCCGTGGACTTCCTGTCACAAGAACCCAGGAACTATCTACTATCTCAAAAGGACTAATCATACGCTTCACTCATGATTATGGGGCATCGTGTCGTGGGAGTTAAGTTGATGGACACAAACACACCTAACTCGTTGTCTGGGAGACGAACAAAGAAAATCCCCAGGTTTGTGAGATTTGAGCAAGGGTCTGTCATTTCTCGCAAACAAGTAGGAGAATAAAACGACCCCTAATCTTCTGCCCAATACACGTAGAGGACTAGACTTTTATGTCAGTGTATTCTTTTGTCCAACACTACCAAATATTATTGTAATGTGCCAGGATGACTGCTGTAGACCTTGTTTCACCTCCACCCAGAGGTCGAATTTCGGAAATAGCCGAGTCCCCAGCAGTTTTCTTCGTTCAAATGTTCCCAATTATCACCCTCCCCCTTCCTCGAAATTATCCGTGAATGGGGATATATGCGTTACGCACTTGGCGTTTCGTTTGTCAAATGGGACAATCTTCATACGCGGATCCTTTCAACTTCCTACTCCTTTCCCACTTTGTTATAACTAATCTTGTACGCAATGTTTTGTTTTTCGAAAGTAGAAAAAATGCTACCGTATAGACGTGAGCATAGGTCATGGAAGACCAACTTCTTTCGAATGGGAATTTTGTTATACGTACAATCCCTCAACCACGTATTCTTGGAAATGTATTTGGTAAAGAAAAAAACCAAAAGGGGTTACACAGAACCTGTCCTTGAATACGTACCTTTGTAACATGTATTAGGAATTAGCCACATTTAGTTAGCTCTCTCTCCGTCTCTCTCTCTACACGCCAAACAAATCCAACTTTTTCTCAACATGCACACTTGTTTCTCTCCAAACTTTTTTCATCATTGGTCTACTAGGCAGGTAAACTTCAAGAATTTTGTTCTAATAATAATTTTTGCCGGATTTTAAAAAAAAAAACCAGCAGCTCTGCACCCTATCTACATCTGCGCCTCTTCATGCTGCCCTCGCTACCGTCACGGAGGTCCCTTGCCTTCAATCCCTGCGTACCAAAAGCACCCGACCGCATCTAACATAACCTAGTGTGAGTCGTGCGTGTAGTTGCGAATTGTATCACCACAAAGAACCGACACTCAAAACAAACCCGAGCACGCCAGCTCTAGGTTGGTTCATGTTCCTGTTGCCCTTGTGCAAATGCTCTGCTGCCATTATGCAAATATTCCTGCTGCATAATACAAATGTTCCTGTTGCCCTTGTGCAAATGCTCTGCTGCCATTATGCAAATGTTCCTGCTGCATAATGCAAATGCCCTACTGCCATTGTGCGGATGCTCCTGTGCCCTTGCGCAAATAACAATACCAACGATTGTTCACAAAACAATCCCACTACATACAAAAACCAGTGTACCAACCACCAATTGCGATTCCACTCTCCAGTACTTCAATGGTTTCGTACTGGCTCACCCACAGGATCCGGAAGCAGTTACCCTTTCGACCTCTGTGACAGGTAGAACTCTCCACACCACCTAGAAGCCTCATCATGTGTTCTCTTCCTCGTATTTTCTTAAAGGCCCTAGTGTCCCTTGAGTGTAATCTCAAATGGGCCAGGTTACTGTGACAAAGTAACCTTGTAACTTCAGTGAAACGTTCAACCACCCCAGACATCCTACGCAAACCACGTTCGCAAACATTAGCTCACAGACCAATGATACAATTGTAGAGTTTTTTTTTTTTTCTATCACTGCATAACCCTTGTACCTTTCTTCAACAGATCCTTGTTCTTTGCAACTGTATTTATGTATGCCACTGCCTTTATATACATTTATTGACAATTCCTTGTTACACCATGTATCTTCTCTTTTGTGTTCTGTTCATAACTATTCTCCAGCTAGGAATCTCTCTCTCTCTCTCTCTCCTCGTTTCTCTTAAATGTTTTTGGCACAAGTGCTGAAAAGGTAAGAGGATTTATTAGTCCTACAGCTCCATTACCACGTCGCTTTTATTGCGGCGAGGGGGGAAGTGTTACGTTACAAATAAACCGCCAATATAGAGGCGCGCGCATCAAACCCCCTCCCGCGAGCGACAAACCGAGCTGCCGCTCTCGGAGCGGCAAGCCCTCAGTCTTCAGCAAGCGAGCTTACAGGGCCCACGTTCGCGTGAACATGGGCGACACCAGTTCAGTTTCGCCGTTCGTGCGCTTCCGTTCCCCGATGGACGGTGCGTAGACTGAGAGAATCAAGTGTGTGAAGCCGCTGTTGGCCCATAATCAAACGTGAGTCAATTACCATGTTATCCTTTGTGTGCAATTAAATGTATTAACCCTAACCACGCGTGATAGAGAAGAGAGACGGACATTCAAACTAACTTTCAGCTAGGATCGTTCCTTTTTTATGTATTATTGTGTCTCCTAGAATTGAATAAACTGTTTATGTGATAACCTACCGTGTTTTGCTTGACGAGGGAGGCCCTGGGAGAATGGAGAAGCGTGAAGTTCCGGACCACGAGCACTAGCCTTGAGGTTACGAGGAAATCCTGCTTGCACCGAATCCTGAGCTAGTTATTATTTGGGGCAGATACAGCAGCTAATTGTATTAAATATGTGAGAGCTTTCTCCAACCCTGCCGATAGCGTCAGCACGCACGCTGGACGCTAACAACTGGTAAAAAACTAGGCTAACTTATCCTACTTGTAGCCATTGTTCATAGGTTCAAGTGCCGAATAGTAAACTCACACTTTTTAGAAAAATAAATCCTGTATAATTAATCTAAAATGTACGTTACTGTACGAATAATCTATGAGGAGGATGGTGAAATACCCCCTTATTCTAATAAAATAAGGTTGATGGGTTAATTCTTAATTTAGTGTGTTTTTTTTTGTTAATTCAAAAAATACTCCCAAAACTCTCAAAGGTAGTTTTTGAATGCCTGAAAAGCCCTTTGTAAGGATCCCAACTGGTTCCGTGCCAACTGAGAATAAAATCAACTCAACATCTCCTTTAAAAGCCATGAAAAAAATAATTTTAAATTAGCCGTTAACCCTAACCAAATGTAACCTATTTTTACCGCTCTAAATGACTTATCTGAGTTGGTTTCATTCCGAGTTGTCCGGTCACCGTCCCAACTATATGTATAACACATAAATATAAATCAAGTCTTCCTCAACTTCGTATCTCCGTGTCTTATAAGTGGAAGAATATTTTATCAAAAGGATACTTTCACTTTGACAATGGAGTGGCCCAATTTCTTTTTTTTATAATGATTTGAACCAAAATGAAAACTCTTTTTTTTAATGTAATAAAATATACCTTACTATGTATACTCCATAATTTATGGAGTCCTATTACAAAGTAGCTATAATTTTGGACAATACTTTATATTTTTGGAGTGTGTACATAAAAAATATGTACCTACTATATAAAAAAATTCATTCAAACATAGGTGAGAAGAGGGACACTTGATCCCCCCTTTTGTTTTTGAGCATTAATTTAAGTACTGAAAGAGTTTATAAGATTTTTTTTGATTAATTTATGCAGAATTTATCTAGGAATTGCCTTCGAAAAGGCTATTAGCATTCATTGAAAAATCATGTAGTTGTCTAAAATTCAAACATAGGCTTAGCTAGGACTCACACCTCTCCAAATGATATGATCTATTGGTTTAGGTAAAATAATATAATTAGTTGAAGAAATTATCCATAGATGTCAGAAGGTGCGAATTTCCCTCCTACCAAGGGGTAACGTTATAAAAAACCTATGTTTTAGGTTTTTATCCTCACTTCTCTTCTTTTCACCATACCTTCTTAACAAGTAAAACGTACACTCCTTGGTATGTCTTGGGTAGTTTGGGTCTCCTGAATATTCACAATGTAATTGGGAATAGAGCAAATAAATTTACGAGTCCTTTAAAGTTTCTTGAAGATGCGTTATCATTTAAAAGTTTCCTTCCTCCAAAATATTACAGTAGTAATAAGAAAAAAACATGAGGTCCGTAAATGTACCATGTGTCCCATATTCTGGGTGACTTGTTCCTCTTTATCATGCCACTTTGGTGGGATAGTTTTTCCATTTTCACATAAATATTTCACTTCTTACATTTTGAAAAGTAGTTTTTTGAGTCTTGTTCTTCTACAGGAGTAATTAGTGCTTGTCTGTAATCTGGACCATATTTATGTCTTGATTATTGTTTTATAAGGCAGCTTGTTTCCTGTACCAAGTCTCCCCAGACACATGAGGTTACATAAAATTAACACTATTTCTACAGTAATTACAGCTTAATCTTGATATCTTGGCATATTTTTAAACTATTAAGAGGTTATTTGAAATTAATGAAACACAATTTAATAAAGTGTAAGATAAATAACTGAAATATTCACTCAAATACTTAGGAAAATTTTCTCCAATGTCGTCAGAAACTTCACTCACCCGCCCTACTACTCAACACTGAGTAATGACAGATATCACTGAGACACAAAGTCTACATGTTCCACAGACTACCAGGATTAAATAATCCAAGGATTACAGTTGTTCAAAAATCAATGTACCATGATGGTACCATGTCTCCCTGAGGGATCAAGTGTCCCTCTTCTCCTCTACATATTATTTTCAAAGACATGTCAGTTTAAAACAAATTTCATTTTCTCGAATAGCTTCTTTGTTTTCGCCCGCCTGAATTGTGTTAAGATGAAATGTTTGTTTGCGCCTGCAAATAAAATATGAACATGAATAAATAGTTATAAAAACTCAATTCCTCCAAGAAAAGCTTGCAAATACAATATTGGAATGAACCAACGATACAATATTGTATTTATGTTAATCAAAATGTGTTTGGGGCTTAGTGTATTGTGTATTGCTATATTAAGCAAAGGAAATGTTTGAAACTTTTAAAATACCTTCTTGAAAGCCCCACGAAGATTTGTGGATTATTTCAACCAGATGACAATACATCTGAAAAGTTTTTCAATCATCACAAAAATCCTTCCGAAACTGTTAAAAATTTGAGAATGACAGTTAGCAAAACAATGATTGTCAAATCAGAATTGAATTTTCAAAACTCTTTAAATTAATGAATTAATAATTTGAATAACATAATAATTTACTTTGCAATGATACTTGATACTTGATAAAATTTATGAAAAAATGTTTAAACTGTAGATAAAAGATGTAAATTATAACTTTAAATATATTTGTAAGTAATTATAAGCACCTGCTGTCAAGCCAATTGCAATTGGCTTAGCGGGACTGGATTGTTGATTTATAAAATAAATAAATAAAATTTAAAAAAAAAAAAAAAGAATCGAATCAAAAATTATAGATATTTTAATTAGGTACCTATGTTAGGTACTAAATTTGATTGATTGTTCTTATAAGTTGGACAGTCAAAACATTTTATAAATAATGTAAATGAATGTGTAAATATTTTACTAAATAAAAATGAAATAAATAAATGTATAATAAACAAAATTTTAATATATGAAAAATGAAAATTGGAATAAAAAAAATTGTAATAGGTAGCATGCGAGCTGTTTGAAAACTGAATGTACTGGGACTAAATATATGGAACGCGGGAGGACGGTCGGCGGGACGGGGGAGCGGGAAGGCGGGGAATGTGGGAGGGGAACGGGGACGCACAGGAAAGGACATGCAGGGAGAAACAATTTATTTCTTTGAATATGGCACTGCGACGCATGCCGGGAACCAGCTAGTAATATGATAAATTTTAATGTTTTATGAACCAACTACTGGTCTACAACTACTTTTTGCCTGTATTTATAATTGATTTTTAATATATTGCATTTCAAAGCAGACTATGTTTGGATTCACATAGAATAATTAATATTAGGAAATAAAACTTACAGCAATTATGTCTCCCTCAGTTGTTTCCAGTAATACCTCTTGATCTTGGCGGCTCTTACTGAAGTTGGAAATGGTGATGGTCCACCCCGGTGTGGGAAAATAAGACATTTTTTAAATTTAAATGGTATATTTCACAACACAATAATTTTTTAAATTTAAATGGTATATTTCACAACACAATAATATTTTGAAAATTAGCGCCACACTTCAGAGTTTTTTAAATTTTATTTTTTATATGAATACCGCACAAGAGTCCCAACTGGTCCCATCTGGAGCCAGTGAGACTATGGCATCCCCAATTGGGGTATGTTGTGAGGCTGAAGGTAGTGGGGAAGGAAAGGAAATAGGGAAGAGGAAGGTGGGAAAGTACCTGGCTATTCAGATCTGGTCACTAAACACGGCTAAACCTATTTCAAGCAACGTTTCAATTCTGAATGGTGATCTTACACCAGGGCGATATTGATAGTATCTTCCACTCTGGAACGTGCCGCAAATATAAAATATATTATTTTAAATTAATAAATTGTGAAATAACACAAATTAATCAAATAAAATTTATTTGCCACGCCGGGATTCGATCCCGCGACTTTCGCATTGCGAATCAAGAGCCTTACCACTGGATTACGCCGACCGTCTACGAGTGGCGGATTACTCTCAATATTATGACCAGATCTAAGTAGCCAGGTTTTTCCAAATATTCCCCTTCCCCACTTCCTTCAGCCTCTCAAGAATGCCAGGTGACAGGATGCCTGACTGAAAGTGTGACTAAGTGCAGATGCCAGGGTGGAAGAGAAAAGAGGCAGACCAGAGAAGAGATGGATAGACTGGAAGAGGATTGAAACAGGTCAGAAAGGATTGAAGCTAATGGCGACGGACCGCAGACCTAATGATGATGATGTTGATGATGAAAGGGCGACGCCTGAGACCCCGGTTTGTCCGCTGGCCAGGATGCTCCTCTTTGGATAGCCTATTTATTGGAGAATGCATTCTTGTGGCGGGACCTCATGTGCACCTTGAGAGAGGTGTTCTGCACGAATGCTGCATCGCACAAGGAGCACTTGTGATCCCGGATGTTGTAGTGGATGGCGAGGTGGATTTGAACGTGCTTCCGGTTCTTGAACGCCTTACTGCAGATGTCACAGATGTAATTGCGGACATCTAAAAATGAGAGCTTGGAAAATGACTAACCCATATTAACACACTACACAAGACATGTAATAAATTATGCACTAAATTAGTAAAGACTGAAAGTGGTAAAAGAAGCACAGGCCATGAGGGTATACACATTTACAATATCCTTCCCGATAACTTAAAAACAGAAAGCAAAATAAAAATATTTAAAAAAACTGTTTAATTTGTGATTAGTGAGCAAAATTATTACATACTTTAACGTGGAATAATTTTAAAGATAAGGCATTATTGTTATAATAAAATTGTATAGCTTTTTCCAGGACAGATTAACCAATTTCATTTACTCACCAGAAAATCAATTTCACCTACACAGAGTGTCTCCAAAGATGAGGCACCGAGGGAAATTATTTTCTTCAGAGCCTCGTGTGTGGAGTTTATGTTAAAATAAAAACAAACATATCTATAAAAGGAAAGGCTTTTTTTTAATTGGAGACATCAGTTTTCCTCCAAAGGGGGTAGATTACAGTTCTATGGGTTTATTTTTACAGTGGTAAAAGCCATCATCGAAAGAAATGCATAAGACAATAGTAACTCACCACTGTGTGAGCGTAAATGCTTTTTTAATTCTTTATTGCTGAAGAAAAATACGGAGCATTCGGGACAGGATACATTTTTCTCTTTACGATGCACTTTCCTCACATGTTGGTCCAGTGAGCTGGGTGAGTAACACTTCTGCGAACACTCGGAACAAACGTACATGTTAGTCCACACTCCGTGCTCCTTCTGCAAGTGCTCTTTTCTATTGCGTCCATTAGAAAACCTAACACAACATTTAGGGCAAGCATATACCATCTTGTTATCATGCACCACCATTTCGTGCTGCCGTAAACTGTTTTTAGTTGTGTAGGTCTTGTTCCTGCATCGCAGGCACGGAAAGCTTCTGGCTTGGTGCGTTTCCAAATGCGATAGGTATGAGATTCGTTTAGCAAAGACCCTCCCACAGAGGTGGCACAGATATCGTGGGAAGTGATATTCAAAATGCTTTCGCAATTTCTCCCGACTCGGAAACACATTGTCACAAACCGGGCACTGGTTTGAGTTTGGTTTTAATCCGGGAAGTCTGAAGTTGCTCGGTTTTGGGTATTGTTGTTGGTCTATCCATTCTATTCGTTTGCCTTTATTTTCACTCTTAATGTTATTTTTCAATGGTTCTTGGTCGGTCCATTCTAATTTCGGTTTTTGATCTTCTTCATCGCTGTTCATTGAATCATAATTCCAGAATGTGTCTAAATTATCATCATTGGAAAGTTTGATCTCAATTTTATCTTGTCCGGGTTGTGGATTATCTGCAACACAAGAAAATAAATAGAATTTCTTGTTATCTTATACAACTAGTTTTGAAGTAATTTGAGAAAAGCCAAACACTGCTGGAATGTAAAAACCTCAAACTAAGAGTCAATCAAGAAGCTGGCAGATCTGGCAATTGCCAGAGTCTCAAGGATCTAGGGGGCTTCGAGCTCGATAGATTCCATGTTAAAATCAGACACAAAAATCGAAAAATACATAAAAATAGCTGGGTCACCCGGCTTCGCTCAGGACAACATTCGAGAATGTTGTCCTGGATGTTGTTGAATTCTGGGATGTTCCACAATTTATTTTATTTATTTATAGCGGAACCGACAGACGTTGTCCTGTACACAACTGTCGGGACAAACTAAAATTAAAATAGAATAATATTGAATATTCGATACTGCGATGGTAGCGCAGTCTGCCGGATCCAATGTAAAACATTCCAAAATCAACAACTCCTTACAAATAAAAAATTAATTAAAAGAACATTTTCCAGTGGACCAAATTGTGAATCTAAACCATTCTCGAATCCCCTTGAACCCACACAAATTTTTTTATCAAAATCGGTCCAGCCGTTTAGGAGGAGTTCAGTGACATACACACGGACAGAAGAAATATATACATTAAGATTTATAAAATTTGTGTATAAATTAATTTATGTTGAAAATGAAAATAAAAAATTTGATTATGAATATTAGAAAAGCCCTGTGGCTCTGCGAGGAGAGGACCTGCAATGGACAGAGACCGCTGAAGTAAGCTCAGGACAGGGATGTACTGCTGTTCTCCGGCTTCAATAATAGGGCGAGGGGAGAAGACCAGAATATACTATGTATGGTGAAATATACATACCTTCGATAGTTGGCTGATGCTCCAGGGTAAGGGTAGTGGGTTCTTCTTTGGCCTGTTGGAGGAGTGCCCCCGCTGACTCCACCTGAGCCCGGAATGAGGTGGCATCCCTTAGGCGGGACACACAAGTCTCACACAGGCCCCCACATCCATTGATGTCCACCAGCTGCAGCAAAATACACTCAAACTTTGTTATAACAAACGGGGTTGGACCAACAAAATATCAGATGTTTGACCTAACTAACCTAACCTAATCTACTAAGGAGGACAGTTTGCTTCTTTGTGCTGGTTGTGTATCCAACTCAAATGAATGCATTAAATGTAGTAGTAGAGGCAAACCAACACACACCATCTAACCTGAACTACCTCCCTCAAGAAATATTTACACTTAACATAACTGGCAACATTTTTTTAAACTTAACCTAACTTGCGATTGAAACAAAATTTCATCTTGACCTCGTCTATTGTGCAAAAAATTTCACGTAACATTCTTCGTTGAGTGGGCTTCGCATTTGAGTCCCATCCAGGCGTCGCATGTTGAATTCCTCGGCTGGTTAAGTCCTCCATCACAACACAAGCAACATTTTCGGCTTTCTGTGGTGGTAGTAAGAGATTTTCAAACATTGCTGGGTTATTCGTAACCCGGGAATGTTTGTCTTTCTTTTAAAAAAAAAAAAATGTTTCGGATTTTCCCATCTCTCTTTCAGCTCCCTCAGCGGTGTCTTGTGATGTATGTCTGAGTATAGTTCCAATAGAATCTGGATCCACGCATTTATATTTCGAGTATAGATTTCGAGGAAATAAGTTAAAAAAACATCCCAGATGCACGCAAATTTTGCAGGATTGCTTATTACGCAGGCAAACTTACACGAGCAAACATACCAGGCGGCAACCGGCCGATTATTTCAACGACGTGACACATAATACAACGGCTTCCGGCTGGTTTCCGCAGTATTGCCTGAGTCGGTTGCCCAAATTCAAACACAAATGACGGAATAGTGACTATTATTTCTGACAGAATTAAAGAAAAAACTATGTGCGTGAGAATTTCAATTTCCCGATGAGAAGCTCAATGAATTAATGTAAACTTCAAAGGAGATTATATAAAATTATTTCTGCAATGATAAAATAAATTGTTATCTTTTTACGAAATATTAACCCTTTTTGCTATTTATCAGATTGTTATAACCCCTCAGGCATCGGGCATATTTTGTCAGAAGGTTAGAAAATTTCCACTTTGCAAAAAAATCTAAATAAATGGAATATTTCTAATATCCGAAGACTAAAAACAGTTTTTGAAAGGTGATGAAATACGCTTTCTAGTGTTATTATT
Organism: Glyphotaelius pellucidus; assembly: GCA_936435175.1. Classification (NCBI taxonomy): domain Eukaryota; kingdom Metazoa; phylum Arthropoda; class Insecta; order Trichoptera; family Limnephilidae; genus Glyphotaelius; species Glyphotaelius pellucidus. The sequence goes on from OW386556.1 coordinate 26,456,335, forward strand.
AGAAATAAACATAGAGTTTTTGATATACATAAATTTTTAAAGCAAACATCAAAAAGTTTTTAAAATGATTCACTTTACGTTATTTAACTAAAATTACTGAAACGAAAAAAAAGAGAAACAAACATATATTTTATTAGTCAAATGTATTGCAAACGTTATTGTCACTTAATTTTTTTGCTGTTTCATTAAAAAGTAATTAATACAAAATTAACAAGGTTTCATAAATTTTTTATCAAACTGCGATCGGAAACTTTCGTTTCATGAAGGTGCACACTTTAATTATTTTGCGGTTAACTTTTAGATTTAAATATAAAGCATAGATCTAACTTTCTAACACTGTTTAGAATGTTTAGATCATACTTCTAATCGTGATAGGGGGCATTACGATTTCTATGAGACCTATGTGAATTGTTCCGAAAACCGAACAAATCAGCCCGAGGGGTTAAAAATTAATTGTTATCTTTTTATGAAATACTAACCATTTTTGCTACTATCAAATTGTTATAATTTATAATCATATTTTTTTTAACAATCTTATTGGTTAAATTATTTTTTTATAAAAATTTATATTCTTAAGGAAATGTTAATTAAATAATTAATACCATTCTGTCACTTGAGTTTTTAAAGCAACACATCTCCCCGCCACCATTCTGATCCGGCGCTGGCCATGCTCCCGGTTTGCATATTGCTGGGAGTGGATTTTTTTAAAACACTCATTAACTTTGTTAAAATATATATATAACCACTGGAGCACATTTTGCCACAATATGGCACCATTTAAAATACCTCAGATTGCTTTGCTGCCTTTTGGCAAATTTTCCCTTATTTGTAAGTAATTAAGTAAAAGTTTAGGATTTTATAAATTTTTTTTATAAATCCCAGGAATAAGTAATAATCGACAAATCATAAAATGATAGTTTTCTGGATCATTAGTAAGCTATTTCAATGTCTTACTTACTATTACAGGACCATTATGCCTCCCGGTGTAATTTTATAGCATATTTATTATGTAAAACACAGACACATGTAAATAATATTTAATTTATGGCGAGCATTCGAACATTGCTTTCCTCATTGCCTCAAAAATTTATATTTGGAGATGTCTGGCTAATCAACTGGACAATCGATATAGAAACACTTTCATATTTAAGTATGTAAACATGCGTCACACACGACCCCCACTGGCACCGAGCAGTAGGGACTATTGTGCAGTATTTACATAAAATTATCTTCTTGTTGAAAGCAAGACGTTACCTTGATATTGAAGCAGGATAGTAACATTAGTGAATAGTCCTCGTGCGTAGAGTTCTGTGCGTGATTTGGGTGTAAGTTCCAAATTTTGTCCGAGCTGCCGCAGAACACACAGGCGACATCTGACGGCTCCCGAAGTAACAATTCTTTGGGTTTTAAAGACATCTCTTCCAGTTTCATTTCTTGTTTGTAACTGAATGAAAAAAAAAGTATTTACAGAAAAGTGTGTTATCAACAAATAAGGTTATTATATTAATTCACTTGGCTGTTGATGTGTTAGTTTTAAGGTTAGTATTTTTTCTTCCCATAATCCAAAATATGAACCTATGATCCTAAAACAGGTTCTTAGTTTGAGTTTTAAATAAAAAATAAAAAAAAACTATCTCAATATTACGTTATTATTTTGAAAAGTACTTGTAAACTTAATTACCAAAAAAAACATCAGTTTCAGTGGGAAATATATGCAATTTTTTATGAGAAAAACTCTCTTTTTATAACTTTTGAAGGTTATTCCCATCAACGTAATATATCATTGAAGAAGAAGATAACACTTATAATCTAAATGAAAATATGAAAGAAAACAAGACAGAAAAACAGAAAAAAAACAATGGTCACAACTGGGACTCGAACCCAGACCTCTCGTCTAACCGGGACGTGCGCGTTTCCCAATTTCACTATTGCCACCTTCTGTCAAACCGTCATATTTGTCAATCTCATATTTCAAATATTAAGAATCATTAATATTATCTTCAACTAGTTCTTTTTCCATATTATAGGCAACTACTCTTTTTATTGGAAACAATCATTCTAAGAATTGGTTTGTAACCTGAATAGCGTCTCGGATAAATGTATCCGAATTTATTCATATGGAACTATTGATTTTATGAAAGTCTAAATGAATATTCAATTTTTTATGAGAAAAACTCTCTTTTTATAACTTTTGAAGGTTATTCAAAGTTATGTTGTTAAAAAATTAAATATACATTTAGACTTTCATAAAGTCAATAGTTCCATATGAATAAATTTGGATACATTTATCCGAGACGCTATTCAGGTTACAAACCAATTCTTAGAATGATTGTTTCCAATAAAAAGAGTAGTTGCCTATAATATGGAAAAAGAACTAGTTGAAGATAATATTAATGATTCTAAATATTTGAAATATGAGATTGACAAATATGACGGTTTGACAGAAGGTGGCAATAGCGAAATTGGGAAACGCGCACGTCCTGGTTAGACGAGAGGTCTGGGTTCGAGTCCCAGTTGCGACCATTGTTGTTTTTTTTTTTTTTTTCTGTTTTTCTGTCTTGTTTTCTTTCATATTTTCATTTAAATTATAAGTGTTATCTTCTTCTTTAAGGGAATATATGCATTTAAATTCGATTTTCATTCAATCAAATTTAAAAATTTCCGTATAAAACATATCCATTGCAGCCATTTTTCTTTTTTTTGTATGGATTTGACTTTTGCGAAGTTTTGTTTCTAACTAAATACGCATGAATTACTTAATTTACCTAAACTAAGAACTTAATAATCTAATTTGTGGACATAAATAATTGATTCTTGTAATAATTGTTGAAGTGAAGTGTGATTTCCATAATCTGTGCTTAAAAATGCGGCGGCTTATGGATTATTTAATCAAATATGTTTTAGAAAGAATATTTTGATTCATCTGCATGACTATAAAAGACAACTATTTGCATTTGGGCGATGGAAAACACCGCATTAAAAATTTCTCCAAAATGTCAGAATGTGGATATAAATTATTGTAAATGGTTGCCAGCTGTCGTCCTGTATGACGAAAGAGAATTTTCATTTTATGTAGTTGAAATTTTAAATGAAGTATTTTTCACCGCCCCAAATGCAAATAGTACCTAGTCTTTTAAGTAAATATTTTACTAACCCCTGCACTTTTATTGGGCACAGATTGACAATTACACTACGTTTCAACTTAATTACTAAACCAAACAACTAATTACGTTTGGATAGGTGGTAAAAGAAGCATTACAATTTCATTTTTATTCTATCAGTTAAAAAATTTCTCATTTAACGGTTCCTTTACTGCCATTCTAATTTTAATGGAATGGATTGACATTTCCGTGAGTTTCGTTTCAATCTAAATACACATTAATTACTCAGTTAACCCAAACTAAGAACCTAATAACTTGTTTGTGCATGTAAATAGTAGTTTCTTGTAATAATTATGAAAACGAAGTGTAATTTCCACAATCTGTGTCTAAAAGTGCGGCGGCTTAAGTTAAGGGGAATTTCTATCAAAATAAAATATTTTCTGTAAACTATTACTGGTAATATTATTTTTAATCATAAATGAATTTCATACTATTTAAATCTGTCTCACCTTTCAATAAGAAGTAATTTATACATTTTATATAAGTAGGAATAAATGGAAGACATTTTCAGATGTATTTTTTCTATATTCCCGTCAAAGTAAATTAAGTTTTATCAAAACAATTTCGACAACAAATCCTGAGTGCTGTCAAAATAAAATTCCATAGAAATAATTAATAATCGTATGAGCGTGTGTGTGAGTCAGTGATGGAGTCAAAAGCCGAAACATTTTGGTAGTCGATGTCGAAATATTTGTTTCGGAAACATCACAAGAACTTGAAATCGAATAATATAACTATAGATTTATATTTATAACTGGATAGATTACTCTCTTTTCCGTAGCGAATTCGGAGCGGTCCACCGGAAAACGACGTCCGCCATCTTTGAATCGGGCAAAAGAAGCGGTCAGCACCAGCAGTCGTTTAGTTTGAAGTTTGACTTTGTTCGGCGTTATATTATTATTAAAAAAATGTTTTTTTCGTGCTCTTCACATAATTGTATGAAATGACGATCCAATATTGGAACTTGAACTAGTTAAGTATTGTAATATGTTGCAGAATACGCACCAAAATGTTTCGACTTTTGACTCCATCACTGACACACACACACACGCTCATACGATTATTAATTATTTCTATGGAATTTTATTTTGACAGCTCTCAGGATTTGTTGTCGAAATTGTTTTGATAAAACTAATTTACTTTGACGGGCATATAGAAAAAATACATCTGAAAATGTCTTCCGTTTATTCCTACTTATATAAAATGTATAAATTACTTCTTATTGAAAGGTGAGGCAGATTTAAATATTATGAAACTCAATTATGATTAAAAATAATTTATTATTTTTAATATTAATTAATTAAGGCTATTTAATTAAGTTTAAAGAAAATAAGGACATCTTTATTTTGGTAGAAATTCCCCTTTACTTAAGCCGCCACACTTTTAGACACAGATTATGGAAATTACAATTCGTTTTCATAATTATTACAAGAAACTACTATTTACATACTCAAAATAAGTTAATAGGTTCTTAGTTTGGGTTAACTAAGTAATTAATGTGTATTTAGATTGAAACGAAACTCACAGAAATGTCAATCCATTCAATTACAATTAGAATGGCAGCAAAGGAATTGTTAAAACCATTGATTTAATTAATGTATATATATCAATGGTTAAAACGAGAAATTTTTAAATAGATAGAATAAAAATAAAATTTGAATGCATCTTTTACCACCTATCCAAACGTAATTAGTTATTTGATGTAGTAATTAAGATGATACGTAGTGTAATTGTCAATCTGTGCCTAATAAGAGTGCAGCGGCTAGTAGAATATTTACCCAAAAAACAACTATTTGCGTTCGGGGCGGTGAAAAATACTTCAATTAAAATTTCAACTACATAAAATGAAAATTCTCTTTCGTCATACAGGACGACAGCTGGCAACCATTTACAATAATTTATCTCCACATTCTGACATTTTGAATTGAAATTTTGAATGTGGTGTTTCTCATCGCTCGAATGCAAATAGTTGTCTTTTATAGTCATATAAATGAATCAAAATGTTCTTTCTTAAACATATTTGATTAAATAATCCATAAGGTGCCACAATTTTAGCACAGATTATGGAAATCACACTTCATTTCAACAATTATTACAAGAAACAACTATTTACTTACACAAAATAGGTTATTAGGTTAGTTTAGGTAAATTAAGTAATTCATGCGTATTTAGTTTGAAACGAAACTTTGCAAAAGCCAAATCCATACAAAAAAAGAAAAATGGCGGCAATGAAGATGTTTAATATAGGAAATTTTTAACTTTGATTGAATGGAAATCGAATTTTAATGCATATTTTTCCAATTTAATTAAATGAAGACATTATGAGCGAAACTCAATCGAAAATCTGGAAACAGAAAAATCAGAAAAAGATATTTACACCTCTGGGACTCGAACCCAGGACCTCCCTACTTTCAGTAGGGAGGTTACTTTCAGTAGGGAGGTCCTGGGTTCGAGTCCCAGAGGTGTAAATATCTTTTTCTGATTTTTCCGTTTCCAGATTTTCGATTGAGTTTCGCTCATAATGTCTTCATTTAATTAAATATTACAGTTGGAGGTTTTACTCATAAAAAGTTAAAATAAAAAATAATAATAAGCATATTTTTCCAACTAAAACTGATGTTTTTTTTTGGTAATTGTTTAAAAGTTTTCAAAATTGTGGATTATTCACCCATAATTGTATTATGTGTGTCCAGTCATCCTGAAAGTTTGCTAAAAACGGATAATATTACATCTTTTCTTTATATTAAGATAGTTTTTTTTATTTAAATCCAAACCAAGAAACTGTTTTTGAATCATATTTATGGTTAAGAGAAGAAAAAATACTAACCTTAAAACTATCACATCAACAGCCAAGTGAACTATCGATTTTAATTTTAACGAAATAACCGCATATTTTCAATGCATTATTTTCATATTTCCGGAAACTGAAATACTTGCTTCTCATTATTATCTAAATCCTGCAAAAGGTTTTTTTAAGTGCATATTAAGCATGTCCCTATTTTCTGTATATTTATTTAACTTTTAGTTACACAGTTACTGCTTTTGCTACAATAAATTCGAACAGTGCAGATAACCTAAATTGTATATTATGTATTATGACGTTATTTGTTGATAATACACTTTTCTGTAAATACTTATTTTTTCATTCAGTTACAAACAAGAAATGAAACTGGAAGAGATGTCTTTGAAACCCAAAGAATTGTTACTAAGGGAGCCGTCAGATATCGCCTGTGTGTTCTGCGGCAGCTCTGACAAAATTTGGAAATTACACCCACAAGGAAATCACACACAGAACTCTACGCATGAGGACTATTCACTAATGTTACTCTCCTGCTTCAATATCAAGGTAACGTCTTGCTTTCAAGAAGATAATATTATATAAATACTGCATAAAAGTCCCTACTGCTGGTTTCCAGTGGGAGTCATGTGTGGAGCGTGTTTGCATTTAATTAAGGCTAGTCTAAAGGCATGAATTTTAGGTATTTTTTAGGTGCAATAAATATTTTAAGTAGCCATTATTTTACAAAATATTTATTAAACATTAAAGAATACAAAACAATGTTGCCAGTTAGGTTAAGTGTAAAAATTTCTTGTGGGAGGTAGTTTAGGTTAGATTGTGTGTGTTGGTTCGCCTCTACTACTACATTTATTGCATTCATTTGAGTTGGATACACAACCAGCACATAGAAGCAAACTGTCCTCCTTAGTAGATTAGGTTAGGTTAGTCAGATCAAACATCTGATATTTTGTTGGCCCAACCCCGTTTGTTATAACAAAGTTTGAGTGTATTTTGCTGCAGCTGGTGGACATCAGTGGATATGGAGGCCTGTGTGAGACTTGTGTGTCCCGTCTAAGGGATGCCACCTCATTCCGGGCTCAGGTGGAGTCAGCGGGGGCACTCCTCCAACAGACCAAAGAAGAACCCACCACCATAACCCTTCCCCTGGAGTCAACTATCAAAGGTTATATTTCACCATACATAGTATATTCTGGTCTTCTCCCCTCGTCCTATTATTGAAGCCGAAGAACAGCAGCAGCGCCTCCGTACATCCCTGTTCTGAGCTTACTTCAGCGGTCTCTGTCCATTGCAGGTCCTCTCCTCGCACAGCCACAGGGCTTCATTAATATTCATAATCAAATTTTTTATTTTCATTTATAATATAAATTAATTTGTACCTGAATTTTATGAAATTTTTATGTATTTTTCGATTTTTGTGTCTGGTTTTAACTTGGAATCTACAGAGCTCGAAGTCCTCTAGAGCCTTGAGCCCCTGGCTATTGCCAGATCTGCCAGCTTCTGATTCGCTCTCTGTTTGATGTTTTTACATTCCAGCAGTGTTTGGCTTTTCTCAAATTACTTTAAAACTAGTTGTATAAGATAACAAGAAATTCTATTTATTTTCTTGTGTTGCAGATAATCCACAACCTGGACAAGATAAAATCGAGATCAAACTTTCCAATGATGATAATTTAGACACATTCTGGAATGATGATTCAATGAACAGCGACGAAGAAGATCAGAAACAGAATTTGCAAGAATTGAAAGACCGTAAGAGATTAGAATGGACCGACCAAGAACCATTGAAAAATAATATTGAGAGTAAAAATAAAAGCAAACGAAAAGAATGGATAGACCAACACCATTACCCAAAACCAAGCACCTTCAGACTTCCCAGTTTAAAACCAGGCTCAACCGAGTGCCCGGTTTGTTGCAAGGTGTTTCTGAATCGGAGGAAATTACAATCGCATTTTGAATATCACTTCCCGGAATTTCTGTGCCACCTTTGCGGGAAGGTCTTTGCTAAACGAAACACGTACAATGGACATTTGGAAAGGCACCAAGCTAAAAGTTTTCCATGTCTGCGATGCGGGAACAAGTCCTACGTGACTAAAAACAGTTTACGGCAGCACGAAATGGCGGTGCATGATAACAAGATGGTATATGCTTGCCCTAAATGTCGTGTTAGGTTTTCTAACGGAGGCAACAGAAAAGAGCACTTGCAGAAAGAGCACGGAGTGTGGACCAACCTGTATGTTTGTTCCGAGTGTTCGCAGAAGTGTTACTCACCCAGCTTACTGGACCAACATGTGAGGAAAGTGCATCGTAAAGAGAAAAATGTGTCCTGTCCCGAATGCTCCGTATTTTTCTTCAGCAATAAAGAATTAAAAAAGCATTTACGCTCACACAGTGGTGAGTTACTATTGTCTTATGCATTTCTTTCGATGATGGCTTTTACCACTGTAAAGATAAACCCATAGAACTGTAATCTATCCCCTTTGGAGGAAAACTGATGTTGTTTTTATTTTAACATAAACTCCACACACGAGGTTCTGAAGAAAATAATTTCCCTCAGTGCCTACGTCATCTTTGGAGCACTGTGTGTAGGTGAAATTGATTTTCTGGTGAGTAAATGAAATTGGTTAATCTGTCCTGGCAAAAGCTATACAATTTTATTATAACAATAACGCCTTATCTTTAAAATTATTCCATGTTAAAGTATGTAATAATTTTGCTCACTAAACACAAATTAAACAGTTTTTTTGTTAATATTTTTATTTTGCCTTCTGTTTTCAAGTTATCGGGAAGGATATTGTAAATGTGTATACCCTCATGGCCTGTGCTTCTTTTACCACTTTCAGTCTTTACTAAATTAGTGCATAATTTATTACATGTCTTGTGTAGTGTTGTTATTATGGGTTAGTCATTTTCCAAACTCTCATTTTTAGATGTCCGCAATTACATCTGTGACATCTGCAGCAAGGCGTTCAAGGACCGGAAGCACCTTCGATACCACCTCGCAATGCACTACAACATCCGGGATCACAAGTGCTCCTTGTGCGATGCAGCTTTCGTGCAGTATACCTCTCTCAAGGTGCACGTAAAGTCCCACCACAAAAAAGCACTCTCCAATAGTTAGGCTATTCAAAGAGGAACATCCAGGTCAGCCGGCCAGTCTCAGGCGTCGTCCTTTCATCACTATCATCATTAGGGCTGCGGTCCCTCGCCATTAGCGTCAGTCCTTCCCGTCCTGCTCCATGCAGTCTATCCATCTCTTCTTTGGTCTTCTCTGTGTCGCTCACACTGAGGCACCACACAGTCATTATTTTTGGAATGCTGTCACCTGGCATACTTAAGAGACTGAAGGAAGTGGGGAAGGGGAATATTGAGAAGAACCTAGCTACCTTCAGATCTACTCGTGATATTGGGAGTAATCTGCCACTCTGAAGTGTGGTGCTGATGTACAAAATATTGTGTTGTTAAATTAATTGTATTAAAAAATACACCATTTAAATTAAATTTTTATTTTATTTTTCCAACATCAAGTTTCCAATTGAACCAACAACACTTCCAATGTGTGTCTGTGAGAGCCGCCAAGGATCAAGGGGTATTACTGGAAATAATTGAGGGGAAATAATTAATTACTCTTATTTTTACTTCCTAATATTATTTTATCCTTGCTTAACCGCCCTACACATACGAACATATGTGATACGTCCGCGATATTGTCGCCCGAATGCAACAAACCGTATCACGTACGTTCAGATAAAAAAAAAAAATACCCGAAACCCACAAAACGTGCGCAACACGTTCGTATACATCAAGTTTGTTCTTGCGCTATCGCGAAGCTAAGGGACATGGGACGGGTATTTTCGTCTCTCCTGTACAAGTATCGCCACTAGTCAGCGGTACTCTCTACGCAAGTGGCGCAATTTATAAAACTGTTTAAAAAACCCGATGTTTTTTTACCTACTTTTTGAAAAATAATCCAAAGGTAGGGCGGTTAACACCTTTTGTGATGTAAAAAGGTAAGGTTGTACTGATCGAACATTTCAGCCAATTATACGTTAACGAGGTCACTACATAATGAGTTTTTGATATTATTGTTTATTTTTAATGCCTGTATAATGTACTACGACTGTAATTAAATATACACAAGCTTGTAAATGGCACTTTGTGCCGTAAATTTTAAATAAATAAATAAAACCACCGCAGTTTATTTTTTAATGCAATATGTAACTGACTAACCATCATGCCGTTTTTTTTTTTTTTTTACATTATTAGCTCCACACAGGATCATCTTTGGGGGCGCTGTGTGGAGGATTTTTTTAGGGGAAGGAAGATGAGGAAGTTCTGGGAAGGAAATAGGAGGGGTGGGTAGGAATGTGGGGTCAGTGTGTCCAGGAGCAACGACGGATGTATGAATCCATCCCTTCAACTGCGGTGCAAGGCGAGACGACCCAGTAGGCAGAGACGACAGACTGCCAAACAACTTTATTTACTTTCCATGAAAGAATAAAACAATATCATTTTAGACAACAACATATCGTAGATTTATTATGATTAAAGAGAGGATTTACATCTAATATTATCTGTGATGGTCGATATGCCTAAATTCATGGGATGGGCCGGGGTTATGGTTGGGCCGGCTGGCGGGGGCCGGGATGTTGGGCTTCTGCTCCCCGGCGGCTGCAATACATCAGACATGGGGCAAGAATACAATACAAGAGAGGTGAGATTCAACAGGATAAGAATATAACACAAGAGATGTGAGATTTATTAGGACAAGAATATAACACAAGAGAGGTGAGATTCAACAGGATAAGAATATAACACAAGAGATGTGAGATTTATTAGGACAAGAATATAACACAAGAGAGGTGAGATTCAAAAGGACTAGAATATAATACAAGAGAGGTGAGAATTAATAGGACAAGAATATAACACAAGACATGTGACGAATAGGACATGAATATAACACAAGACGAGGTATGGAACAAGACATGTGAGGTACGGGACAAGAACATGACACAAGACATGTGAGGTATGGGACAAAAATATGACACAAGATATGTGAGGTACGGGACAAGAATATGACAATAGATAGATGATAAATGGGATGAGAATATAACGTAGTAACGCCATCAAGGTGAAATTTCACCAAACAGGCATTTTACGAATTATCCAATTATTATACTGGGCTTAGGAGAGGAGAACTTATATTTTACAATCACTTTAAAAGTTACCGAGTGAAGTAAAATAATGATTTCCAATGTGAATTTCTAATCTAAAATTAATATCATTATTTAATTTTAGATGACAATAAAGAAGACAACATATTCATAAGTAGAGATAGGGTAATTTTAAAAGTTAATATATAAAAGTATCAAACAATGTAGTCAAGTTGTACATAATACATAGGAGTAATTGATTGAATAATTTTATTCCTTATAAGCATACTGATGTTTTAGTGTGCTGTTTTAGTTCGTATGAGTGGTACAGGTAGTCCACCAACAGAACTTTTGCTACTATTTAATGGTGGGATGTTATTTTTACGAAAGAGATCTTTATGTAATTCAAGTAGTGGGGCCGGAAAATCTTGGAATGCATTTATTGTTGTACTAATATGGTTTTTTTTTAATAATTTTTATTAGTATTTTTTTAATTGTTTTGTGGAAGTATGAATGATTTATATGAACCCCCCCCCCCCTCCATAACAAGCCACGATTCCATATTAGCACAGAATGCGTATAATTTGAATTACAGGGTGTAATTCTAAGTAGACAATTTGTTTCGTGAACATGTTTACATTATATTTGAAATATTCTCTGTTAGATTAAAAGGTAGACAATTAGTTTTTTCAATATTTAGCGATGTTAAGTTTTCGTAAGACCATTGTTTTATAATATTTATTGCCGATACTTTGGCATCTTTTGAAGAATTTTCTTCCATTATTCAGTTATCACTGTATCATTCGCGTAACATATAATATTTCCAGTGATTGGGAGCTCAAAAAGGTCATTAACTTATAAAATGAATAGTATAGGTCCTAATACAATTCCTTGTGGAATTCCAAAATCCATTTTTTTCTATTTCACTTAGTTCTTTGTTTTCTTTCACTTGATTTGTCCTTTCATAGAGAATACTCTAACGATTTAGCTTTGCCAATTATTCCTGTTATTTAATTATTTATTAATTAACTTTTAATGTGAAACACTACTCAAAAGCTTTACGGAGGTCAATGAATATACTGAAGCATTTATTCCTTTATCCAATGTTTTATAAATAACTCTCGTTAATTCTACAATTATGAGATAAATATTCACGGACAGGATTGCCTGGGTAAGAAAATAAGAATGTAACCAACCTTTATGACCCTCAATGTGAGTTTTGAGCAGCTGGATCTCCAGGAACCTCTCTTGACAGGTGTTGCACACGTAAACCTTAGTCAGGTTGGGCTTCCGGCACATGCGCGTGGGCGAGCGACCCTCCGTGCAGATGAGCGGCTTCTCTACCTGCACGGGCTTGTCACGCTCCAACATGCACATGTCTCCAACCATAGGAGGTAGCGGCGGTGGGGGAGGCAAATCCATTTTTTTATATGTGCTTTCAAACGCAGGCTGGAATTTTTGATATTCTGAACTATCAAACAGAGGTTGGAACTTTTGTGGGAAGGTCGCATCTTCGAGAAGAGTCAATTTTGGCGGTTGTTGCTTGTCAGTCATTATTAGGATTCTCTTTTTGCAGAGACTGAGGCCGTCTCTGTATATGTCGGAGCTCATTCTCAGGAAAGCGGGGCTGTCCACCAGGTTTCTGGGATCCACTTCTTCGTCAAACAGAATGCGGAAGTTGCTCAGATCTTTAGGGTCGTATATTTCAGGGGGCTCGTTTGTCTGCGTTTCCTTTTCAGAAAACTGGATAACGGGCTTCACAGGTTCCTCAGTTTCCAGTGGAGGGTCTCCAACCTTACGGTTAATGATGACTGGAAAGAGAAAATATATTAGCGTACGAAATAAAGGTCTAATTTAATGTGGCCAGACGTATGATGTAGGAGGCGTACCTGACTTATTGAATCATCACAAGAAAATGTGTTGATTAGACTTGTTATTAAGGCAAATTTCTTTGTTTTTACACTGTATTATATAATATTTTTAATTATTACCTTCTTTAATAATTTCTTCATTAACAATGTGAACTTTAGTCCGGAAGATTTCTGCATTCTTCAGCTGTGACAGACATCCTTTGCACATTTCAAATTTGTAATTAGAAATCAGCTGAAATAAAAGAAACACCCACTTAAAATAGGTAACAATCTATTTTTTTGTCAACGTTCACAATTTTATTGTTGACCATTGGACTAGACTCGAGACATCAAATAGAAAATAGACCTAATGTATAAGGATTTTCCAAGGTATTTGATTGAGTTGATGGTGACATTTTACTACTCAAAATGTTAAAAATTGACTTCAATCAACATAGGCTTATCTTCTTCACCTCCTATCTGAAATCCAGATTGTGTTAATAAATTAACATGAATCTAAAAATTTCCCAGCCATGTCAGGTATTCCCCAGGGGTCAGACCTTGGCCCTCTGCTGTTCCTCATAATTATAGATGGAATCCAGGTCTGTGTAAAAAATATGGCAGATGTGGAGTGAATCATGGAGTGAGCCCCTGCCAAGTCACCGGCTGTAGCATGCCGCCTGGGGTGACCTACGGCAGAGGTGTTGATTATCCAACGAATGGTTCCCAGGGCGGCGGTAAGCACACCCATCTAATTGTTGATTCAAAATGGTGTATTACCTTAATGCCGAAGCACTTGAAGATCTTGTCCTTGAGGTCTTGGCAGCTCAGAGTCATCTTATGCTTGCACCTGCCTTTACACAGGATACATGGAGTACTGATGTAACGTGCAAGGGGCATGTCGTCCACTTTCATAACTATTAACAAACAATTCAACATTTACTCTCTTTTACACAATATATATTCATCTTTGTATTATTAATAACTAGCGCAGACCTTATAACTGAGTCCTTATGCAGAAAAACAGCTTTATGTGAAAAAGTAAGTTCTATAATAAATTTTTATGTTAATAAGAGATAAAGGCAAAACGTAAAAGAAAAAAAAAACAATAACGTCTTTTTTTTCCGTAAGTAAATATTTTTAACATATAAAATATTTTATATTTTGACAAAAATTTCCATAAGGTTTAAAAATTTAAAATTCCAGATATGTTATAACAAATAACACAATTCCAAAATAAAACTTTATCATTATAATAATGACAACTACGCCGATCGCCCAAACCCACAATTTCAATTAAGTAATGGCCGACTTATATTGACTTTCTTCACCGGCCATCACCACTGTGGTTGAGATTTTAAAATGATTTTTGCTGTGAATGTAGTTGGATACACGGCGCGTAATTTGAATGAATCTGCAAAAAAACTGCTTTATTTTGATAATGCTGATATTCCGCATAATATTCGGTGACTTAGCAGAATACTGCATTACAAAATTGACTGTCCTGAATTGCTTCAATTAATCAACACCCAAAAGATCTAAATATTAAGCTTTTACTTTAACAATACCAGTACACTGGCATCACAGCATCACAGTATCAAAACTCCCCGACTGTGAAGTCTCGAAAATAAATATTCTGGTCTGGGAGATAATTTTCATCTTAAAAATAATCAACATAAATGTTGTTTATTCCAATACTTTTATTTTTCTAGACACAAATAGACATGTGTATCTACTTTCTACTACATATTTTTGTTATGTTGAATACGTATTTACGTGAAGATTCATAGTCTCTGTCCACATTTTTAACCCCTGAGGCAAAAAGGGGGGTGTTACAAGTTTGACTTATATGCGTGTCTGTCTGTGGCATCGTAGCTCCTAAAAGAATGGACCAATTATGATGCGGTTTTTTTTGTTTGAAAGCTGACGTGATCGAAACGGTTCTTAGCTACAATTCATGAAAATCTGTTCAGGCGTTTCAAGGTCATCAGCTCTGTGTTGGGGGTTATTTAATTGCTTTAATTATAACCTGTATTTTATTTAATGATTTTGTTGTTACATTTTTTCATTATATTATATTATCTTTATTGTTTTAATTTTTAAGTATTTACAATAACAGTGATTCAAACAACTTATAAAAAAGAATGTAAACTACAATTAGGGCGTATTAAAAGTAAATATATTAAAAAAATGTTTTATTAATAGTATCCTTAAGAATACGCTGACAAACAAAAAGTTAAAAGATCCTTCACACAACATCCTCAAAGATGACAGGCTCTGAGAGAAATTATTTTCTTCAGGGCTTCCTGTGGAGCAAATGATTTTTTTTTACTATTTTGTTTATCTTATGCTTAATATTTCAATTACTCACCTTCAACACTGGATGCTTTCCTCTTTTTGACTTTCACTCTTTTCAAATTCTCCGGCTCTCTCGTCTGTGACACCTTCTTGACAATGACGAGCTTGGACTTCTTCGCCGGCGGACCCATGGAGGTTACCGCCTGGCTGTTAGTAACCAACAGCGGCACCTCCCACGAGCCATTGTTTACACCGGGAACGTTGAGATTCGGGCCCAACGGGTTCAAACTAGTGGACGTGTTTGGCTGCGTGTAGTCTGCAATGGCGGCGTGTTCGAAGAAGGATTGGACTTTAATGTTGGGCGTGATGCTCGGCGGGTAAAGCGAAGGATTCTCTTGTAACTCTGGCTCTATTTTTATGGGTGGATCAGTTCCGTCTTTACTTCTCAGGGCCGGCAAGCTTTCCAGATGTATTCCAGGTTGCATGTTAGCTCCCACCTGCCCTTTGGAATCCGAATGGCCGGCAGTGAAGTCGTTGCGATAGGCCCTGACGGTAGAAGTGTTGACTAATGTGGTTGAAGTTCCGGGACTGATTTCGCCTTTTTCCCTCAGTTTCGCCAATGTTGTGACCACATCATTTGAAATAGCTGGAACATAAAATTCACAAAGGATTTAGTAATTTGTCACTACAGTAAAAATAATCTTTTTTACAATCTAGTTAATTAATATAAACAGTTTTAGTTCTAGAACAATAATTTATTGTACAATAGTTTGGGTAAAAACTCTAAAGGACTGAGTGACTTGCAAAATTTCATTGTAACATAACCACTGCTTTTCTGTGTACATTATATTCTAGTACATCTGCACGTCTACAGCACATACTGAGAATATAATATTAATAATGAAGTGTATGTATGTTACTTTTTCCTTCCTGCGCGGGCCAGGCTTCCGACAGCGGGTCGGGCAGGTTCATGGTGGGCACGGCGTCCACAAGTAGGCCGGCGGACGTGAGGTGGTCGCGCGAGAAGTGGCGGCTGCACAGCACCACCTCCGTCACGCCTGTGCCGTTGGGCAGCCACGGCAGCAGCTCCAGCCAGACCCCGCGCAGCTCCGAGGCCTGCGGCAGGTCAAATAGTCGCCGCGACTTGGACAGGCAGTCCGGCACCACGCAACACTTGCTTAAACATAATAATATATTCTTCCAATCTTTTCATTCAAATCCTTAGTCACTAGACTGATGACTACCCAAATTTGTGCAGCAGCGCTAATGCCCTTGGGAGATAGCTACCCAAATTAGGGTAGCTGTAAGGAAGGTGAGTTTTATGAATTAAAATTTATTTATTTTGAACTTCCCGAAATCATCTAATAGTTAAGTTGCTAGCTTGATTTAAGCTTCTATCAAATACCAAACGATGTCACTAGTATTCCTATCATGAAATATTCTAGGTAATGTTTTGTACCTTGTACAGTTCCGACATTGGCCTGAGGAGGCCCCGAAATCCATAGCATAGAAACATTATTTTGTGTTTTTGTTCTTTTCCTGTATGTTTTGGCTTTCAAAAAGGGCCCTCAAACTTAGTGCAGGGCCCTCAAACTCAGTGCAGGATCTGCCCTGTTGTGCTCCGACTAAGGTACCAAGGAGCCAAGGTAATACCCGGATACAAAAATGATGGGGCCCCCAAACTCAATGTGCCCAGGGGCCCCATTATGGCTCAAAACAGCTCTGACCGTGTATTCTGAGTACAGAAGCCATTGAAAACTATTTTCCAAAAATTAAACATGTTAAAAATTACAACTTTTCAATGTCTGTGACTACATTTCTAGTATACCATGACAACATACAGAAATATTAATATCCAATATTGTCCCACTAAGTAAAATTTGGGGCAATTTCTGGTAACTAAAATATAGAATTCATGCTTATAAATTTGTATTTGAGCAAATTAATATGTTTCCATATTAACATACGAATGATATATCTACGAAGATATGATTTTTGGGTTGAGCGTGGCCGAATTCGACTGGAAATGTCTATCGCTCAAGGCAATTTTTTTTTAAATACATTATCGTTGTAACTTGAAAGTGGGTCGATTGTTTGTAGCCTACATGAAGTGAAGCAATACTCCTTCGTGTTAGAGAAGTGTTCAGAAAAAATAGATTTCTCTACCTGTCCTATCCTACTGACTTTCTCTTGGGTATTATCTCTTAAGGGTATATTACCGCAATCGCAGCATTATTGCGGGTTTTTAATGCAGTTTTTAGAAAATTTCTATATTGTTTATTAGAAAATAGTATTATGTTTTGAACAAATAAATTATTCTTCTAAATGATGCAAAAACTAAACATGTTAAAATGTTTAAAACAATTGCGTTAAAAAATATTTACAGAACCTCTAAAAATAGCTTAAAGTTCGATTATATCATTTAATTTCAAATACAGTAGAATTATAATAATATACATTATCACCACATCAATGTTGTCTAAATGACTATAGAATAAAAAAACAATGAAAGCATTAAAACAATGCATAAATAAATAAAAACCGTTTTTCAACATTACGATTTTGTTACTCGCATCAGGCTATTATATAAACCGCGACACAAGTTTTTTCCAGTCAGTATGTGAGATAGTTTCGGAGCGGGAGGACGTCAGAATTTTATCAAAAATAAATACGTAAATGTGTTGGCACATCAGAAAAAAGGTCACACTAAAGGTAAGTCGTTATGTTATTGTGTATTGTTTCAGAACTAAGTTGACTTTTTTACTATTGGCGCCCGGCTGTTCGCAGCATTTTGTCTACCAGCGGCATAGAATGTATAGAGAGTGCCCCTTCACCAGAATCGTATTCCTAGTTTTATTTATATACCCTCTACTGGGCTTTTACTTAAGTTTCTAATTATACAGTTATGTTAGTTGTAGCAATGGTATATCTTATAAATTATGTTAAAATAAAATGTGTTACAAAATTATAAAAGAAGTAACGAAATTGAAAATTAGGTTGCAAATAAACAAAAAGAAATCGACACACTCCTAAAATTTCAATACAAGATTAACGAAAAATTAAAAAAAATTGAATTAACGGAATTGATGAAACCTATTTTGTTTATAAAATATAAATTAAAAGTGTGCGCGCGACAGAAGAGAGACTTCTTGTTTATTAGGTATAGATTAAATGTATTTTTTTATTGAACAAGAGATAATAATTGAGAATAGTAGGGAAAAAAAGTTTCATAAAAACACGAAACGATCCTTACTATAAATCTCCCAGTACGAATCTAGCGAACGAATAAACAACAAATTGTGCTATTTCATATTGAAACATGTTAGTTCGCATTCCTGGCGTAGGTTTTTAATGTATACTATGGAATGTAAGAAATATTTTTTTAGATTCCTAGGCTATAATATCAAAGGCATAATATTGTGCTGTAACTCTTATTTAATATTCGCCTCGGAAATCAGAATTTTCGTGACACTCCAAAATTTCAGACCCCTCAGCAAAGAAGTTTAACTTCAAAAATACAGATTTAGAAAAAGAAAAATATATTATTTACTAAGGAGTGGTATTCTCTTATATTTCAATGAAGTGTTTATGAAGAGTCATTACTAATACGGAATCCCCAAATATATCGACAACATCATTCTCAAATTTATAACCTGGATCAGTGGTTTTCAACCTGTGGTACGCGTACCTCGCGTAACGTAATAAAATCGCCCTTGATTTACACGATACTTAAACTTTTTTAATATTTTTCGATATTGCGGATTTTTTTTAAACGTAACAAATGATTAGTTTGACAGAGCTTATCGTTACTTTTAACATATAGGTACGTTCATCTAACTAATCAATACAAAACCAACCTACATAATCCGTAAATCTTTTTTTTCCAGAGGATACTAATTGTTTAGAATGGGCAACAAAGACAAGAAGAACAGGTATCCGCTAGTAAGCAGGGTGAAAAAAATCAAAAGGAAGAATAGAGAACGTAGAGAAAAGGTGCAATTAATGCTTGCTTCTAGATTCAGCAATACTTTACCACCTCTACAATTATTACCGCAGGTAATTTATACACTTGTATACACCCGTCAATATGTACTAATACACTCGCGTGTCCAATGCCAAAATTTTATAGAAAAATGAATTAACATTATTTTTCTAATATTGTTTTTATTTCATCAGGAAAATACTGAAAAATTCAGTAATCCGATGTCGGAAGGACCGATGACACCTGAGAAAAATACTGAAAATTTCAATAATCCAATGTCAGAAGGACCGATGTCACCTGAGAAAAATTCTGAACAAGTAATTACTGATTTAAACATATATTTTCTTATGAACGTATTGAAGTCGTAAAAAGATTTTCAAATTCATATTTCAACGTACATACATGTTGTTTTAAATTGGCGTAAATAAAGTTAAATTTTTGTTTACACAGGAAAAGAAGAAACCCGTTATTCTGGAAGGAAGAAGAATAGTAGACATATATTTTTTTTTAAATCAATTAAATAAATTATCGCAGCACGACTCTCTTTACGAGTGTACATTATCTAATTTGGAGATAGTTGAAGAGAAGCAATTAGGATTTAATTCAGCATTGACATTTATTTGTAATATGTGCATGAACAAATTTAGTATTTTTACCTGCGAAGACGTGAAAGATGATATGAATGTTACTGATTCAATGGTTTCTGGAATTATAAGTATTGGAGCTGGCTATTCTAACCTAAAAGAACCGACGGCCGTAGCAGGGATCCCTTGTATGAGTAACAGACAGTACAGCAAATCACATGAAAGGGCGTGTGAATGGTGGGACCGTACTAAGGTTAAGACGATGGCAGAAGCCGCCCAAGAGGAGGCTACGTTAGCCAAAATTGCTGGTGATGTTGACAGGGATGGGATTCCAATGATTACAGTTGTGGCAGATGGGTGCTGGTCGAAAAGATCTTATAAGACAAAATACGCTGCTTTGTCTGGCGCAGCTGTAATTATTGGATACAGGACAAAGAAAGTTTTGTATATGGGTGTCAAGAATAAGTTTTGTATGACTTGCACTCGGGCCTCAAATAAAAGCGTGACCCCACCCGAACATAAATGCTATAAGAATTACGAAGGCTCTTCAAGCGGCATGGAATCTGAAATAATTGTTGAAGGTTTTAAAAGCTCAATGACCACGTACGGACTAATATATTCCAAATTAATAGCAGATGGCGATTGTAGCACATATAAGAAAATATTAGAAGCTCGACCCTATTCCAATATAACCGTAGAGAAAATCGAATGTCGTAATCACCTTTTACGTAATTATATAAATAAAATCAATGTACTTACATTAGACACCCAGTACCCTATACGTTTACGCAAAATTATTAGTGAAAGATTACTCCGCTTGCGTAGATCAGTCACATCTGCTATTAAATATAGGATTTCAGAAAATTGTTTGATGGATACCAAAATCGGAAATTTAAATAAAGATATTCTAAATAGCATTAAACATGTGTTTGGCGACCACGCTACCTGTGATGACTATTACTGTAATCATGTGGATGAGAAAAACTACATTCAAGACTTAAAATTGTGCAACTTATTTTCTAAACTCTCCCAACTTTGTTCGCGTTTAGCTTTAAATTCCCGTAGCTTAATATATAACGTTGATAGCAATATTGCGGAATCATATAACAGCGTTGTCGCCAAAATGGTAGGTGGTAAAAGAATTAATTTTTCAACAAAACAGTCTTATACTGGGAGGTGCGCAGCATCTGTTGTTGCGTTTAATACAAAACGGCCACACTATGTTCTCCATAAAACGGTTTTTGATTGCAGCCCGCGAAATGTTTTGAAACGTTTTGAAGCAAATAAACATAGAAAACTTAGTAACCAAAAATATAAATACAAAACAAAAACAACAAATAAAACACAAAATTTATTAAAACCAGATTCCGAATATGGTGATGCATGTCAAAAGCCGGATATGGATAACATATCATTTGATGCTGCAAAAAAGCAGTTCTTAAAAGATTTGCAGTGTTCTTCCCCAGAACGTCGGCGAGTTGAAAGGGAAACCATTTTACAGTCTGAGAGTGGTGAATGGTTAGAAAGGCGTCGAAATCTTTTGACAGCGTCGTGGTTTGGTAAGATTTGTAAGAGAAGGATGATTAGTTGTGCGCCATTGGTTAAAACTTTACTATATGGACGTTCTTTGAAAAATGTTGAATCAATTAAGTATGGGAAAATAAATGAGCCAATCGCAATTCGGCAGTTATGTGAACAAGAGTCCATAACTATTGAACAAAGTGGCTTATTTATAGACCCTGAACATTGTTTCTTTGGAGCTACACCTGATGGTTTGTCCGGTAATAACTGTATCGTCGAAATTAAATGCCCATCTTCCGCAAAGGGTATGTCTGTTGAAGACGCGATTGAAAAAAAAAAAGTAAATTTTTGGAAATTAGACAACAAAAAGTATCGCGTGAACCAAAATCACGATTGGTATTTTCAGGTCCAGGGCCAATTACACATTAGTAATAAAAGCCATTGCATTTTTGCCGTTTGGACTGGCTCACACATCCCTCTAAAAGTTGAGCGTATACTTCGAGATGACAAGTTCTGGGAAGAAAAAATGCTTATTAAATTAACCAATTTTTATATGGATTGCATTCTTCCCGAGCTTATCGATCCTAGAGTAACAAGGTCTATGAATATTCGTGATCCTTCATATATCTTAGACGCAATAGTATGTAAAGAACGTCAATTAGGAAAGCGTCGCTTAGATTTCGACGAAATGCTAGTTGATTGAATGATTATTAATAGTATGTAAAGAACGTCCATTAGGAAAGGTCGTTTAGATTTCGACGAAATGCTAGTTGATTGAATAATTACTTTCGTTTTCTTTAAATTTATTTTTTTTAGTATTCTTAACTGATATGATAATAAATTATGGTGTTTATGTAAAAAAAAAAAAATCTTATGCTTTTTACATTACAAACCTCATTATTTTTTTATGTAACTTATGTGACACTTCACCAGGAATAATTAACTAAATAATTGCCTGTTTTTTATATTTCTTTATATTTATTATCAGTCTATATTCATCTCTATTTTATTTAGATTTTTCTAATAACTCTCTTAAGTGTTCAATTTTTAAGTATGTAACCGAATCGTATGTATGTACATCTACTCATACAGATGATCCAAAAGTTTCAATTGTTCCTATTATATACTTACTATTGCATAATGTCATTCTATTTCCGTTACAAGCCATACCTTAATATTAATAAATGCTTAACTATGAGATTTTTTAAAATAAAAAAATCCAATTTATTTCAATTACACAATCAATAACTTCATTTTCGAATCTGTTTCCGAAATTAATGACTTAGGTGTTACTTTCGACACCAAACTTCATACCACACATTGAAAATATTTGTAAAAAAGGGTTTAAAAATGTTAGGTTTTGTATTAAGAGTGGCTAAAGATTTTACCAACATAAAAACGTTAAACTTCTGTACACGTCACTAGTGAGGAGTCAGGTTGAATACAACTCAACTGTATGGTCTCCTTACTATGACGTGCATTCTCAAACTATAGAAAGAGTACATAAAAAATTCCTAAGCTTTTTAAATTATAAACTAAAAATACCTAGATACTAACAATTAAACTACACTTATCTACTGCAATTATCCAATCTACTGAATTTGAGTGACAGACGGCCGGCGTAGTCCAGCAGTAAGGCTTTTTTATAAATCAACAAACAAGTCCCGCTAAGCCAATTGCATTGGCTTGACAGCAGGTGCTTATAATTTACTTACATATATATTTAAAGTTATAATTTACATCTTATATCTACAGTTAAAACATTTTTTCATAAATATTTTTTTTCCAATAACCAATTTTTCACCATATATTTAACCTTATTCATAGAATTATGTTGCTTTATAGTGTCAGGTAATAAATTAAATATCTTCGGTATGTTGTATTCAAACGTTCTCTGTCCGTACTTATTATTAAATTTCGGAACAATTAACCAGTCGTTGTGCGTGAATCTAGTGCTATATTTATGTTCTAGTTTCTCTTTACGCTGCGGGGTACCATAGTATTGCCTTAACAGGTAAATTTTTTGCACTCTGAAACAGCAACGGAGTATTGTGTCTCTGTTTGAAAATATTAGGGACAACTAATAGACATTTGCGTTTTGTACAACTTGGACTTGTTTCAGATTAAATGTACTCTTTTATTTTCTTATCGCAACTTAATTGTTTTTATTTCTCAATTGACTTTTAAATTTTGTTGCTTTTATTTTTATTTCGTGTAGGTATGTATTTTTGTTTTCTATCATAACTTTATTTATATTTCTTTCTCATGTTATACCGTAACTTATTTAAATTTCTTCTCATGTTTAAATTGTACTGCCTTTATATATTTTTGTAAAAGCCCTCTGGACGTAAAATAAATAAATAATTAGTGTAACTCGCTCATCAAGCACAAGAACTAGCTTCTTCTTTGGTGAGATTGCAAATTTTAAATATATTCTGTACCGATATGTAATTTTTATAACTACTGTAACTAACTACTGTACACTTATATATCTATATTAAATAAATAAAAAAATAAAAATAAACTTTTTGTAAACAATAATAGATATTGAAAATGATCGCTATTTTATTTATATTGCCAATCATTCAGACATAATTATGATCACATATTATGAAAATGATGCGTAATTGAATAGTGTATTGTTTTGACATATGTCAATGCAGAACATATCGGTTACGAGTCATAAGCTACTACCTACCGTCTAATAGTGTAGTTGATTGCATCGAATAATTTATCAAACAAGTTTGATCGAAATCTGATAAGAACCATAAAATCATAAACTCCTTCTGCATTAGGCAATGATTCTATCGAAATTTACCTAAAGCATGCACATTCAACTTATTATACATTATTCAGCGTTTCATGTTCAAACCTTACTCAAGGGGACCATCTAGTCTAGAGGATTTCTTTCGCCGCCCCGACTTCGTATGTGTTCTCAGAGCGCGTAGCGTGTCCCCCCGTTCAACATACTTCATACCTCCCCACGTCGAAATGTTATTTCGGTTTTCGCAAATTCCGCCTTAACACATTATTTAGGTGTCAGAAGGGATGTGAACACACTGTACCTATATTGCTACACATTTCCTTGGATTGAATCATGAATGGTCTGAAAACTCAGCTATAATGGGGAGCGTTTATTTTTATGTTGCTGACGGTTATCTACATCATCGATAATATAGACTGTTTAGTACTAGTAGAAAATGCCGGTGGGGAGGGCAATTCTGATGTTCAATCGAATCACTTTGGATCAATTAGGCCGTCTTCCAACGTCAAGCATTGTTGAGCAAAAAGTTGGATGTGATACCTCGAGGAATCAACCACAGCAGCTCCCGTAGGCGACTCAACCAGGTTAATAGCATTTCTGTACAAGTAGTGCGGCTGGAAGGAGAAGGTCTTCCCTTCATCATCTTCCCTGTCACTGTCCACTTCTTCCTTGGGCTTCAGCAGCTCGTCGTCAGAGTCCGAGTCCGAAGCAACGCCCGGAGATCCACCCGGTTCTGACTTGGCTTGGGACGCGTTGTCTGTAACAATAAAAAATAAAAAACTGAGCTTTATCAACCCTGATGTATGGCAGCGAGGCATGGAACTAACAGTGGAAGGATGTAGAAATGAGATCTCTGAAACTTATGTGTGCTAGAACTTTGCATGACCGTGTTAAAAATGTGGAGATCTGGAAAGAAGGCAAGGCTGATGTAAGCGAAATAGTTAGAAAAGACTGAGTGTAAAGCCTGAGTAGTGTCCTGAGTGGCGACCAACTACAGCGGTGGGGAGAGTGTGTATGTTTGCATTGGGCATCGCGTGCGCATGCAAGGTCAAACCAGTTTGTGTTTTGCAACTTTCTGAATTGAACAGCATGCTTGTTGTCATTCGAGGAAATAAATTCGGAAATACAGGCGAAACCTGAAATCTGGTTGTCTTCTCATAGCATGTACAAGAATAGATTAGTTAAAATGAAAGTTGGAGATCTTAATGTTTGGTATAATGTACAATATTCTCCAATTCTTTTTTCTTTGTTTAACAATATTACTTGGGCCTTTCTTTAATAAATGAAATTTTAACAAAGAATTTTCTTCTAAATCAATGTCAACTTCGTCATAGGAAGCCATGGTTAATGCCTATCTCACTTGAACGCTGTCTGGCGACTCAGGCGGCACATTTTGCGCTCTCTCACTGCTCAGACCGCATGCTGCATGCTCCGCAGAACGCTCTCCACTGAGGAAGGGTTGTTTCAAAAAATTTGAACAATTCATCAAATATTTGAAGTTAATTTTCATGTTCTGTGAAAGTTCTATTCAATTTCTGTGATTATTTTATTTTTGTGAAGCAAATGGCCTATAATTATATAATAACAGAATTTGAATAGAACTTACACAGAATATGAAAATTAACTTCATATTATTTGATGAATTGTTAAAATTTTTTTAAAAAACCCATCCTAAGAGATGAATGCTTAAAAGCTGGCTTCCCACGGCCTTTTAAGTTGCACCAACGCGCCTTGGGAAAGGTGCTGCCCGAGAAGATCTGAGAAGACGGGGCCGGAGAGCCAGAGCCGTACCACTTGCTAATGAAACGTGGATACGGTAGGCATATATAAAATGTCCTACATACAAGAAATTACGCTCTCAGAGACAAAAAATTAAGCATTAGAGCAAACATTCTATGTTGAGGAGAGTACTTTTTAGGCAAAATTTCTCCCTTTGCTTTTGAAAGTTGATGAATAAGAAGATATCAAAGTTGGAACCTAAACAATGTGCTAGAGCTGGGAGATTAACACCATCACGGTCCGGATGATTCGTCTTCTGCATCTCTCTTCTGATGGTGTCAAATGCAGCTATTTTCTTACGACAAAGTCTTCGGCTTTCGATGACAGTTTTATGTCTCCTGCGTTGTTGTTGCAACTTCAAGCGCAGTTTTGCCAAATCTTGTTTCAATTTTTTTTCGGCAGGAGTGTCCACTACTTCTTCTGGTAAAGTTTCAGTTGTGTACTTCTGTGGGTCGCGAACACATTGGGCTTTCTGGAATAAAAACATTTCGATTTTGCCATTTATTTTATGTGCATACCGAACAAGAGTCATAACTGCCCGTAACAAGTACATAGCATACAGAGGATACGATCATTAGTTGTTTGAGTTTATTTCAAGACTATCATGATACGGACATGATCCTGTGCGGTAGTCGATAGAGCTCAATAAGTATACAGCGTTTAAAAAACAATTATTAAATAATAAGAATAAAATAAAGAAAACAATATCATAAAGATATCAGTTTACCTTTTTTAAATATGATGGAAAAGCTGGAAATATTGTGGGTATTGCATCATCCTTCAATCGAATTATATTTAAGGTCCTGTTGAAGAAATGTTCTTCAAAATGTTTTGAACATAGAACCGAGTGCTTGCTGGGCTCCCAATCCTCAACCCGCATGGCTTTTATCCATGCTTCTCTTTGTAGACTGCCTCGTGTACCAGTTGGAAACCTGAAAATGCATATAAGGATATCGAGGATATGGAAAGGCAGAGAAGAGCTATATCTGTTAGAGTGAGTATGCTGTCAAGACGTTTTAACTTTTGCCGTCCAAAAGTAAAAATAATATTGTTTAACGCTTTCTGTACCTCGCTGTACACATCAGAACTGTCAACTACACTACATCCCAATGGCATAAGTTAAAAGTTGCTTATAATAACGCTTATCGCCAACTTTTCCGCCTACCGAGATACTGCAGTGCTACGGAAATGTTCCCAGAGTATTTGTCTAATTTATTTTGTTATTTCAAAATATGGAATGTATTGCATTGCACTACCCCTGCATACATTCTGAAATAAACTATTATTATTATTATATATATTCTATCAATGACCTATAACAATGGTAGGTAGAAATATTAGTAATTTATTTACAAATAAACTTTTGCTTTCAAGAACAGTATTTTTATATTTTGAAATTCGTTCAGAACAGCGATTTTATCTGGAATCAAATGTTTATATATTCTCCTGAGAGCAGTACATTGCAAAATGTTAGAGGCTTTGGTGGAAAAATTTCGTTCCCTAAAACATGTACGAATAATAATATAATCTAAAAAATGCATAACACGAATGATATTATGACTTTGACTCACCTGTGAAACGATATTCCTGATGTTTTCATTTTTAAATCATTTTTACACCCGTAGGCTGAACACTTAAGCGGCATTTTTGTATTTTGAATGTTTAAACACACAAAAAATACAACTGTGTTGTCAAATAATCAGTTTTGACAGTTCAAAAATTTGACAGCGACAAGCATAGATATACCACTCACTAGATTGATAGTTTCGTACTTTTTGTATGAAAAGAGTTGGTCCGTTAATTAACCATAAAGGCTTGTTCTGACTAGGTTAGTAGTTTAGTCAAGTGGCAAGTAACTCGCCACTTGACTCGCCGAAAATCGTTCGCATTACAATTAAGAGTACATAAATGAGTGGCGCATTGTAAGATGAACGGGCCGCGGCGAACTGAAATAAATAGGCTTATTAATATGATTGCAATGGATATTTTAGAAGAGGTGGAAGAAGAAATTGGTGATACGAAAGTAAGGAAACTATGGATTAATAGAAGAGATAAACTAGGAGCTACAAATTCTCTTCTGAAGGAAATGGCATTGGAAGATCCCAAAGAATACTTCGCGACTTTGAGAATGACTGAAAGTTGTTTTAATTTTCTGTTGATGAAAATGCAGTCAAAAATTCAACGTAAGGACACCCAATTAAGAAGTGCAATTCCCGCTAAAACCAAATTACAGGCAGTTCTCTACTTTCTTGCTACTGGATGTAGTTTAAGCACACTCACACAACTCTTTCGACTTGGAAAATCAACTATTTCGGAATTCATTGTAGAAGTTTGTGAATCTATCTATGAATCGTTAAAGGAATTTATCAAGGTAAGATTTAATAAATAAAAAATAATTTGAGAATCATTTATTAATTTTTTTATTTATTTAAACACACATTAAACTTTTAAATTGATAGTATATAAAAAAAAAATTGTTGCGATTTTAAGTAAACAATAGATTTTAATA
The DNA here is from genome assembly GCA_936435175.1 of Glyphotaelius pellucidus. Taxonomy (NCBI): domain Eukaryota; kingdom Metazoa; phylum Arthropoda; class Insecta; order Trichoptera; family Limnephilidae; genus Glyphotaelius; species Glyphotaelius pellucidus. Next base: position 26,484,733 of record OW386556.1, read on the forward strand.
GGTAGAGAAGACGGACCGTCAAACAACTCGGTCCTGGCGTACACTCTTTGCCTCATTAACATTCATTCATACTCTTCTATTATTCTGACTCTTGACATGGCCCGACTCAAGTACATATCTGATTCACTTGATCGTGCCATGTCTTCCTCGGGCTTCCCCGACTTCATCTACCATTCATATTCGCGTCGTATATTCTTCTTACACTTCTTTCTTCGTTCATTCGCTCTACATGCCCAAACCATCCGAGCGTCCCTTTTTTAATCTTACTTATTACGATTGCATCAGCCTTGCATTATTTGCGGATCTCCACATTTCTCACGTTCATTCATAGTTTTACCACACACACGCCATAGGGAACTCATTTCAACAGGATTCAGTTTACTTTAATCCTTCGTCTGCCAGTTCCATGCCTCACCGAGGGTAGATACCAACACTCCATTGTGGACCGCTAGGGGTAAATAAAATCTCTAGTGTTGCGTACTTGAACGCCGAAAAAGCTGTCCCAGTAACAAAAAGTAAAATACTTACAGAACTCAATAATAACACTATTAAATATGATTTATTTCATAAAATAAAAATAAAACAGTATTTAGTTTTTTGCATAAATTTTTATATTTAAATAACATAATAAACATAGGTCACATAAAAGAAATTACTTTTACGTATACAATAGTTTTTTATTGTAGTAGATAAACCTGTTATACAAAAACAAAGATATGTCTACTCATAAGATGTAGGATACATATTAAAGTAAATATAAAAGTAAAGATACGTACATACTAAAGATACTTAAAAAATGTAGTAAAAGTACATACAGAGTAAAAATACATAAAAAGGGTAGTAATAGCAATAACATAATAACCACATGTTATATTGTAATGGCAAGTAAATATGTGTACTTATAATAGTTATTTATATGTAGTAGATAAACCTGTTACACAAAAACTAAGAATACGTCAGACAGTCGTAAGACATAGAAATATACATAGTTTATAAAAAAGGTAGTAATAGCAATAACATAATAACCACGTGATATATAATGGCAAGTAAATATGTGTACTTAATATATGCATACAATAGTTATTTATATGTAGTAGATAAACATGTTAGAAAAACTAAGAATACGTCTACTCGTAAGATATAGAAATATACATAGTTTATAAAAAAGGTAGAAATAGCAATAACATAATAATCATACGATGTATAATGCAAGTAAATAAGTGTATATGCATACATGTTATGAAAAAATAAGAATACGCCTACTCGCAGGGTAAAGAAACATGCAGTTAATAAAAAGAAATAATTAAATATCATAAGTGCATAAATAGATAGCAAAAACATATGATACGGCAAGAAAATGTTGACATGGGACAGGTTCATGTATCAAAATTAGCATTTTTCATAGCTCTTACAATAATTAAGTTGTTTGATGTACAATTAAGACTTTGGGCATCTACTATCTGTATACTACTAATAATATTGTCAGATTGGAAAATATCCGAAGATGCATCTTTTTCAACAAAAATTGGTATGACAGACGGGGATGTTAAGGTGAAATGTCCTTGTGGGGGCCTTCAGAATAATGTGGGGGCTGTCCTTCAGTAAAATATGGGGACTGTCCTTCAGAATCTTTATTGAGGGTCCTCAACTTCACAGAGGGTCTTCTGATTCATGTGTGACCGTTCTGGATTGCCGAGGTGTCGTCTCCCAACTCTATTCAGGTAGAGTTGGATATATTCCTGTGTTTCAATTGCCAATAATAAAGGCATTGATTTAAGTTGAACGCCAACGTGTCGGCCGAACACCTCAAACTCATCTTCTGTAGAGTTGGCAGCCTCGGTTATGTCATTTAGTTGGCTAACCATATTGGACGGTTGGTAAAGCCTCTTTTTTTTTTGAAGGAGGTTTCGACGCAGGTTCGCGAAAAGTATCCATCTCTCGCAGGGCATATCTTCCTGAAAATAAAATAAAATGTTGTTTTTATCGAAAGTATGCATCATTATAAATCTTTTTTCAGGTTCCCACCACTACAGATTGGAAAATCATCGAGAATGGATTTCGACAAGAATGGAACTTTCCTGGATGCTGCGGAGCAATTGATGGCAAACATGTCGTCATTAAAGCACCTCCTGATTCAGGAAGTTTATTTAAAGAGACAAACAGTGTTGTCCTAATGGCAGTTGTAGATCATAAATATTGCTTCAGTTATTTAAACATAGGATGTAATGAGCGGGTTTCTGATGGAGGCGTATTTCATAACTATAGTTTGTATCAAGCATTAGAAAGCGGTGTACTGCCAGAAGGTCATGTTCTTGTAGGCGACAATGCATTTCCCTTGAAAGAATACCTATTAAAACCTTTCCCAGAAAATCAATTAACATTAAAGCAAAAAAATTTTAATTATCGATTGTCTCGGGCTAGAAGAATAGTCGAAAACGCTTTCGGTATACTAGCTGCCAGATTCAGAGTGTTTGAGAAGCCGATGCCCTACAGTCCTGAGAAGGTTGTTAGCATCGCAAAGGCGTGTTGTGCTTTACATAATTGGCTGAGACAAACAAAATTACAGAACAAACAGTTAGAATATACAGTAGACAGAGAAAATGTTGATGCAGGAATCGTTATCCCTGGTAACTGGAGGGAGGAGCCAGAGCCTCAAGGATTGGAGCCTCTACCAAGTTGTCTATCCAATCGTTCATCCCGAAGGTCTACAGATCTTCGAGAGAGATATGCAGATTTCTTTGTGGACGATGGATCAGTGCCTTGGCAGGCAAGAATGATTCATTAAAAAGTGAGGGTTAGGCCGACGATATTATACAATACATATACAAACTGTAGAATAGAATTGAAATGTACTTGCCAAATTGCTTTCACTTTCTGTCAACATTGAAGTGATGTTTCGCAGGGATCCATCCAACAAATTAAACCACTTTATTGAGGGAGAGTAAGCTGCGTCAGTCCCAGAGCCAGAATTTTTTGACGTCTTTATTTTTTTAATCTCCTGCGAGTAGGTCGATCTAAAAAGAAATTATGAATAATTAATGACTATAAATTACATAACTTTACCATACACGTAGGAAAGAATACATATTATAATAGAATAATATTAGGTATAAATCACACATCCGCAGCCGCCACACTTGGCACAGATTTTGGAATTTACACTACGTTTCAACAATACCAAAAAAAACTAATTACCTACTTTTGGATAGATAGTAAAAGATGCATTAAAATTCCATTTTTATTCAAAGTTCAAAACTTCCCATATAAAACGACCCCTTTGCATTGAGTTAAATAAATATCCCAATTCAATATTGAGTTAAATAAATATCAATACCCCTTTGTCGCCATTTTTATCTTTGTTGTATGGATTTGATATTTGCGAAGTTTTGTTTGATAAATACGCATAAATTACTTATAATTAAGAACTTAATAACCTATTTTGTGCGTGTAAATAGTTGTTCCTTGTAGTAATTGTTGAAATGAAGTATAATTTCCATAAAATTGCGGCGGTTAGTCGAATAATTCATGAATATTATAATATACTTGTAAAACCATAAACATTAAAAATTCTACACTAACCTGATGTTTTTAATTTTCACTTTTATCTCCTTATCACCAAATCCAGGTACATATGTTCATACCTTTTTCCAATTCAGCGTATAGGTATAGGTAAAGCAATGAGAGTTGGAAGCAATAAAAATGCTTAGAATTGATGTACTGGTGTATCTGTGTGAACGTCAAGCAACGCCCACTAACCCGATAAGGGTCTCTGTCTTGCTTACGCCCACTTATTGTAACTAGTTTAGAAGAGAGGTAAGTTTTTACGATGCTAGACTTACGGGGTGTCCTATTCATTCAGTTCCTAATTTGATTTAAACATACGTGCACCTACACATCGCAAGTGAAATAATTACTAATTTTTAAATTTGAAATAATAAATAGTTAGGAAGGTAAGGTACATTTCCAGGGAAGGTACCAGCACCCCAGTTAGCATCGCTTCTTTGGACAGTTTTTTTGTTAATGCCAACCGTTCAGTCCTCCATTAATGGAGTTACTTTCATTTATCCTTCTTTCAATATCTCTATTAGCCTTCCGATCTCTCGTAAACATTTTCCCCATATTCTGTGTACAAACTCTTCCACTTGCTCCAAGTATTCATAATTCACAACTATATTGCACACCATTTTCATACTCTCTCTTTCAAACACCATGACTTTAGTCTTACTTTCATCATTAATTCATTCTTCATGCATACTTCGTTCATTCTAGATACGAGAGATTGTAGATATTCCTCACCGTTAGAAATCAGCACCGCATCATCAGCATACATACTTTCAGATTACTCAATTTCGTGCCCAATCCCACCTCTTTCAAATCTTGCATACAATCCATGCATAGGATTGAATAACCACGGCGACATCACACAGCCTTGCTCAACACCTTCTGTGATGTCAAACCACCCTAAAACAAGCAATGCTTCCCTCATACAAAGATTTAATTGCCTACAAAAGATTTTTATTTTCCGTATACTTGGACAACACCTTTCATAACTTTTTCCTGTAGACTCTGTCGTATGCTTTTTGAAGATCTCCAACGGCATAGAAAAGTTTGTGTCTCAGTGAGGATAAGCGATGAGAAAATCTGGTCTATGCACCCCTTCCATATCTTATCCTTTATTTCCATTCTTTCCCTTTCAATATTCTGCCATACAGCTTGCCGACTGAACTTAGCGGGCTAATAGCCCTGTGATTCCCATATTCTACACAAGACCCTTTACCTTTGTATAACCTTCCCTCTTCGGAGATGCCTTCCTTCTGACGGGGCAAAGTCCCTCATAAATTCGTTCGTTGTCTCACGTATGGACTATTGTAATAGTGCATATGCTGGCCTACCAAAGACACAATTAAATAGAATATAGTCCGTCTTCAATGCTGCGGCGAGAATGATTTTTGGTGAATCTAAGTACTGTCATATAACCCCGCTTTTAAGGGATCGTCTTCATTGGCTTCAATGTCCTGAAAGAATAGAGTTCAAAATCTGCTTAATGACCTTCAAAGCATTGCAAGGAATGGCGCCAGCCTATATATCGGAACTATGTGTCCGGCAAAACTTAAACGAGAGACAGCTTACTCTAAGGTCAGCAGATCTAGATGCTACTAATCGTTTAATCGAACTTTCTAGGTCAAATCGAGCCGTTTACTATGACCGTTCTTTTCGTGTAACTGGCCCTCTCATTTGGAATAAACTTCCCTCAGCTCTTACTAATATCCAGAATTTGGCTAAATTTAAACGGGCTTTAAAAACAAAATTATTTAAAAAATCATACCATTCATGAATCCTAACATATTTTCAATACACGTAATACCTAAGCCATGTTCTCAAGTTTCCGATAATTGTTTGGTTTCGGTTTCCTCCTGATTGCATTTTTATGTTTAATGTCCGAATATAATGTCAGAATATTTCTCATTTCTAAACGCAAACTGCCTTCTGTTAGTATATTATATTTTAGTTTTAAAGTTCTTGTTTTGTCCTATGCTACAATGCACCGTTATTGTTTATTATTATTGTCCTGTGTGTGCTATGACAGCACTGTTTTTGTTAAATTTTGTTCTCTTGTCATTGTTTTGTAAATACTGTAATTCTTTGTTTCATATTATTTTATCAATATTTTGTAATGGATTTGTAAGGAGCACTGCAGGATTATTATTATAATTATTTTTTTAATTTATTAAGTTAAGCGCACTTGAAGTGAAGTGACACAAAACTGCGCTATACAAGTGTAATGTTATTATTATTATTATATTATAACGGCATGATCACAGCCGCAGGCACAATCTCTAGTCTAATGGCGTGTAAGGCCCTCCGTTCATGGAGATACTTACAAAATACGTGATTGTGACACAACCACAAGTACCCTGCAGATATAATACTTTTTAAAGCTGGTTTCCGTACACGGCGCTACCCTAATTATACTGAACTTGATCATTTTTCACGCGCAGCCGTGGAGTAAACACGATGTCAAACGATGTCGAATGACTTTTTCTCCAACATTAATCTATGCCTTCTCCACTAAATCCTTTCTTGTAATGTAAAGTTATAAAAACACGCATTTTTTTCCACTTCCAGAACAAATCTAACATTACTTTCATGTTCAGACGCCATTTCTGTCAAACGTCAAACGAAAGTAGTATACTCGAATGCTGCAACGCGTAGCGCGCTATCAGCACCGTCGGTAGCACGCTACCGACTTCAACCCGACATTCGTCGCGTACCGCCGTGTACGAACACCAGTAAAATTGTATGGCGGGTACTCACGAGCGGTGCGCGTGCTACGCGCATCAGGCTCGAATAGCTTGTAAGTAGCTCCATGTACGGAGGCGCTTAGCCTCCTCTTAATTCTGTTAAAAGTTTGCACAACCATGTGAGAATTATACTGTTAAGTTTTACCTTCAAAGTTTTCAGCAGCAATATGATCAAAACCAACAGCCTTCCCATTCTTCACACATTTAATCGATCTTTTTATTTCAGCCATGCTGATTTTGGTAATATTCACTCCGTCATCGTTCTTACAGTACATCATCAATACATGGATTTAAGCATGGGGTGTGTTGAGTTATGTGTGACGGTTAGTATTTACTTTCCATGAAAGAATAAAACAACATTATTTAAGACAACAACATATAGTAGATTTATTACAACTAAAGAGAGGGTTTACATCTAATATTATCTGTGATGGTCGATGTGCCCAAATTCACGGGATGGGCCGGGGTTGTAGAGGTTGGGGTTGGGTCGGCTGGCGGGGGCCGGGATGTTGGACTTCTGCTCCCCGGCGGCTGCAACAACACGATGCAACACATCAGACACGGGACAAGAATACAACACAACGCAGGTCAGGTTTTGAAAAGATTCATGAGATATGGGACAAAAATATAACCCAAGAGAGGTGAGATTTAATAGGACAAGAATATAACACAAGAGAGGTGAGATTTAATAGGACAAGGATATAACACAAGACAGGTGCGATTTAATAGGACAAGAATATAACACAAGATAGGTGAGATTTAATAGGACAAGAATATAACACAAGATAGGTGAGATTTAATAGGACAAGGATATAACACAAGATAGGTGAGATTTAATAGGACAAGGATATCATAAGACATGTGAGGTATGGGAGAAGAATATAGCACGAGATAGTAGAGTAGAAAAAGGAGTGTGAGGTGATTTTTCACAAAACCGGCATTTTACAAATTATCCAATTATTTTGAGTTATGAGGAAATATTCTGGTAAGAAAATGAGATTGTAACCAACCTTTATGACCCTCAATGTGAGTCTTGAGCAGCTGAATCTCCAGGAACCTCTCATGGCAGATCTTGCACACATAAACCTTTGTGAGGTTGGGCTTCCGGCCCATGCGCGTGGGCGGGCGGCCCTCCGTGTAGATGAGCGGCTTCTCTACCTGCACGGGCTTGACACGCGGCTTCTTGGGCTTGGGCGGCGGTGGTGGAGGGGGAGGCGGAGTCACCTTCTTCTCTGGCTCAAAGAACGGCTGGAACTTTTTAAATGCATAATCCACCGCAGGCGTGTTGTCCCCCTTGTACATGTCTCCAACCATAGGAGGTAGTGGCGGTGGGGGAGGCAAATCTGCTTTTTTATACGCGCTTTCAAACGCAGGCTGGAATTTTTGATATTCTGAACTATCAAACAGAGGTTGGAACTTTTGTGGGAAGGTCGCGTTTTCGAGAGCAGTCAATTTTGGCGGTTGTTGCTTGTCTGTCATTATTAGGATTCTCTTTTTGCAGAGACTGAGGCCGTCTCTGTATATGTCGGAACTCATTCTCAGGAAGGCGGGGCTGTCCACCAAGTTTCTGGGATCCACTTCTTCGTCAAACAGAATGCGGAAGTTGCTCAGATCTTTAGGGTCGTATATTTCAGCGGGCTCGTTTGTCTGCGTTTCCTTTTCGGAAAGCTGGATAACGGGCTTCACAGGTTCCTCGGTTTCTAGTGGAGGGTCTCCCACCTTACGGTTCATGATATCTGAAAAGAGGAAATACATTAGCAAATGGATTAGAGGTCTAAGTGGGCCTTAACAATGTTTATATTATTATTAAATTACACAATGCAGCAGATTTATGACTTCCAGGTCAGAAGAAATCAGTATATTGTCGGCTCAGTACTTAATATTACTGTTCTAATAGTACATTCTCGATTTACAATGCAGGGATTCAAAAAATCAGGTTATTGTATCTTTGGAAGGAATCATTACGATTTAATCAATTTACTTCCTAAATACGTCCTGATTTATTCAAAATTAAGGATGCCGATAAGTAGATAAAATGGTCACTTAACTATCCAAGAAGTTATTACCTAAAATCAGCAGAACATTTAAGTACTCGGTCAATGATATATTTTTACATATTAATTATTGTGATATTTGTAAGGCAAATTTCTACTTTTATATAAAATATAATTATAATAAAGTGATATATTTAAAGTTTTATTTATTACCATCTTTAATGATCTGTTCATTAACAATGTGAACTTTAGTCCGGAAGTATTCTGCATTCTTCAGCTGCGACAGACATCCCTCGCACATCTCAAATTTGTAATTGGCAATCAGCTGAAATAAAAGGAACACATATTACATACAAAACATGTACAGTGCAACATTGCTACAGACCACATCATCAATAGGCATCATAGATACTAGAAACAAGGGAGATGAGTCATCAACCATTCTTTATAATTGCAATGCCTAACATTATTGCCCGATAATACTGCAAATTGCATCTACGAACAGCGGCACCCTGCCTTGGTTCCTATCTACACAGCAAATGCACTACTTTAATTGCATAACCGCTTTGAAAGTCCACCCTGTTTGGTGACAATCTGCACGCTTCCATGATACATTCGCTTGAATTCGCCCAATGGTCGAAATTTTACCATAATTAATTTAATGCGAAATGTATTTTTTATTGATTTAATGTATTTTTTATACATAATTTAAAAAAATATTAGCATTCTGCACTCCTTCTCTATATAAACTATATGCGCGAGAAATTTCATACTCCTCCGTCCGCGCAATTTTCGTAAAAAGGGATACAAGTTTTTGCTTCACGTATTAATATATTGATGATTGATTGATTATATATAAATTCCAACTTGTTTTTTCTCATTCTGCTATAACATCAAAGCCAGATTTCATTTGTAAGCATTCTTGGTAAGAGATATTTCTACAGAAGTTTGAGGTCACCCGCAAATAGAAGATGCCTTTTACACAGACCTGGATGTTGTCTATAAGTATGAGGAATAATAGAGGACCAAGGTTTGACCCCTGGGGAATACCCAATTACCACACATTTTTTAGATTCACGTCCATGTATTAAAACATCTTGGCTTCTGGATTTCAAATAGGAGGCGAAAAAGACAATTGTTTGTTCATCGAAGCTTAGTTTGAACATTTTGAGTAGTAAAATGTCATGATCAACTCAATCAAATGCCTTGGAAAAATCCATATACATTACGTCTAAATGGTATCTCAAGTCCAGTCCGACGACCAACAATAGTGAAAATGTCATTAAATTAGATATATTGCTATGAATTTTTTTGGCATAAAATTGTGTTGGTTTTCTCCCAGAAAAGACATAATTTGGTGATGAAATTTCTTATAAATATAATAAATTTCTTATAATTTCTGTTTTTGGTATCGCAGATGCACTAATGTTTTCAATAGAAATTCCTAATCTATAATTCATGTTTCGTAAAAATTTAATGACCCAGATGCAATGATAGCCCTTTTCGATGGCATTATAAGAAGCTGGATTGAGCCTAATTATTGATTGAAAATGGTGTATTACCTTAATGCCGAAGCACTTGAAGATCTTGTCCTTGAGGTCTTGGCGGCTTATGGTCATCTTGTACTTGCACTTGCCCTCGCACAGGATGCACGGCGCACTGATGTAGCGCGCAAGGGGCATGTCGTCCGCTTTCACTACTAACAAACAATTTGATATATTTTACAAATTATATATTTATGTATTATTAATAACCAGCATATTGTTTAAAACCCGTGGGCATATTATAATTGAGCTCTTATGTGGAAAAAAGCATGATCCACTCAAGCAATGGCAATCCAAATTTAGGTAGGTGATTTGAAAAAATTAAAATGAAATATAAATTCAAAAATATTTTTTAATTTTTTTTTATAAAACCTAAAAATATGAGATAAACAGTGAAATCAGTTCATATCGACGGTGGCAAAAAAAATGTAGGATCTGCAAAAAATTGAAAATCGTTTCGTTGGCTAATTTTAGTTTACTAAAACATTGTCACAAAAAAAATTGTCACAACTAAGATTTACCAACAGAGACATAACTTAAAACTACTGTATGGCTCAGAGAGCCTACTTACAATAAAAGGTCTCCACTGGTTCACTACTATTATGGATAATTTGGAGGAAAGCCCTTACAAACACCTACTTGTACATAAACATACCACAAGATTTAGAGAAGGAAAGGGCCTAAAAACTCCTTGAATATTAAATAAATATGGAAGCCGTACTCTTGAGTATCTAATACCAGTGATTTTCAATAAAATCAATAAAAACATAAATGTACGGGATCAGGCACTGTAGTCGCCAGCCGCACAGACGATGAAGTGGGAGGGGGCCGGCTGGCCGCTTCGACGCCTAGGGAGAAATGGGGAAAACGGGAAAAATGTGGGGAAAAGGGAGAAATGGGGTAAACGGGAAAAATGTGGGGAAAAAGGGAGAAATGGGGTAAACGGGAAAAATGTGGGGAAAAGGGAGAAATGGGGTAAACGAGGTAAAAATAGGGAATAAGGTCGAGGAAGGGTTGTAGGCAAGGGTAGGAAGGGAGGTAGAGGAGGGCGTTTGCGAGGTACCTGCGCCTTGAGAAAGGCGTTCGAGAATTGTGAATTGCGCTTTCAGTTGTGCAGGTGGGCCAGTGGAGAGAAGAAGAAGAAGTCCAAATGTAGTTGAAGATCGGAGAAGGCGGAGAGAAGAGCAGTAGAGATGATGTTTCTGGATATCTGCCTAAACACAGGATTTGTGTCTCTATTTAAAGGACCCAATAGGCCGGCTACAGCCGTTGCCAGTCCTTTGTTTTATCCCAATTTTAAAGGTCGGGATAAAATTCTCAGAACTGGACCGACTGAGGCTGGGGAACGAACGCCCCGGCGGAATGTTGCGCCGAGCATTGCCACCATATGGGATCATCTCTACCTCTCTGGTCTCCGCGCTTCTCCGATATTTTATTTGTAAGTTTTTTCCAGTTTGGGACATACAACGATAATGAAAGGGAGACATTACAAAGAAATGTTCGTACTACTTTGCACTAATTCCATTTTGTGCAAAGTAGACGAAAGGTGTAGGTTTGTACATAAATTATACTAGCGGGGTGGGGTCAAGCCTTGTTTTTTGTCAATATTGACTGCTTGACCCCGTGAATTACTTTATTTTAATTTTAATTTACATTGTTGTTCTTAATTAACGTTCTTAATTGTTGTTAATTGTTGTTCTTAAAACGTCCGATACAATAAAATTTGAAAAAAATGAGAGACTAAGTCCTAAAATGATAAAACTATGGTTAATGAACGAAAACTCCATGTATCTTTGAATATCTTAATATAGCTGCCTACATATCTTTTATTAGATAGGTATATTGAAATATCTTATATATTTATAGTTGTAAGTTAAATTATCTAATACTACTATGTGATCTTCTAATGTTTCCTTAAAACTATAAATGTATTTACAAATATTTTCTTAGATATTATATTAAGAATGTTTAAATTGTTAGAACCTGCAGACAAGCTGCCATATGACAGCTTTGTGGGTCTACTCTAATTCTTGTACAAAATGTTCTCTGTAATTTTAATAAATAAAAATAAATAATTAAATTAAAAAAAAAAAAAAAATTCATGACACGTTAAACATATTAGCAAATAACACAATACTGAAGTATGGGACAAGTTAGTGGAGCACAAATACTAAAAATTCAATAGGGCACCGGCACACATGGGCACCTTGATTCCTGAATTGTTCAGATGGGTTCCAGTTTGTAAATGCAGCAAAAGCTTAGTAGGAGCAGTAGGCATACAGTCAATTAAATTAAACAAGGTATTACTTTTCCCGAGTACTATCAGATGAGGGAATGACTCGGCTCTGTGAACCGGATTCTCATACGGATCCATAAGATCCGGTTCCCAAAGATCGATCTTACGGTTTGCAGATCTTTGCGAATGAATGAGGGGTGATCTGCGAGACCCGACTGACCCGTTGGAGCGGTGAGCCGAGAGATCAGTGTATCGTTCAACGAGTCTCGCAGCTTGTGAGTAACTACTAATACGAACTGATGGTTCGTTCACAGATAAGTGCCACTCCAGTCAGCCGCTCAGAAAAGTTAAATATGAAAGTAAGGTAACAGTTTACAGATCAGTTCACTGTGAGACTTTTCCACACGGTGGCCTGCGACAGCGCATCGTACCGTTGCTGCTAAGTGTGTGTGTAATTACCGCTACACAATATAATAACACCAGAATTCATAGAATGCGAGTAAGCGTGCATAACACTTCAGTCGTGGCTCCGACCACATTATTTTGTTTATTATAACAATAACAAGGATGAGTTATATTATTATTATGCTCTTTGTTTTAACCGGTTGAACGCCTCGGTGTTTACGGATGAAACTCGAAAATTTCGCGATGTTTTGACTTTTGACGTAAATTTTGTGGGTTTTTGTTTATTATAACAAAAACAAGGATGAGTTATATTATTATTATGCTCTTTGTTTTAACCGGTTGAACGCCTCGGTGTTTACGGATGAAACTCGAAAATTTCACGATGTTTTGACTTTTGACGTAAATTTTGTGGGTTAATTTTATGCTTTATATATGCTTTACTTGCGTTTATTAGACAAATTGATAGGTTTATCGATCTTTTTATGACACGCGACACTCAAAGTTTGACAGCTCGAATCGCGGCAGAAATGCCCATTTCCAAAGTCATAAAAATGTCCAAAGACAATTATTTGAGTGGCTAGGTGTGTTCCTTATATCTGTTACGTCAAGAACAAGAATGCCCCAAGCTATTCTGACCATGTTCTTCATACATTTTCTTTATACATAAGGTTTAAAATCGCATATCAAAAAGTTGTTTTTTAATTTTTTATTCGGCTATAGGGCGCGCACCGGCGCGCCAACGGCACGCGACCTGTTAAGAACGCTAGTGAATGACACGGAAGGGTCGAAACCAATAATTATAAAATAAATAAATAAAATTAATTAACCCCTGACGAGCCAGGAAAAAACGAAAAAACGTCAACTTTAACGTATTATTTTGCAGGTTAATTTTATGCCATCTAATGTAATTTTTACTGAAACACATTCCTTGAATACTAAACTATACATAAGAACAATATTACTTGCGTTTATTCAATGAATTTATACTTTTTACTACGTTTCAAATAACACGGAAAAAACGAAAAAATTTCGCGATGTTTTGACTTTTACGTAATATTTTGCAGGTTAATTTTTATGCTATCTTATGTAATCTTTACTGAAACACATTCCTTGAATACTAAACTATACATAAGAACAATATTACTTGCGTTTATTCGATGAATTTATACGTTTTACGATCATTTCGTCGCCCGCGACGCGAGACTTCACAGCCGCCATTTTGTCCAGCCGGGCGACGCGCAGCCTCGCAGGCCGTGTCATAAACAATCTCAAAGAAATTATATCGCTGCTCTAGGTGGGTTCATGGTATCTTATACCTTATGAACAAGAATGCCCCAAGCGATTCTGACCTTCTTCTTCACACGTTTTCTTTATACATAAGGGTTAAAATCGCATAACAAAATTATTTTTTAGTGATTATTTTGGTTTGCGTCGATTGATCACCGGTGATCGAACGGCATGAGACGAGTTAACAAATGTACTTAAATGCCCACGAAATACAAAAAAATTGTTAATTGCATTTTATCTAAAAGCACAGAAAACTTTACTTATCAAGATTAACCCTATTAAAATAATTTTCTTTTGAAATATTACATTACAGATTGGTACTTTATCGCTTGTGTGAATTCTTCATGCTCTGAGTTCATTGAACCAGATTTACAATCACAGACACATAATTGAAATTAGTATTATTGAAGACTCGTAGGGGGGACAACCTTTACGCTTGGGTCAGCCGAGTTAACAGCGACAATCAGTAACTCCAAGTTAATGTTTCAAAGATGCCATTCATTCAGAAAAGGTTACAATATACAAAACAACTATTCAAAGTGTACTTGATAAATATAAGTAACTAAACGGAGCTAGAAATTTAAAAAAAACTTACTCTTGGCTGCTTTTTTGATCACCGGGGTAGCAATCCGCACTTCTCCTATTTCCAGTCCATCACTAATATCTGTACTGTCATCACCTGAAATCAACATAACCTCAAATGAATGATCCATTGTACAACATGATAATACACGACACTATAGAGTGTAGAGGGCAACTTTTACATACATGTACACACGGAAACTCATGCCATGTGTACATACAGGCCAAAGGAGATCGCAGTCTGGTTTGCAAACCACAATCCCAGGCCGATTCACAACCACTCTGATTATGTAAAAAATTAGATTAACTCTACTGAAAATGTTTCCACGATTTTGGGGGGCAAGTATGAGTTCACCTCTGCCATAAGCCTGCCCAACTCTGCCCCTCGTCTGCCCTGATGATGGACACTCTAGCACTGTCCGAAACATTGGCTAAAGAAAGAGGTAGCATGACATGGCATAATACCACAAACATAAATCACAATAACCTCCGTCAAGGCCCCAGTGTTTGATACCTTCAATATGTAGATTATACATTGAACGAGGGTAGGCTGAAAAGTAATGCAGCGTGTACAGCGTGAACAAAATGACCTTCAGAAGTGCGCCAGGTGGAATGTGGAAGTGACGTTGCCCCTCTATAAGCATGCGCAGGTTTGAGGTTGTTGAATTCATCCAGTGTATTTTGAGAAGCGGAAGTATGGTGACGTGTTCTAGTGCTATGTCAATGTGAGTTAAACAGCGTGATGTTGGGTAATAATTGTTGATAAAACACACAGCGGGCGTCTGATCACTGCCACAGGCGATTAACATCGCAAACTCGTCGACGAT
The DNA here is from genome assembly GCA_936435175.1 of Glyphotaelius pellucidus. Classification (NCBI taxonomy): domain Eukaryota; kingdom Metazoa; phylum Arthropoda; class Insecta; order Trichoptera; family Limnephilidae; genus Glyphotaelius; species Glyphotaelius pellucidus. The sequence continues at coordinate 26,499,910 of OW386556.1, forward strand.
TTGATTCAAAATGACCGGCGAATCTCTCAAAAGCATATCACAAACCATATTGAAATATCCAAAGAACATATCGGCTTCATTATTGAACATTTGGAATCCCTAAAATCTGTGCACGATGGGTACCAAGCCATTTCGCAGATGAGAACAAACGGCTCCGATTAGAGGCTCTGTGCAACCTGAAGTTTGAACCGTTTCCATACCCTCCTTACTCCCCCGATCTTGCACCTTGCAATTTTTCTTAAGAGAGACCTCAAGGGTAATCATTATATTTCAGACGATGAGTTGAAGGTAGCTGGCAATACATAATATGATTTTGAAGCTTGAGAATTGTGCTTTAATGTACTTTCTGTCCGATCTTGCTATTTGTTTTTGTTCATATTCTGCAAGCATGTGTGCATAACTTTTCAGCCTGTATAAACTACCGTATAAGTTGTATAATCTATAAGAGGTTTTCCCAGTATAGCTCCAGCCAGAGTATGGCAAAAACGAGGTTCAAAATCCTCCATAAAGCATTCCCAAACATGACAGGCCCTGAGGGAAATTATTTTCCTCAGGGCCTCCTTGTGTGGAGCAAATGTATAGAATTTTTTTTTTCTAATACATATTTTGCTTCATCTTATGTTTATTATTTCAATTACTCACCTTCAACACTGGATGCTTTCCTCTTTTTGACTTTCACTTTTTTCGAATTCTCCGGCTCACTCGTCTGTGAAACCTTCTTAATAACGACGAGCTTGGACTTCTTCACCGGCGGACCCATGGAGGTTGTCGCCTGGCTGTTAGTAACCGAAAGCGGTACCTCCCACGAGCCATGGACTGCCGGTTTCGCTTCCATAGGTTGAACTATAAACGACAAGTTGTTAACGCCGGGAACGTTGAGATTCGGACCCACCGGGTACGAACTAGTGGATGTGTTTGGCTGCATGTAGTCTGCTATTGCGGCGTGTTCGAAGAAGGATTGGACTTTGATGTTGGGGGCCGGCGTGATGCTCGTCGGGTAGAGCGAAGGATTCTCTTGCAACTCCGGCTCTATCTTTATGGTAGGATCAGTTCCGTCTTTACTTCTCAGGGCTGGCAATGTTTCCAGATGTATTCGAGGTTGCATGTTGGCTCCCATCCGGCCAAAGCCTTTGGAATCCGAGCGGCCGGCGGTGAAGTCGTTGCGATAGGCCCCGACAGTGGTAGCGTTGACTAATGTGGTTGAGGTTCCGGGACTGGTTTCGCCTAGTTCCCTCAGTTTCGTCGATGTTGTTACCACATCATTTGAAATAGCTGGAACAAAAATACAGAAAGGATTTAGTAATCACTAAAATGAAAAGAATGTTTTTTAATGATTTAATTATTTATTTAAAATCTTTCATTGTGCAATAGTTTAAGTAAAAACTCTAAAGACAAAACTGTTAAAAACTAAACTAAATAATTAAATTGTTAAAAACTAAACTGACTTCAACATTTCCTCGTAACGTTACGTTCGAGCCAAGTTTTACATTATAGCACTTCATTGTGAATGCCCTATTCCTTGATACTCCGTTTTTCTGAGTTATGGTATTTGTATTCACCACGCTTTTTAGCAAAATTTGTACCAACTTGTTTCACCCCCACAGAGGCTCCGGACTTCGATAAACTTAACAGCGCGATCATAAAACAGGTATGGAAATATGCGCGTCAGGAATTGTTGACCCTTATGGGAATCTATGTTTGCAGAGTGGGATTTTTCCCCCAGCTTCGAAGAGAAGCATGCTCAAAACCATTCCAAAAGGTAATGAGCTAAGGTCTGATCCAGGAGCCCACAGGCCGATTACTCTACTTCCAATTCTTGGAAGTCCTTGAAAGAATAATCAGAACTAGCAGAAGCCGATAGCGCCTAGACCTGGAGCTATTTGTTATCCTGTTTCTTTGACAAATTGGCTCCTCTCGCTTGACAAACTGCCGACCCCTGAATTAGGTGAAGGATTGCCGGTCGAAGTATGTTGTGGGAATATTTTCAGACATCTCCGGGACTTTTAACAAAGAGTAGTGGCAAAAGGCAAAATCTAAAGATTTTAAGAAAAATAATAATAAATTCCATATCTGTACCCAGGTATAGGAATTGTCTTTTCTGTTTTCATTATATTATGTTACATCTGCACATCTTCACTAAGCTGAAGATGTATATTGTTGTATAGTGTTATGGTGAAAATTTAATTTACACATTTAATGAATGGTTTAGCTAGTCTATGTATGTTACTTTTTCCTTCCTGCGCGGGCCAGGCGTCCGACAGCGGGTCGGGCAGGTTCATGGTGGGCACGGCATCCACGTGCAGGCCGGCGGGCGTGAGGTAGTCGCGCGCGAAGTGGCGGCTGCACAGCACCACCTCCGCCACGCCGGTGCCATCGGGCAGCCACGGCAGCAGCTCCAGCCAGGCCCCGCGCGGCTCCGAGGCCCGCGGCAGGTCAAACAGCCGTCGCGACTTGGACAGGCAGTCGGGAACCACGCAACACTTGCTGCTAATAACAACATACTCATTAATCTCTAAATAAAAGTGATTCACAGGGAATGTTTGCAGCTATCGACTTGGACAAACATTCGCAACATTGCTGACAACAGAGAACCTAATATATTCTTTTAATATTTTATCCCATAAGTACGTTAAAAATAATCTATTTGTCACTAGCGGAATCTACTATCAGATACAGAATAACGTCTTGGGGAAACTCGTGCAAGACAAATATAGTTACATTCAAACAATTCAAGACTCTATACTAAGCCCTTGGTAAGCAAAAGTATTTATGTATTCACAAAGAGACATAAAATTTTTATATGAATATATTACCTGTTTGAGGGATGCTATGGTCTAAAATTGTATGCCAAAAAGTACATTCACTTATTTTGTCCCTACCATATTTAATAAGATGCCGATGAACATAAAAATCGAATCAAATTGCACCACCGATCTAAAAAAATTTTAAAACGGCTAATAGATCAAGACTTTTTATAATGATATTGTTTGTAATCTTATGTATAAATAAGACTATGAGTAATTTGCCTGCGTTATATCTGTCTACCTGTGTATTTTATGCCTTTATATTGTAGTTACTCTTAACAGTTATTCTTCAGTATCTATTTTCTATATTGTGGTTTCTTGTTATATTTGTTCTTTAGTTTTGTATTAATATTGTTTAATTGAGTTGCTGAAAAACTCTTTGGCAGTTTAGCAGGTGATTAACATGAAGAATAAATAATTAAAAAAATAAATCCAATCCTTAGTAAGGAGTAGACTTGATAGTGGGTCGATTATTTGTAGCCCACGAAAAGTGTTTTACGTGTTAGAGAAGGGTTCAGAAAAATTGAAAAGATTTCTCCACCTGAGGGAGTGTGATTGTTACCAGTGGCTCTATCCTTCCGACTTTCTCTGGATATGCTTTGAAAGCATTATTTAGGTGTAAGAAGGGACGTGAACACACTGTACCTATATTACTACAAATTTCCTTAAACTAGTGGTCGCCCAATGGTCGAAATTCGACCATAATTGTAATGTTTTTTTTTTATGTTTGACATTCAGTAAGACCATAGACAAATAATATTAAAGACAAACAATATTAATCTATTCTCAATTTGACCATAGACTTTAACAATAAACAATAGAGTAAAGACGCGAGTGTGTGTGTCAAATACATGGTAGTGTGTGTAATGTTTTTGTTATTGATTTAATCTATTTTTATGCATAATTTTTTAAAAATATTAGCATTCTGCACTCCTCCTCTATATAAACTATGTGTGCGAAATTTCATACTCCTCCGTCCGCGCAATTTTCGTAAAAAGGGGTACAAAGTTTTGGCTTCACGTATTAATATATTTCCTTAAATTGAATCATGAATGGTCTGAAAACTCAGCTATCAGCTATATTTTCGACAATATAGACTGTTTAGTACTAACGACTAAGTAGAAAATGCCGGTGAGGAGGGAAATCTTGATGTTCAATCGAATCACTTAGCATCAATTAGGCCGTCTTCCAACAGCAAGCATCGTTAAGTAAAAAGTTGGATATAATACCTTGAGGAATCAACCACAGCAGCTCCTGTAGGCGATTCAACCAGGTTAATAGCATTTCTGTACAAGTAGTGCGGCTGGAAGGAGAAGGTCTTCCCTTCATCATCTTCCCTGTCACTGTCCACTTCTTCCTTGGGCTTCAGCAGCTCGTCGTCAGAGTCCAAATCCGAGGCAACGCCCGGAGATCCGCCCTGCTCTGACTTGGCTTCGGACGCGTCGTCTGTAACAACAACAAATAAAAAACTGAGCTTTATCAACCCTGATGTACGGCAGCGAGGCATGGAACTAGCGGAGGAAGGATGTAGAAATGAGATCTCTGAAACGTATGTGTGCTAAACTTTGTGTATGACCGTGTTATTAATGTGGAGATCTGGAAAGAATGCAAGGCTGATGTTAGCAAATTAGAAAAGAATAAGAGATGAATGAAGGCCTATTATAGTGCACCAATGCGCCATGGGAAGGGTGCTGCTGCACCCTTCCCAGAGATCCCAAGATCTGAGAAGGCCCTCCCAAGGGCCACGGTAAGCCAGCTTTAGATGGTTTAGGCAGGTAGGGAGGATGAACAAAGAAGGAGTGTAAGAAGGATACAGCATGGCGTGGAAGTTGATGGTAGAAAATCGGGGATGCCCTAAGTAAACACGACACAATAACGAATTGGGCCATGTTAAATAATAGTACAACAGAAGAGTATGAATCAGATGCCTTACAATGATTTACGAGTATGTGCCGAGACCCCTAAACAGATTGTCCCTGGAGGAGTGATCTCTACCGAATTGGTCACCAGTTAACGTAAGACCTTTCAACCGTATTTAAGAGACAGGACGGTGAAATGTTTATCTACTTGAGAAATAATTTTGGTATTTGAATATTTTTTACCAACTTCAGTAGAAATAAGGAAAAAACTAAAAATTATAAAACAGTAATAGCTTTGCTGGGCAGGTTCATGGTAAGAACGGAAAAAGCCGCACACCAAAGAGACTTCTCTTAAACTCTAGGGGCCGGACCCCTGCATTTGCAGTGTTGAATTGCTGTGTCGTCCTTGTACGTTCATTTTGCTTTAGGATGTTTCACCTTTACTGTGTTAATAAAAGATAAAAATAAAAATGTCACTTTATCAAGTATGGTATTGTCTAAGAAGAGCATAGCATATCGTAAAACAGTTTTAGTCTCAGAACCTAAGGAACTGGAGAGAAATAGCCCGAGACCGATAAGAGTACAGGCATTTCCTAGAGGTAACCATGACTCTCCAAGGGTTGTACCTTTTACCCCGCCTGTGATTGTGTATTAGATAAATGTTTAATCGTACCATCTGAGAGTGTGATGGGTGCTTTCTGTTGGCTGCTCTGCGATTTCTTCGAAGCCTTGTGTTTACTTGGTCTGTCCTCTCTCTTTTGCTCTGTCTGCAAGAAGAAAAAAAAAGCACTGTTTAATAACTTAGTAATCGAACGGATCTGAAGTTTTTGAACTGATTTATCATTGAAATTCTCAACTACTTTTCGGCGAAATTCACGCTTATTGTCCTTGAAAAATGGTAATATTTTGCAACAAAAGTGATTTTATGTAATTTTTTTAGCATTTTTTTTTCAGTACCTCGGAAATTGTTTTATTCCATTTGGCAGGTAATCTGGATAGTTCGAAGCAGACAGCGCTAATGTGTGTTAGGGGGTCATTATGACATCACAGCTATGTAATACAGTTTAAAAGGATAAGGATTTTTAAAATGGTTTTAAAATAATATGGTTGGGTAATAATAATAAAATAATTGAGGAATAGAAAAGCAAAAAGTAGTTGAGGAAATGGGATGACTTAACCCTTAGCGGAACTTTTGCCTTTTTTTAATTCAAAATTTTGAACTGAATGACAAAAATATCGATAAAGCCTCAATTTCATTAAGCGAGTTTACAAGCTACTAGCCGGTAAGTTTAAAAGCGGGTGAATCGGCGAGTGAGATTGTCATGATGACTCACAAAACTGTCTACTCGCTCAGTAGCAACAGTAGCAGCTAAAATAAGACTACCGCACCAAGCAATTCTGTCGACATTTTGTAGAAAACTTGAGTTCGCAGCTAGCGCCACACGCTAGCCAGTGGCGAGAATAACGACTCCCGTGCGAACTAATTCTGACAGTTACGAAATCAGCTATTGGTGGGCCACCATCTTTAGGCAAACGCTAGCGAGTAGTGAGTAAAGTTGACCACCTTTCTACTTTTTTCGTACATTGTCCACAATCTGCTAGTTAGCTAGTAATACGATTACACTGAGCGAGTTTACTAACAGATACTGAATTTCCCAGCTAGTGGCTTGTAAACTCGCTCAATGTTATCGAGGCTTTAATATAATGTTTTTCAAATTTTTAAGGAAGTTTTTGGCAGTGGCAAATAGTTGGCAGTATTAGTTACTTCAATATATAAATATGTTATTTTAAAAAGCTCACCGCTACTCTAGGAAACAATTTTTTTGTATGTGTGCCCACCAGGATACCACAATTCCGCTAAGGGTTAATAGAAAGGTAAGTTACAGATCAATAATAATAATGCACAAGATGGTTTACTGCAGGTCCTAATATATTTCAATAGTAGTGAGAGCCAGAAGCTAAACCCTGTAAAAAAAATTAAATTATTATTTCTTTAACTTTTCAACACAAAAAAGGCTAGCTGACAAGTTTGTCATACATAGTTGGCGCATCACATTTCTGTATTTTTTCTGTGTTCTCACTCAGCGAGTCCATCGGTATTTCATCTCATTGTTTATTTCTGGCACACTTTCCTTTGACAAATTGAACACGGATGAACGTAGCAATTACTTTAAGAGCGATTTGCAACACCTCTTCGTCTTTGCTCTGCAGCCGGTGTCATTAAAACTGGCCCTTCAAAACTGGCTGGGTACAGCGTCTCTCTTAAGTCTCAGTTTAACTGTAAAATAGACAAGAAATTAGATAAATATAAAGTGAGGTTACGACGTGTCTGAATGAAACAAATAGCCGCAATCCACTTTTTTCTTAACTGTTCTATCACTGGAAAAGTCCACACGTTCTCGAGGAGGACAAGGGCACAATAAAACATTGAGACATTACAATTATCATTAATAAATTTTCTTCACTGTGTAGGAATAAACAAAGGAATGAGAGCTGGCATGACCACACAAGCGCCATCTGCACCTTCGAGCTTTCCAGTTTACAAATAAAAGACATTTTTTAATGATTTCATCAGTTTTATTGAAAAACACAACACATTTTTAATTGTTTGACAGTGTGATGCTGAATGGAGATGCAAAGGATATGGGATCTAGTCAATCATTTAATCATATGTCAATATTTCAAGCAAAATTTCATTCCTGGTGGTCCTTCACTGGGGTGATACTGAGAAGTATTATCTCAATAATCCACCATCCCGAAAACCGGGAGAGCGTCCATTAGTGTCCAAATAGTGCATACACACAAAATATGCTAAAATTATAATTATTTTGACAGCCACATTTGTGAGACCCCCTCCCCCCTAGTGTGACGTCACATATTTTGCAATTTTACATTTAAAAATAATCAAAACAGTAGTTCAAAAATTTTTTAATTTTAATTTAAGTTTTAGTAATTTAGATTTTTACGTGTGACATCACAGAGCTGTTGATCCCCCCACACCTTGTCACACAATATCACACTTCTCTACTCCCCTCCCCCCCCTAATTTAGTTTGCAAGTAGGTTAGGTTAATTTATAATAGTTATGTGAAAAACATATTATTGTTAGTTTTTAATCAAATGTAGATAATTTGGGAACACTCTTCATACAAGTTTAATTAATTTCCCGAGATCTAAGGAGTTTTTGGGATTTCTATTGGGATTTTTTTTTTTACCTGGCAACGCTTCCAAATCCATAGTACCACAAATAAAGAGTATATTATTATTTCTGTCTCGTTTTACTCACGAGTGGCGAAATGAGCGTGACAGAGAAAGCATATAGTTCAAAGTCTCAACATTCACGCGTAAAATAATGCGTAATTTGAATACTTTACAAAAATGGCCAATTTACGCACTTTTGGTTACAGATTACGGTAATTACTCTTCGTTTCAACAATTACTAGAAGCAACTACTATTTACGCGCACACAACAGGTTATTGGGTTCTTAGTTTGGGTTAATTAAGTCATTCGTGCGCATTTAGATTGAAACAAAACTTACGCAAATGTCAAACGTACAAAAATACGTACGAAAAAAATCCAAAATGGCCGCAAAGGGATGTTTTATATTGGAAATTTTGAACTTTGAATAAAAATGGAATTTTAATGCCTTTTTAGCATCTAAAGTAATTCATTGTTTCTTTTATTGAGTTGAAATTTTCCGTAATCTGGGCCCGTTTTAAGCGCGGCGATTAAGGGAATGTGTACTCAAAACGTAACATCAAAAACCAGGCCAATTTCCAATCGGTGGTAAAGCGGCGGATTATAGTGCATACCTACATACAAAACAAACATAGATCAAAATCTGAAACCTTTTTCTCGAATAATTCGATCGGTGAAACGGCTGCCCCGTTACTTGACTTCTCTCCGGTCATTGTTAAAATGCCGATGCCAAATCTTCCTTTGAATTTACTTATCCACCCTTCGCTAGCTCGGAAATCGGTTTTTTTATAAATTTTCTCATAAAAGAACAGCGCCTTTTGGCGTAAAATGTCGGCAGTAATCGGTGTACTCCGCAGCCGCTCTTGCAAAAACCACGAATAAAGCGTTTCCTCCAATTGCTGGTAATCACCCATCCGCATAGTTTGCCGGCGACCAATTCTAGTGTCGGCACGTTTCACGAATTCTTCAATCTTAATTTTATTCTTTCTTATTCCGTAGACTGTTGAGCGACCAACGTTGTACATTTTAGCAACATCACTATATGAAACACCGCTGTCGATCTTTCGTAAAATTTCCATTTTTTGGTTTAAAGTCAAAGTATCGTGTTTACGCTTGCGAGAAGACTCCATTGTGTAAACTAAAACGTTGCAGAACGAAACGAAAACGCAGAGGACTAACTGAAATTTACCAAAATGTCCTAAAACAACGATAATGAACCCTGGTGGTTGGCAAAATGGTCAGCGAGAACGAGCTAGACGGCGGTATAGCGGCCGAGTATGTAAGAGTGAGATAACAATGTACTTGCTGGACGCGCGGCGGACTACTAAATTAGACAAACGAATAACAGCGAATTAATAGAGCTTGTTTCGTGCTTTCAACTCGTAAAGATAACGGCGGATTACAGTAATGTCGGACAATCGAGCGGCGGATTACTGAAAAAGTACTGTTTTTCTTGTCTCTATACATGTGGTGACCAAATCCATGTAAAAACAGCAAAATTACATTCCATTCGATCTGACAATGACATTAGCGTGAGTTTAGCTACTAGTGGTGGGGAAAAAATTGTTCGATATTCGAATTTATTTTCAGCTGAGTAGATTACCTACCCACACCGAAAGTGGTTGAAAATATTATGAAATCATTGGGAATAATATAATGTTATTATAAAGAGTGTTCTTTCGTAAAATATTATTTTATTAATTTGAATAAATAAACGATAAAAAAACATAAAAAACCGAAGTTTTTTTTAAATGAAAAACAATATTATTTTAAAACCTTATTATCACGTTTTTTACATTTTACTACCAGTATAAACAGATAAATATTGATTACTCTCCTAGTTTGAGAAATGGGAGGTTGCAAAGTAACCTAACATCAGAAAACACACCTTCACATTTTTGTTAATACATTCAAAATGTAGGGTTGAAATTTTCAAAAATAATGTAAGGGGCATAATAAAATAACATTTATAATACATCTTTTTAAAGAATGTACCCTTAACATTTTTAAAGACATTCCAACGGCCAAAATTCTAAGTTGTTCGCCCCACAACATTAAAAACAAATTTCCGACGATCCTCTACTAACGAAGGTGTACCTTCTTAAATCTTTTTATTTGAATTCCAAAATTACAGACAATATGAGTTAAGTTCTACTAAAAAAAAACATCTTTTCATTTGCTTACCGTGGCATATACTAGACGTAATTTCTGAGTAGGAACAGCGTAAGGAAAAAGTTTCCGCCGCTTTTTATCGCGTTGAAAACAATCATCCTCAAAGTGCATTGGGCAAATCGCATTATTAACTGTAGGAAACCAGTTATCTCTTCCAATCGCATCGATCCATTTTTCTTTTGTGTCCGCATCTTTTGGAAAGCTAAAATGGAAACAAAGAATTTTAAAATTTATTACCACAATCCAAATATAATTTTTTATAAGATGGTATAACATAGAACAACTATGTTGACAACATAGTATGCTGTATGTTGACAACCGAGAAAACTAAAGATCTATTAGATAAAGGGCCATCCATAAATTACGTCACACAGTTTCCGGAATTGGAAAATAATGCATTTTAGTAGATATTTCATTAAAAAACAGACGATTTAACATCTTTTCTTTACGCCATGCTTTGACATAATAATATTAAAATAGTTTTTTTTTCTTTTCTAATTAAACCTAAACTAAGAACCTATTTAGGGTAATGTGTTAATATTTTGGATTAAATAAGAGAAGAAAAAAAACTAACCTTAAAACATCACCTTTGACATCAATGACAATGGCCGCCGAGCGAGTAATCGTTTTTAATTTTAACGAAAATTCTTTTTTTTTTCAATTCCGGAAAGTGAAATACTTACTCCCCATTATTATCTAACTGATGTTAAGTGTTTTTGTAATAAAAGGTGCATATTAAGCGTGGGTAAATATTTACCCTACATTTTTACATGTGACGTCACAGAGCTGATGCCCCCCCCATATCCCTTGTCACACTTCTCTACCCCCCCCCCCCCCCCTTAAGGTGTGACGTAATTTATGGATGGCCCCTAAGTAGATATTACGATGAATGTAAATTAATAATGCACCATAATTATTGTGGACCAAGGGGTTCATTTAGTCACACAAATAAAATTATCTGACAAAAAATCATCTAAGATGTCATCAGTCAACAATCTAACCAGTAATCACATTTGTAGATTGTGTGTACAAAAATAAAATGATTTACTTAAACTGAGTTATTTGTCTTTTTGATAAAAGAAATATCGATTAAAATAACGGCCCCATCACTACTCGGCGTTCCACAGACCTGCCAATTTGTTGTGACGCGTGGCGTTTAGCTATCAAATACACAACATGTCTTCAACTTACCGATGATAAGAGATTCCGCCTTTCTTCAAGTTCTCGTGTGTGCTGCGATGTTTGCAAAAAGACACTGAACAACGCGGCATTTTAATAAATATGTGGACTGGGTACACGACAGGGCGGGGCGACCGTCGAATTTTCACTGAGGCCGAATTTCCATATTTGAATTACAGGCCCCGTTTGGGCCTATAATTGGATCATGAAACACGCCCACAAAGCGCCAGTGATGCCATATCGCGAAAATAAAACCATGTTTCAGGGATAAGAAAAAATAAAATTTTCACAAGCTTTTTATTGAGAATTTAAACAAGTAAACAATGGTTCCTAAGTAAATGGAATATAATGCTTTCTTAACAACAATAATTTTATAAATTGCCTTTGAATAACAGGAAAAAGTTATGTTTATGTAAAAAAAACACTACGCATACTTACAAAGTTGAACATTAAAAAAAATTTTTTTACTGATATCAATCATGTTTTAATATGTAGAATTTAATTTTGAATAAAACAATTATATTAAAATGTAAATAACTTAAAAAGGATGAGGGAAAAGAAATTCTACAACAACTCCAATAAACACAAATCACTCCTTTAGGATGAATTGCCTATTTCAAAACAAAAAAAAACTCCAATAAATAAAAATACGAGGGTGCTTTAGACCAGTGATCCGCAAAGTGTGCTGCGGCACAGTGGTGTACCGTGGTCATCAGTTGGTATGCCTCACCGCAAGCGAGCTAAAGAATGAGACCTAGACTTTTTAGAGACCCAGAATTCAGATTTCGCTTCTCTGTTTAAAAAAGAAAAATGGATAGCAAAACTTGCGTAATACCTCATACCGCCCATTTAAATGAACTCAACAAAAAAATGCAAGGCAGGAATTTTAATATTCTAACGTCTTTATTTATTTATTTATTTAAGACACAAACAGGATATTTACAGAGCATTATTTTGGTTAATGTATAACAAATTAAGATACAAATATAAATATCCCTAGACTAATGTGTCTACAGTAATAACATTAGCGTATTCACAGACACATGAAAAACAATGTAAGTATTTTTTTACATAATTTAGAAACTTAAATAGAAAATTTTAAATAAATGATAGCTACATAATATTTATTTGTCTTCGGACATAAAGTGTGATTGGGCACGAAATCCATTTCAGATAGCATATCCCTTGGACACTTACCGATAAACGAGCAGGAAGAATTCAGGAAGCTAAAAAGTGATCGGACATTAAAACTAAAATTTTCCGAAACAGAGCAAGCACATTTTTGGCGGCATACAAAAAAAATGAGTGTCCACTGCTTTCATAGCGTGCTGTTGCAATTTCCTCGCCATTTGCCACGACCTACTTATTTTTTTTTTACATTAACTCCACACAGGAGGCCCTGAGGAAAATAATTTCCCTCAGGGCCTATGTCATCTTATGCGATTTGGGGTTTTAATTAATACTAAAACTCCGATTAAATTTAAAAAAGAGAACGCCTGAGGACGATAGATGAAGAGATGAGACCAATATCATCAACGAATGCTCCAAATTTTGATCTCCTGTGCTCAGTTAAGCAGGCTCACATTTCTCATGAAGAGCTAGCAGGGCTAGCCAACAGGGATTTTCTCGAAATTTGCCTAAATAATTAAAATTTTCGTCGCATGTATCATCCTCGTCGAATTTTTAATTCAATTCCATCAAAAGTTATTGTATATTGTTACTCAAAACGGATTTCATCCTAGTACCTATGCGCTCGCAAAAACCCGAAGTTACAGCGATTATTCCCGAATACAAAATAGATAGTGTCGTATTTTATCTTCGCAGTTTCGTGGATCGCTGGATTCCGATTTTCCCCTATAACGTGGGGAAACATTCCCTGAGATTCCCTATTTGTTTATATTTATATTTAACTGATGGGATATAGTTTACAAGCATCAAAAAAATTTATCACAATTTTTTTTTTAATGTGATGTGACACAGGTGACTTTGAAAACATGCAAAACCATAAAATATTGAAAAATCACTCTTGTACTCTTAAACATAATACTGTCATAAAATAAATAAATAAAATATTGTTAACTAGTTGGTTCCTGGCATGCGTTGCTAAGCCATTCAATGAAATAAATTGACTCTCCCTTCTTATCCTTTCCCGTGCGTCCCCGTTCCCTTCCTCCTTCCCCGCCTTCCCCCTCCCTCGTCTCTTCCCTCTCCACGAACCCCACCTTCCCCTACCTTTCCCCCTCCTACAAAAATATATGAAATACACACATTTTCATTTAAATAAATTTTATAATGCCAGAGCTTACCATTATATACAGCCTATGTTACTTGCTGATAATGTAGCTTTCTATTGAAGAAAGAATTTTTAAAATCGGTTCAGTAGTTTCGGAGCCTATTCAATGCAAACAAACAAACAATCAAATGTTTCCTCTTTATAATATTAGTAGAGATAATAATTAATATTAATTACAAATTGTTTTTTTCTTTGGTGTACCTCTAAAATTTCTTATTTGGTAGGTGTACCTTGAGCACGAAAATTTTGCGGAACACTGCTTTAGACCACACGACTGAGGCAAAACTTCTATGAGAGGAAGAGAGAAAGAAAACATGCGCGCGCGCACTGCTCTCTCTTGCTCCTACAGTGTGATACAGACAATAGTCCTGCACTGTGTCTTAGATATACGAAACGTAACTGGCTATGAAAGAAAGAGAGAAAGAAAATGTGTGCTCGCACCTCTCTCTCTTGCCCCTACAGTAATGTACGAAACATAACTCTCTCTCTTTCTATCTTCACTAACTTATATCTCCCTCTCAACTTCCGTTCGCCTCGCCCGACACTTTTCGTAACGCTCTCGTCACTTCACCAGCTTACTCCCCAAGTCAAGCGTGCGTAAAGAAGTTTTACTTCAAAATTCTACATTTTACATCACCTAATTAGTATAGATACCCACTTCATTAAAGTTACATAATATATTCATTTCGTTTTTTTTTTTTAATGTAATCGTGTTATTTATATTTGAGAGATATAATAATTACCTATATAAAGATACGTTGTGAACCTGTACTGAAGTTCAAAAAATATATTCGTCAATTCGGGATTTCACGTGACGTAAAAAATTGTATTTCACTCAAAAGTGCGTACTTATGACGACCGCTAAAAAAACATGTTTTTTTCGACATGTTTTTTTTGAAACCATAGAGGTATAAATGATCCAAAAAAAACCATTCGAACGTTATAAAAACTATGCTTCTGGCAACACTACAAGGCACTCAAAAGTCGAATTCCGTGAAAATTAGTGATGGGGGAAAGCGGATAATCGAGACATTTTAATTTTTTTTTAAGTGGACCAATTTTTTTTACATAGAAAATTAAGAACTGGGAACCCCCAAAGCGCTGCCTGTGCGCATATTACTTTTAAAGTATCCAGAGTTAACGTAAGCTATGCTAAAATACAAATTATACATCGTAATATTTCAATAGAAACATCAAATATTTCAATGATAATGTACTAAATGCGTGTTAATCTTGTTAATCTTGTTAATCGTGTTAGGCTCGTTAATACAGAGCCCTCCTTGAGGTTAATTTTCACAAAAATCACGCTGTACAAATTATCCATTCATTATTATTAACCTTCTCAACTTTAAGTCAAAATACCCTCCTTTATATATAAATATACTGGCATCGAAAATCGAAACCTAACACATTCATTAATTGTTCAAATAACTACTTTGGTAGGTACATAATATCGTAATAAATCGTCTCTAACACCAATATCCAATACCTAGCATTTAGCAAATAATAACAAATGCGTCTCAAATCGTATATTTATTAAGTAGTAGGTTGCACAATTTACACACAAAATTTAATGCGGTTTGGTACACACGAAATATCTCGAATAACGATTGTAAACCCTTCAGAGATATTTATGGCTTATCGGAGTTGAGAAATTATTGTCGTGGTACAGGTTTTCGAATGAACTCTGAAGTTTCAACACGATTGTCTAGATTCCATTTTCGAATGATATCTGATGCTTCAAAGCGATCGATTAAATTTGATCTATGATCGATTAAATTTCAAACAATTGTCTTGGACTGTGTTTTAGAATGAATTTTGACAGAGGTATGAGAAAATCGATTTGTTCGTGAAAATGTTTCAAAATATTTCGATGATTAAAATGATTAATCGATTGTGCCCAATGCTAACGGAAATTAACATATGAAATAGCACATAACCTAACAAAAATACTCACGATGGTATGTTTTTAGGTTTTCACGGCCAAAAAGTATTTTTGTTATTGTTTTTGGGGTGTTATGCCGTGTTTCGCTACCTCCTTCTTTAGCCAACGTTTCGGACAGCGTTACAGTGTCCATCATCAGGGCAGATGAGTCGATGTCACTCATCTGCCCTGATGATGGACACTGTAACGCTGTCCGAAACGTTGGCTAAAGAAGGAGGTAGCGAAACACGGCATAACACCCCAAAAACAATAACAAAAATACTCACGATGCTTTAAATTTTTCGACTTCAGAGAAGAAAATCCCAGTGATATTGAAAATGCCTTTTTTAATATAAGAAATAAAAGCATAAAATTTATTTATTTAGAAGCTTAATACCCTAAGATTAATAGAACAGACCTTTGTACGTGCCACAGCTTTTTTGGAAGAGGAAGGAATTCGTTTATTTTTGGCCGCTGTGCGAATCGGACCCGGAGCGTCAAACTGGCAGTCGAGTGTACCGCCCACTGGATTATCGCTCTCCTGTAATGTGAAGAATTTGCAGATGCATTAATTGCATATAGCTGGCACAAATTTGAAAGCTAAATTAAAATCTACATTAAACCTATCGCGAATAAAAACTGAACGAATATCACGCTTCATCTTGACTCAGATAGGGCAAGGTTGGGATGTTTCAACCTCTCGTCACATTTAGACCATCACGTAGTCAATCAGCGCCATTTTTAATTTTTGACAATCGAAAGGTTCCCGAAACTATCTCGACCTGTTTCGGCACGACCGTTACACTTGACAACCGATCGAAATTTGATTTAAAAAACGGGTCGAGAATCGGTGTTTTAAGAGGCCCGTTCAAATGTTTGACAATTTGATGGTCATCAGATGTGATGGGAGTTTGAAACACGCCAGTCCGTGGACGCCAAAACTGGACTGAACTATACTTCGTGCTTCACTTTCCACAGATTATCAGATTATGAATATCACAAAAATAAAAAAACTTTCGTTATTATTTTGACCCTCCTGCAAGATAAGTACAATCACAGATCAATCGGCACATTCACTTACCAAAGAATATACTAGACGTAGTTTCCGGGTAGGTACAGCGTAAGTCAAAAGTTTCCGCAGCTTTTTCTTTTGCACAAAACAATATTCGTCGAAGTGGATTGAGCATATCACGCTGTGAACTGAAGGGGACCAGTTCGTTCTTCCTGTAGCCTGAATCCATTGTTCTTTTGTATGTGCATTTTGTGGAAAGCTGAAATATAAGGTCCATAAATAATACATTTAATACAGAAAAAATCTATCCGAATACAGGAATAATCGAAATTTTTACTGTAATCGAAAAAATATCGATTACGTCGGGCGTCGCCCCATTTCTATTCGACGCGGCAATGGCTACCGACAGGACTCAATCCCTTGGAATAAAAAGATTCCTTCTGACACGACAACGTTCTAAGATAAAGACCTCTAGAGCGACTTACTTTAGAGCCCATTATCGCATAACATTAGTGTGTCGGATAGAGCCTTGAATAATAATAAATAAACGTAACTATTGTCGTGCGATAATGGAATCTGGTTAAAGGAACATTACAGGTCATTATCGCTTAACATGGGTGTGTCGGGTGGGGCTTTGTTATCCAAAGGGGTCGCTAGTCGACGGCGCATGAAGCTTGCATTATCTGTGGCTTTCGCTTGGAATGTTTACCTGTTTTTAGGTTAAGTATTAAAAATACAGAATATGACGATATTTTCAACTTACCGGTGGTATGTGATGCCGCCTTTCTTAATGTTTTGAAATCGGCTTTTATTTTTGCACACCATAACCGTACAACACGGCATTATAAAACTTTTGTTGATAACAGAAACGGGCAGAGATTGATTATGTGCTTCTGTTTTACATAGCGCGACGTTTGTGATGCAAAGATGCTTTTATATAATGCCCTTAGTATCTACTGAAAATCGTACATAGTTATAATATTGTCATCGAAAATATTCTTGTTATTTACTAAAATACGTGGTTTTCAACATGATGTTATCAATATTATTTCCTTCCCAGATTTTGACAAGTTTTTGTTTATAAATAGTGCACTGTCAATATACGCTCGCCGTCGTGTATAAATTAAAACATATATTGAAAACGTTAAATATTATATCTCTGGGTTTATATCTACGTTTATATTAAAACTTGAGCCGTAGGCTTTTGGTCGCTATGCAGACGTCACCGTGGGAGCAATTTTAGAAAGACTAATATTGTTTTGTTGTGGAGAGGTTTTGCCATTTATAGTAAAATGCACTTGAAGTCGAGTGTCACAAAATCACGCAACAAATCTTATTTGATGATTACACCACAGAATTTCAATAGACGGGAAGGTATGTAAGGTCACATTGACCGTAGTCCGGGTGCTGGACACGCCTACAACGCGCTGCTAGGGTTTATTATCTATTCAGAAGATCTCAGTGTTACCAGTCGTGAAATGCCCAAATATTTATTCACTCATAAAATGCAAATTTCACCATGATAAAAATCGAACTTTCCGTCATCGTCGATAGGGTAAACTCACCGGAAAAAAAGACAAAATATTTTCAAACGAACCTGAATGAGAACAACATTGTTTAGAGGGGCGGGTAGCGTACAAAGGAAAATAAAATACTAATCACCGAGTTGCCGGCAATGAAATTAATTCAAAAAAATACATTTCACATTTAAAAATATATATTCAAACTAGCTGACCCGGCCACGCGCTGCTGGGGCTAACGAAACACAACGCCATATACTGGATGGTTACCCAACCTTTATAACCACCCTCATCTGTTAATTTGCATACAAATCAAATCCACACCGCCCGCTTGCCAGCCCGTTCGTTCACCACGTACAGACATTCTCCTTTATATATTTCAAGCAATTTACACAAAACCTTGACAAATTATATACCCAAACCTTCCTCATGAATCACTCTATCTATTGGTGAAAACCGCATGAAAATCCGTTCAGAAGTTTTTGAGTTTATCGCAAACAGACAAACTGACAGACGCGGATGAGGACTAATTTATAATATGTAGAGAAGATTGGAGCAAATGATATTTCTCCCCTCGAAGTATGTGACCCAGATATGAAATTTTCCTGACTTTTACTAATGAAGCATTTTCTCTTACAACGTAAAAAATCTTCGGACGGAAAACAATTTATAATAATCGATAGTAATAAGTAATTTGCGTATACTTAAAACGAAACGTTATTCCTTGGCTTTTACTAGTATTTGCCGAGTAATGAAAACATTTCCATTTCCAAGGACGTTTCGGCACTTTTTTAATGCAATTAACTAAAACAACAAAATCGTAAGTACTCCAATTGACATGCTTTTAGCTTGCCACTCTGAGCTTTCTAAAGAGTATCTATGTATATTGTAAAAATGATTAATAGCGATACAAAAAAAACGAGTGTGCTTTAGACCACACGACTGAAGTGAAACTTCTTTATGCTTCGTTCGCCTCGTCTGATCACACTTTTCGTAACGCTCTCGTCACGCATTCACCAGCTTACTCCCCAAGTCAAGCGTGCGTAAAGAAGTTTAACTTAAAAAAAGTGACATGTTTTAATATGGAGAATGTGACACAAGGGTTCAGACTGGAGTAAAGTTACCGTTTGGCATTTTTTAAGAGCAGCTTTTGCAACCGAGGATTAAAAAAAACATGCATTTGTTGACCAGAAAGGCTATTCCCTAAAATTTGTGATAAGAGATCGTTCTCCCGCGAGAAGTGCTGGTCTGAATTTATTTCCTTCCCCACTTCATCAACCTTACAACACACCCCAATCGGGGATACCATAACGCACGGTCCCGGGCGGTTGGAACTCGGTGCAGCATTCCCATAAATATAATTAATGTAATTTTTTTAAAATCAATGGGGTACCTTTTTACGCTTCCGCTTCCGTTTCAGTTTCAGAGGCATGGTGGATTTTTTCAACCGTAAATGTAAGCCGGTGCGATCGAAGTCTTTGTAAGCAAAATGAATCGAGCAGATCCTCGAGTGCTCCGACAGGCTACAGCCCTTGCGCCCGATGTACTTCAGCCACTTTTCTCGCAAACGCGGCTCTTTCGGAAAGCTAAAATAAACGCCAAAAATCAAAATAACTCCTTTTAAAGAAATGGGATTTAAATTCTAAATACAATTTCCGCCTACTCCACACTAGTAGCAGCACGAGAGTGTTGTAGTGGACGCAATAATAATAATACATAAATTTGATGATTTTATAGAACCGTTTTTTTTTATGAAAAATCATATAAGAGCGCTGTTGAACAACACTCGCTCTGAAGCGTCCCTTTCTCAAGCCTCGATTACATTGAGCGAGTATACAAGCTACTAGACGGTAAGTTTAAAAGCGGGTGAATCGGCGAGTGAGATCGTCATTACGACACACCAAACTGTCTACCTGCTCAGTAGCGACAGAAGCAGCTAAAATAAAGACTCCCGAGCGAACCAATTCTATCGACATTTTGTAGAAAATTTGAGCTCGCAGTTAGCGCCACACGCTAGCCAGTAGCGGGAATAACGACTCCCGCGTGAACTAATTCTGACAGTTACGAAATCAGCTATTGGTGGGCCGCCATCTTGAGACACATGCTGGTGAGTAGCGAGCAAAGTTAACCAGCTTTCAACGTTTTTCGTAGATTATCCACAATCTGCTAGTAATACGATTACACTGAGCGAGTTTGCAAACAGATAATGAATTTTCCAGCTAGCAGCTTGTAAACTCGCTCAATGTCATCGAGGCTTTATGTACAAATGTGTGGGGCATGCTCGGCGTGTTTCCCGACTGTGCACAGGGTGCCGAAAGGTTCAATAACTCTAGTTCCTCGAAGCACCTTCCACTCAAATATCGGCAGAACAGGGACAGCACTTCCACACTTGACGTCTGTGCTCCAAAGATTGTTACAACTCGTTTGCTTAAACTAGGGATATCTATCAAATGCACCGCCTGTGTACCGCACAGAGTAAAGATTTTTTCAGGCAATTTGGGGTTCCAAACCCGAGGTGGCTGCCACATTCAACAGAAAACGGAGCATTTTCGGATTTACGTTCGTAATAACATTACAGAATACGAAAAATACGCTATTTGTTAAGAGAGGCTAATCTATCAAATGCACCGCCTGTTTCTGCACAGAGTCAAGGGTTTTTTCAGGTAATTTACGGTTACAGACCAGATGCGGCTGCCAAATTCAACAGAAAACTGAGCATATGCTGATTTACATTAATGTGTTATAAATAAGATTACAGAATACGAAAAATAGATTAAAATAACTATGAATTTTAATATAATAAATGAAAACTAATGACAATGTACCTGTGAAAAGTAATTCCTTCAAGACCTTTCCCGGTCCTGTTTTTGCACCCATCAACACTACAAGTCACCATTATTTTATTATTGTTTTTCACAAAAACTGATATTAAATCAAATGGGATTCCTTTACAAAATCGGCACTCTGTTCAAAACCCGAGTGTTGTTGATTTGTCCAATTTCATCTTTTGAGATCTAAAAAATATTTATAATAATAAAAACAAAAATATATTTAGAAATATCTTATATCTGGCAACACAAAAAAAGTGGTTGTCATGGTTACCGTGCATTTATACCTCTAGAAACAAAAGTGAGATAAAATAAACATCTGTCTTTTTCTTTCCTTTTCACGCTTTTCATTATAAAACGCCATTAGATTGAAAGAGACAACGATGCTCTAAATCGATTGACCTTGCGCGCTGTATAAACAAACAAATGCTCAATCTGTCACATTTGTGTATAAAGTATGCAACAATTTATTGTTATAAATATTGATAATTTTTAGTTTAAACTACTTCAATGATCGTTATTTGGGGATAAAACAATTAAAGAGACAATTGTTTTAATATTTATGCCAGTTTATAGCAAGAAGTACAGCTGTACTGAAAATAATCGATTTTAAAAAGTTTCGGTAATATAAAATAGATACATACCTGTAAAACTGTATTTTTCTTCAACTTTGGCGTCTATATTACGTATATTGCTTACAAAACTCAAGGGCACTACGTTTTAAATCCATTTTTCACTAGAAACATTAACAAAATCGCGTAAAATTAAACAAAAACGTAAACATTTGCCGCCGAGAATTATTTTGACAGTTGTCTTCGGAGCCAGCGCCTGTAGAAATATCACAATAGATACTGGCTAGAAACTGCCGCAATTCAAGGAAAAAACGTTCACGCAAAAGTAGTCCGTAAAAACTGATAAATTAAAGGCTGAAATCGCTTGAAAAATGATATTTCGGAGGAAAAACTGGGCGTGTGGACGGCCGCAAACAAAACCGACAGAAAATAAAACATTCATTCAACATTATGTATATTCTTGAAATCCAAAAATGAATCTACCATCACAATTATCATCACATTAGGGGCCATCCTTAAATTACGTCACACCTTAAGAGGGGGGAGGGGTGTAGAAAAGTGTGACAAGGCGTGCGGGGGGGTCATCAGCTTTGTGACATCACAAGCAGTTAGGTTTACCATATTACTTTTAAAATTGCAAAACGTGTGATGTCACGCTAGGGGGGAGGGGATCTCACAAATGTGACAGCGTGTGACAGGGACGGGTGGGGGGGGGCGGTCAAAAAATCATGAAATTCGTGTGACAAAATTGATGGATGGCCCCTTATTTAAAAACAGCTAAATATGATTGATACTGATGCCCAGAATGGTTGATAAACTAAATATCAACGTTTTAACGGCTTATATCTTCGACAGGTAGGTAGACCCACTGTTCGGTATATTTTCCAAAAATTCTAAAAGTTCTAGGTATGTGTTCTTAGCATCATTGATGTACTCTCAGCATGCTCTAATTATTTTTGTTTTATATGAATACCTCCCGGTTGCTCCCGTCTGGAGCCAGTGAGACTATCACACCTCCAATTGGGGTATGTTGTGAGGCTGAAGGTAGTGGGGAGGGGAAGGAGATGGGGAGAGGAAGGTGGAGAAGTACCTGGCTATTCAGATCTGGTCAGCAAACATGGCTAAAGCCATTTCAAGCAACGTTTCAATTCTGAATGATGGTCTTACACCAGGGTGATACTGAGAGACTCTTCCACTCTGAAGCGTGCCGCAAATATACCGTATTTAATTTTAAATGAATTAATTTGAAATAACAAATTGAAATAAAATTTATTTGAGCACGCCGGGATTCGATCCCCGTACCTTTGTATTGTATTGCGAGAGAGATTATTGAGACATTGTTGTAAAAAACTTCAGTCTCGACGAATCAGTTCCAATTATGAAAATGGCAAAATAATTTTCTGTTTAAAATATTACATTATTTTTTTTTTAAAAGAAAGGCAAACATTCCCGGGTTACAAAAACCCAACAATGTTTGAAAATCTCCCACTACCACCACAGTAAGCCGAAAATGTTGCTTGAGTCATGAAGGAGGACTCAGCCAGCTGATGAATCGAACACGCGACGCCCGGGTGGGACCCAAACGCGATGCCCACTCAACCACTGACCGGTTGTAGATACTGTTTGGTTTTTTGATAGCTTAATCCCAAACCAATTAGGAATGTTTTTTAATTTGTGTCATGGATGGCCAGTACTTACTTTAAATATTTCAAATGCATTATTTTTTCTCTTCCAACAAAACAAATGAAAAGAGCTTTTTTTCATACCTTGATAAAAGTAAAATTTTCACAGCGTCTCTTTTGTTACCTCGCTTTGAGAACAACCATTTTTGTGTGATACAACTTTTGACCGTTGGTTTGAGATTCTCATTGTTGTCGGTGGTGATATGTTAATTTAAAAGCAGTTCAATAAATCTACTTTTTCTTTGCCTGAGTCTAAAACTTTTACAGATACTTTATTGCTTCTCCAAACACTTCCTATTTTGAAAATGATGTCTGATGACACTTAAATTCAAAGCAAAATTTCTTTAGCTTATTCAACCAGAGTTAGACACAACAGAAATTATTATTTTTGATATGTGAGATTGCACATTACATATTGAATTAAATTAAATTTATCTGCTCATGTCGCTACCTCTAACGAAAGATACTCTGTATAAAGTAAGTGAAGTGTTTACCCAAGTTGGTCGTCGCAATTCTGGTGTAGGAGGAGGCTTGTCTATATTAACGACTTCTATGTAGCGAGCCTTTTGTATGGGAGGAGACGCATTCACAGGATTCGCGGCGTGCAGCGGGTGATCAGACTGAAAAAAAAAAGATATTTTAATTAAAAATTAAACTTAATGCTTCGTTAACATAGGTAATAGAAAAAAAAAATAGAAATGACATGACAGCATGTTTACTGATTAAATTGCACAGACTATTATGAAACCACTGATGTATTATATTTAAGAGACACAAAGCAAAAAAAATTGGTTCCATTTTTTGACCTCCAACTGCCCTCCCAACGCTCTCAAGGTTAAACGACTGGAAACTACCAAATCCAATCCCAGCACACTATTTCTCATGTGCTAATAGTGGAACATGTTTCGATGAGGTATTGGCAAAGCGAAAAATTGGTTCCACTTTTTGACCTCTAATTATCCTCCAACGCTCTATTACGATCGGAAACCACCAATTTGCGTGCTGACAGTGGAACATGTTTCGACGATATATAAGTACTCAAAGTGAAAAAATTGGTTTTACTTTTTGATCTCCAATTGTCCTCCAACACTCTAACATTGAACGACTGAAAACCACCAAATCTGGACCCAGCACACCGTTTCTTGCGTGCTGATAGTGAAACATGTTTCGACGAGATATTGGTACTCAAAGCAAAAAAATACTACCAGCCCGTGACGATAATTTTGAAAATAAATTTGGAATATAGTTACAAGGATAATATTGAAGTGCGAGTGAGTTTCAAAAATTTAAAAAGTCAAACGTCAATGCGCTGCTTTACAAGGACGCACGGGAAAGGACACGTAAGAAGAATCTATTTATTCACGGTATGGCAACACATGTCGGATACCAGGTAGTAAATAAAATAAAAATTAGTGTCTAACTATAAAAAATAAACACATCACACATTTTAGGAATAAAAAATTTTTATTAGGAAAAAATACAGTTCATTTAACCAAAAAAACAATTTTCTTAAATTCTAGAACTGCTTTATTGAAAACAAATTACAGGAATTAAACAATAAACAAAAATTCTGTGAGGCTTTCAATAATAATAATAATAATAATAAATGAACAATTTGTAGAGCACCGTTTTTGTGAAAAAACAAGTTAATTTTATGTTAAAAAAAGAAAATTCAACATAAATTCCTAAGACACATTAATTTTAAACTCGGCATTTCCATTGAAAACATAAACTATAATTACTTGATGAAAACATTAAATTTAAAGACTCTCAGATCAAAGAATTATATGCGACTTAATATTTATGTTCAAAATTATAAATGGTAGAGTAGACAGTCCTGATTTAACTAAGCTCGTTGAATTTCATATACCCACGAGAGCCACTCTTTCTAAAATCCTGTTTAAATGCTACAATAACCGGACTGAGTATACGAAACACTCGCTTGTACCTAGATTACATGAAGTTACTAATAGGTATGCTGATGTGGCAGATCCATTTAACTGCACGGAAGGTAGGTACAAGAGGGCTATAGTATCATATCTTTTCAATCAATATTAGTTTTATTTGTACTATAGATTTTTGTATGTTATCGCATCTCTGGTGTCATTTCTCTTTCAAACGCCACAATTATCTGTTATAATCTTTATTTACTGTTTCTAATATGTTTCCTTTGATTTTGTGACATGTGTGCTTATGGTATATTTACACCGTTGATATTAAATAAATAAATAAATAATTGCATGCCCTGGGGCAGTAAAAGTGAAACAATTTTTTTAATTGTTTCTAATATGTTTCCTTTGATTTTGTGACATGTGTGCTTATGGTATATTTATACCGTTGATATTAAATAAATAAATAAATAATTGCGTGCCCTGGGGCAGTAAAAATGAAACAATTTTTTTAAGTCCTCGGGAGTACTATCTCGTTACAGGAAATTCAGTGGTTTTACAAACCTGTGCTTTTAAAAAGTCCCTGTTGGGTCGCTTCTTTGACTCACTTTGAACTTGGCCCTGTTTATTTGAGCCCTGAATTTTACGATTTAACAATTCGATTTTTCTGCGCTGTCGACGTTGTGACTGTTGCAAAGTTCTGACTTTTTGCGTTAATGTAAAAATTCTTTTATTGCGTTTATCTAATTTTTTTTTTAACGCCATTTTTTCAGGAATTTCGAAAATTGGAAAATTTGTTTGAACTTTACATTCAACTGGATTCTGCATTTCCTAAAAAAAATACTGTGATGAGTAAAAGTTGATGATTAGTAGCTATGGTTTAATTTAAATGCATTTATTGATGAGACTATTCTGAGACAAACGGGATGAATTCTTATATATTTTAAATTATTTGATTATTCGTAGCCAAGCCTCCTCTTTTGTCTGGTATTATTTCTAAATATGGTAAATTATTCCCCAAAATCGCTGCACTCTTAGGCACAGATTAACAAAATTACACTCCATTTTAACTATTTACATGCATGGCCTCCGCGGTTGAGGGGTAATACTCCTGACTTGCAATAAGGTCGCAGAATCGAATCCCGGCGCGCATAAATAAATTTTATTCAATTAAGTTGTACTACTTCACAATTAATTTATTTAAAATAAGATAAAGTATATTTGTGGCACATTCCAGAGTGGAAGTCACTCTCAGTATCGCCCTGGTTAAGACCACCATTCAGAATTGAAACTTGAAATGGCCTAAGCCATCTTTGGTGACCAGATCTGAAAAGCCAGGTACTTCCCTACCTTCCTCTTCCCCATCTCATTCAACACCCCACTACCTTCAGCCTCACAACATACCCCATTTGGGGAAGCCATAGTATCACCTGCTCAGATGAGAGCAGCTGGGACTCTTGTGAGGTATTCACTTTAAAAAAATAGGTTAGTACGTTCTTGGTTTGTGTTAACTAAGTAATCCATGCGTATTTGGATTGAAACGAAAATCACGCAAATGTCAATTCATTCAAATGGCGGGAAAAAAAATTAAAGGAAAATTATTGAAATGGTGGGAAACAAATAAAAGGAAAAGTTTTACATGGGAAATTTTGAACTTTGATTGTTTAAAAATGGAATTTTGATACATCTTTTACCAAGCAGAGTTGTCTCTTGTAGTCATTAAGTTGAAAAATAGTTTAATTTCCAAAATTTGTGCCTAATAAAAGTGCAGCGGTTAGAGGAATATGTATTTACCTTTGTTATTTTAATAGCACCTAGCTTCAGCGAACAATTCTGAGAGATAATAAAAGAAAAAGTAACAAAAGAAATAAAGGAGAAAACTTTACTCTGTGAATAGGCAGATCAATTCTTGAACAATATGATGGAACTGCAGAGTCCGTAAGACGAACATATGAGTTTGAAGTCCGGTCGAAATGTTCATCTAAAAAATGAACTGAACAGACAGTGTGGTGACTCTTGGCTACCCAAGCATCCCCAAGATGTAATGCTTTGATCCAAACTCTACGCCTATTTTCATCTTTAGGGAATCTAAAAATTAATTCATATTAAAAACCCAATTAAATTATGTGTATCCACTTAAAATTTCATTAATATACAGACCGCACATTGTTTAAGTGAATAATTATGGCAACACGGTTCTATCCAAGATCTTTGAAAACTATAAACTTCCGAACATGTAGTTAAAAATATGAAAAATTGAGTAGATACCTGTGAAAAGTTACATTTTTTATTCGTTTAATGCTTCTATTCTTGCACCCGATCACTGAACATATCGCCATAATAATTTATTTGATGACAACACGTTTTGTTCTTATTTATTCTGTTTTGTATTCACATTTATCGATAAACAAAAATATCACGAAAACCGGGTGCAAACCATAATCA
Source organism: Glyphotaelius pellucidus (assembly GCA_936435175.1). NCBI lineage: Eukaryota > Metazoa > Arthropoda > Insecta > Trichoptera > Limnephilidae > Glyphotaelius > Glyphotaelius pellucidus. The sequence goes on from OW386556.1 coordinate 26,527,286, forward strand.
AACCAATCCCGCGCAAACTGACAGTTTGACTTTCACGAACATCGCACGAAACAAAATATCAGTGTTGCCAGCTAAAAGCAACAACAAAAAAACAATGGCAACGGTGCCTATCGATATCCAAAGAGCGCGGTAGGACCGGATTCGACAGTTTCCAACATTTGCCGCACAAAACGGAGGAACTAGCGCACTACGATGGTAGGCATCAGGGGTACGCAGACTTTTTAAGAGGGCCGCATTTGAGACATCTAAGTTATTTATTGTCATAATATAATTGTGCCTAGTATGGTGGTCGAAAAATCCCCAATTCATGTAACAAACAATGCAAAGAATAAAGAAACTAAAAAAAAAAAAAAAATTACACTACATTTTAATCTTTTCTTTTACATATTATTCAGATTATAAAAATGCCGTTTTTATTTATTTTTCTGTGTAATTATATATACGAGTTCTGCTGTGTAATTATTAATAAGCGTGACAGCCGTTTCGCCATCTGAATATTCGTCAACACACTTATACATTTATGCTAGACATTTACACAATTTGATAATGCCTTCAGAAGGCGAAACAGCTGTCACGCGTAATAATAATAACGCAGCAGAACTTTTTTATACATAATCTGTTTTTTTAATATTTATTTATTTAAACGCCATAAATGGCTTTTACATGCAAGTGTTACATGATACAGTGGTACACAGGGAGGGTAACAGTATTTTAATAATAACGAAAATATAATATTATTATTTATTATTTTAACTTTATGAGTAAAACCTCAAACTGTAATATTTAATTAAATGAAGACATTATGAGCGAAACTCAATCGAAAATCTGGAAACAGAAAAATCAGAAAAAGATATTGGCACCTCTGGGACTCGAACCCTTAGATCGACATCGACTTTATCGACACCTTAGCTCAGTGGATAAGAGCGCCCAACCCGGAAAGTAGGGAGGTCCTGGGTTCGAGTCCCAGAGGTGCCAATATCTTTTTCTGATTTTTCTGTTTCCAGATTTTCGATTGAGTTTCGCTCATAATGTCTTCATTTAATAAAAAAAAAAGAAAATATAATAGTTATACAATATTTAAATAATATACGTACTAGGTTCATATAAGAACTGATATGAAACAATATGATGTATGTGTGATAAAGGCTAGTCAATAGGTATGTGATTCAATTATGTGTTACAACCAAATAAAAAATAATGGGAAAACTTGAAGAGAATAGAACATGTTAAAATAACAAAACATACATTATATTATTGAATACACAAAAAAATCGAGTGCAGTTCACAAGCGGTAGAAGCGAAACTTCACGAAAACAATCTCAACCAATGGGAACCTTAAAAAGTGATGTTATAATCAAAGTGGCCAATGAGCGTAGTTTGACGCTTCGTAGGTACTGTAATGCGTCAATTCCGTTTCACAACTCAACCAATAGGAGCATTGAAAAGTGAAATCATAATCAAAGCGGCCAATGAGCGCAGTTTGACGCTTCGTAGGTACTGTAATGCGTCATTTCCGTTGCATCCGAATTTCAAACCGCAACGGAGCTAAAGAAGTTTCACTCCAAAAACATTTTTTTAAAAGATATCATTTTTCACACGTCAAATATCATCATTTATAAATATTGTTGTTCAGTATATTTACTACAGGAACATTACAGTTTTTGCAATATGTATTTTAAATTAGGCATTTTTATTAGCAAAACGATCAATTTGGTTTGTGAAAATGGTGAATTTACACAATTTTCGCTACACTTGGTGCAATTTCGTGGCGGGTAAACCTAAACTTGCACATTTTAACGCACCATTCAAAGAGAATGAATATTTTTCTTTGCCAAAAGAACGATAGAAATTTTTTAGATTGCCATTATTAAAATGAGGACGAAGATTGTTATCATTTCGTAGACCAATAAACTTCAGCTGAGCATGCTTGCACTTCTGAGCATTTTCAACCACAATGCCAAAGGGGCTATTTACAATAAGGAACTCCAGTGAAAAATATTATGGCTTTAAAAAAATATGTTCATATAGACCAATAAACGCTGATTCTGAAAATATAAGTTTTATTAAATAATATTTAACGTAGAGTTTTAAAAAAAATATTAAAAAGTCCATTTTAAAACAGTTCATTAAGTTCCCTGTCAAGTTGGTATTATTGAATTTGTGAGGCGTGACGTCACCGCTTCCATAAAACGCTCCAATGCTGAAATTCAAAATGGCGGCGGTCGAACCGCTGATTCTAATTCCCTATGAAATTCATGATTCGGCTTCCTTAATATTGATTTCGATTCGTAAAGCTAAAAAAATAATAATTTCAAACAATTTTTACACCAACCTCCCGTAATAATATTGAAAAATATAATAATATAATAAATATAATATAATAAATAAATAATTACCCCTAAATAACGTTTTACTTATTGAATAGTTTCATCACTTCTTCCATACAAAATGACAACATCTGTTTAAAATAACTAAAACTTTTGGCCAGATGACGTCACGGTTGTTTTCGGGGATCTTGAAAAATTAAAACTTTGACATTTATTTTAACTATTAAAACTAACTATAAAAATAAAAATAAATATGCAGTTATTTAAGTTAAAAGGTCATTATTATAAAAAAAAATTAAAAAATGGACCAGAGTTCTCTATTGAGAACCAGTTGTTTCACAGAGATGTAAGTGTACCGGTTATTCAACTGTTAAGTGATTTACCTCCAAAATTTTGCGAAATTTTCAGTTGCGAAACATTCCCTGAACAATCTGACATTTGAAAATTATCTACTACCAAAACACTAAACAGAAAATGTCGCTTGTGTCGTGATTGAGGACTTAGCCAGTTGAGGAATAGAACACACGATGTCTGGGTGTGACCTGAACGCGAGGCCAACTCAGCCACTGACCGGACATATTTTATAAACTTGTGAAGTAATATTGTCAACTTGACAGTCGTAAAACGAGAATTTCCTAGTTGAACAGTCGTATATAAGTTTTCTTACAAAATAAAATCGGTTTATACGTGGGCCAAAAACTTTGTATCCCTTTTTACGAAAATTGCGCGGACGGAGGAGTATGAAATTTCGCACACTCATAGTTTATATAGAGAAGGAATGCAGAATGCTAATATTTTTTTCAAATTATGCATAAAAAATACATTAAAATCAATAAAAAAATTATGGTCGAATTTCGACCATTGGGCGACCACTAGTTACAATAAACGCTCCACGTCACGAGAGAGGCAAGAAACGGTTGTTTGCGCGGCGAGTTCAAATTGTCGTTACAATTATTTATATCTATATTTTTGACAACGTGGAATGGGGTCGCGGGCCACGGACTGTGCATCCCTGCACTAGTATAGGCAATAAGCATGCGAGCTCGGAGGAATGCGAGTGTGCGGGGGAGGGGGTTAGGAAGGGTAAAAGTACGAAGTGAAGCCACCGCGTCACAAGGCTCGGCCGTCCGACTGTTCCTTTAGTCAAGCTCTCTCTTCAATCCCTTTCCACATAATTTCTTAAACAATAAGCAAGCCAGATGGTTACTAAAAACATGGGTCCCAGGGCAGGGTTGGCACAACCCAGAATAAATAAAATACAATTTTGTTCTTAATTAAATTTATTTATAATAAATTTTTATTCATGAGTAAATTTTAATTTTAAATTTACGTCACTTTGACGGTCCCGAAGAACAGCGTCGGATGTTTGGTTTTATAGCTTGCAGCAGGTCTGTTCAAAGATTTGTTGCTGCATTTTTACTGTTTTTGAGATTAAGAAACAGAGTGCTGCATTAACATTTTGAATTTCACTACATTTAAACTTCCGAAAATACAGGCTTTCAAATCATCAAAAGGAAATTAAAATCCACTCCATTCATCCACTCATTCTCCTGACGAAAGAAGTGTGCTTCTGAAACCGGTAGAGTGTTAATAAAATAAAAGTGGTCTACAACAAATGTATGTGTTTTTTATTGAAATTTTTTTAAGCAGATATGACATTGTTCTTCAGCACGTCGATATAGTTTTTCTCATCAAAAGCGTGAGGACTTTCGGTATTACATAATATTCCGTATAATTTAAATAAAGTAGTTTTATTGTAATACTAAATGTCGAGGAAAACCTTGCTGTTAAAATAAGCAATGAAAGTCGTCGAATCCTACCTTGAAACCCGGTACAGCTGTATTTTTTAGGTAGAACCTCCCAGTTTTTGTGGTGTATTTATCCGATGGAGGAAAGTGGTCGGAGCAAATTCGAGTGTACGCACACGGAAGCCAAGCGTCTTCATTGCGCTCTCTACGGACGAATTCAATCCACTCATCCGCCTTCGCATGAGTTTGGCACGGAAACCTAAACATTTTAATACTTAGGTATATTATGAAGATAAAACCCGTATTCTACCCCAAAAATATTTAAGTCCTACAATACATCATAATATGAACCTCTAATGAAGTATAAAACAGTAGTAATGAAACATTTCAGCGATACATATTTTGACCAGGTCACTGCAAACAGGTTTTTATGCCGTGTTGCGCTACCTCCTTCTTTAGCCAACGTTTCGGACAGCGTTACAGTGTCGATCGTCAGGGCAGATGTGTAATTGTGTCATCTGCCCTGATGATGGACACTGTAACGCTGTCCGAAACATTGGCTAAAGAAGGAGGTAGCGCAACACGGCGTAACACCCCAAAAACAAATAACGAAAATACTTTTGGCAGTGAAAATCTAAAAACGAATCTTTTCTTTTGTTATGTTTACTCCTGTATTTTTTTCTTTTCTTTATTCATTTTACTTTGACTGTTTTAAGAATTATAAAAAAACACACATGTATGTAAATGGCATTTGTACCATAAATTATAAATAAATAAGTAGTGTTAAAAAAAGAGCGGTGGTTTTCCCAGTTTTAAATGTCTGGCAGATAATCCAAAAGACATAAAATACATTGCAGGAAAACATTGCAACTTAACGAAAAAAATATATATTAAAGCAGTCAGTGCCAACCCTGATTTTACTATCGTTTCGGTCTGGTTTTCCCAATACTAGCCGAAGCTACCATGTCAACCGTTAGATATATTCTGTTCTTATATTATACGTAAAAAAGCTTAGCTGGGCATAAAACCAAATAATATAAAATAAATGTCGAAAGTCGCCAGTTTCTTTCAGACAAGTCCAATATTCGATTCCTTCTCACATGTTTTCAAACAGCGGGAGTAGATGCGGCCATGCTGGTCTATGAAGAAAAAATACGTATTTTAGCGATAAGTTTTTATGAAATAAAAGCGAACTCACCTGTGGAAAGTCAATCCGTCAACTTTGGCAACATTTCTGGCGTTATTTCTGCAATAACGTAAAGTACAATGCAGCGGCATTTTGTTATGTCACACGTCCACGCGGTCGATGCTCGCAGGTAAACTAGTAGTGGAACAAAATATTGGATGCCCGACCTCCAACAGCGTGGAACCAATTTTTTCGCTTCCTGTCTAATCTAATTATATACATCAACAATAAAAATAGTAATAATAATAGGATGAGAAAAAATTTAAAATGCAATCTATCTGCTAAAATTTAGTAAAGGCAATAAATACTTGGGCAATACCTCTAATAACGTATTCATTTGGCATAATTACAAATTGTCAAATACAGATTTAGATAGCTTAGAAAGATTGATTAAAACTACGTTGACAAAGTTTCATTGCCATCATCCAAATTCAGCCATAGAACGAATCAATTTACCTAGAAATTTAGGAGGTAGAGGTAAAGTCAAAATAACTTCTTTGAAACACAATCAGGTAGAAATGCTAAGAACTTTTGTCCATAGGAAAGCTAATAGTTCAGAAATGCACAAAATAATTTGCAAGGCAGATACAAACATTACACCTTTAAATTTATACGACGAGAATGCCAACATTCTTTTAAATACCAACCAGGAATTATTAGATTCCTCGTCAAATAAAATTATTCACGCCAAACACTTCAATTATCTCAACCAAACGTATGTTGACAAACTTTCGTCAAACAAATGGTTGAGTATTGGAGTATTGAGCGCAGAAATGGAAGGATTTATGCTTGCCATTCAGGATAGAGTCAATGATACTAAAAATTATAGTAAGTATATAATCAAAGATACAAATCAAATTGATGATTTATGTAGAAAATGTTTGGCTTTTCCGGAAACTATAGAACATATTATATCGGGATGTTCTGTATAATCGCCGTCCGAGTATACATTTAGGCATAATCAGGTTTTAAAAATAATTCACAAAGTTTGGTAATTAAACACAACTTGATTGACTGCCGTAATGTGGTACCATAATATAAATACGAACCAAATTCATTTTTAGAAAATGAATTTTATAAAATATATTATGATAAAGCTACACCAACAGACAGAACAATTTGTCACAACAGACCCGATATAGTTTTACATGAAAAAATTAGAAAAATAACTTATATCATTGATGTCGCTATTCCAAATTCCTGTAATATTCAAAAATCTGTTTTGTTTCTGAAAAAAATTGAAAATATACAGATTTAGGAAATGAGATTAAAAGAATTTTGCATTCTCGGACTATAAAAATATTACCATTTGTTATTTCGGCTTGTGGCATTATACCTAGCTCTCTCATTCAAAATTTAGGCTTATTAGATTTGTCAAAGAATCTATACATTAAAATACAAAAATCAGTCATATTAAATACATGTAGGATTACGAAAGATTTTTTAAATATTTATATTGAGGGATCAGTAGGATTTATCGGTCCAGTTAAGAGTTCTATCGAGTCAAACCCTCTGATATGAAAATATCTGGAGTCGGTGAATTATTTTCCCATTTGGTCTCTGGTAGGTTGACATGTTGTTCTTGTATTGTTTTGTATTTATTACACTTATATAGTGCAATTGCATAGCGTGGATTGACTAGATTATCATTTGTGGAAAAGTGTGTGGAAGGGTTAAGTTTTTCCTGTGGGGAAGATTTAACCCGGACATAAAGTCTAAAGATGTTTAAATTTATTAGCATAAGTATTTATATAGCACAGTTTTGTGTTATTTTACTTCAAGTGCGTTTATAATCAACTTAAAGGTAATCCTACAGTGTTCTTTACGAGTCCTTACAAAATAATGATCAAATAATATGAAAGAAAGAATATTCAGAAGCGAGCAAAAACAAAGAATATTCAAAAGCACAAAAATTTTTTCGGATTTCATTTTTTATTTTGCAACCGCTGTCCAAAACGGAACTTAAAATTTTATTTGATACTAGCTGGTTCGAACGCCATATTCGAAGAGATAAATTGATTCTCCCTGAATGTCCTTTCCCGTGGGTCCCCGTTCCCCTCCCACGTTCCCCTCCTATCTTCCCCGCCTTCCCTCTCCCCTCTCCCGTTCCCCGGTCCCGCCAACCCCCCTCCCGCGTTCCATATATTCAGTCCCAGTACATTCATTTTCAAACAGATCGCATGCCACCTATTACATTTTTTTAAATTCAAATTTTAATTTTATATATTACAAACATTTATTTTTTTTATATTATATAAGAACAATCAAATCTTATAAGAACAATCAATCAAATTTGGTACCTAACGTAGGTACCTATACAAAATATCTATAATTCTTGATTGGATTAAAATTATTAAGTAGGCACTTTAATTCCTTAATTTAAACATAAATGTCAACTTATATAACGATCATATCGACCTTTCCCAAACTTATTTACTGCTGGGAATACAAAGTAGTAGCAAAATTCAGTAGCTTTTCTTTCATTCTAGGCACACTTAGAAAAGTAATAAATATCGAGTCAGTAATCACTGTTTACCACGGATATTTTTATTCAATGAAATACGAATATTTTTTTGGGGAAACTCTTTAAACGCCATGGAGATATTCTTTAGAGGCGCTGCGCCTTACAAACATTTCCGAGATTCGTGTTCACACGTCACATCCCACAGGAGGGCATTTTGGCGCTTTTTAAATGCAATTTACCTACTGGTAAGACAAGACCTTACTCGACGAGTGACAGTTTAGTACTAAAGTACTAGAAATCGAGACTAGTGCAATTGCCTTACTTTTGGCTTCCCACTTTGAGATTTCTACCCCGCGTCTACAGCAAATTGTAACGTCATTGCCTATAAGTAAACCTTTTGTACTTTCTGTATTTTTGTGCAGTGAATGATTTTTGAAGATTTAAACAAGGCACTTGTCAAAACACTATTCGATGGACCCGGAATACTCACACTATTTAAATTTATCACTTGCATTGACGAATGCTTCCTAAATAAATGTCTTTTTAAATTGCTAGTTGCACTTAACGATAATTTCTAATTGCAAATATTGCAAGAAGCAAATGAGCCTCCCAAATTCGTAAAATGATTCCACATGGGACTTGTTTTTTTCGCAGGCATTTTAAATAAAAAAAGTAGAATTTATTTTAACTTTAAAAAAGAGGTAAGTTTTTTAAAACAAACTGTAGCGAGCTGAACAAACTCAACCACCAACAGATGACACGATCGAACTGAAACCGAAAAATTACTGGACTCGTAGTACTCGTAGTTGTCCCTTTTCCTCGTTCATCTTTCTAATATGCCAGAGCGAAAAGGCGTCAGTATTTAATAGTGCGACGCGTGACAGCAACCGACAAAATATACCTATCTCTTTTACCCTTCGTGGAGTGTAGGATAAAGAGTGTGTAGAGTACTTTCATTCTATTAGAAATAATGTAGACAAAAATGCTCCTTTGTTCCTTTCCCCCTTCAAACTTTCTGATAGTAAGAGTTTCGTATATTCATAGTGTTTATATAAAAATAGCGTTCCCGGAATGCTTTGCTATGCCACTTGATAAAAATTGTTTCTCCCTGCGTGTCCTTTCCCATTCGTCCCGTTCCCCTTCCGCCTCCTCTTCCTCTCCCCTTCCCCTCAAAGCCCCAAAGTTTCATCACAATCGTATGAATGGTTAGCAACGCATAATTTCACGACTCCAGAGCTCACTATTGCATATAGAAACCATCGCGGACATGCGCACATCAAATCCCCAAAGTTTCATCACAATCGGAATAATGGTTTAGCAACGCGTAGACATCTCACATACTAACATATACATACCCAGAAGCAAACTTATTTAGCTTAGCGTTCCCGGCTATGCCACTTAGTAAGAATTTTTTTCTGCCTGCGTGTCCTTTCTCATTCGTTTCGTTCCCCTTCCGCCTCCTCTTCCTCTCCCGGGTCCGCTTCCCCTCAAATCCCCAAAGTTTCATCACAATCGGATAAATGGTTAGCAAAGCGAATTTCATGACTCCAGAGCTCACTACTGTATATAGAAAACATCGCGGCATGCGTACATAAAATCCCCAAAGTTTCATCGCAATCGGATGAATGGTTTAGCAGCAACGTATAACATCTCACATGTATATATAAAATTATTAAAAAATAATAGCAGTACGCATGGCGTATATTATATGACTAAGTGAGAGCGTTGCAGGATTTTTTTAAATTTAGAACAAAGTTATTTAAATCTTTCTGATTTATTAAATAATCCCTTTTCATTTACTCACCGGAGCATAGACTAAACGTAGTTTCTGTGTAGGTATAGAGCAAGGATATAGTTTGCGCAGCTTTTAACTTGGTAAAAACAATTATCCTCAAAGTGGATTGAACATATAACGGTATGAACTGAAGGGAACCAGTCTTTTCTCCCAGTCGCTTCGATCCACTTTTCTTTTATGTCTGCGTGTTTTGGGAAGCTGAAATAGACAAAAAATAATTTTAAAATTTCTCACCATACAACTTGTTTTATATTTTAACTGCTAAGAAAAATGGATATGTATTAGCTTTGAGGTTAGGACTTGAAACAGGCTAGTACTCGTGGGATGAAATTGAACAAACTTTAAACATTTCTTCTTTAGAAAAACGTAATAAGGACACTGATCCAATTTGCATATTCAAAATTATCAACAGCATTACTGACACACCTGCTTTGTTAAACTGGATGAGTTTTAACACACCTGCTTTGTTAAACTGGATGAGTTTTAACACACCTGCTTTGTTAAAACTCATCCAGTTTAACAAAGCAGGTGTGTCCGTAGACTCCGAAATAATGAATTGCTGTTCCTCAATCAACATTCTACTAATTATGGATATCATTTTTTTTACCCAGAATGTCGGGACTTGTTAACGCAAGTCAAAGCATTGAATTTTTGGTGTTAGCCTAAATGACTTTCGGCAGTCGATACGCAATGTGTAATTTTTAAAGTCTTTTAAATCCATCTTCAAGCTTTGACTTGTAGTTGTCTTCTATGTTCTTTTGTTTTATAATAATTTGTCAACGCTCTTCATTTATATGTACATCCTTTTATCGTCATCTCTTTTTTTATTCGTGTTATTGTTATATTATTAATGGACTGTTTGTCCGTAAATAAATAAATTAATTAGATAGGAAATATTATAATGATTTAAGGATATTTTATAAATTATGCTATAATTACGAACTACAATCATTATAGAGACGACAGCAGGGTTTATTCGTTTCGAAAAACAATATTTAAACGGCAAAGATGTTAACCATAACCACAAAAATATCGATTAGATGGCCGGCCCCATCCCTATTCACCGTTCCATCGAGCTGTCAGCGTGTTTTACGCGGCGGTCTGCATCTAGTCTCATTTAGCTCTCAAATACACAATTTCAACTTACCGATGGAACGAGATTCCGCCTTTCTTCAAGTTCACATACCTGCTATTGTTTTTGCACGAACTCACTGCACAATACGGCATTTTTTTAATAAAAACGTGGACAACAACAACTGACGACGGTCGAAAATCTACTGATGTAAAGAATTTCTTTATTAGATATTTAAGAAAAGATTGGTCAGACTTTTGGATCACGAAATACGCCCACATCGCATATCTTGTGTTCTTCTTTATTCTACAATCTATGGTTTCAGTTGGTATTACGTGTAGTGATGGGCATAATCGAAACATTTTGATAATCGAAATATTATAATAGACACATCGAATCAATCGATTGATAATTGGGATGAATCGCCCAAAGTTCAGAGTGGAGAGCACCTAAATAACCTCGGTCAGAGGCAGATATAAATTTTTTTACTCTTGGGAGGGGGGGGGGGACGAAAAATGATTTGCTTGTTATGTATATACTGTCAACATTGCAACATACCTATTGCTATCATTTTGTAGGATTATGTTATCTACGACTTTTAATCCATTCACATCACGTAAAATTTACACCCACATTTTATTTTATTTTATTAATCATTAACGCCCTTATGGGCTTTTACATACATAGTTACATTTTTTATGATTTAGTGCATACTGGTGTGTTTAAATGACTAAGATAACATAAATAGGTTTTACACATGGGACATAGAAGTAAAGATGGTAGGTAAAAAGTATAACGTTATACAAATAAGAGAGATTGAAATAATAAGATTTTGAACTGCAGTTGCAATACGTATATAACAAACAATAATAATGTGTGGGTTCTTAATATATAATTTGTATGTGCTGAATATATAGCGAAGTTGATTTAAAACAAAAATACACACTACCGACGTGCACAGCACAAAAATTAATATTCAAAGCGATTCAATTTTGACCAAATTATATTATCTTCTGCACAGAATTCAATTTCAGAGAACAAAATAATTTATACTGTTACCATGGAGCATTTCAGGTTTAAACAAATAATGTCAGATAGTTAGGTACACTATTTAAATATCATTACGTAGTATAAAATTATGTCCCTCAGGCTGTCTGTACGCTTAGATCTTTTAAACTACGCAACGGATTTTCATGCGGTTTTCACCAATGGATAGATGATTTTCAAGTGGAAGATTTATATGTTAATACTTGCTTATTATAGTAGAGAAAAGCCGAGAAATTCAAAGATTCAATTCAGGCAGCGGACGGTGTGGATTTGAGCAAATTAACAGATGGCGTTGGTTATAAAGGTTTGGTAATGGCGTTGTGTTTCGTTAGCCACAGCAACGTGAGACCGAATCTGCTAGTAATAAATAAATATGATACGAATAACTACTTCCAATGAATGGGAAATATTATTGTAAATATTCCCACTAGAGCTAGAGGTTTAGAATTTAGAATATTCTTAAATTTCTTATTAATCTAATTAATTAAAAATAGGAGAAAAACCGACCAAACCAACTATAAAAGAAGCCCGATAGATATATTTTACAATAAATACAAACATTAGAATGTCAGAATGCCATAATTTACAATTTATTTATAAAATGAACTGGAATCCAAATCGTAAACTTAATTCATCCTTCAAAATTTCTTCTCTTGGAAGATACAATCATAATTAAACGTAACACACAAACTTGACATTATCAACATTTGAAAATTTGCAAACTATAATTATTTTCGTAAACCCAAATGAGTATCAAATCATTTATTTGGGGGTCATCCATTAATCACGTGATGTTTTTTTTAGCAATTTTAACCCCCTCCCTCCCTGGCGATATGTGGTGAGGTTTTAGCAACCCCCCATACCCAAAATCACGTGCAATTTTTAGTACAAAGAATATTGAAATTTTCAGAATATTATCTTTAAATACAGGTATAATCTGATTAAATTTTGGAAAATTAAGCATCGTGATAAAAATGTCCAGACATTAAAGTTGCAGGTTGTTTTTGACTGGCATAAAAATAATAAAAGAAGGTCTAAAAAAAACTTTTTTTTTTCTTCTTTTGTGGTATATTTTTGTTTCGCATCAGCCCACAACACATTAAATTCTTTCTGAGCTACACACTAGGTTTTTTTCTCTTTTTATACTCTAATAGGTCTTTGTACAGATCTCCTAGTTTAGACATTGTCCCATTGTTTTAAGGCAAAGCATACGCGGCAATGATTTACGCGTGTATTCGGCGTCAAAATCACAGACCTACAGGCGACTGGTGAGCCGAGCGGTTGTCGTAACGTGCGGGGAAATCGTTACCTGGCAATGGTGAGTCAAGACCACGCGCCGCTGTTTGGTTGAGAAATCGTGCGTTCAACGAAAAATAATTATATCCCCCCCCATCATTATATCCCCCCACTCAAAATACCCCCACCCCCTCCTTGTGACATTTCGTGATTTTTTTCCGAACCCCCCCCCCCCCCTTCGAGCCTCGCGTGATTAATGGACGACCTCTTATTGGATAGTGCGTAACAACTAACAATGTACCCACGAAATTTCTAAGAGTTGAGAAACGATAGTCTTGAAACATCAATGCAAAAACAAGTCTCGTAAACCTACCTTGTAACAAGGTACAGCTGTGTTTTTTAGAAAAATCCTCCCATTTTTGGTTGCATATCTTTCTGAATCGGGAAAATGGTCCGAACAAATTCGACTGAACGGGCTCGGATGCCACTGCTCGCAGCGATCTCGCTGTACGAATTTGACCCATTCGTCAAACATGGCGTGAGCTTGGCCCGGAAACCTAAAAACATTTAAATATTTATATTATGAAGGTATAACCGACATTCTACCTCAAACAGTTAAAATTCTGAAGATAAATCTCTTCATCACATACATCAATGATTCTTGCAATTACTTTACAATGAAATAAAGGCCTACTTACCTGTGGAAAGTAAGACCGCCGGCTTTTCCACATCTTCTTGAGTTGTTTTTGCAGTAACGCAAAACACAGCATAAAGGCATTTCGATTTTTGTAAACGTCAAACGCGCGATGTTGCAGGACGACTAGAGGTGGGGTGGGTGGCTTCGAGATGGATGTACCGACCTCCACCAATGCGAACCGAAGTAAAGACAATTTTGTTTCGATCTAAATATACACATTCGTCTATGGTTTTATGTTATAGTGATTTTTGTACAATGTATTGATCTGTCGATGTTGGATTTTCGCTTTCGTTCGTTCGCGTTCGGAATGAAAGAAAACGATACGTCTGAGCACGGAATTAACGAACATTTTTACAACTTTTATCGCATCTCGGTTCCTGTACTGAAAACATATTGTTACGTCGCACGCAACGAATTATAATACTATTAATCAAAAAAATCAATCATTTTAAATACATGTAGGATTACGAAAGATTTTTTAAATATTTATATTGAGAGATCAGTAGGATTTATCGGTCGAGTTAGGAGTTCTACCGAGCCGAACCCTCTGATACGAAAATATCTGCAGTGGGTGAATTATTTTCCCATTTGGTCTCTGTTAGGTTGACACGTTGTTCTTGTACTGTTTTGTATTTATTATACTTATACAGTGCAATTGCATAGCGTGGATTGACTAGATGATCATTTGTGGAAAAGTGTGTGGAAGGGTTGTTTTTCCTGTGGGGAAGATTTAACCCGGACATAAAGTCGAAAAAAAATATATAACCTAATTTTGTAAATATTTTAGTACACAAATACTGGATTCTTAGCTTTTTGTTAAAATTATAATGTTACATTTGTGTAAAAATCTGTCGTTAGATGTTTTTTGTGTCGTTTATAAGTTTATTATAATAATAATAACGTAATATTTGTATAGCGCTGTTTTATGTTATTTCACTTCAAATGGGCTTAACTATAATAAACTTTAAAATAATCTTACAAATAATATGAAACAAAGAATGCACAGATACGTTTTTAGATTTTCACGGCCAAAAGTATTTTCGTTATTTGTTTTTGGGGTGTTATGCCGTGTTACGCTACCTCCTTCTTTAGCCAACGTTTCGGACAGCGTTACAGTGTCCATCATCAGGGCAGATGTGTAATTATGTTGAAACGTTGGCTAAAGAAGGAGGTAGCGCAATACGGCATAACGCCCCAAAAACAAATAACGAAAAAAATAATGTACAGTATATACAAAAGCATGGCATTGCTTTTGTATATACTGTATAACAAAATTAATAGCAATAACAGTGACACAGGACAATAATTATAAACAATAACGGTGCTATTAAAACAACTGAAACCGGTCGGTGGCTGAGTGGGCATCGCGTTTGGGTCCCGGGCGTTGCGTGTTCGATTCCTGGGTTGGCTAAGTCCTCCAACACGACACAAGAAACATTTTCCGCTTAGTGTGGCGGTAGCAGGAGATTTTCAAACATTGTTGGGTTATTCGTAACCCGGGGATGTGTCTTTATTTTAAAAAAATTTTTTTTTTAGTGTTTGGGGATTAGTTAGATGTCTATGTATTGCTATTTAAGCACAGGAAATGTTTGAAACTTTCAAAATACCTCCTTTAAACCCCCGCGTAGGCTTCTGGATTATTACAACCACATGACAAAACATCTGAAAAGTTTTTTAATCATCGCAAAAATTCTTGAGAAACTGCAAAAAATTTGAGAATGACATTTTGCAAAACAATGATTGTTAAGTCAAAATTCAATTTTCAAAACTTTTAAAATTAATAAATTAATTTGAAGTATGTACTTACATAATAATTTGAATCGAATCAAGAATTATAGAATTTTTAAAAAGGTACCTATGTTAGGTACCAAATTTGATTAATTGTTCTTATAATATACAAAAAATAATATACAATGGTGAGCTCTGGCATCATGAAAGTCATGAAATTATGTATTGCTAACCATTCATCCGATCGTGATGAAACTTTGGGGATTTGATGTATGCATGCCTACGATTGTTTTTTTACATGCATGTAATAGTGAACTCTGGCATTATGAAATTTGTACAAAAAAATTGCAATACGTGGTACGCGAGTTGTTTGAAAACTGAATGTACTGGGGCTGAATGTATGAAATGCAGGGGGGGGGGTGGAATAGCAACGCATGCCGGGAACTCGGTACCATTTTTATTAAAAACAATAATAAATTGACGTGCTCTATTATTGATCCCGAGTAAATCCGCGATTAAAATTATTAACAAGCCATCATCAATAAAATTAACTAAGTATATATATATATACCTTAAAAAAGGGTATTGCATCTTCCCTAATTTTTCTCAATTCTTTGCTAGTCATAAAGATATCTTCAGGATTAAAGTGCACGGAGCATAGTCGACTATTTTTGGTTGGCATCCAGTCCAATTCTCGTCTTTGGTTTCGAACAATGGTTACCCATTTAGTTCTACGTAATTCTTCCACAGGAAACCTTTATAAAAGAAAGATTTTTACCTAATTTAAAAACAATCTAGCCACTGCAAACTACAACGTATAGTCTGTCAAATAAGAGTAGAAAATATAAAAAATGGAACTACAAAATTTGTAGGCTAGCAACACCAATTTAACTGTCACATATTCCTTTAAAGTGCAATGACACTGAAAATACAGAACACTGTATGCAAATTTAAAAAAACATTTTTTTTCTTAAAAAAAAATTTAAATCGAAGCACAGTTGTTAAGGTACCTACTTAATGAAATAAATTTGATTAAATTGTGATTTACAAAGTGATTGTCTCAAAGTGGCTTTCATTTAATTTAATAAAAAATTGAATTTAACGGTAGGTAGGAAAGGTAGAATCATTAATTAATTAGTAGAATCTGCCATAGGTCACCCCGAGTGGTTCGCTACGTTTGGTGATTTAGCAGGGGTGCCCGGGTTCACGGGGTGAGGTTTGTCTAGGTCTTGGAGGCGGATGACCAGGACACATTGAACCTACCCAACCCATAGATTCCTACCCAACCCTTAAACCCGTTTCCTTCCCATAACTCCTCTCGTTCCTTTCCTAAAAAAACCCTCCACACAGCGCCCCCATAGGCCCTGAGGGAAATTATTTTCCTCAGGGCCTCCTGTGTGGAGCTCATGTAAAAAAAAAATTAATGGTGAGTTTAGTTACACAACTTCTAGATCTGAATGAGTTAAATGATCTAAAGCCCAGGCAACGCTAGGTACTTAAGCTAATATTAAATAAATGTGAGCAATTTTTAAGTGTGCTTTATATTTTATTATAATATCGTTATTCTTCATTATTTTAACACAAAATAATAAATAGTAATTATTTATTTATAAATAAACGCCCCTTTTCGGGGCTTTTACATATATAGCATAGAAAAAACATTTTATTGTACATAACTGAACTGCCTCAATAACAATATTTTATATTTATTCAAAGATAAATTGAAGATGTCCACTGATAATTATAATTAATGTCCAATTATAATATAATATATGCAATTCTAATTTTGAGATCAGTGGGTATCTAAAATGAAATGAAAAAATATTTTTTTCACTTTTTCACCTTTTTAATTTTTTTATAAAAATGTAGGTTACACAGCTTTAGATTGCCACCATGATTATTTTTTAGTATTGCCATTTGAATAACAGTGGCGCCCTCCTATGTTTTCTACTCTTATTTGACAAACTGTAAATGAACGAATTATTTCCGTATTCAAACTATATTGTTAACCAATACTACTGCACACGTTCAAATAGTCAATTACTTTCAGTATTCAAACTATTCCGATTCGGAAGTTAGTAATTCCGCCGCCAGTCGGGCGGACACCATAGAATATCTCATATCTTTGGTAAAATCCAAAGACGTATGAATATACCATATGTCTATGGTAAAATCCCTTTTCCCCAACAAACGAACGAGCGAACACTGCAGTAGAATACGACGTAACTACTGTCACTAGGTTGTCTTCATTCACTCATGTATTTCTGCGTTCGCTATCTCGCTTTATTTTACTTTGACATTACCATTTTCGGGGCGGGAAGAACCTCACGAATAATAATTGTATTTATCGAAGTAATAAGTGATTTGTGTGTACTTACGAATGGAAGGAAACTCCATTAGATTTGTTTTTTGCTCGCGAATGATTTTTGCATTTTTCAAAAGCGCAGGAAGGCATTTTTAACACAATAGAATGTATTTATGGGAGCAGGTGACGGCTTGTCTGACACGAACGAACGTGCGCGCGATACTAAACGCAGTAAATCTCGAGTACGTCCACTGGACCTAGTTCGGTGAAACCGCGCGCGTTGTCTCAATAACATTACCTTTGTGGCTATAATATTATCCATACTAATATTATAAATGCGAAACTGCTCGAGTTTGTTTATGACGCTTTCACGCATAAAACAATATAACGATTTTAAAAATTCTTTCACCAATAGAAAGCTAAATTATATGCCCAGACTATAGTCTGTATATGATTGTAAGCTCTGGCGTTATGAAATAATAAATATTAAAATATTATATTTGTTATACGTTTTCTGTCGCTTACAAAAGCGAGTTTTTGCTAACGTCAGAAAAGAAATCGTTGCCATGGATCAGCTACTATCCCTGGTCAGCTACTACTCCAGAAAATTCAAATATTAGAATATGTTTTGTTTTTTTTGGACAAGCTTCTGTTTTGGAACAAATGTCAGATGAGAGTTCCTACATTAAAAATATAATTCGTATCGATTATAAAGACTGAATAATAAATAGTGTAATTTTTTATTATATTTACAAACTTCCAAATATTTAAATAAAAATAAACATCCGAAATGTTTGTAAGCGCATAAATTCCGAACGAATGAACAAAATTGGATAATTCTTTTTTTCTTTGAGCTATAGAATTATGAAATTTAGGTGGCAGGCGAGATGTTTGAAAACTGAATGTAAGGGAATGAATGTATGGAATGCGGGAGGGGATGGGGGTGGGGAGGAGGGTGGACAATTGATAAGTGCAAGCGCTACAGTAATTTCCCGTTATACCATGCGAGCGAAGCCGCGGGGAAAAGCTAGTAGTAAATAATTATGAAACAAGTGTTGAAGAAAATCATAAACCTACGTAGCTCATAGAGATATACATTAGAGGTGCTACGCCGTACAAAAATTTCCGAGATTCGTGTTCAAAGACATACAGGGTGCGCGGCGGCCTGAAGTGGCGCGGGGCACGTCCCGCTCCGAACTCTACGTGTAAAGGGTACTATTAGTGTGCACACTCACCGTCACGACAGTAGGCACCACGACACGCCACGACACGTAAGTATGTTTCCGCCTTTACAATATACTCCACACCGAGCACGGGCCGCCATGTGAATACGTACACACCAGCAACAATACACGTGTTCTTTGCCTGGGGGCACAGCGTAGTAAGGACTCAGACATTCAACAGTCTGAATAGTCCGTTCCATACATTGTATGAACACCTTTTACACATGCTTTTGACCAGATGCGTTTCACAAATGACCAAAACAAAAATATTGTTCAGCGGAAGGGTTGCCACAACCAACTATACTTAAAACACACTTATATTAATATTTAAATTAATTACATAACATAATACACTTTATGTACACAAAAAGCAACAGTATATACATTTCCTAGAGGGGTAATTATTACGTACGTTTTAAAAAGTATCAGATATCTATTTTGTGATGTGACATTATAATTTAAGATTATCATCTCGACATAAAAATTTCTGATAATAAAGGTTAAAGTAGCAACAGAATTACCGATTATTAGTGTAGCTAAGGCTTAAAAATATATAAAACCATACAATTTTAAAATAATAGAAATCTCAGACAAACATCAATTCTCCCAGCTCCAAAATATAAAAAAAAACAATTGGGCAATTCAATTATAAATATCTTTGAGTAAATAACCACAAAATATCAGAAATATAATAAACAGAGGTCAGGTACACTAAATTTGACACAAAATTTTCCGAAGAGGCCTGCCATTGATATGCTTGGTGCGACTCTCAAGTGAACAGGTTGGGTAAGGGGACACCATCGAAGCCCAGAAGCTGGGAGTAGGCACTGTACATTTGTCACACGGGAACAATTTAACAGCTCGGCTATGTGACGATTTGCCGGCATCTGTGTTCCCTCCCTCGAACACGGGTCTCTACAAGAATCAAGTTCACTCCTTCCTATCCGCAAAAATGCCCTCCACATAGCATATCCAAAGACAAAATAGGCCCATTACCATTTTCGTAACGAAAAACAAGAAAAAAATAGTGTCGACTTTTCTGACTGGTAAACCTACCTTGAAACACGGTACAGCTGTGTTTTTTAGGTAAAACCTCCCAGTTTTAGTGGTGTATTTTTCCGATCCATTAAAGTGGTTTGAACAAATTCGAGAGTATTTGTTCGGAAGCCAAACATCTTCATTTCGTTCCCTCTGGACGAATTTGATCCACTCATCCACCTTGGCGTGAGTTGGACCCGGGAACCTAAAAAATTAATTAAGATTTCATTGTTTTGTGAAGGTACAACAAAGATTCTACTTCAGTTATATTAAATTCCTTCAATTCGTCATAATATAAAAAAATGGGGTGGGTGTCCTAGTTTTGCTTGTCTGACAAATGTAATCCAATATCAACACAAATAGATGACGTTGTTCGAATACAAGGTGTAACTACAAGTGACCAGCTCAGGTATGGGGGCTCCATCGAAGCCAGAGTAAAGTTAGCCTCTCAAAAAACTGGGCGTACTGAACAGAGCCCGCTGATACTTGAATAGTACACGACTGCTAACCCTGTACAAATCGCAAGTACGCCCCACGATTGAATTTGGCAGCCACCTCTGGTCTGGATCTCCAAAATACTTGAAAAATACCCTCGACTCTGTGCAGAAACGGGCGGTCCGTTTGATAGACTCTCCCACCTTAACAAACGGATCGCAATCTTTATAGCACAGGCATCGGGTAGGAATGCTATTCCTGTTCTACCAGTATTTCAATGTAAGATGCTCGGAGGAACTAGCGTCATTGATCCCTTCAGCACTGGTGCATATTCGGGAGACACGCCATACGCGCGCCCAACATATGTACAAGGTTGGCATTTGTCACATGAGAACGGGTCGTTTTTTCGACTTTTCCTTGAGTTTAACAGCTCGGCTACGGAACGATTTGCAGGCCTATGTTTCCTCCCTCCTAAAAAATGGGTCTCTTCAAGACCAATGTTCATTCCTTCCTCTCCTCAAAAATACCCTCCACACTGCATCCCAGATGACATAGGCCCTGAGGGAAATTATTTTCCTTAAGGCCTCCTGCGTGGAGGTGTAAAAATATATATATATATATATATAATTTAACGAAACAAAATTTTAGAGCAGTGCCAAATATCAATGTGCCAACCCTGATTTAATTTTCGTTTCGAAGCCATCGCTGTGCCGCGGTGCACCGCATCGAAAGGCCGCCATTTCTCTTTAGTCAAGCCCATTATTTGATCCCTTCCCACGTGTTTTCTTAAAAACGATGGCAATTCGAATGTGTTCAGAAGCGGTCGTACTTGATGCATCAAAATATTATTAAAAACTAACAATGTTGTATAAAAATGCAAAAAACAATAATTTTACCTTTTAATTAAATGAAGACATTATAAGCGAAACTCAATCGAAAATCTGGAAACAGAAAAATCAGAAAAAGATATTGGCACCTCTGGGACTCGAACCCAGGACCTCCCTACTTTCCGGGTTGGGCGCTCTTATCCACTGAGCTAAGGTGTCGATATCCAATTCGGTCACTTTTAACTGTACCATACTTCGACTAAGAACCACCCATATTATTTTCATTTTTCTTAACGCATATTTTTATTGGTTAAAGATGGCAGCCAATAAAAATATGCGTTAAGAAAAATGAAGATAATATGGGTGGTTCTCTTCGACCAAGTATATCAAGACATGCCCTGTGAAATTAAAAATGACGCCAGAAACCAAATAAAACTGGCTCAAGGCCCATTTATGAAAAAGTGCGAGCATTGTTTCGTACTATTTGGATCGCATAGTGCTTTGTGTTTTACGTTTTATCGGTCCACACTGAAACTAATTGCTGTCCCAGCCGTCCTGAAGGAATTAATTTTTTCAAACACAAAAATATCCTACTTCCGAATATTGTACAAGGTACAGTCCGCGGACTTTTTTTTGGATAATGTAACCCGCTATCTGAATACATAAAAAAAATTATGCCTTACCGATAGCTTTAAGGCAGCGTTTTAATAAATGTAATAATATTGACGTATTATTTTTTTGGCAAGCAAAGTTTCTGACGTCACTTTATCACCCAAATGCTTGTGACGTCACCACACACCGATACTAACACATAGACGAAGGGCTTGCGGCACGAAATGGCAGTGGTTTTTAAACTTTTTAAAAACGCGACCCGGTTTGTATAAAACGGAAACCTTTAAAATACATTAAACGCAGATCTTAACAAAAAACCGCTGCACTATTCTTCAATTAAGGTCGAAAGTTAACCTATCTTAAGCCATAGCATTCCGAATTTCTACCGTTTTACAACATATTTCTCTAAAACACTTAAAGTTTTTAAGTTTCTAAAAAAATATATGTTGTTTTTGACGATAATATCTATACATTTGCCACGCCGAAACGGTAATTGAATGAAATTCTTCCGATAGAAGAAAATCGTATAATTTTATATTTCGAAAATTATTATTATTGTTACATTACAAGTTATGTATATATATGAAAAAAATCATAATTAATTTTTTTCTTTAAAGCTATGACATTTCCCGCGAGATTTTGGTTCTATTTTAAAATAGTTTAAACGAGTCATGTTTTATTAAACATTTTCACAATTTTCGCTTAAATATTATCGTTTTCGCGCTCCCTCTAACATTCGTATTTACATATCTCATCTTCCTCTTCTTTTTGAGCGCTTACTAACGGGCTTTAATTAACTACGAATTTCTGTCATTTTTTAATTATTACCTATACACAAAAAAAACTTAATGATTGAGCAGCTGATTCAAAACTTTTAAGAAAGATTATAGTTTTCGGCTAAGACATTTTGCAAAACAGAACAGAAGTCTTTGAATATTTTTTAGCGCAATTTTTTTGATATTTTTTGTAGTCAACGGTCGACGGCCTCCGTGGTCCCGAGGCAAGACTCTCGACTCACAATCCGAAGGTCGCGGGTTCGAACCCGGCGTGCGCAAATAAATTTTATTTGATTAATTTGTGTTATTTCACAATTTATTCATTTAAAATAATATATAGTATATTTGCGGCACGTTCCAGAGTGGAAGATACTATCAGTATCGCCCTGGTGTAAGACCACCATTCAGAATTGAAACGTTGCTTGAAATGGCTTTAGCCGTGTTTAGTGACCAGATCTGAATAGCCAGGTACTACTTCCCCATCTTCCTCTTCCCTATCTCCATCCCCTCCCCACTACCTTCAGCCTCACAACATACCCCATTTGGGGATGCCATAGTCTCACTGGCTCCAGGCGGGAGCAGTTGGGACTCTTGTGCGGTATTTCACATAAAAAAAAAAAGCCAAAAGTCCAGAAAGCAGTAAAAGGGCTTGCGGGCTGCTGGTTGCTCATTACTGAGTTAATGATAAGCGGCCAACCTGGGCAGCCCACGGTGCGTGGGCGGTAAAAGGGTCAATTTTTCGTAATTATTTTTAAGCAAACGATGAATGGATTTTTTTTATTTTAAAACTCATGATCAATATATACATATACGGGACTGTGTACAAGTTTTTGTACACGAATCTAAAGTATGGTTTGCAGTGTACACCGCTTTCAACAGGACACTTCGACGAAATTGCTGCTTGGTGGTTGACAACGAGCCATACGGTTCATCAGAAAAGTAAAATTTCAAAATTATCAGACGCATCCGCCGCCAAGACCCGGACAAACCTCAATCCATGAACCCGGGCACCCCTGCATAGTCACCAAACGTAGCGAACCACTTGGGGTGACCTATGGCAGAGGCGTTGGTTACCAAAAAATGGTTCCCGAGGCGGCGGTACCCATACTCGCCTCCGAAATTGAATCGCTTGTCATAATAAAGTAAAAAAATATTTTTGACTAATTAAATTTATGAACGTCTCGCGATCCCCACTTTGAAAACCATTTATATACAACACAGCTTGCCGAAACGTCACGCATGCAAAACGTGAACACCTATGGAAGTGTTAGTTCGACAAATCACACAATGGGATTCGGCGGTGCCCAGTTTTATATTGCCGAGAGTTCGCATGCTAGACGGCGGAATTCGAAGGAGAGTTGTATTGCGAAATTACTGATACTTGGGGTTATTTTTTTCTGATTTTTACTATGAGACGGCTTGTCTAGGGTATATTAGGTCAATGGTGGTTCTAGTCGAAGTATGGTACAGTTAAAAGTGGCCGAATTGGATATCGACACCTTAGCTCAGTGGATAAGAGCGCCCAACCCGGAAAGTAGGGAGGTCCTGGGTTCGAGTCCCAGAGGTGCCAATATCTTTTTCTGATTTTTCTGTTTCCAGATTTTCGCTTGAGTTTCGCTTATAATGTCTTCATTTAATTAAATATTACAGTTTGAGGTTTTACTCATAAAGTTAAAATAATAAATAATAATAATTTTACCAATAACTTTAATAAAATAAAAGTGTACTCACCTGTGAAAAGTTATTCCATGGACTTTGCCACTGCTTTTGGCGTTGTTTTTGCAGTAACGTAGAACACAATACAGAACCATTTTGGTATGTCACACGTCACCCGGTACGACGGTTGCAAGTCAACTAAATTCGTGAAATAGAGGCTTGAAGGGGCTACCTCCAACTTCGTTGAACATATTTTTTCGCTTATGTCCAATCTAAATAAAATATATCAATGAGGTAGGTACATAATTGAGACATTTCTTTACGAAAGTACCTACCTTATATTACCTACATATTATGAAACTATAATATTAAATTTAGTGTCGCCCTCTCGTCATTTTTTAAGTTGTCTCCGTAGATAGGTCATTGAATTATCCATGAACATTATAAACTTACACATCAATATGTATAATGTAAGTTTATACGTAATCAAATATCTGAAAGAGTCTTTTAATGTTAAAAAACCTCAACCATTTCTAACGACATTACCAACTTAAAAATGCAATATTTCCACAAAATGCAGCAAGATTGCGATATCTTTGTTACCAAACAACAAACACACTTACGTTTCCAGATTGATTCTTCATTCAAAATGGTCGTATAGTATGACAAAGATAAACATTCAAGGATTACGTACGTACGAACGAAACAGATATAGAACGGGGCGGCGTATTCCTTCTTTCTACATAACGGTGTGAAAGAGATGACCCTACGTTTATTCGCTTCCTCGATTACACAGCGCTATGGTAGCCGAGGGTAAAGCCGGGTAAGACGAGACACAGGGGCACATATATATTTAATTAAAGTATATATTTTTTATAATAATTACAACGAGTTATCGTTAACTCCAAGGATAAATTGATATTATTTTGGTAATTTTGTGAGAATTGTATATTTTTTTGGTACCTATATTAGACGTTCAAAGAATTACAGAATGAGGTTAAATACATACAATGTAATAAATTATGTGATTTACTTTTAAGCAAAATGGTAAATTTTGCTTAAAAGCGTGCGTAACAATATGTTCGTACGAAATACAAACAAATATATTTAAGAGCCTCTTTAAGTCACTAGTTTTTAGTCGGTAGTTTTAAATCTTAGTCGCAAGTTACTGACTGTGAATCTTAGATGTAAGTCACTAGTTATAATTATAAATCTTAGTTATAAACCAGTTATATTGATTTTATTGTATATTTATTTATACAGCGCCCTAGAGGTGATTTTTCACAAAACGGGCGCTATATAAATTCGTAGTAAAAATATAAATTTATATACACATATGTATTATTATTATGTACATTTTGTACGAACCAGCAATAATAATACACGAAAATGCAAAAAGAAAAGTAAAAAATTAATAGGACGATTTCACATTTGAAAAAATAATCTTTACTAAACCGTTAAAACGGCTACAATCTTAAAATGGAAACAACGTGCAAACAAATTTCCAGACAGACGAAATGCAAAACGTCGAGTTGACTTTTTCGAAAAACTTAACACCGAACGAAGTACTTTATTCACCTGTAATTTGTTAAGGGTTTAAATGAAATTTTAAAAAACATTTTTTTAAATTCAGCTAAAAATATAATAATACATAGAAACTAACCTTTAAAATCGGTATGGCAGTTTTTTTCAAAACCCGTCTTCCTTTGACCGAATTATATAAATGGCTTTTATCGAAATGGTCTGAACACAGCGTGCTGCAACGCGAAGGCATCCAGTCATCTTCGCGTCTTTGAAGGCGAACAACATCGGTCCATTTCTGTCGACGTAGATCATTACGGGGAAACCTAAAAATCATATCCGAGATGAGGCCAATAAATTTGTAGTTCATTGTTATTGTTGAAGTAAAACTTCTTTGCGCACGCTTGACTTGGGGAGTAAGCTGGTGATAGCATGACGAGAGAGCGTTACGAAAACGAGGCGAACGGATGTTGAGAGAGAGATATAAGTTAGTGAAGATAGAAAGAGAGAGAGTTACGTTTCGTATTTTACTGCAGGGGCAAGAGAGAGAGGTGCGAACACACATTTTCTTTCTCTCTTTCTCTCATAGCCAGTTACGTTTCGTATATCTAAGACACAGTGCAGGCCTATTGTCTGTATCACACTGTAGGAGCAAGAGAGAGCAGTGCGCGCGCACATTTTCTTTCTCTCTACCTCTCATAGAAGTTTTACTTCAGTAGTGTGGTCTAAAGCACACTCGTACTTTTAATTATAAAATCGCAGCATAACTTCTTATTGTTATTTACAGACCTCAATTAGTGTCGTTTTAACATGACGTCTTTTGTAATTTTCAATTGTCACTGTCAGTAAAGGAATCCCATAATATAATTCCGGCTGGGTCGGGATGGTTATGAACATTTACAAAAAAATAATAATAACACTTCTATATTTGATACTGACAATTCGTGGTTGAATTCCATAATAACAATATAATAAAACACATATAAAACCTAATTCCACTTAATTTATTTTTTTTACCGTAGCCGGCTTCAGTCTGTTAAAGCCATCTCAGACTGGTACAAATAATTATCAATCTACAATTTATATACGTAACATACGGGGGAGAAGGAGAGGGTAGTCTACAAGGATTTTACTCAATTTTTATGGATTTTTCCATAATTTTTTCCATGTTTTTCGCCATGTCGTCTTTGACGGCAACAAATATGGAAAAAAACAACATATATGTTAAATATAAATTATATATATGTTGTATGCAACTCATAAACTTACGCATACCCACAATAACAGCACGACAAAACGCAATATTCTACTGCAGCATTCATAAGCGGAACTACATTGCCCACTCCACGATACAACGATTTCACACTATGGGAAATCAGTGCTTAATTGATGTTGATATATTTAATATCAACCTGGCGAGTTCAATGGATATTTCAAAAAATATTTTCCACTATTCCTAGACACATCTGTATTTTTAGGTCTTGTATTGGCATTATACAAATAATAATAATATTTGGATTACTTATATAGCGCCGTTTTTGTGGAAAATCACCTCAAGGGCGCTGTACAAACTTACTAGACAAACCACTATAACAACTAATGGCTAAAAATTGCATCACCGGTTCATCGATCACCGATACGAAACTATATGTACAATGATTTGAACAACGAACGCGATGCTGCTGTAAAAATGCTAATTTTATTTGCATTTTTTATCTAATTTTAATTTTACTATTTCTTTATTTATTTCAAAATTATCTGTGATGAATTAATTGTACCTACTACCAAACCTTCTGTAACTGTAAAAGCCTTCTGGGCGTTAAATTAATAAAATAAAATAAATACTGTAGATTAAGAATTATTTGAACCAGTGTGAAGATGGCTTTAACAGGCTGAAAACGGTTACGGTAAAAAATAAATTAACCGGAAACAAGTTTTGTGTTTGATTATATTATAAAAATAATACGTTACCCATTGCGCGTTTTAGCCCCATCTTTCCCTAATCGACAATAAACGAATACAGAATGCGACCTACTGCCAGCCTTTCGTAACTTGTTTTGCTACGTTTTCTATCATCTGACGTCCTTCAATAACCTTAAAAATCTTCGGGAAACAATCGAGGAATTGTATAGAGATCAGAGCGACAGAATTACAGGCACTATTTATTGCACCTTCGGGTATTCATTCAATGACGTTGTAAAAATAGCCTGCCATAGTCTCACAAACTCAAGATTTAATGTGGCAATTAAGCAACACTCTTTTGTTTTCAGCGATTTTCAATAAATTTTAATTCAAAAGTTATTCATTTACGATATAGATAGACGTTTAAAGAATATGTGCATATGGACGAAACAAAAGATAGAACGCGGGCGGCATTTTCGTATTCAAAATTCAAAATTTCCGTCAAATACTGCCTCAAGGCCGACTAAAGGATGGGCACCAGTCGAATTTTGAGGTGTCAAGTTTTCAAGTTATAATGAAAAACAATAGTTTGCCGATGGCGTTGATTGTAATTGCATTTCTTTTGACTGCTGGTTTGTATGTTGTTTTATCCCAATAATATAAGTAAAGCTTCATTAGACTATTATTAACAGTAAATTTTACTTGAGGTGTCAAGTTTTCAAGCTATAATGAAAAACAATAGTTTGCCGATGGCGTTGATTGTAATTGCATTTCTTTTGACTGCTGGTTTGTATGTTGTTTTATACCAATCATATAAGTAAAGCTTCATTAGACTATTATTAACAGTAAATTTTACTTAGTCTATCTTTGTGATTTGGCTGTTGCGCGTACAGACCCTTTATTTTAGCAGGCCTTGAATTTTCTCCAATGACGCAAAAAACCGCGGGCGGGAAACATGAAAATTTATTGTAATATTTATAATAATCGATAATATTAAGTAATCTGCGTGTACTTACACGTGAAATGTTACTCCTTCGCTCTTCCTAATATTTGCCGTGTAATTATAACATTTTCTCATCACACAGGAGGGCATTTTGGCGCTTTTTAAAATGCAATTACTTACTGATAAGTGCTGGTAAGACACGACCTTGCTCGACGCGTAGCAGTTTAGTACTAAAGTACTAGAAATCGAGACTAGTGCAATTGCCTTACTTTTGGCTTCCCACTTCGAGATTTCTACCCCGCGTCTACAGTATGCATTCATTGTAGTATTTATAACAGGTAATTTACTTACAAATGAAATGTAATTCCTTGGCTTTTTCTAGCGGTTGCTGAGTAATGATAACACTTTCTCATCACACACGAGGGCATTTTAGCACTTTTTTCATGTAATTTATAGAGGTAGCGCACGATCCCACGCGACGCGTGACAGTTTATTACTAAAACTACCAAATGAGAAAGCAATACAATTAGCTTGTCTTTTAGTACCAGTGTTGCCATGTACCAAAAGTGAAAAACAATGTTTCAGGGATGGGAAAACCGTGTTTTGAAGGATATAAAAACATGTAAGATTTTCATTGGGAATATAACTAACTAACCATCGCGCCTTTTTCCCGCAGGGTCAGGCAGAGAATTCGGTCTTGGCACATCTTTGCCTCATTCACATTCATACATCGTCTCATACATATTATTCTGGCTCTTGACACGGCCCGATTCAAACAACTGATTATATTGATCGAGCCCTCGGGCATCCCGACTTCTACCATTCACATTTGCGTCATATTCTCCTTACACTCCTTTCTCCTTTCATTCGCTCTACATGCCCAAACCATCAACCCTTTCTATTGAATCAGAACACATCATACCATGTTCAGGCCGATCTTAAAGTTTGGCGTGTACTTTTAATTCTGACAGACGAAATCAGCTGTTGGTGGGCCGCCATCTTCAGGCAAACACTATAGCGAGAAGCGATTAAGTTGACCACCTTTCAACTCATTTCGTGGATTGTCCACAATCGACGAAAATAGTTAGTTAGCAAGTAATACGATGACACTGAGCGAGTTTATTAACAGATAGTGAATTTTCCAGATAGTAGCTTGTAAATTCACTGTTAGTAAACTCGCTCAATGTCATCGACGATTTACTAGCTAACTAGCAGATTGTAGACAATCTACGAAAAAAGTTGAAACGTGGTCAAATTTACTCGCTACTCTTTCAAGATGGCGGCCTACCAACAGCCGATTTCTTAACTGTTATAATTAGTTCGCGCGGGAGCTGTAATTCTCGCTACTGGCTAGCGTGTGGCGCTAGCTGCGAGCTCAAGTTTTTTTACAAAATGTCGACCGAATTGGTTCGCGTTATTATCGAGAGTCATTATTTTAGCTGCCACTGTCGCTACTGAGCGAGTAGACAGTTTTGTGCGTCATCGTGACAATCTCACTAGCCGATTCAGCCGCTTTTAAACTTACCGGCTAGTAGCTTTTAAACTCGCTCTATGTAATCGAGGCTTAAGAAACGTTCTGCACTCTTTAATTTTTTTTTAATTAAGAACAACGTTTCGATTCTTGAGAATAACTACACCAACCACCAACTAAACTATCTAGCAATATTATAGCAAAAAATGGTACTTACCCATGTCAAATAAAACAAATGTATTATCACTTTTCGGTATCACGAATCGGGTCATGTTTGTGTTGTAAGTGAGGTTAGATTGTCTTTTAGTTTGATATTCGCAATCATTGAGTTAAACAAATAGAGGAGCAAACCTCTTAACCGCACGCAAAAAAGTGTAACCACTATTAAACCGCGACGACGTAGCTTTGAAACCACTAAACATTTTAAAGTTAACATATATCTGTCTCACTTACACAAGTCGCAAGAACAATACCGCGGTTAAGATTAGACAAAGACAGACACACAAACCTGCGATGACGGGTTGGTGTTGCTTAACACATGAAATTTTACCCAACATAAGCAATTAAATAGTATTTTTTGACGTCAGTTTATAATACGATAAACTAATTTAACTTATTTTAAATGCGTTTCTTTACTTTATCTCAATCTTTACTTACAAAAAGCGTTGGAATTGCTTCGTTAGACAAATAAACACGACCACGATCGCTTTTTGGTTCTAATTTGTCTTGATTTCGGAAGTGCTTCGAACAAATGAGTGTAGATTTAGTAGGTAGCCAGTCAGTCTCTTTCCTTAGCAATCGAATGTTTTCCACCCACTTCTCACGGAGTGCTGGATCTTTAGGTACCCTGCAAATCATTTACAAACACGTAATAATTAATCAATACACCAAAATAAGATTAATGCATTCTTTTGTAAGAAGATTGAAATATAATTTTATTTATTTATTTAAAATTTATGGCACAAAGTGCCATTTACAAGCTTGTGTTTATTTAATTACAGTCGTAGTACTTAATACAGGCATTAAAAATAAACAATAATATCAAAAAAAATCGTTATGTAGTGATCTCGTTAACATATTATGTTAGGCTGAAATGTTCGATCAGTACAACTTTGTATTTCAGTAAGGAAATATTAAAAATATCAGCAAATTATATCAAAATATTTAAAAAGAGAGGTTACCTGCATAGCAACTTGTTCAATAAATTATTTATTCTCCCATTAATGTGGGAAAACCAAAACGACTTTTTAGTGGCAACACTGAACCTGTATTATAGTAATTGACATTTTTATTCAATTTCTGCGTTTTTTAATTAAATTTGAATACGTTAACAATAAACTTACGTGTGGAAAGTAATTCCGCTTGATTTATTATGCGTTTGTGTCCTTGAGTCGCATTCTTTCACGACGCATTTACCCATTTTGGAGATAGTTTTGATCTCGCGTCTTTCGGTTCAACCCCGGCGGCGTCACACTGAGCACTGAACTGACGTTAGCTGGGCATATGTCTGTGGGCTTATGTGCGGTGGCAATGCTTTGGCGCGGTCATTGTCATTACTAATCTAGTGTATATATATCAATGCCTTACAGTTGTTACTAATTACACGACTAAGGACGGGTTGTTTCAAAAAATTTGATGAGTTCATCAAATATTTGAAGTTAATTTTCAGGTTCTGTGTAAGTTCTTTTCGAGTTCTGTTTTTTTTATCATCATAGGCCAGCTGCTTCACAAAACTGAAATCATCACAGAACTTGAATAGAACTTACACAGAACGTGAAAATTAACGTCAAATATTTGACGAATTCGTCAAATTTTTGAAGTTGATTTTCACGTTCTGTGTAAGTTCTATTCAAGTTCTGTGATTATTTCAGTTTTGTGAAGCAACTGTCCTATAACGATGTAATAACAGAACTTGAATAAAACGTACACAGAACGTGAAAATCAACTTTAAATATTTAATGAATCCATCAAATTTTTTGAAACAACCCATCCTAACCCACACTATTTAAAATATTCAAAAACCATTGAATCAGTACAAAAAAAATCCTAAGACTTTTATCATTTAAACTTTATTTAAATGTTAAACTCGTTTCTTACGACGAAAAACTCCAAAATTTCATTTTACAACCCTGGAAAAAAGAAGACAATTTGCTGACTTAATAGGTTTATACAAAATTATTCATGATAAGCTTCGAACCACTCATTGTCTGAGCAATATTCATATAAAAGTTCCTAATAGACGCAATTTAAGGCCCCGTATCCGAGCACGAAAATAAAAAGATGAAGAGATATGTAATTACGAATGTTGGAGAGAGCGCGCTAATATTTCAAACGATACAAGTGAAGCGAAAATTGTTAAAATAAAACACGACTCGTTTAGAATAGAGCAAAAATCTCGTGGGGGTTGTCTAAAACAACGTTCAAAGAAACGCTGTAAATTTTTTCATACATATAACTTGTTAAATAATAGAGACAGGCTTGAAAATAAAAATTTTCGGAGCATACTTTACAATTTTTTCTATCGAGGGAATTTCGTATAATTTGCATTTCAGCGTGGGATTAAAATCATTATTTTACTTAATTTATTATTAAAATATAATTAAATAAAAAATTTAAATTAACAAAAGAAATCATTTTCATAAATGCAAATTTAAATTACAAATTACCTATTTATTAAATTTGTCGTTCATATATCGATTAAAATCAATACCCAAAAAACGCATTTTTAAAGCTGTTTTATTTTTTATTTTAAAAATGAATATATTAAAAAAAAAATTCATTTACTGACAAATACTACCCAAGTTGCCTCTAATATCACGAAACATTAAAATCTTTAACGGCCTATATCTTATAATTTAGCAAAAATAAATAAAGAAGCTCTCATTCGTATTAGATATAGAAAATACCTTTTGATAACGAAAATGGTTTTTTTAGTTTTGTTGGGTATTTTGAACTCCAATCCAAAATTAATATTTGTATGAATCGGGCCGAAATGGGCCGCGCAAACGTTCCTGTTAATGTCCGATTGGTTTTTTAGCTCCATGAATTCTTCCTGCTAGTTTATCAGTAAGTGTGCGAGGGGAATACTATCTGATAATGGATTTTGTACCCAGTCCATAGATTGCAGGTCACACTTAGGAAAATATGTGTTCATTTTTCCTGCTAATAGCTCCAAGAGTTTCACTATCAAAGCCTGCACTTTTTTTCTGAATCGGCAGCCATGGTATTTGAGAACATTTCATAACTACCACTGGTAGCGTGGCTGATCCATAACACCAACTCAGCGCGAAAGCTTTCAATCTTGTCCGATGACGTTAAAATATTAGAATTCCCGCCTTGTATTTTTTTGTTGAGCATCCGCGGTGAAAATGTAGCATTTCGGTGAGGCCCACCAGGTAATGATAACGGTACACCAGTGTGCCGCGGCACACACTTTGCAGAACACTGGTCTATATAATACCATTGAATGTGACCAAATAGATATCTATGCAAACAGTCTCACATATTTCAAAAAGCGAATTAACAATCTTCTAACATAATATAATATATCATGGAGAACAATTACGTGATTGCTCTATTATCATTTTATTTTTATTATATTTCTTTTATTTCTCTGCAGGTTATGTTTATTTGACACTTCTGTGTTTTATATTTCATTTTGTACGTAACACTGATAACGCATGCTGTGAACATTAACAATTGGAGTGTTAATACCTATGTACATCCCAATGGCAATTTTATAACTTTAATAATTGTCAACACTGTTTCAAAAAATAAATAAATAAAGTACTCTGAGATTCGTGCTCGCCGCCGATATAGAAAAAGCGGTTCGGTGCGTGTGGTGTGTGGTTTGGTTTGTTTATGGGTTCGGTGGTCATTCCGTACACGAATATTGCACACACATTATTCCGGACACGACAATTACGCACGAGGAATTTTCCGGACAGTTCGGACACAGATTGTTGCACACATTGAAAAATCAGTGTTCTTCGCAAATTGAAAACGCCGGTCAGGGCTGGGCAGTATTTGAATTACTTGTAATTGAAATAAGCATTTGAAATATAAATACTTATTTTGTATTTTTATTTCAATTACTTCCTAAAAATGTATTTTGTAATTGGTATTTCAATTACCTGAGGCTGGGGTATTTTGTAATTTGTATTTCAAATACTTATGGCTTCAAAATACATTTTCAAATACATTTAGCGATCTTAATAATGATAATATGTCATGCTATTCTCGATCCACAATAAGAACAACCCGTGAACGCGCATGTCTCCGCCCATTATCCCCACTGCTACTAGGATGAACGTTAACACGTTCAGACCCACTATTTTAATAAATTAATTTTTTCATATTAAATGTTGACAAACAAAAAATGGCAACAATTAACACATTTTAATAATGGTGGTGATAGAATAACAAAATACATATTGTACTTAATGTGGCGCCAGATTTATCAAATCGGCTGAGGAATTAATCCGAAGTTGAAATATCATCATTTTTATTTGGCGATTAACTTCACTTCGATTAACTTCACCGGTTCTTGTATACCGTAATAATGTATATTTTATGGTGTGTAGCCCAATACCCCGTCTGCTCAGAAATTGTATGAATGGCACATGTTTGTGAGATATTTGGTTTTCCAGAAAATTTTTTTTTTATACATATTGATTATCATTGTGCGTTGAGTTTTATGCACCATCTATAAAAATAAATAAAACTGATTAACACCATGAGTTTTATGCACCATCTATAAAAATAAATAAAACTGATTAACACCAACATAAATGCATTGTTGCAATTCGAGTAGCTGTAAACTTAATTAATACTTGCGTGTCATCTTTTGTTATTTGTAGTTGGTGATAATTTATTTGGACATATCGGCTGAATATCCATTTTATCACTGGGCCTGAATGGGTTAATTTTTTGCGTCGCGAACACACAGCAAGACGGTCGACGACATACTGAATTTTGGACGAAATGACTCGGGCCAGCAGAGCGCGGGTGAAGGGACTGTAGCGGGGGGAGTGGTATGCGCAATACGAACCAAGTTTCGTACCATCGCGGGTTGATCTTATCGTAAAAATGCATTGTTGCAATTCGAGTAGCTGTAAACTTAATTAATACTTGCGTGTCATCTTTTGTTATTTGTAGTTGGTGATAATTTATTTGGACATATCGGCTGAATATCCATTTTATCACTGGGCCTGAATGGGTTAATTTTTTGCGTCGCGAACACACAGCAAGACGGTCGACGACATACTGAATTTTGGGCGAAATGACTCGGGCCAGCAGAGCGCGGGTGAAGGGACTGTAGCGGGGGGAGTGGTATGCGCAATACGAACCAAGTTTCGTACCATCGCGGGTTGATCTTATCGTGGACAGAGAATAGTTATTATTATTGTCCTGTGCTAAAATAGCACTATTATTTTACATTTTCTATCGTATTTGCATCATATTATATTGTACTTGTCATTGCTTTGTATTGTACATTTTTGTGTCATAGTATTAGATCAAGCACTACAGGAATAATTTGACTGAGTACTAGATTATTTTAAAGTTAATTACAGTAGAGCGCACTTGAAGTGAAAAACTGCGCTATATAAATACAAATGTCAATGTTATTATAATAATAATTATTATTATCTAATAGCTGGGTCCTATACCACAAAACTTTACAAGTGGAGCGGAGATGAGATGTGTCTTCTGAGCAATATGATTGGTCAATTTTTTCACGTCTCTGTTTCACTCTGCTCAACTTTGCTTCTATGGAAACGCACCCTTAGGAGGGCACTTACGACAATTTATTGCAACCAAAGGTTCTACCAAAATCAAATGTAGTTTGTGTTTGAAATTAAAAAAAAAAAAATGTTAAAATACTCTACTTTGTATTTCAAATGCACGACTTTTAAGTATTTTGTAGTTCGTATTTTAAATACTCGCGAAAAAGTATTTTGT
The DNA here is from genome assembly GCA_936435175.1 of Glyphotaelius pellucidus. Lineage (NCBI taxonomy): Eukaryota > Metazoa > Arthropoda > Insecta > Trichoptera > Limnephilidae > Glyphotaelius > Glyphotaelius pellucidus. The sequence goes on from OW386556.1 coordinate 26,563,256, forward strand.
AATTTGTATTTTAATTACAGCAAAGCATGTATTTTGCCCAGCCCTGACGCCGGTCACATCATATTCCCTACAGATCATTCTGTACATGGTGATTCCAGAAACGATGTGCGGAAATTGAAAACTCCGGACACCGAGAATTGCGCTTCATGTAAACTTCTGTCACCTCATTTTCCGCACAGTATTGTAGAGATGTACAATTAGAGGCACTATTGAGTATTAATTTCTTATCAAAACGTGTCCCACTAGCGATGATCGGCGCGTAGACCGTATTTTGTAGTTTCCAGTCGTTCGGTGTTACAGCGTTGGCAGTGTTGGAGGACAAATCGGATCAATTGGACGTACAAAAATGGAACATAATTTTACGCTTCATATCTCAGCTATATATATTACGTGAAATAAAATTATTCCTTCATGTAGGTACTTACCGGAGCATAGATCAAACGTAGTTTCCGAGTAGGAACAGCGTAGGGATAAAGTTTCCGCACTTTCATTAGGTAAAAACAATTTTCTTCAAAGTGGATTGAGCAAATTGCAGAATTAACTGTAGGAAACCAGTTTTGTCTCCCAGTCGCATCGATCCATTTTTCTTTTGTGACTGCATTTTTTGGAAAGCTAAAATGGAGAACCAAAAATTATAAAACTTGTTCCCAAAATTCCGTATTTATAATTTTGGAAAATATACAGAAAATAGGAATACGATCAGCCCTCAGACCTTGACGATATTTTGTCAGAGGGTATAAATATTTCCGCTTTACAATAAAATCCAAATAAATGGAATATTTCTGAATGTATCCAAAAACTAAAAACTGTTTTGAAAAGGTGATGAAATACGCTTTCAAAACTTTTGATTGGAAATAAGCATATATTTTTTTTTATATAATTTTTTTGCGTGTTAACATAAAAAGTTTTAAAAATGGCTCGCTTTACGTTTTTTTAACTAAAATTACTGATATCACATACATATTTCAATAGGTAAATGTTTTAGAAAAGTTATCGTTAACTCACTTTTTGTCGTTGCAAGTAAAAATAATTAATAAAAACTCCCAGTGTTTTTTTTTTGTTTCAAATTGCCGTCTGAAACATTGGATTCATAAAGATGTATATTTTATAATTTTTTTATTTTAACTTTTGTGAGTAAAAACTCAAATTGTAATATGTAATTAAATGAAGACACTATGAACGAAACTCTATCCAAAATCTGGAAACAGAAAAATCAGAGAGAGATATTTGCACCTCTGGGACTCGAACCCAGGATCTCTCTGCTTTCCGGGTTAGTGCTCTTGACCATGATGATGAAGACACTAGGAGCAATCATACATAATGATGGCAGCCAATAAAATATGCGTTGGGAAAATCGGTGGTTCTTAGTCGAAGTATGGTATAGTTAAAAGTGACCGAATTTGATATCGACACCTTAGCTCGGTGGTCAAGAGCACTCGCCCGGAAAGTAGAGAGGTCCTGGGTTCGAGTCCCGGAGGTGCGAATATCTTTTTCTGATTTTTCTGTTTCCAGATTTTCGATTGAGTTTCGCTCATAGTGTCTTCATTTAATTAAATATTAAAAGATGTATATTTTGGTTATTTTGCTGTCAATTTTTAGAATGAAATATAAAGCGTGGTGTTTTCTCTTCCTAACACCGTTTATATCATTTTTCTAACCGTGATAGTAAGGAAGATACAACGATATCTATGAGAGCTGTATGAAAATAATATGTGCGACGGTTTCCTCTTAACGGTTTTTTCGATGGCCTCCGTGGTCCCGAGGCAAGACTCTCGACTCACAATCCGAAGGTCGCGGGTTCGAACCCGGCGTGCGCAAATAAATTTTATTTGATTAATTTGTGTTATTTCACAATTTATTCATTTTAAAATAATAAATAGTATATTTGCGGCACGTTCCAGAGTGGAAGATACTATCAGTATCGCCCTGGTGTAAGACCACCATTCAGAATTGAAACGTTGCTTAAAAATGGCTTTAGCCGTGTTTAGTGACCAGATATGAATAGCCAGGTACTTCCCCACCTTCCTCTTCCCTATCTCCTTCCCCTCCCTGCTACCTTCAGCCTCACAACATACCCCGATTGGGGATGCCATAGTCTCACTGGCTCCAGACGGGAGCAGTTGGGACTCTTGTGTGGTATTAAAATTAAAAAAAAAAAAAAGTACTACTTTTTCCTTGCGTTTTATTTTCTTTTTACGAGTGAAAGAGATGTATAATAATTATTATATGTTTCCTTTATGGGGGTGCTGACATATGTTCACCGTTTGTCTCTTTTTCGGCTGTTGTTATTTAGTATGTAAGAAAGAGCTGCAGCATTATATGTGAACAAAAGCAATCAGCGCATTACATTTGACGTTTCGAATTTTCGGAATTCACTCACACTTCAATATTATCCTTGTAACTATATTCCATACTTTCGAAATTATCGTCAAGGCTAGTAGTATTGTAGGGGTCTACGGATGTCACAGCGTGGTGTGTGAGGGAGATGCAAGAAAATGATCACTTTTTATTCCTTTGGAGTAAACAGACCTACGTACATTGCGTATCTCATCTTTTGAAAGAGAATAATTAAAGCTTTTAGCTTATTGCTTGATACATACATACACACATAGTGCGCATAAAATAAAGTGCGCGTATTAAGCATGTCCCTATTTTCTGTATATTTACAAAAATATCGATTTAAAATAACAGCCCATCACTAGTCAGCGTTCCATCCATTTAGCTATCTAAAATCAATGACATTTTTATATTGTTATGTCACTGACAGATACAAAATATAAATATTATCTTCAACTTACCGATGGTAGGAGACTCCGCCTTTCTTTACATTCACAAAACTGCTATGATTTTTGCAAGTACTCACTGAACAACGCGGCATTTTTTAAACATGTGGACAATATGACAGCGCAGCGGTTGAAATCATACTGCGTCACCAAATTTCTGTATTTTGTAAATTAAAGTCCAATCGGACAGACTTTTGGCTCCCGAAACACGCCCACATCACATTTCTTGCGTTCTGTTCGTACTGATTATATAATTTTCATGAAATACAAATAGTGTTTCTCTTCCTTTCTCGCGCTTGTAGTGCCGCGAACAGAGAAGGCGATAGTCAATAGCATAGAATACATAATGCCTCGTGGACGGGTTTCGTGCTCTAAATACAAAACTGTATTTGAGTCGTTTAATTTCAATATGTACCCGCTATATCCGATTTTTTTCCAAATTGACCTTTTTTTTACATTAACTCCACTCAGGAGGATCTGGGATGTTATGTGAAGGGTCTTTTTGAGGAGAGGAAGGAATTAACATTGGTCTTGAAGAGACCCATGTTGTAGGAGGGAGGAAACACAGAAGCTGGCAAGTCGTTGAACTCAAGAACGAGTCGAAAAAACGACCCGTTCTCATGTGACAAATGTCAATCGTGTTCCAAACACGTGTATCAAACCCGTTCTCATGTTGGGCGCGCGTTTGGCGTGTCTCCCGACTATGCACCGGTGCTGAAGGGATCAATGACGCTATTTCCTCAGAGCATCTTCCATTGAAATACCGGCAGAACATGGATAGCTTTCCCACCCGACGCCTGTGCTCTAAAGATTGCAATCCGTTCGTTAAGGTGGGAGAATCTATCAAACGGACCGCCCGTTTCTGCACAGAGTCGAGGGTATTTTTCAAGTATTTTGGAGCTCCAGACCAGAGGTGGCTGCCAAATTGAACTGTGGGGCGCACTTGCGATTTGTACAGCAGCTATTTCGTTAAATAATTTGACGTCTTTTTTTCATGTTTTGACATAATAAATTAAACAAGTAAATGAATGCATTTAAGAATTTATTTTGTGTGTCGCATCCCTATTTTCTGTATATTTATCATTTATCTTTGTTTCCATTATGGAAGGCACATCTAGTTTTCTTTTTTATTCTATGGTCAATATTCACCATGGTCTCCAGAGGCGTACCGTGGGGAGTCCCGGCCCCGGGGCTTTAGACCAAATTTATACACGTTTCGCTCAATAATTTTGATTGCATAGTATCATAAATCAACGATTACTGAAAATTCACATTTAATTTGCTCAACTTTTATTACCTGGCTACATCTGACATTTGAACTTCTTTTTCGTAAGTAAATATATATTTTTCAAATTGAACATATTATGAAACATTATAAATATACAAAAATGGCCACTTACCTTAATTTCTTAAAACGCTTAAAAACGCATTTCAACGCCCCAAAGCTGACGATGGAAATTGTGGAACTGAAAATGCGTTGCGTTGACCTAGAAATGCCAGACAGAAAAAACTACGCAAATTTCATGACGCCGGAAATCACCTTTCATGAGTTTTTGCTGCTTCAGATATCACACACATTTATAACGCGTAATAAAACAACCGAATAGATGATAAAACAATCTATGGTTAAAACCAAAAACAATCTCTTTAAAAAAAAGATATCCTTCGTAAGATAATAATCACTTTATCACTTACCTCTTTCTGCTTCAAGAGCATCAGCTTTTTTGAAATCGAGAGACGAGAAGCGCCCTTTCTTATTGACGAACTCTTCCTAGTATGCCGCGAGTTTGACTTGCGGTACGAACTGGTTTCGTCAGGCGTCCAGGCGACCGCTTTACCAGCCTTTTCCGCCTCCCCGTCCAGAGCGAGAAAAGAGTTGATGCTCCCTGCCTGCAACTCGCCAGGCGATTGGTGTGAACTCTGTGAGCCTGATCGAGTTTCCAGAACGAAACCCGCCGGAAATTTTACCCCCTATGGAAATAAATTTCTGTTAAGTATATACAAACAAAAGAAAATACTAGAAATAATCTTAAAAAATAACAATGAAGTGTGGCATTTGATCGAACAATGACATCAGAGTGTATAAAATAAACAGAAATGTTTTTAGGTTTTCACGGCCAAAAATTATTTTTGTTATTGTTTTTGGGGTGTTATGCCGTGTTTCGCTACCTCCTTCTTTAGCCAACGTTTCGGACAGCGTTACAGTGTCCATCATCAGGGCAGATGACCGTCATCTGCCCTGATGATGGACACTGTAACGCTGTCCGAAACGTTGGCTAAAGAAGGAGGTAGCGAAACACGGCATAACACCCCAAAAACAATAACAAAAATAAACAGAAACTCTATAAAAGTACGAGCTACAATGACAACGAGTACAAAACGTATAAGTAGACTTAGGTTAAACTAATATTTATTTATTTACGGACAAGTAGTCCATTAATAATATAACAATAAAACGAATAAAAAAAATGACAATGAAGGGAAAGTACATATAAATGAAGAGCATTGGCAAATTATAATATTAAAGAACATATAGAAGACAACTACAAGTCAAAGCTTGAAGATGGATTTAAAAGACTTTAAAATTACACTTTTCGTTTCGACTGCCGAAAAAAATTCAATGCTTTGACTTGCGTTAACAAGTCTCGACACTAAACACACGACACGATAAAGGAGAATGATATCCATAATTAGTAGAATGTTGAATTAGTAATAGTAGAATATTGATTGAAAAGATATCATAATACAGCCATCTACCTTACGTAGAGTCACATAGATTCTGTGTGTCTATTACTAACTACAGGTAATCTACATACAAGCGAGTGTTTGAGATGCTTAGTCCTGGTATTGTTACATTTAAACATTGTTTTGGAACGAATATCTCAGAGATACATGAAATTCAAAGAAGTTATGTAAATCCGGGCTGTCATGCTCATTTACAATTTTTAACATAAATATTAAGTCGGATATAATTCTTCGATCTAAGAGTTTTAATAAATTCAATTATTTCATCAAGTAATTATAGTTTATCATTTCAATGGAATGTAGAGATAAAAATTATCGTGATGTTAAATTAATATTACAATATAACTCTGCTTAAGTATTTTTTTATGTACGTATTTCAGTTTTTTAATAAGATTCCTCGCAAGTGTTCCAATATAAGCCCTGCTAATTGGGATATAACATTACATACACCAACTATATGGCCATGAAAGTAAAGTTAATAATATTTTATGGATTTATTATTTATCATTAAATTATTACCATTAAATAACACGTCTTGTTTGTTTCTGATTATTTTTACTATTTTTGCAATTTTTATTTCCTTGTATAGTAAAAAGTAGCATAAAATATTTATATACGCATTTTTTTATCATTTTCAAAACAAAGTTGTAGACTTGCTACTAACTTGCTACGACACCATGATAGCGTAGCAAGAAGTGAAAATAATATACTGTATATTTGTGCTGATTATAATGTGACATTATGTGAGGTGTGTAAAAGCAAAGGCAGCAATCTCCAAAATATCGGAAAAAAGTTGTAAATGCAGTTTCATATTGATTCGAATTGAGAACCTAAATTCAATTTGCAAATCTGGTTAGTTACAAACTCAGCTTTCTCCCATCAAAATCAGAGTTTGAAAATATGTAACAAAGGCAAAGATATCAATATGTTTTTAGCCTTTTTTCAAAAAACGAAGTGGAGATTGCTGCCTTTGCTTCTACACACCTCATGTTTAGGTATAACTCAATTATCAATTGGGGCGTAAATAAATAAATAACAAAAAGTATTTCTTAAATTTGAAGAAAATTGGATGCGATGGAAATAGGAAAAGTAAAATTGGAATTCAATCTGATCATTAAACTTGCAAAAAAGTTTGATAATGCCTTCAGAAGGCGAAACAGCTGTCACGTGTAAAAATAATTACCTAGCAGAACTTGTTTATAAATAAACTGTTTTTATAAATTGAATAATAATATTATTAAATATATAAAAGAAATAAAAAAATTGCAAAAAAGTCATTTCAAGCAACGATTCATTCTGAATTGCGATCTTTCACCAGATAATGAGAAACTGAGAAAACTTCCACTCTGGAACGAGGTGAACTAAAACATATTTTATTTAAGTTAGCCTATCGCTAAAAACAGGATATCACACATAAAATAGGATATGTTATAATTACCGGAAATATGGGGAAAGCCTTCGCGTGCAATCTTCGCAGACCCTTTTTGGTCGTATTGATATATCTTTCTTCAAAGTGGACGGAGCAAATTCGACTCGTGGCGGTTGGGTTCCAATCGTTCTCGCCCCTCTCCAGGCGGATTGCTCTTGTCCAGTTTCTCGTTTGAATGGGGTCTTGGGGAAACCTAAAATAATCAAGTAATCACAGAAAAAATCGTAATTAGTCAATTAAATTTAAATAATAATTCAATATTTCTATTATCGAAGAAAGCAAACACTTTGTGGCTTGACATTTTACAGAATGAAACAAGTTCTTTGTTTAAAACCACTTTATTTAAATTTATATTCGTCGACCGGTTTCGGACCTCTCTAACCCCCACCCTCCCTTGACCCCTCCTCCTACCCCGCCCCCAACCATTATCTGATGCTCTCTCTCTCTCTCTCTTATATGCTCTCTCTTTCTTTTGTTTTTACCTCATTATCTTAACTCTGTACTTTAATTTAGTTTATATGTTTATTGTCCTGAAGAAGGTCGAGTTCGACCGAAACCGGTCGACGAATATAAATTTAAATAAAGTGGTTTTAAACAAAGAACTTGTTTCATTCTGTCAATATTTCTACTTGCGGTTTTATAATCATTGATTCTGTTTATTGACGAGGCATTTTTTCCGTAGTAAATCACGAATGCGAGAATTTCAACTACGCCGAGTTGTTGGAATTATGGGTTATTATATAACTTTGTGGGTAATTTTGAGACTGAAGGAAGTAGCGGCGGTGATGAGAAGAGAAAAGGGACGTATTTCTTTAGATCTGGAATTCTAGAATCTAAACCTAGCTAAAGGCATTTCAAGGAACGTTTTGACTCTAAATGGGAACTCATACTAATGCGATACTAAGAATCTGAACTAACTCTGTTCATGCGGTGAGGTTTATCCAGTTCTTGCCGGTCAGCTGCACGGCAGGTCGGATCGGGAGAGGTCGGTTGAGCGAAACCCTTTGACCTCTCCGGGCGGACTCTTGAATCTACACCTTGCACCGCAGTGGGAGAGATGGATTCAAACGTTATTCTGTGGTCACGGGGATACGGGGTACGGATAGTCGCGGATTTACGGGGTCAGTTAATCCCAGATAAACTGACCCCCCGATTCCTGTCCACCCCTCATACTTTTTTCCTTCACAGAACTTCCACTCTTTCATTTACTTAGAAAGACCCTCCGCACTGCATCCCCAAAGATCACATAGACCTTGAGGGAAAATATTACAGGGACCTTATGCACGTAGTTATAAAAATAAAAATGGAATTATTACATCACAAAATGCCGCAGACTTCGTTGAAATATGTATAATTCGTGTTGGTAAATTGCCTTCCATCATTTCCGCCCACCAATCATATTATATTAAAAAGAACGGAGTGTGCAACTCACACGCGGTAGAAGTGAAACCTTCAGAAAACTAACGTTATACAAGAGTGGGGAGGTTACGAAGTACCGATTATACAATCTCATTCTCTTGTAGGCTAAATCTACAGATGTATGCTCGACTCTTTTTAATGTCGTTATTTTTTCATTGACTTTCAAAACACAACGGTGCTAAAGAAGTTTTCACTTCAAAAAAACTTGTTTTCCAAATCAAATATTTACAAAATGACCCCACAAATGTTTACCAAACACGCCACTGCGTGAATCCGATAGTACAATACCAAATACCGCTAGAAGAGAGAGCCGACAAAATAATACCACAATATTGAGGCCACTTTATCGACGTTTCTTTCTTTTGATGTAATAATAGTAAATGCAAATTAATAGTATTTTATATAAGTACACTTACATGTGAAATGTGATTCCGTTTCTCTTGTTGTGAGTGGATGTCGAATTTCGACACCCTTTGGCAACGCAGGTCGGCATTTTGGTTTTTGAGTCGGGCTTGACGCGGAAACAGGGCGGTGGCACGGGTGAACGACTTGACACTGACGCTATACGTGGCGCAGTTGCGGTACGCGGTGCGCCCGCTCTTATCCCGAGTGCCGGGTCATCTTTTGTTCAGAAAGGGCCGATCTGCGTATTATTACGTTGTTCACACTGTTCTGCTGCAGATATAGTATACACTAGGTGTGCATTTTCCTTCGATGGACACAATAAAAATTGAATTTTACTATGGTTCCATGCCAACTCAAAATCAAGTCAACTCAACGCCTCTTTGAAAGGTCATTAAAAGCTATGAAAAAAATATAGTCCATAACCTAACCTGTAACCTAATTTTTGTACTTATATTTTTTTCATCACTAATTACTTTTCAAAGGAAGTTAGGTTAAGTTAGGTTAGGTTAGGTTTCAAAGGAGGTGTTGGGTTGATTTTATTCTGAGTTGTCTGTTCACCGTTGTAAGATGGGTAATTAAGTATTACTAGCGCAGACGCCTCAGAACCTTGTAAAATCACGGGATATTATTATTGTAGGATTTTTTTGAAGCTGAACGTCTGCGTAAAGAACACATCAGAACAAGGAAAATTGCTACAGAATGATCAATAAAAATGGTGATCCCACAGTTGATCACTCGACAGTTGCTCTCCAAATAATATCAATTATAATATTTTGTTTTTAACAAGAGTCATCTTTACTCTTGACTCGCAATCTGAAAGGTCGTGAGATCGAATACCGGCGTGCACAAATAAATTTTATTTGATTAATTTGTGTTATTTCACAATTAATTAATAAAAAAATAATAAACAGTATATTTGCGGCACGTTGCAGAGTGGAAGATACTTTCAGTATCGCCCTGGCGTAAGACAACCATTCAGAATTGAAACGTTGTTTGAAATGGCTTTAGCCTTGTTTGGTGACCATATCTGAATAGCCAGGTACTTTCCCACCTTCCTCTCCCTCATCTCCTTCCCCTCCCCACTACCTCTAGCCTCATAACGTACCACAATTTGGGGATGCCATAGTCTCACTGGCTCCATACGGGAGCAGCTGAGACTCTTAAACGGTATTACTCCCGTAAGAGTCCTGACTCCCCCCCTCTGGAGCCAGTGAGACTACGGCATCCTCAATTGGGGTATGTTATGAGGCTGGAGGTAGTGGTGATGGGAAGGAGATGAGGGAGGAAGGTGGGAAAGTACCTGGCTATTCAGATCTGGTCACCAAACACGGCTAAAGCCATTTCAAGCAACGTTTCAATTCTGAATGGTGGTCTTACATCAGGGCGATAACTACTGGAACGGGCCGCAAATACACATTATATTATTTTTAATTAATTAATTGTGAAATAACACAAATTAATCTTATAAAATTTATTGTAGAAAGCAATCACTTTGTGGTTTGACATATTTAATAAAATAAAATACTTTTTTGTTTAAAACCACGAGATTTATTAATTTTTGAACCGACCGGTTTCGCTTAACTTAAGCATCATCAGGGTACAAATTAATACATATATAAGTATTAATTTGTACCCTGATGATGCTTAAGTTAAGCGAAACCGGTCGGTTCAAAAATTAATAAATCTCGTGGTTTTAAACAAAAAAGTATTTTATTTTATTACTTATAAAATTTATTTGCGTACGTCTGGTTCGAACCCGCTACCTTCGGATTGCGAGGCAAGAGTCTTACCCCTCGACCACGGAGGCCGTCGGGGGTTTAACTGTCATCGAACCCGCGTTTTCCATAACCAGTTGTAAAAATGGCATATTACGCACGGAAAATCAGAATCGTGAATTTGTGCCACATTACAACCGAACTATGCTCATCCCTTCAAACTTGACGTTTGTACGCAAAAAAATATTATGCGTGTCCGTGTTTCCAATTAAAAAAGTTTATAAAAAGGCTAATGTCAACAGTGTACAAATGCTGGGTATGCGCTTTTATTGTCTCCCGGTCGTGCACCGGTGCCAAACGATCAAAGACGTTTTTATTATTATTAAGAAATTATTCGTAGCACCTTCTTATTGAAATACGGCAGAACAAACATGTACCGTTGTTAAAGTTGATTTGGTTCATACCTCTTCTGTGAGTGGGTTGAATAATTTCGCTTCATCGATTACGCGTATCCCGCTTCTTTTAGCTGGTTTCTGAAACAAAAAAAATATGTTTATTTATTTATTTGTACACGCCCAATTAGGGCTTTTACTTATGATAAAATTAAAAATACATTTGATATAATCAAATAATTAAAGAGATAAAACAATTAAAATAAGTACCAAATATACATTTTTTTACAAACAACAGAGTAAAATATAGGATTCACATTCATATACATATATTTTGATACATATTGAAAATTTATAAGCATTTCAAAGCTATCAAGATAGACATACAGATTTAATAACAATGTTTTTATAGGCTGATAGACATTCAGTACCGTTGGTGTTCGTGTCATATTTATTCCTTGCACTGTGCAGTCGGTTCATTACTGAGTTTATTTCTGCATTGGTACCTGAATTGTTACAATGGTAAGGTACCTTCTGACAAACCGTTCTACTAGGCACATGAAAGTTAATCAGCCTAAGGAGTTCAGGGGAGTCAAACATGTTATTAACAATTTTACAGAGAAAAAATATAGTACATATTCTTCTTTCTTTTAATGTGGCAAGGCCCATAATTTTCAACAGTGACATGTGGCTAATGTTTTCAATAGAAATTCCTTATCTTTAATTTATGTTTCGTAAACATTTTGTTGGATTCGCTCGATAGATTTTTCATGAATATTGTAAAATGGATTCCAAATGGTTGAGTTGAATTCTAAATGGCTTCTGACAATGTATGAATACAATATTTTAATTTTTTTTAAATCTTTTGAACCCAAAATTTGCATCGCTTTAGTGGTTCTATTATTAATTTCGGTCAATACTGGCGCATGCGCCGTGCGCGTGATATTCCCGTCAAACTGATACTATGTGATTGTAATGTGAGATCCAAATATTTTTTTTTGTTTAAAATATATATTCTAATGACCAAAACACTATTATAATAGTATATTTCAATACATTTACACTTACGGTCATCAAGCGTATTCCATAGCGACTTTTGAAGCGTTCCAACCATCCTTTGCTAGCTATAAAGTCGTCTTTTTTGGTTATCTCCTTGTAAAAAAACTTTGCTTTCCTGGCCAGTATGGGCCCAGAAACAGGCCTACGCCGATTTCTTTCCAGAAGAAACCATCTGTACAGAGCTTCTTCAACCTCTGGATAGTCAGCTTTCTTGAGGGTCTGCCTCTTGCCTGGCCCACAGTCAGCGATTGACACGAACTTTTGAATTTTCTCGCGATTCTTTTCAATATCATAAATTGTGGAGCGTCCCACGCCGTATTCGCATGCCAATTTACCAAAAGATTCATTGCGATTTAGGCGTTCCAGAATCTCATTTTTTTGTTCAATTGTTAGTGTTTTGTGTTTCCGTTTTTGGGTTTGCGAAGCCATTGTGACACATGCAAATGTGCGTTGTTTACGATGCGAAACAATATATGAAAACCCGCGATCACATTCACTATCAAACTGAAACTATACCATCACAACACACACGACAATACGCTTCGAGCAAAAGTCACAGTGCCGCGAACACGACACAACATGTACTGACGAAGGTTTGCCGTAAATGTGCTTTGTATGTACGTTCTGTTAGGCGTGTCGGATTACAGGGGGTGCCGGATTACACAGGGACCGGCTTAGATAGGGGCCGGATAACAAAGGGGCCGGATTATCGCGGGTATTATAACTGTATTTATGTTATTTTCGTCCGTTTTAATTAATAATTAATATCATTTTGCGGATTGAGTTTCCTTATCAGAAAAAGATAGGTTATTTCTGACATTGACATAAAAGTGATGTTTTTTAAAAACATGAATGCATTACGTATGTGTAAATAAACACAAATTTAAAAATGATTTGCTTTTTTAATCTATTGCATAGTATCAGTTTTCTTATTGTTGGTGAAAGCGAACTATAGAACTTAGAGAGGTATTTATTGTTCATTTGTTCAAAAGGCAGTTTTAAATTTGGGTAGGTATATATAATGTTATGTTTGGTTTATATAAGTTTTGAATGTAGATACCTGTTAGTTAGGGTCTTCCCTGAATTACGTGTTGTCATGGTAACGCGGTAAGTAGGTAAAGGGCCGGCATTAGGATTTATGTTAAATAAAATTTTATTATATTGTATTTTTTTTAATTCACAAATATATTTATATAATATTTGTGCATACTCAGAATTACAGAAAGGTGTTCAGGAGAGATGGATTTATGAATCCACCCTCCCACTGCGATGGGCCTGAGAGGCAAAATAATCTCCCTCAACCAGTCTCTTCCGATCCGGCCCACCACGCATTAAGTAAGCAGAACCCAGGAAGCACTTGGGGTGACCTATGGCAGAGGTGTTGGTTATCCAATAAATGGTTCCAGGGACGGCGGTAACCGTACCCATACCCCAAAATGACAGCAACATAATGGATTGTATTACAGGAAAAAAGGCATTATACTTTTACATTTTTCATTGCTTTTGTTGGAACACGAAATCACACAACATAAAACCATTTTTCACTCAGTAGAACGAATTACAGAAGACACCCTCTCGCAAACATGATCTGCGAGCGTCGTGGACGAATGACGCGCGGTGCAAGTTTTTCTCTCGAGTATGGTCTAGATCAGAGATGGGCAAACTTTTTAACGAAAGGGCCAGATAAATTAAAAAATTATCTAGGCGGGCCGGAAAAAAATTGAATAAAATAATTTTTTTAAAGTGATATACTTTATTTTTTAATTTTTACAACAAACATAATATTAAGTAAATTATATGCTACGAGTACAATGGTAAAAAGTAACAAAAATTGATTATTCTTTAGAAGAGTATGTAGGCGTATGTGACAGATGAAACTGTGACTGAGCTTCTAAAAGTTTTTCATAATCTGGTAGAAACTGTTATGAGCTGGTTCGCAGTAGTGAAGCTAAATGGTGGTTAGTCAATCGGTTTCTAACGCTGTTTTTGCGAAGCTTCATAGTAGAAAACACCTGTTCACAGATGTAGGAAGATGCAAACATCGCAATTATCTTCTGAGCCTGAGATTTCAGGTTTGGGAAACTTGATTTTGACAGGGCCTTGTGGAACTCAATTTTGGAAACGTTGAGAAACAGTTGCCTCAATTCAGTGTTACATTGCAACTCAATCAGTTCGAGCTGCAATTCTGGTTTGACTGATTCACAATCCAAATTAAATGGTGTGCTAAAAATGTCCAGGTCCTGTTCTATAACTTTGAAGTCTTGGAATCTTCGTTCAAAATCTTCATAAAGACATTTCACACTTTTCTCATAGTTCTTAAGTTGGTCCTCCATAACTGCAATAGTTTTTAGGCACTACGCCTACGCGAGGTTGCGTGCAAACTAATATTAGGTGCTAAAATACCGTAATTGAAACGCAATGAGAAGGAAACCGTTAAGTATTCTTTTCTATCTATGCAGAAAATACATTTTGTTCAATTGCTAAATTGTGGTAGGGTTATTCAAACAATGTCTCGGGCCGGATTGACTAGCCTGAAGGGCCGGACTTGGCCCGCGGGCCGTACTTTGCCCATGACTGCTCTAGATTGAACCATACTTCTTTTTTTTTCTTTTTTTTTTTCATGGCTTTTCACCCCAATGGAGTGTTCTGGCCAGTGTCAAGTGAATGATTTTATGAGTGTAATTTTGTGAGTGTAATTTTGGGTTAATATTTACAAATTTAGTTTCAATAACAAGAACCTATCTACATTATATAATAATACTATACAAATAATAATAATACGCTAAATTCTTACAATACGAGATGATTATAATTACATTTAACAAGAGGAAGCAACAGGAAATTGATAAGTATGTTGATATAATTTATTATGGATAAAAAATTAAATAAATAAATACATGGAACTAAACTTACAGAACCATACTTCAGGCAATCGCACACGGAGACTTTAGCAGGGTTCCTAACTTAGGGTTACCCACAAATTTAGGGGGTTAATAAGTGGGATGGAATTTTTTAGAAGTTTCATATGTTTAGGGTTTTCCTACTCATATCTATGACAACAAAAATGACATCGAGTCTGAGTGAAGTAATAAAACATGGAAGAATACATCTACTTCAGCTGATTTTGATGAAGTTTACAATGTTTGCGACGCAGCTGGATGTAAATGTTTTGAAAATATCTCAAATTTGGATTAGCGTTTGTCACGGTTCCAATTTCAAACGCAAGTGCCGAACGTTCATTCTCTATTTATAATATCGTCAAAAATAAGCTGCGGAATAAACTCTATTGAAATGTTATTATTCAATATTTTTACAATAGTAAATATATCTTTTGGGAATTTTCCAGTTATTGGCGGGATTCTAGGGGTTTTTGATAAGTTAGTTTTTAGTTTTAGGGATAAATATTTTTGAGAGTTGGTAACACTGGACGCCAACAGAGTTGCGTGCGCATCAAAATCTATGATACGGAGGTGCGCACACGAGAAGACTTAATAAAGTCAAAAGACTTTCGTAGACGAAAATAAAATCCGCTTACGGATTGCTAGTCCTTTTTACAATGGTGCGCGAATTGCTCGCTAATGTCTAAATTTTCCAAATTCCAAATTCAATGACGTTATAGGTATACCAAATCGGAAAAAATAAGTTCCGCTTGTTGCCAAAATAATACAATATTTTGTTACTTACAGTATTTAGTGACACTTTTAATAATATTTTATAATTTGCTTGCCGCAGTAGAAATACGCATTTAGTTTTTAATGATTGATATATTTAGGGTTGGCACACAAAAGCTCCCATTTAATAAAGCATTTAATTTTAATTCATACATATCATTGTGAATTATTTAACACATAATTTAATTGAAATAATAATATAAGCAGTTACATTATTATTTGCGCCTAGATGCAACGCTCTCCCAGTATCGCTCTGATTGCTTGAAATGGATTTAGTCGTGTTTTGTTTTGTTCAGGAACTTGACATACTCTGAACTACACATTCAGTCACACAACCCATCCGAAAGGAGGGACACGATATCGAATAGGAAGTATCGATACTGTACTCATGAATAGTTCGAAAAAAAAGGATCGCACTCGTAAAAGTATTGAAAAAAAAATTGATACTGCAAAGTATCGAGCACATTTCATAGGGCCTGTTTTACAGCTCTGACCGGGCTAACTACGTATCAACTCCCCCCCTCCCCAGGATCAGAATTTTCAAATTCAAATACGTGTTCCATGACACCAGACACACTAGATTGCATATGCTTACAATTTTACCTTCGCAATGGAATGTTTTAGAAGGTTTATATGTAGCTATGATTGAACTAGATGGCGTTGCCATAAACTTGAGCCGCTTAGCCAAATTTTTAAAGGCATCGATACTTGCCAAAAAGTACGAATTGAGTTAAAGTATCGAATACAAAGTATCGTGAACAAAAGTATCGGTATCGAAAGGAAAAGTACTCGATACCATGAAGTATCGATACTTTTTTTGTGTCCGGGAGTGGAGATGACAAAGTGCCAAACAAAAACAAATGGCCAGGGCAGAATGTTAGTCAGAGAGAGAGGTCGTACATGTCGCCATTATTGAAGGATCTTCTCTCTTTTACATTCACAAAGCACTCTCTCCAGGGTGAATTGCCTTAAACCTCTTTTACATTTTTATACAAGACGTGGGAGAAGGAAGATTTTTATGTATGTATGGCAATACGTGATTTCAACTCGCAGTTAGTTCGCTACTGAGCGAGTGAACTGAGACAGTTTTGTGTCTCATCATGACAATCTCACTCGCCGATTCACCCGCTTTTAAACTTACCGGCTAGCAGCTTGTAAACTCGCTCTTTGTAATCGAGGCATATGTGATATTTTTATGGAAGGTACAGAATATATTTTATCATTTACTATAAAAACACGCACTATAAAAAAAGTCATCAAAGGTCAATAAATGTACTCACAATGCTTTCTGGAATGTTATTGGGTGGAGCAGCTCCGGCCTCCTTCTCCGCGAAGTACATCCTTATCGTAGCCTTTGGTTCACTTTCCTTTTAGAAAAGAGACAATGAAGTTGACAATATTATATAATCTTTAATGAATTTCGACGTTTTAAATACAGTAGAATCGTTTTCGTTATTTGTTTTTGGGGTGTTATGCCGTGTTGCGCTACCTCCTTCTTTAGCCAACGTTTCGGACAGCGTTACATTGTCCATCATCAGGGCAGATGTGTATTTGTGTCCGAAAAGTTGGCTAAGGAAGGAGGTAGCGCAACACGGCATAACACCCCAAAAACATCTAATAACGAAAATAATTTTGGCCGTGAAAATCTAAAAACACAGAAGAATCCGTTTATTATGACTCCGCCTATATCGACCAACCGCTTAATATGATGTAATTACACAGCGAAGTTTGATTTTCATATAAATATTTCAAAGTCGAATAAAATAACTTCGCTTATAGTGACGTGTCGCTTATTGTGACTCATTTTTTAATAAATGATCCTAATTTCATGGAAAATTATGTCGGTTATAGTGACCGACATGATTCCTAATACCTTCGGTAGTGTTCGGGAGGGTCACGTGACGCCCGACGACGATAATATATATTTTTTTTTTTTACATGAGCTCCACACAGGAGGCCCTGAGGAAAATAATTTCCCTCAGGGCCTATGTCATCCTTGGGGATGCTGTGTGGAGAGTTTTTTTTTAAGTAAAAGAGGGAAAGGAGAGTTCTGGGAAGGAAAAGGGTTTAAGAGTGGGTAGGAATCTGGGATTCAGTGTGTCCTGGTCATCCACCTCCAAGACCTAGACAAACCTCACCCCATGAACCCGGGCACCCCTGCTAAATCTCCAAACGTAGTGAACCACTTGGGGTGACCTATGGCAGAGGTGTTGGTTATCCACTAAAGGTTCCCGGGGCGGTGGTTATAGGCTCTTTTCTCATGTCACGAGTCTTAATATGCTGTGTTTCTCTCTATTAAAATAAATACATACATTTATATATAACAAAAACAGGAGGTTATTTATTTTCTACAAAATGCTTTGTATGACGTCCGCTTTGTATGCGTGTTTGTCATTTCCCTTCGATGTCATTATAAACGGATTCCACTGTATTTATTTGTGACATGCACCACCAATTAAGTGTTTATTTAAGGAGTAATTAAATATAAGAATGAACTGACCATATTTTGAGCGGGCGAGCAAGGAACGAGATAAAAGTAAGTTTTCTGTTGAGTGTTCGTACTATCAGTATTATTGATCGTTTCATCAGCTCGAAGAAGATATTTCTGAAATGGATAGATAATTAAATTTAAATAAATATTGAATAATTACTTAAAATGTATTATTAGTCATAAAAGAATTTGTGTACTGACTGTAGTTCTTTCTGTAACAGGTGAGACCGATGGAATCGCACCGACACGTAACGAACGTTTGCCGTTGTTCATTATAAAATCTGTCTCTTTGAAATGCTCTGAGCAGATACGATGATTACGAATAACTGTCTGCTCAGATTTTTCGGATAAAAACCGCCATTTTGCCATCAAGTTTTCGTCTTTAGGAAACCTTAAAGAAAATACATTATATTACACTTGAGTTTTAAATTTTTTTTATGTGAATACCGCACAAGTCCCAACTGCTCCCGTCTGGAGTCAGTGAGATTACGGCATCCCCAATTGGGGTATGTTGTAAGGCTTAAGATAGTGGGGAGGGGTAGGAGATGGGGAAGAGAAAGGTGGTAAGTACCTGGCTATTCAGATCTAGTCACCAAACACGGCTAAAGCTGGACTACGCCGGCCGTCAAAATAAGAGAAAAGGAAAATAACTCAAAATCAAATGAAATTATATTCGTACAGGATGTTTCTTTAATCATCCCGAAGACTTTAGACCAGCGATTCCGAAGCATATTTGGAGTAAAACTCTAGATATACAGGATCATCGAAAAATAATGCCAACATTTAAAAAAATTATAGCACGCTTTAGAATTATATTAGCAAGTGCCTAACTCTTTTTCGCGTAGCTGTCATTAGAGTTGCCAATTTCTAAGGATTTAAACCGATTGTGTATTTTTTGGGGAAAATACGGGAGTCTACAATATGAGAACTGGTTTTTTTAATATTTTTTATATAAATACCCTACAAGAGTCCCAACTGCTCCCGTCTGGAGCCAGTGAAACTATGGCATCCCCAATCGGGGTATGTTGTGAGGCTGAAGGTAGCGGGGAGGGGAAGAAGATGGGGGAGAGGAAGGTGAGAAAAACCTGGCTATTCAGGTCTGGTCACCAAACACGGCAAAATCCATATTATTTATTTATTTTTATTTAAGTACATAAAACAGCCATATTACCCAAAATGTATATACACGGATGATTTAAATACAGTGTAAAATAGAAATTAAAACAAAAATAGTAACAAAAATAATTTACTAAATATGCAAAAGTGAATGACAAACAAGAATGAGTTAAAGGTAGAATACAACAATTTATTATTGGCACCTGTGCATTTCAAGCAATGTTTCAATTCTGAACGGTTGTCTTACACCAGGGCGATACTGGGAGTATCTTCAACTCTGGAACGTGCCGCAAATATACTATATATTATTTTTAATGAATTAATTGCAAAATAACACGAATTAATCAAATAAAATTTATTTGCCACGCCGGGATTCGATCCCGCGACCTTCGGAATGCGAGTCCTTACCGCTGGGCTAAGCCGGCCGTCAGTCAAACTGTCACTGACGCAACTAATACCGATTAAAAAGAGCATTTTGTGATTATCCAACCATATTGAAAAAAAGATATTTACTATTTAAAGTGAAAGCAAATTTTCAAACAGGGTTCTATTTTTGAAGGATGAATTAAAGAGAAAATCCGAAATTGACAATGATATAAAATGCCAATTTCAATAGAATTTCGTTTAAATTTGGAGGTAAAGCAACTTGTAGGGAATTAATAATCTATTGTGGGTATTTTAAAACATATGCATTGGCAACACTGGCTATAAAACATCTCAATTGCTAAAACTGTTCATGTTATTTTATCGGAATAAGCTAAAAAAATAAAGTAAAACCATGCTTACCTGTGGAATGTGATGTAACTATCGTTACTTTGTTTTCCACTTCTGTTTTTACACCATTTCATTGAACAAGCAACCATGTTTGCCTTGTTATTTCGTAAAAATGCACCGATGAGAGCCCGACGCTAGTCCGCACAAGAATGATGACGTAGTCTTTTATCGGCTGGTTCCAAATATGTTGTCACGTGGTTGCCTCCGGCCGGCGAAACGGGTGACCGGCCAACTCGGAATGAAACCAACTCAGAAACATCTCAGATAAGTCATTTAGAGTGATAAAAAAATATAAATAAAAAAATGGTTAAATAGGTTAAGTTAGGTTAGGGTTATCGGCTAATTTAAAATTATTTTTTTATCACTCTAAATGACTTATCTGAGATGGTTCTGAGTTGGTTTCATTCCGAACTGGCATGGAACCGGCGAAACGATACCCGGTTTTCACTTCTGTATTCCATATCGACGTATTTCTCTGGCTTGCTGGTGAGTTTGCTCGGCTAGCGACATTATTACTACAATTTTGCCGGGCCAAATCTACTTTCTTTTAGAACTTTTAGACAATTATTAATTACAGTGCGTCTCTGTTCGCCACCTATCCGCTTTCAAAACTGTAAATTGCGAAAGCATTTTTCATTTCTACCATTTGTTCATCAACCAGCATATCAGCAAATACTACAAAATAGTTATAATATAATTTACTTGTTTACCCATTAGGTACTTTCATTAGTACGACATTGTGTAGTATTTAAGGGTGCGAGCATTTAAGTAAGTTTAAATTTCATGCAGAAAACTGCACGGGAGAGTAGGTAAGTTAAGCCTTGATTGCATTGAGCGAGTTTACAAGCTACTAGCCGGCGAATTCACTATCTGCTAGTGAACTAGCTTAAGCCTCGATTACATTGAGTGAGTTTACAAGCTACTAGCCGGTAAGTTTAAAAGCGGGTGAGTCGGCGAGTGAGATTGTCATGAAACATAAAACTGTCTACTCGCTCAGTAGCGACAGTAGCAGCTAAAATAACGACTCTCGCGCGAACCAATTCGGTCGACATTTTGTAAAAAACTTGAGCTCGCAGCTAGCGCCACATGCTAGCCAGAAGCGAGAATTACGGCTCCCGCGCGAACTAATTCTGACAGTTACGAAATCAGCTGTCGGTAGACCGCCATCTTGAGCGAGTAGTAGTTAAGTTGACCACCTTTCAACTTTTTTCGTACATTGTCCACAATCTGCTAGTTAGCAAGTAGTACGATGACTCTGAGCGAGTTTACTAACAGATAGTGAATTTCCCAGGAAGTAGCTTGTAAACACGCTCAATGTCATCGAGGCTTTAATCATAATACTAGCTAACTAGCAGATTTAACACTGAAGGAGTTTACTAGCAGATAGTGAATTCGCCGGCTTAGTTTGTAAACTCTCTCAATTTAATCGAGGTTTTACTCTGAACAAGTTTACTAGTAGATAGTGAATTTGCTATTAGCTTGTAAACTCGCTCAATGTATTCGAGGCTTTAAAAAGGAGGTGACATCCCTGAGAAGGTGACTCCCGACCCACAGCCAAGACTTGGCGCCTGATTTTTTTTTGGGGTTATTTCAGAAGTCGGGTTACTTAAATAAACCAGCCACAATACCCCAACTTACCGATTACTCAAAAATAAATAAATCATTATTTTACATAATATAAATAGGGGCAGAACGTTTAGTATTAATTTACAACATAATAATTATTTCTAAAAAATAAATTAAAAATAAGCACAATTTTTCTGGAAACAACTATTTTCCTTTTAAATTTTACGTAACTTTAGTCCCTACAGACTTAATGTTAAGGTTTATTTTCGTATGCGCTGATTGAATTTTTTTTATTTCAGTAGCTCCTCGTTACCCTATGTTATGATGTTTCGTGCATAGAAAAATCGAGACGAAATGAGACATTTCACGTATTATTTTGTGTAATAGACTTTCGTTTTGTTTTTCTTTAAATATTCTTGAGTTACTGTGTTAATAATTTGATAAAATTCCTAAGCTTGTTGCAGTTCTTCCTACAAAGACTTGTTTTACGGTGTTGTGAAAATATTTAGCATTATGTTGAAGACTGCTTGAGAGAAGTAAAAGAAGGACAGAGCAAGAACTTGCGTTCCAGTTCAAGATGGCTACTCCTGCCGATTTACAGCTAGACAAAATATGTAGAGCTTGTTTGCTCGTCAAAAAAGACATGAGGCCCCTATTTAGCGAGTTAATCGCCGATATGCTCATGACTTGTGCATCCATTCAGGTAAATAATAGGATTTTTAGCCTTCAAAACATTGTTGTAGAAGTATCGGACGCTATAGTGATGTCTCTTTCATTTGCCGTGAATTGCCTCTGAAAAGATGTGTAAATTTTTTATCTGTTCATCTTCACGTATAATTTGCTCAAATTCTTGTTTCTGTTTGATAAACGTCAAAATTACCATTTGACAGGTTGGGAATAAACAAACATTATTCCATAAAAATCTATATATTTTATTTTAATAATAAGCGTGTTATACTTACAGATATCTATTATATAAACCACTTTATTTGAATTTTCGAAAGTTTACTGAATTAACTTTATCAATTGGTTTTTAGAAAGTAATGTTTTAAACAAGTTAAACATTCAGAAGTGCTCCTCGTTTTTTATGTTTCGATTACACCACTAATGCCTTTGTAAGGCCGCGATATACGCGCATTATATTCTCATGGCTTGGCCTATTTCAGCACATCGTTCGACATATATTCCCATTGTGAATGTATGGCGAGCGTGGGCAAACAAAATGCTGGGATTTGCCAAGCCGTGAGAGTAAAGCGCAAGTGTGTCAGCCCAATGAAGCATTTTCTGATATTGACCCTCAGGCTAATTTGTTGCTTTTCGGAACAACATATAAACGTCTCATAGAAATCGTAGTGTCTCCCTGACTAAAATGGTTAGAAATGCTCTATTCAAATGTAAAAGATAACCACAAACCACCTTTCTTTATGAAATCAGTTTCCAACCGCAATTTAGAAAAAAAATAAAACTTTGGGAATTTTTTATTAATTAATGTTGAATGAAGCGGCAAAAAACTGAGTTGACGAAAGCGTTTATAATTCATTTGCCTAATAAAATATGTATATTTTGCATTCAAAATTTTTGTATTTCAAAAATTATACATTGATCAAAAATTATAAAATTTGAAAGTTTATTTCCATCACCTTTCTAAAACAGTTTTTAGTTTTCGGATGCATTCAGAAAAATTGCATTTATTTGGAGTTTATTGCAATAGTCGGGAGACACGCCAAACGCGCGCCCAACATATGCACACGGTTGACATTTGTCACATGAGAACGGGTCGTTTTTTCGACTCGTTCTTGAGTTCAACAGCTCGGATATGGAACGATTTGCCGGCATCTGTGTTTCCTCCCTCCTACAACATGGGTCTCTTCAAGACCAATGTTCATTCCTTCCTCTCCACACAGCATCCCAGATGACATAGGCCCTGAGGGAAATTATTTTCCTCAGGGCCTCCTGTGTGGAGTTAATGAAAAAAAAAAAAAAAAAGGAAATATTTTGACCCTCTGATAAAATATGGTCGAGGTTGTAGGGGTTGATGACGCTAGTTCTTCCAAGCACTTTAAATTGAAATACCAATAAAACAGATGCATGCTAGGGTCTCCTCTCATAATGGAGTGCTTTGAACGATTTCAGGTATCGGAGTCAGATGGGCTGCCATCACAGCTATGTCTCCAGTGCGTACATCAGGTGTCTCGGAACTACGCCTTCAAGCAGCAGGTGGAACGCTCCGACTCGCAGCTGCACAGCTTCCTGCAGCAGAACCCGGATAAGGTAAACCGATTAATTTGAATGCAGATGTCAGAGTCAGACGGGTTGCTATGAAGCTGTCCTGGCACGGTCGCTCGGTAGGGATTGATAGGATAACTTTTGGTAACTTCTCATCGTTCCCTAGTACAATTATTGGAGATTGCTGATGTGCAAACAGTTGAAGTTGAATATATTAAGAACCCTTAGATATTATAAACTGTCACCAATTCATTTTGTTTTGAAGAGTTTTAATTTTCAATGTACATTTGTTACTTTATATTTTAAATTTGCTAACGGTTTCGACTATTATTTCGTTATTAGTTATCACTATTCCGAGTTTGCTAACCATTTGACGGCCTCCGTGGTCCCGAGGCAAGACTCTCGACTCACAATCCGAAGGTCGCGGGTTCGAACCCGGCGCGCGCAAATAAATTTTATTTGATTAATTTGTGTTATTTCACAATTTATTCATTTAAAAATAATATATAGTATATTTGCGGCACGTTCCAGAGTGGAAGATACTCATAGTATCGCCCTGTTGGTATTGGCAGCATTTTGAAGTGAAAATGCGATTTTCGCTAAAAAATTTCAGTGAATTTGATATAAATATAAAATGGAAAAAATGGTAAAAAAAACTCTCCCTGACTTCCTGTTTTTTTATGTGTAGAAATAGTGTACAAAATTTCAAAAGGATCGGTCATGTAGATTTTGAGTTATAATGTTCACAAAATCAAAAATACAAAGTTCAAAAATTTGCTTGCTTACTTGGCAGGGGTGTTGGTTATCCAATCAATAATCCAACGTACCATGGTACCAATACCTACCTGTTTCCCAAATCAAAGGTGTAATGAATATTTGTACATATTGTGTTGTTTGTTTCAGTCCCTGGCCAAACCCAACGAAGAAGATGTGGTCATAATTCAAGATATCGCAGCTGAAGTACAGTTTTCCTACATTGATAATTGTAAGTATTACGTATTCCACTTATCAGTCCGAATCAAATTTTAAAATAATTATGTGGACATCACACAAGATTGCAAATGCCCGGAGCCAGTGGAACTAAGACACCTTTAATTTTGTAATTCAAACCTCTGTTCTGGAGACCCTAAATGCCTAAAAACTGCTGCAATATTCTCCAGTTTTCTATTTTGATGAAAATGTTGGCCTACTGATGGCCTCTGTGGTCGAGGGGTAAGGTTCTCGACTTGCAATCCAGTGGTTGTGGGTTCAAACTTGTAAATTTTATTTGATTTATTTGTATTACTTCACAATTTATTCATAAAATAATATGTAGTATGTTTGTGGCAAATTCCAAAGTGGAAGATACTCTCAGTTTTGCCCTGGTGTAAGACCACTATTCAGAATTGAAACATTGCTTGAAATGGTTTTAGCCGTGTTTGGTGATTAGATCTAAATAGCCACTTACTCGGCCACCTACCTCTTGCCCATCTCCTTCACCTCTCCACTACCTTCACACAACTTACCCCAATTGGGGATGTCGTAGTCTCACTGGCTCCAGATGGGAGCAGTTGGGACTCTTGTGAGATATTCACATAAAAAAGAATTATTCTCCAAAAATAAATTCACAAGAATTCACCATCACTAATCCCTAAAAATGTTTAAAAAAACAGCTGCAATTGTATGATTTGTACCTAATGTAGTAAATTGTATTAAATTTCTAGCCAACTCTCAAAACTCGCACGACTCGTCAGGCTCAGGTCCTGCTCTTGAGGCCTTCTACATTACTAGTGAAAACCACTCTGGAGAAGGAAACGATGAAGAGATGGATCAGCAGCTACAGGTATGCCTTCAATCTATATATTTTATTTTATTTAATCATTTAAGACAATATTAACAACTCTCAATCGAAAAATGTGAAACAGAAAAATAAAAAAACAACATTCAGTCTCATCTAGGAATTGAACCCGGGTCTTCAGCCTTGCCGGGGCTTTGCTCCGACCACTGAGCTAATCCGACTTCATCAGGCTTTATCGGACTATCATTCGGTCATATTTGACTGCATCATACTTCGAATGAGAACTACCAACATTATCATTTTCATAATATATGTTTTCTGGTGACTTTCTTTACAAGTGGCAGATTCTACCCGAATTTAATTGTAATCTAGATATTGACTTAATCTTCTTAAACTTCAACACGTTGACTATACATTCTTACTAAATACACTTACAATGCATTCCCTAGAACAGTGTTCCGCAAACTTTTTGTGATCAAGGTACACCTACCAAAACAAAAAATTTCAGAGGTACACCAAAGACACAAACAATGTTTATTTAATATTTATTGTTAAAATCAAGTGTCCATCGGTAAGTGTCCAAGGGAAATGCTATCTAAGAATGGATTTCGAACCCAGTCCATAGGTTACAGATCACACTTAGGAAAATACGGGTTCATTTTTTCTGCAAAGTTTCACTATAGCCTTTGCTTCAAGTGTTTCACTATCAAAGCCTGCACTCCTTTTATTGAATCGGCAGCCGTGACATTTGTGAACATTTTGTTACTACATACCATTGGGCGTGGCTGATCTATAACGCCAACTTAGCTTTCAATCTTATCCGATGACGTTAAAGTATTAGAATTCTTGCCTTGCTTTTTTGGTTGCGCTCATTTAAATGGGCGAATATGTTCGTTCGCCTGGCCTATTTTACTGCCGATACGATAGTCGAATCGCCTAAGCTGGTGCAGCGTCGCAATGTTATTTTGTTACAATTTAGCATTGCGGTAAGGCACACCAGCTAACGACCACGGTACACCAGTGTGCCGCGGCACACACTTTGCGGAACACTGCCCTAGAAGATAGAAGAAAAATAAATGACCCAATTTTTTGAAGTAAAACTTATTTACGCACGCTTGACTTGGGGACTAAGCTGGTGAATGCATGACGAGAGCGTTACGAAAAGTGTCAGGCGAGGCGAACGGAAGTTGAGAGGGAAATATAAGTTAGTGAAGATAGAAAGAGAGAGTGTTACGTTTTGTATATTACTGTAGGGGCAAGAGAGAGAGGTGCGAGCACACATTTTCTTTCTCTCTTTCTCTCATGGCCAGTTACGTTTCTCTCGTAGCCAGTTACGTATATCTAAGACATAGTGCAGACCTATTGTCTGTATCACACTGTAGGAGCAAGAGAGCAGCAGACTTTTTCACAAGTCTAAGATGAAAATTCAATATTTTTAAATTGAATATCGATTTTGTTTTCTTGAATGAATGAATGCAAATTTTGGAGGTGGGAATTAACCCACTTCCCGATTGAGTTGAAACTCAGCACACAGACTCATAGTCGATAACAGAGCATTCTATCAACTTTTGGTAGCAGTCATGCGCACACAAACATTTATCTGAAATTAGCTACAAGCCAACTCAAGACCAACTAGATCGTGCCATTCGATGCGATAAAAAATAGACACATTTAAAGTAAAAGAATTTTGCTTTTATGGGTTGATTTTTTTTTGCAGTTTCTCATTTTCTTTCTATCTTAAGCTATTCATTACAATGGCCAGGAAAATTTTCAGTAGGGGATTGGTTTTTGTAGTGTAGTGGGTATTTGGGTGTTATTCAATTTTGAAACGTTTTATCTTTCAGGAGCAGGATGAGTTGAAAGATGACGAGAAGGAGGAGGAGAAGTGTGAAAGATCGCAGGACCTGGACCAAACCATCGTCAAGGAGCAACCCGCCAGCGATGGGGAAGATGATGATTTCCTTGGTTAGTATCCATTCATCACATCCACCATCTGTCTTCTACTATCTTCTATTCATCATCTTTTCCTTTTGCAACATAAACTGAGGTCTTGTACAATGTTTAATATCTTAAACAAATATGATATTACCACAGTTAACAATGGAGTTCTGTAATTATGATTGTGAATGAAACTAGAGGCACAAGATTCAGTTGTTTGGTTTTCCATCCTGATATTATTGTATTTACTTATGAATTATTTATTCTTTCAGAACTGGCTACCTTTCAAGCATCCAACTCTATCACCCCTGGAAGGCACATCTGCAATCTATGCCAGAGAGAATTCAAGCATGCCAAGATGCTCAAATCACACATGCGCCTGCACTCTAACTGGATCAAGGTGCGTTGCTTTCTTTACCCTCATGTAGCTTGGTCGGGAGGTTGCAGGAAAGCAGAACAACAGATGATTTCACAATGTCATTTATGAAAATGGAAAAGAGATGTGGTCCGAAGAGTGGTCCTTGATGCACCCCAGAAAAAGTTGATTGGTATTTTGTTTCACGCCAACTGCAAGAAGGATACCATTTGTCTATAGATCTACAGTTGGGAGGTTGCAGATTGTATTTCATAATATATAGTTATTACAAGAAAAACAGACAGCAAAGTCACTGATAAAAAATAAATAAGAGGAGAGGTTCTAGGATCGAAACATGAGGGACATCTAAAACCGAATATTCATTGGATTGGTGTTTTATTTCAGCCCAAGATTGTAAGCACAGTTATAGAGAAAATGAAATAAACAAACAGCAATGTCAATTCTGAAAATGGAAAATAGAAGTGGCCCCAGGATTGACCCTGAGGTACCCCAGAAAATACTGAAAACTCAGTGAATTGTTGTTTTAGGCCAACTGCAAAAAGCTCCCCATAATTGTATAGGTGGGATGCTGCGGTTTGAAATTCATATTTTTTTAAGAGGAGAAAACGAAAAAGTAAAATGGCCCCAAGATTGATCCTTGAGGTGCCCCAGAAAAAAAATTCAGCATATTGGTGTGTTGTTTCAGGCCAACTGCAAGAAGCCCCCAACGTGTCCTGTGTGCCAGCGCTCCTTCAAGGGGCCGGGCATGTTGCGGCTGCACATGAAGACACACGAGGAGCGGCCGCAGCGCCAGCCCACCTGCACCATCTGCCACCGCGTCTTCAAGACCAAGACCATCCTTTACCGCCACCGGCAGACGCATTTCGAGGTTGGTTGGTTGTTTCCTCAATCTTACATGTTACATTAAGTCATTTTTATCCTGTACCAAACTAGCATTAAACCCCTCAAAATTTCTAGATTTCTGATTGGCTGCTGTACGGATATGTTCTTATTTATTCCATGGTTGTACCCTTGAACTGTTGTAGTATTTGCATTATTTGATAATCATTATTCCGGTTCTCTGTCCCAGCAAAAGACCCATCCGTGCACCATATGCGAGAAGAGCTTCATCAGCAACTACGCACTACAAGCACATCTGGCGCGCCACCGCGGAGAGAAGCCACACGCCTGCAATGACTGTGGAAAAACCTTCTACAATAGCACCGATCTCAAGGTGAGAAAAATTACCCCAAGGGCACGTAATTTTGATCTGTTTCCTTCCTTTCTTATTTTTTTATGTTTTATTGTACGCTATGCCAATATGGATTACATTGTATCCCATAACCGCAACATGAAACCTGGTATTAAAACATTATTATTATCATCTTCTTCTCCTTCCCCATCTTGTTGGAGTTGGTTACCGATCATTTGGATAAGGCACCTATAAGCGTGCTTGTCTTGTGCTGCTACTTCAGCGGCCTCTATTTCAGTCTCTCATTTTCTCTATTTCTTCTATCGAGTCTCATCAATATCTCACAGCCTGGACTCTAGAAAAAACTCTTTAAACGTAACATTTCCCATAGTGTTATTAAATTGGTAGGTTCACATCAGACTACACACCGGGGAAAAGCCGCTGACTTGTGGCGAGTGCAGCAAGACCTTCCGGCGCCACTCCACCCTCTGCCAGCACATCAAAAAGCATCGCGGCATTCGAGACCACGTCTGCACCGTCTGCGAGAAGGCCTTCTTCGAGGTCTCCAAGCTCACTGCACACATGCGGGTACACACAGGTAATGATGTATCCATTAATACATTGTCCTTATACAGCTGTTTGTTGTTTCTCAGTTTATTTAATGCGGTAATTATTGTTCTGAATAGGGGAAAAGCCGTACGAGTGTTCTTATTGCATGCGATGCTTCGCCCAGCAGTCAGCGTTGATCTATCACCAGCGCACGCACACGGGCGAGAAGCCCTACCCCTGTAAGATCTGCGACGCGCGCTTCACCACCTCTTCGGCGCGCAACAACCACATGGTTACACACACCGGCATCAAGAAGTTAGTAATGCATCCTTTATCTCTCAGTCCGACGGATTAACAGACTTTTTTATTTCTTGGGCATTAACTATGTAACATTTCTTAGACACCTCCGTGTCAGAACGGAACAAATGTATATGGAAAGTAAAACTCTTCAAAACAAAACGAATTAAGAGACATTTGAACATCCTCATAGCTGCCTAATAATAGTACCCTTTACACACAGACTTCGGAGCGGGACATGCCCCGCGCCACTTCAGGCCGCTGCGCAGAAAAATCTCACAGTGAACTGCGCTGTAAACCGTTATCTTACTTTCGGTCTTTACTTTTCTGCGCGGCGGCCTGAAGTGGCGCGGAGCACGTCCCGCTCCGAACTCTGTGTAAAGGGTACTTTAGGACTGCTTTGTTCCCTAATGTCTATATTCCCTGGTCATTTTTTCACAGTCCAATCTTTTCTTGGCTCCCTGTTTCCCCAGCTGATTTTTTCCCTTACCACTGTTTCTGCTTATGACTCTATTCCAAGACAATTTTTTTTACTGATCCCTGTTGTTTTCCATGGCTAAATCTTTCTGGTTCATTCTTTTCTTTGACCACTATTTTCCATGACCAATATTCTCCCAACTCATTCCTTTCCCTGACCACTATTTTTGACCAACTTATTCATTTTCCTGACCACTATTTTCCATTACCAACTTTTAACAACCTTTTTCCTTGTTTTTCACATTCATTCTCCTAATGCTAAAGCTTCCACCTGTTGGAGTGTTGAGTTACAAATGTTTGGGTGATGTCCTCAGATTCCCGTGCACGGTGTGCACCAAGGGCTGCACCAACCGCACAGAACTGCGCATCCACATGACCAAGCACACGGGCGAGAAGCTGTTCCCGTGCACCGAGTGCAACCAGCGCTTCTCCACCGCCTCCTACCTCGCCGTGCACCGGCGCCACCACAGCGGCGAGAAGAAGTACCTGTGTCTCACCTGCGGCAAAGGTAACTAAAGCCTTCTAAACATTAAATGCTGTTAGAATATATTTTTCAAACCTTAAATATTGTTTCTTGGTTATCGTTTCAGTTTTTTCGAGAGTTTCTGTGGTTAACTTTTAGTTGCAAAAACACTCTCTTTCAAACACTTTCATCATATATCTCACCGTAATACAAAATAGCAAGATAGCATGACTTTTGTGAGTTGGTGTCTGGCTGGGAGAAATACATGTCTCCAAAAGAGACTCTACAGGTGTTACCCTTCGGCAAACAAATGTCATAAAAATATATTCATACGAAAATGAACTGATTTTATTATTTCTACACAAACCTGAATATACACCCAACATGAAAAAACACAATTCAAAGGAGTTTGCAAATAAATAAAGACTTTGGTAAGCATTTGAAAACGTAACATTGAGAATTTTCGACTCTGACAATTGCAAAATCCGACCAACCAAGTCATAGATAATTCATTTTAAAATATTCTAGTATTGCTAGATGAATGAAAGCTTTGGCTACTTCAAGAACGTGAATGGTCCAAGCGATTCTGACCTTGTCCTTCATATAGTTTCTTTATACATATGACAGGTGCATCAGTGGGAAGGTAATTTCTTCACTAAGATATTTTATTGCATTGGTTGAGATTACTTCATCCCCTGATGATACATTTGGTTGGAAGTAATTATGTTTTTGATTTCGTCAACGGTTATTTGTTTGAAATTAAGTTCCCTTTCCAGATTACAAGCTTCATTTGGTTCATTCGCATCATTAACACATTTTGTAATTTGTTTTGCTAATTTTGATCCAATGTTTGTAAAAAAATGATTAACGTGATCAAGAATTTTGTCAGGGTTTTCGGCATATACAGTGGGAACCTTGTTTATGTTCAGTTCATCGATTTTTGATGTATTACTGGTGGATTTAGAATTGGTCACTTCATTTATAATTTGCCACAATTTTCTGGGATTATCGTTACATGCTTCTATTTTATTTTTATAGTAGGATTCTTTTGTAGTGTTAATGATATTTTTGCAAATGTTTCTATATCTTTTATATCGTAGCTTGTGTATATCATAGGGATTTTCTTTAAGTTTTTTTTAGGTAATTCGTCTCTTTTACGTATACAGTTTATAATATTCTTTGAGATCCAAGGCTTAATGTGTATATTCTTATGTGAAATTTTCTTCACAGTTTTTTTGGTATTGAACACTATGTTGTGTTGGATTAGATCAATGAAGCTATTCCATGCCTCATTTGTGTTGTCAATATTTTGTATTTTTTTCCAATCAGTTTATTGCAAGTTTTGCTTAAAGGCATTCCAGTTTGTTTCAGATTTTTCTGTTATCGTCGGTCTATTTTGAGTTTTCCTTTCTTTGTTTTGTTTTATAGCTAGGATTGTTGTAAAATGGTCAGTTATTGTTGATTCGTATTTGATAGATTGCGTATATTTTTTTTTTTACTCATAATATGGTCAATGCAGGTTTTGGAATTGTTAACTTTTTGAGTGGGTTCATTTATAATGCTTAATTCACACTGAGCTATATATCTGCGAGCAGATATCTTTTGATTTGCGAGCGCTTATTTTTTGTCCTTTCACACGAGGCTATCAAATATTTCTTCCTGTGGTAGGAGAGGGGTTCAGTCGAATTAGGGACGGCAACGGAACGCATATTTTTTGTACTGAAATCTGTCAACTTGACATCTGTCATCCACGGGTCTAGGCAGCTCCGTAATTACAATGACCCCCTCTCCTGTTTTAGTCGGAGAAGGGGAGAGTTATCTTCTGGGATATCGCGTCTGGAGCGGTTACGTCTGAGATGTGTATTGTCTATGATTGATCTGCGCTTAAAAACGCTTAGGTGTGAACGGTCTGAAGGGATTGTGTGGAGAGCGTTATTTGGCGTGCTATGATCTTTTATATTTGATAGCTGAGTGTGAACCAGCTTTAAGGCTTTTAAGATCATGTGAGGCTAACGTCTGCAGATATTAATTTTTTTGGGGATGATCGTTTTCCAGAATATTGATGTGAATATTAACATTTTTAGTTTCTTTTTGTAGAGAGAGTTCATCATCCAAGGACTTAAGAGGTCTGTTCACGCGGGCTAGGATTGACTACCCATAAAAGCATACTGATAGGTATAATTGTCGTGTGTCCTGCTCTAGTAAAGTACAGGAGAGGGGCGTACGAGAGGCGGTAGTGAAGGGGGAAATCGTAATACGTATTGTCGCACATCGCGAGCGAACACAAAAATTAAATAACTATGTAGTGAACAAAACAGAAAATATATGTAGTATTACGCTTGAATATTTGCAGGAAGCCGGTGAACGGTCCCTTTCGTTTAGTACCTTAGCATTAGCGGATGAGGGACACATCATGCGGAGGTCTCTGGACATATTCTGTAGTAGTGTTAGTTTGTTTATAGTACAAACGCTGGGTGTCAACAAAATTTACAATTTTACAATAATTCTTCGGTTAGGTTTGATTGTTTCACAATATACTCAAATTTATATTCAACCATGTTGTGATATTTTTATCTTGATTGAATCATTGAAAACAATTATGATTATAACAAAAGAAAACAATATAGAATTTTACCCCGATTTTATGTTAACATGTTAGAACAGAGTTCAAAATGTGAAGTTTTGTCAAATATTAATTTGGAGTTACGATTAAACAACCCGGCCTAACATTCGCATACAAAATAAAATTGGTGACCGAACAACTCGGAATGAAGCCAACTCGGAACCATCTCATATAAGTCATTTAGAATGATAAAATATATAAATATAAAATTGGTTAAATAGGTTACATTAGGTTAGGGTTATCGGCTAATTGAAAATTATTTTTTTCATAGCTTTCAATGACTTTTCAAGGAGGTGTTGAGTTGACTTTATTCTCAGTTGGCATGGAACCATATAATCGACATATTTAGGCACTTTCATGAAAACAAAAAAAATTAATGATGACTTCCGTGGTCGAGGGGTAAGACTCTCGACTAGCGATTAGGAGGTGACGGGTACAAATCCCGGAGTGCGCAAGTAAATTATATTTGATTGATTTGTTTTTTTTTTCACAATTCAATCATTTAAAAATAATATATGGTATATTTGCGGCACTTTCCAGAATGTAAGTTACTCTCAGTAGGACTCTGGTGTAAGACCACCATCAAGAATTGAAACGTTGCTCGAAATGGCTTTAACTGTGTTTAGTGACTAGATCTGAATGACCAGGTGCTTCCCCACCTTCCTTTTCCCCATCTCCTTCCCCTCCTCACGTTCTGGGAAAGATAAGGGTATTAGGGGTGGGAAGGAATCTGGGGGTCAGTGTGTCCAGGAGTGTCCCGGACGTGTGAATCAATCCCTCCCGCTGCGGTGCAAGGCGTTGTTTCGAGAGAGTACCTACGGCTGAAGTCAAAGAGACTCCCTCAATCATTCTCTCCCGATCCGGTCTGTCATGCAGCTGGTGGGCAGACGCATCCACCGTTAAGACCCGGACAAACCTCACACCATGAACCCGGGCACCCCTGCTAAGTCACCAAACGTCGTGAACCACTTGGGGTGACCTATGGTAGAGGTGTTTGTTATCCAATAAATGGTTCCCGGGGCGGCGGTACCCATACCCGCCTCGCATTCAGTCTACTTCATCCTTCCTCTGCCAGTTTCCATGCCTTACTGACATACATATACCTAGTTAGGTACCCTGGTATCGTAGAAAATATTTTTAAAATAAAAGCTGAACTGCCAAAATTGAATTTCTTACTACCTACTACCTAGTGAACACAAGTATATTAGCGTTATTGAATACAATCTCCAGTTTTCGGTAAACAGATCTAAAATGATAAAACAAACAACGAACATGCACGTGCGCTTGTCTGACAACACACACACAGATACACGATTCCATTACCTCTCCCCCCGGCCCGCGCACGTTTCGCTTCCCCGAGACTTGCAAAAGAGAGGTTGAGATGGCAACAAAAAACCTAGGTAATTTTACGATAAAGTTGCGCGTAACTAGATCCGGTTTTTGACGTGAACATAACTGTTTTCAGTGCAAACTAAAATTTTATCGTATACTTCATCATATTCCTGAGGCAGGATGTGAAAGGATTTTTCAAAAATAGCATCCATTTGGTCAGAAAAAAATTCCAAAGTAGCCTCCTAAATTCATCGATAAATCGTCATCTTTTGGAGCCTATATTTTATAATTTAAAGCAAAAATCGAAAATCGGATTCATATCCGTACTTTTTATATATCTAACCTGTCATTTAAAAAAAAATTGAAAACCATTAATTTGATAGTTTAGCCGTAAATCCGGAACTAAATTTTGTATGAAACAGGCCACGCATACGTTCCTCTTAATAAAAGGATCCAAATTGTGAGATGAAGGTGATCGATAGATTGCTAATGTAGTTGATTCCTTTCCAATTTTAATTTTAAGACAATTAGCATTTATTATTTTAGTCTCCTTTACTTCGGCTTTTATTTCATTTTTTACATACACAATTACGCCATCATTTCGTTTATTGCGAGTTAAGGTTGAGTAGGTAGTATATCCTCCAATTTTGATCGGTGAAAGTTTCTCGTTTATCCAACATTCGGTAAGAATTAAAATGTCAAAGCGGAGTCCCATATGTTTTAACAGAATTTGCAATTCATCAAAATTTTTATTTATGCTTCTTATATTTGTGTGTAGAATTTTGAAGTAATTATTTACAGTTGTTAAAACCTTTGGTTCAGAAGTAATTATTGTGACATTCATTTTAGCTAACTAAATTTTCAAGTGGATAGTAAAGTTTCATATTTATTGAAGATTAAATTATTCTCACCGGGTCATCTAAATGCCTTATGTAAATAATTTTTTCGTGTTGCTGTTTCCTAAACATAACTTTTCCTGGTTTATACCATACAAATTGGTAATTTTTTTCTTTAGCTATTTGTTTAGCTTTCCATAAAATCTCCTTAGGATAGGGGCTCAGTTCTTCCCCGATGAAAATTTGAGATGTTGTCAGATCCTTGATTTCTTCGTAATTAATGTCTTTCTTTTTTTCAAGGAGGTAATCTCTTTGTTTTTTTTCGGAGAAGGTAACAAGAAGTTTAGGTGGAGCCCCATTTTGTCTATCTGGGACTCGAGTGACGTCAGTTATATCGGTGTGTTTTATATTGATCCCAGCTGCTGCAGCAACTTTTCTTACAATTTCAGTTGGTTGTTCTCTGTTTTGTTGGGGAATCCCAGCTATTTCTAAATTATTAGACTTTGAAATGGTTTCGATGTCGGCTAGTCTGATTTCAAGTTTTTTGATGATATTGTTTTTTTTCTTTTAGATCTTTTTTAATATTTTCGAAATCAGTTTGTATAACTTGGTTTAATTTATTTGCAACATCAATTTTTTTTAGTATTTCATCATATTGAGTTACCACTTATAAATTCAATGCTTTTGGTAGTTTCTGTGGTCTGTGATTCAATTTTGATAAAAATGTCCCTCTTCAAAGTTTCAAATTTTTTATCTATATAATTGATAATTTTTTCCGTGCTTATTTTTTCATCAGAAATTTGGTTTTTGCTTCGAGTGCTAGACGTCACTAATTTATTACGTTCAGAAATGCCCCTTACAAAAAAAAAATAATACTGGCAAACACTTTTTTGTTTATTGTTGACCATGATTGCATAGACTTAAATTTGAAAAAAAAAATTGTCTGTGGCTTTTATTGACAATGATTTATTTTTTTTGAGAAAAATATTTGAATCAAGATATAAAGTTATTATGCACTCCCACTCAAATTATTTTGCACTGCCAAGTAAACTGTAACACTGGTTTATGTGTTTTAAAATATGATTACTATTGTAAATTTGTTTAAATATCACTAACTTTAGTTTTAAATTAGGAGCTGTCAGAATCAGCTGTTATTATCCATAGATGAGAAAGTAGTATGTTTTGATTAATGTTTACTGAAACTCTCAGATAGAAGACTTATTTCCGACTTGACTTTTATTTTTAAAATTGTTAATGGTGTTATAGACAGCCCTGATCTATTAAGCCTAATTACCTTCCGTATACCTACAAAAACTACTCGATCCAAAATACTTTTTAATTGCAACAACAATTTCAGGACCGAGTCATTTAGGTACTCGCTTATACCTAGATTGCATGAGTTGGCAATGCAGTCTCAGAAGTGGTAAATGTGTTCAACTGCACGGAATATAGTTATAAGAAGGCTAGAATAACACACCTGAATCAAAATAATCAATGTTAGGCATGTTAATATTTGTCTGCGTGGTTTCTATATAATATTTTACTACAGATTCTAAACTACTTAAATCAGATATCTTAACCATCAGACAGAGGAGTCATAGCTAATAAATGTACCATTTAAAAAAAAAAAATCATAATTATTAATAAATCTCCAACATCTCAAAGCCCTAAAATAACAGAGCTAATTTGCCAACTATGCTTGCCCAGTCATTTCAAGCAATGTTAACTTTTAAGGTAACAATAAACTCTCTACTAAATTGCTCTATTTATAACCAATTCCTAGATTTGCAAATAAATGTGAATAGATATACTTGACTTTGCTCGATTCTTCGATTCTACTTGCTAACAAGTCACCATTATTTACATATTTTTATTCGGCGTAAATAACGGGTGTTTTTTTTAGAGGTATACAAATTCAAAATGAAAAAAACACATTAAAATAATGTTAATGTCTATGATATTGGCTTTATTTAATAGATACTTTTATGCCATTATTGTTTAAATATGATTTCGGGCATATGAGGGCCACGGCTCGCTCAAATGAAGCGCAATCGCGAAGTCCAATTTTCGACAACTTTATCGAGCAACTGTGGCCATATATCGGTAGTGACTTCACATACCCCTAAAGAAAGAAATCTAACGGGGTGAGATCACACGATCGTAGAGGCCTAGACCCAGATCTTTCCGAAGAATCTTCCACAAAGTGGATGGGCACAGCTGCAATTGCTGTGCACGATGGCGAATCGACTCATTCGGATTCTCCTCAACACTACTCTCCACAGCAGCAATAACTTCTTCTTTGTCTTCTTTATGGATGCGCATTATCCACTAGAGTGTATGTGGTACGTAAACGATCCATGATCTTCCAAATAGCTTGCTCGGATGGATGATTATGTCGACAGTAAAATGGACGTAGTGCACGATAAGTTTGGCGAACCGAACCATGATTTTCAAAATAAATTTGCACAATTTGCAAGAGCACATTCTGATGTCAGTCTATTCATAGTGAAATGGCAAAACGTACTGACTACAAATCAACTGTCGACTGTCAAATTGACAGTCTGTAGAAACAATGTAGCCAGTTTAAAAACCAAACCTCTAAAAAACACACCTTTATAATGTTCTGTTATTTTTACATGTTCTATTCTATTCCTTAATTTTTGCACTATTTTTTTTTTGGTTGTAACAGATAATTATATCACATGCCTGTTAACTAGCCTTTATCACACATACATCATATTGTTTTATATCAGGTCTTATATAAACCTAGTATGTATATTATTTAAATATTGTATAACTATTATATTTTCGTTATTATTAAAATACTGTTACTCCCTGTGTACCACTGTATCATGTAATGTAAAAGCCATTTTATGACGTTTAAATAAATAAATAAATATGTAGGTTTTGATTAACCCGCAAGAGTGTTGCAGGGTATGTTATACCCGCCATGTTAATTATTTGCGTGTATTTTTTGTTTGTGATATTCAAACCTGTAGTTGCTTTGAGTGGCTGGAGTTAAAGGGGTGCGGGAGGGGATAGTAGCGTGATCGCAGTGTCGAAACAGCCTGCGCTTGAGTTATACGCTTGCAAATTGCGTTCGGGTATGTGATACCCTGCCACATACTTCTTGTCACCACACTCTCGCCGGGTTAATATGCATGTTTTAATTAAAATGTAGGTTTTGATTAATATGTATGTTTTGATTTAGGTTACGTAGAGTCAGGGTCATACAAGAAGCATCTCCGGACGCACTCCAAGGCAGAGATAGAGGCGGCAGAGGTGGCGGAGGCCAGCCGCAGTGCCGCCGTGATAGCACGCCCCCCGCCGTCGCAGGGCAAGGGCTACGCCTGTCCGTTGTGCCCCAAGACCTACACGCAGGGGCAGAATCTCAAGAAGCACATGGCCTCTCACGGCCTGCTCAATCAGGCAAGTCCACATCTTTTCATACCATCTTTACAATAAGTCTACCACCTGTCCAATATTGCCCGAGTTGCCAAATTTTCAAACCAAAATCCTTTTTCATGGACAGATAATCAATTTCGTTGGCTTATATTGGGGCCTAGGAGTCAAAAATTCTTATGTAATAATTGGATAATTTATAAAGTGCCGGTTTGTGAAAAATCACCTCAAGGGCACTGCAATCTACATCAGCAATGTCAGTTTTTCTTTTAACCCCTCAGACCTCAACCATATTTTGTCAGAGGATCAAAATATTTCCATTCGCAGTATTTCCATTTCAAATAAATGGAATATTTCTGAATCTATCTATTATCCGAAAACTAATTCGAAATAAA
The DNA here is from genome assembly GCA_936435175.1 of Glyphotaelius pellucidus. Classification (NCBI taxonomy): domain Eukaryota; kingdom Metazoa; phylum Arthropoda; class Insecta; order Trichoptera; family Limnephilidae; genus Glyphotaelius; species Glyphotaelius pellucidus. Next base: position 26,602,683 of record OW386556.1, read on the forward strand.
CATATAATTTTTTAAATACAAAAATTTTGCACGCAAACGTATCTTACGTTTTTTCTAACTAAAATTTCTGATATAAAAAAAAAAACGCATACATAATTTATTAGGCAAATGTATTATAAGCGTTATCGTCAATTCACTTTATTGTTGTTTTATGGAAAAATTAATAAAAAATTCTCAAAGTTTCATAATTTTTTTTTCAAATTGCGGCCGGAAATTTTGGATTCGTAAATGTGTACATTTTAATTATTTTTCGGTTTATTTTTAGATTTGAATATAAAGCATGGTGTTTCTCTTTCCAAAACCGTTTAGATCATATTTCTAACCATAATAGTAAGGGAGGCACAACGATTTCATTGAGACCTGTACGATTTCCGAAAACCGAACAAATAGACTTAAGTCGGTATAGATTACCTTTCGAGGGATTACCTGTTGAGAACGCTTTTTTCTTTTTTATAAGCCTTTTTTTACATTAACTCCACACAGGAGGCCCTGAGGAAAATAATTTCCCTCAGGGCCTATGTCATCTGAGATGCTGTGTGGAGTTTCGATGTTCAGAAAAGGCTTCTCTCATAAAATGTCCCCTTTTGTTATGTAATGTCTCCTGCAGATTCTTGACTGCCTACACCCATCTGCAGCTGTGCAAATTTCACAACGGCACTTCTCAATCACACATAATACGTTCGGCTTTGTAGTTAAAATGTAATTTGCACTTTTATACTTTACATATGTGTATGTTCATAATGTTACCTTAATTCCTCCAGAATAACCAAATCCTAACCAGTCAGCAACAACAACAACAACAGCAACAACAACAGCAGCAACAACAGCAACAACAGCAGCAACAACAACAGCAGCAACAACAGCAGCAACAACAGCAGCAACAACAACAGCAACAGCAGCAGCAACAACAGCAACAGCAGCAACAACAGCAAGCTTTACAGCAACTAGCACAACAGCAACTAGTGCAACAGCCACAGCAACAACTCCAAGTACAGACGATACAGATCCATCCACAGCACATTGGAGGAAGTCAGCCAATACAAATTCATGTAAGCGTTGCAATTTTTTTAAATCAACAGGAAATTGGTAATTTAGCAGTGTGCCCGCATGGAGTGAGGATTTTATAGGTCTTGGTGGCGAATGCATTTGCCGACCTACTGTGTGGGGGGGCCGAATCGGGAGAGACTGGTCGAGACTAACCTAGACCTCTCCAACTGGACTCTCTCGACTCATCAGCTTGCACAGCAATGGGAGAGATGAAATCACACGCAATGGGAGGGATGATGGGAGTTTGTCATAAAGACTCTCTACCCAGCGTCCCCAAAGTGATGTAGGCCCTGAGGGATTTTTTTTTTCTAAGCACCACCGTACACAACCCATTTCAATTGAATTTCTTTTTTTCGTATGGTTTCTTGGTAATTTAGTTAGTTCTGCTGCAGTAGTTTGGACACTAAATTCAGGGATAAATCCTTGGCCTTGTGTTTACTTGAATGTGTGTTGTTTGTTGCAGGCTGTGGGGGTTCACCAGGTCCAGCAGCAGCAGGTCCACGTGGCTTCCTCTGCCTGTCAGCCGGTGCAGTTACCCAATATAGTGCAGGTGTGCAAACAACACTTACCTTTAATTTTATTTAAAATTTCAACTTAATGAATAAAATCTCAAATTGTAATATTTACTTAAAGCAGCTCTATCAACTGAGCTAATGTGTCCCTATCCGATTCGGTCATATTTAACTGTATCATTCTCCGACTAAGAACTACCAACATTATCTTCATTTTCTTAACACATATTTTTATTGGCTGCTATCTTTATGTATGATTGCAAGATTCAAACCTGAACAAAATGCTCTCTAAATAGTGTCTTGAATAAATTTTAACCATTTTTATTTAATACGCGACATGTATTGACTTTGCAACGAGTCTAGGATGAGTATTTTTTTTTTTTTTATGTTTCACTTAACACGTAAAATCTCAAATTGTATAAATAAAAAATCAAAAATCAAGTCCTTGGTTCGAGTCCGAGATGTGACCATATCTTTTTCTGATTTTTCTGTTTACAGATTTTCATTGAGTTTTCCTAAAATTGTCTTCATTTAATTAAATACTTACCTTCTAACCCAACCTTTACACATATTGACGGTAAATTAAGTAACAGTAATTTAATTATTAGGTAAGCTAATAAATAAGCCTTTTTTTTAAAGGACCGAAAGAATGGAAACCTTCGAAATAACTTTAGCTTACCAAGTTACCAGATATGAATTTCTGTTAAGCAATTCGAGTTTTGTGCGTGTGGCATACGCGCAGCTTGTGAGTACCCACCATACTATTTTGCTAGTGCAAGTGACGCCATGTTTAAAGTCTCGACGATGTGAGTGGCGACAACCTCCCCCAATTGGTTGCGGGAGACTGGCATTGTTAACGAGTTGACGAAATGTGGGCAACGTTTGCATGTGTGTGAATCTCTGTAAATCTTCAAGTATCCGATACTTATGCATACCTGTAGAAGAAAAGCCTTACATGGATCAATGCTGTGTTTACTGCGAGTCCTTAATATTAACTAATTGTTCTATGATTCTGTCAATTTCAGGTCCAACCGCACGAACTGTCTGCCGTATCGGTGGGTAACATAGCCCACCGCATAATCTTGCAGCCCCCGCACCCCATGTACCTTCACCACTGATGGGGGCCCCCGTCAGCAGCCTTCAGTCCCACTAGGTGCCCCAGAGGCATTAAGCAGACGAGTACCAGCAATGGATCTAATGCCAAATGCTACCAGTCTTCTGATGCGGCGCAGATCGATGACAGTGAAAATTTGGTGCAAATATCTAACATCGGGAAATGTAGCAACGAAAGTGAAAATTTGATGCAAAAATCTAATGTAAGACAGCTTAATGTTGTTTCTAACTCCAAGACGAGTGCTTGTGAAAGTTTGCAGCAAACTTCCAGTAACAATGTAGATCCTTGTGAAAATTTTATGCAAAATTCTAATGTAAGGAAGCTTAATGTCACTTCTAATGTAAAGACGAGTGATGCTTGTGAAAGTTTGATGCAAATATCTAATGTTGACCGGTTTAACGCTGTTTCCGACAAAGTATCAGAAAATTTTATTGAAGCTACCAATGTTGGGCAGTTTAACAGCAATATTGTTTCTAACATAGTACCAATAGAAGATCACTCATTGCAAGCAGCACATGTTGTTAGTAGTCAAATTACTTCTGCTATTTACAATGAAAATTTGCCGATAGTTCATTCAGAAGAAGTTTTGACGCAAAAATCCAAAAGTATCCACGGTAACACCAGTTCTAACATGAACAGTAATGATTTTATCAAGTGCGGCACTTCTAATTCGGTATTGGACGAAGCTAACGTAATAAACAAGTCGCTATCGCGAGCACGGCATGTTTCTAGTCAAAATTCTCCCGTTATTTATGCCAGCAATTTAGAGAATAAAATTTGTATGCCGCCTGTAGTGACAAATGTTGTGAAAAAGTCCAAAGACTCTTTGCAAGCCGCCCACTCCGATAATCAAGCTTCTTTAGATTCGTCGATGTCGACAGAAGAACTTAAAAATAATAACGACAATGAAATTTGTAAAACTTTGACCCAATCGTCTAAAAGTAAAACGGATAATATTGACGCAATGAAAATATGGCCTCTCTCCAATTACAGTATTCGGAATGCACCATTAATTGATGCTAAAATGGTTAATGCCCCATTATTACAAATGCACGTCGCTAATCAAATTTCTCCCGTTATTTATTCACCGGTATCAAATTTAGAAACAGAACAGCGTAAAATTTTTATACAACCGTCAAATATTCAGTGTGATAGCTTTACCAATGTTATGCCGATTTGCAACAGTGTTAATAGTTCATTATTACAAGCAGGCAATGTTGTTTGTCCGATTTCTCCGGTTCTTTACGGCGGAAGTATTGCTGGCAACGACCCTCGTAAAGTTTTTATTCAAGGAAGCCAGCCTTTCAGTGTGATGCAAATGAAAAATTATAGTAACGTTGAAGATTCAAGGCAGATACAACCTGCGTATTATGTTTTAGTTGATAATAATCAGAATATTATTAAAAAATAAGACGTTGATTGCTTCAATGAAATTCTCATGGACTAAGTTTATCTCGTAATATTTTCTATGTCATTGTCATTTTCGTTTTGTACGATATTTAATTGATATTTGGTGGTGTGAGACTTTTACCATAAACCCGTTGAATCATAGTATGAGCTTTGGCGGATAAATAATCCCAAAACTTTCTGAGGCGTAATAATACCCCTAAAAATTATTTTGATTAATAAATCTACTCACAGACAAATATCAACAAAAATGGCAATTAGCAATCTAATGTGCACGTAACCAACCTTGTAAAGTGAGCTTCTGCTGCGTAAGCGGCTTTTTAGATGTTTCTAGTCCAAGTTTTGATTCGTCACGCACAATTAACAATATTTTATGACAGACACAACGAGGTTAGGTTGCTCATCCGGAGAAAGTAAAATTCACAATTAGGCAGATCACAATGATAAGGCAGATTGAGTTTTTGTCACGTATCAATAACAAATTTGAACAATTGAATTTTTGGTTCAAAAGGACACTTCTGCGACATCTATGACCCAGTTGTCTTCAAGCAGTTGACAAGCACAACACAAATTAGTGTCTCCACTAGCCCACAGAGATTGCCATAATACCATCTTTGCGATATAAACTAGTTTTTATTTTATAATCGAGGTCAAAATTATGAAGGCTGGTTAGCTTTGAGGCTAAGAGGGTTAAAGTTTGCGGTTAGTGCTAACTCATGCATTTTGCACTGCCCGTACTATAAGACAATACTGATGAACAGCTCGAACCGTTGAGCGGGAGACTGCTGTTACGCCTGCCAGATATCCCATTCTGGGATTAAATCCATATTGCAAAATCAATACAAAATTAAAACTGCCAATTTATTATTTCTAAGCATTTAATAAAACACCTACATACTAATTTTATTCACCATAACATAATAGAAGAGGTCAAATTCCGTTGTAGGCCAATATTACCCTCGATGGGTGTTAGAGCGAAAAAGTAAAGTAAAAAACAAACTCATTTTAACTAAATTCAAAAAACCATGAATGTTTCGTTATTATTTATTTTTAGTAAAACAAACATAATTTGCAGTACAGCTTAGGATGGTTGATACCTGAACCGGTTCCTCAAAACTGTTGGAATTTTTTTTTCTTTCCTGGGGAAGAGAAGGAATTCTGAGAAAAAAGAACTGGTTTCTCAAAAGTTATAAAAATATTTTGTTGCATTTTGACAAATTTTCTAAAATTTTATCATTTTTGATATATATTCGAAAGTGAACCGGTTCTAAAAGAGAAATAATATCGATGATTGCAGTAACAGCAAACGAACCGGGACAGGAATATGCACCATCTCTAGTATAGCAGTACTAAATTTTATTTTTAGGGACATCAGTGCAATAGATTAGAAATCTTTTTCAATCGATTCAAAGTCTCTAAAAGCGTTACAAAATTTTTGATGCATAGAATTTTACAAACGAGTATGTATGAAAATTTTTTTTTATTCACTGCTACATGGCAATCAATGCACGTTTTTAACCTCTCGTCTGTCGTGAGCCCGCTGGCGGGCCCAAAAATAATCTTGGTTTTTTTTTAATGCAATTTTAACCCTTATATATAAAGAAACTGTATGAAGGACAAGGTCAGAATCGCTTGCGCCAATATGAATCTAGGACCTAAGTACTATTTGAATATTGTAGCTACTCTGAATTATTTTAAAGAATTTTCTATGAATTTTGCGGTCATTTTTTCGAAACACGATCCAACATTCAACAGGTCAAAGGACTTCTGAACACCATTTAGACAGCAGCTGAACTTTAGGTGACAGCCGAGATTGCTAAACTTTCATACAAAGCCCAACTTCAGATGAGAGATGGTTACCATTCAGAAATTTTAATTTTCTTAAAAAAGTAACTTGCATAATTATTTCATTCACTCGATATGACAAAAAAACATTCATTGTACTTAAAATTTTCGCATTGGTTACAATGAGTCTACATTTATGACATTTAGTCTACCGCCGTATTTCAAAAGTTTGGGCTTGCAGCCAACTGGTCAAGGCGCGCACGGTTTCCACGGCTAAGCAAGACGATGCATGCATTTTGAAGCCTTTTTATGATACCTGAAATATATTATATAAGTTTATACAATGTAATTGGGAAATTTAATATATCCCAATTTAATATATCATCACCGTTTAGGCACAAGTCAATAATCCACAGGCAAAAGTTTTGAGATACCCATCTGAATTTGAATTTTAGTGAAATTATCTTAATTGAATGCTTCTAATTTTTATTCTGTAACTAGTGAGTATTAAGTGCCAAGCGATGCAATTCCACTTCAATAAAGAAATTCTTTTCCTTTTGTCCCCATTCCCGTTCCCCTTACGCCTCTCCTTCCCTCCCGCGTCCCCTTTCCCTCCCACACTCCCCCTTCACCTTCCCTGCCTTCCCCCTCCCTGTCCCACGAACTTCCCCCTCAAGCATTCCCCTCCCCCCTCTCGCTATACATTCTATACATTCAGTCCTGGTACATTCAGTTTTCAAGCAGCTCGCATGCCAGTTATTGCAATTTTTTTACACAAATTTCATAATGCCACAGCTCACCAGTATATATAGAAACCTTCGCGGGCATTCTTACAACAACTCACCAAAAATTCACCGCAATCGGATGAACGGTTTAGCAGGGCTACTTTTTCCCCCCCTCCTGCGAAACCCCCCTCTCCTTCATTACCCTCCGCCCCTCTCGGATTTCCCTTCTCCTTTTGCCCTCCCATCTCCACCGCTAAACTACATAAATACACATATTTCTTTTTATATAAAAAGATAATACCTATGCTACAGAAGGTTTACTATGCATTAGCCCAATCAATTCTACAATAAGGAATGATAGGCTGGGGAGGAGAATATAAAACCAAAGCCCCACTGGAAATAGTATAATAATTTTAATAGTTAAAAAATTTAAAAAATCATATTTTACCTTTCAAGTTTGCATTATCTTAAAAGTGTGTATTGTGGTTTTGGTGATTTTTGCCCTAACAACGATGATAATTTTTTTTAAATATTAATTTTTTTTTGCACATTGCTCTTTTGGTATTCTGTATAATAATATGCATGATGTATATATGTATTATTTTAATCATAAATTTGAGTTTTAGATTTTAAAATGCTTTATGGTGATCTGTAAATATTTTATCAAAGACTTTTGTTAATAATGATTATTTTTAGTATGTTATAATTTTTAAGGTTCTTTGCTGTATGTCTTATTTATATGCTGTGATCTTTGAATGTGTTCTTTGTCAGAATGTTTGTACTCCAATGTAGAAAGGGGTGGCTAAAGCCTCGATTACATTGAGCAGCAGATAGTGAATTCGCCGGCTAGTAGCTTGTAAACTCGCTCAGTGTAATCATATTAACTAGCTAACTAGCAGATTTTACACTGAACAAGTTTACTAGCAGATAGTGAATTCGCCGGCTAGCAGCTTGTAAACTCGCGCAATGTAATTGAGGCTTTAGCTTAGTTTTATGTTAAATATGTATTGTGAAGATTTTTAGTTAACCAAAGGTAATAGGGGTCGAAGTTTTTGAGGTTAATTGGTGCAATACATAAATGAAATTCAATGTTTCAACTTTAGAATCAATGAACAAATATTCCCTAGAAGTGTCTCTGTACCCATTTGAAACGTAACTGATGTAAATTTATTTAACACCTTTAGAAGTGAAAACTTCTTTAGCACCGTTGTGATTTGAAACTCTATGAAACGAAAAAAGCGACACTAAAAAGAGACAAACATATACATCTATAGGATTTAGCCTGCGAGAGAATGAGATAGAATAATCGGTCTCCTCTTTGTGCGGTGCTTTGTAGCCTCCCCACTTGTCTACTTTAGTTTTCTGAAGGTTTCACTTCACCGCCTGTGAACTGCACACTTGTAATTTTATTTTTATCATAACTCCATACAGGAGGCCCTGAGGAAAATAATTTCCCTTTCCGGCATCTTTGGGGATACTGTTTGGAGGGCCTTTTTGCGGAAAGAAAGGAGTGAACCTGGTTCTTGAAGAGACCCATATTGCAAGAGGGACGATACACAGAGACCGGAAAATCATTCCACAGCCGAGCTGTTGAACTCAAGAACGAGTCATAGAAACGACCAGGTCTCATGTAACAAATGTTAACTTTGTACAAATGTGTTTGGCGTGTTTCCCGACTGTTCAAAAATTTTGGATATTTTAAAATATTCTATCAATTTCAACTGAAGTAAGGGAAATTATACCTTTATTTCGGATACATCTTCTATCGGTTTATATGAGGGCTGTCCGTAAAATAAGGTCTTCAAGGTGCTGCGGTCGCGAGGAACGATTCTACGCGCGATCCGTCATGTAGCCTGGTTCCCCCACGCCAAATTTCCACCATACTGCACTCTCTGTGACGCTTAGTCTCAGCGTGGCAGCCGTTTGCGATGGATCTTCTGCTTGAATTACGACAATTGAATTACGCTCCGACATTCATTCTCAGCTGCATAAAGTGTACGGAAAACAGTGTATGATCGCGAAAGGTTGGTTTAGAAGGTCTGGTTTGCAGTCACAATTGAGTCCAAGAATTCCTTGCAATTGATATTGTAGCATTCAAAGAATTCGGACTCCTTCAACCTGTTGTTGTTTGTGATCTTGTGGTATCACAAAATCTTGTTACTAGTATGGTAGTCTTACTGATATGACCAAATCACAGAGTCCCGAAAAAAAACGAATTACAAAGCGTTATTCACACCTGGTGGGTGCGGCGAGCGAAAGCTCCATAACGAACGGCTGCCAGGCAGAGACTAAGCGTCACAGAGAGTGCAGTGTGGTGGGCATTTGGCGTGGGGGAACCAAGCAATAAGCCAGTGTTGCCGTAAATTCATCCCTCGAGAGCGCATCACCTTGGAGACCTCATTTTACAGACAGCCCCCGAATTTTCAGTGATTAGAAATGAACAACAGACATCGCATTTTGATTTTTTTAATAATTTTATCTTCACCTCAATTTTATTGTAATTAATTAGTTGCTACATTATTATTTTCACATGAATATTTAATACAGATAGGTACATATATCAACACAGAAGTAAAATAATAGAACAATAAAATTGAATCTCATTCGATGATTATATATTTGGTTGATAATTTAACCCCTCAGGCCTAGGGCCTATTTTGTCAGAAGGTCAAAATATTTCCGCTTTGCGACAAAATATGAATAAAAGGAATATTTCTGAATGCATTGGAAATCTAAAAATTGTTTTTGAGAGGTAACTAAAATTACTGATAATGAGAAATAATATAAACACACTTATTTTATTAGGCAAATGTATTGTAAACGTTTTAGTCGACTCACTTTTTTGTTTCATGTAAAAATAATTAATAAAAAATTCCCAAAGTTTTATAATATTTTTACAAATGTGATCGGAAACTTTCGTTTCATAAAGGTGTACATTTTAATTATTTGTGGTTAACTTTTAGCTTTGAATGTAAAGCGTGGTGTTTTCTCTTTCTAACAGCTTTTAGATCATAATTCTAACCATGATAGAAAGGGAGATTTTTATGAGACCTATATGAGTATAACCAACAATTTCTATGAGACCTATATGAGTATAACCGAAAAATTAGCCTGAGGGGTTAACCCGTCGTTTGCCGGAAGCGAAAATAGGTGGAAAAAATTTCGACTTTTTAAAAAAAATGCTGTTTTAACCCTTATTGTATAAAGAAACTGTATGAAAGACAAGATCAGAATTGCTTGCGCCAATACCATTCTTGACATAGCCAATGGTTTCATTCATATAGCAACACTAGAATATTTTTAAATGCATTATCTATGACTTAGCAGATCGACTTTTCCATCTGTCAAAAGCGAAAAATGCAATGTTTTATGTTTTTAAATGCTTATAAAGGTCTTTATTTATTTGCAAACTCCTTTGAATTGTGTTTTTTCATGTTGGGTATGTATTCAGATTTGTGTAGAAATAATAAAAACAGTTTATATTTGTGTCATTATATTTTTTGACATATTATTACCAAAATGGGAGATTTAATCTTTTTTTAGTTAATAGCTATTCTGAAAAAACCTCTTACAATATTATAATGCAATATACATGAATAATAAGATACATTATCTTGTAATAAAAAAACAATAACAAAAAAAACAATTCCTTTTTTTTAGATGGACCAGAAAGCAACAAGATAAAATCCGCACGGTTTTTCGAAATACGGCTGGCATTTGAGAGGTTAACATACATTAATTTTTAGCATATTCATTTATGCTCATCCAAAGTTCCTAAAATGAATATTACATAATTCAAAGTAATTTTTTAATTTATCATCCGTCCTTTTGAAATCCATAGATAAAGGTTTTGTTGAATTCAATTCTGTAAGCGTTTTTAATAATTTCCATAGTATAATATTGTATTTGAAAAAGTTATATTATTCCCGATGGGGTCAATGTTTTTACAAAGAGGATAGAATGCAATATGTATAATATAATATTTCTGTGCACATTTGCAAGTACTGACGTTCTTTTACTTTTTAAATCTTTATGAATTACATTTTGACTAAGCCTATGCAAATAAATCTAATATATGAAAATAAAACTTCTTTTATTTTTAATATTGTGAATGTCGATCATCCAGTTGATTAGTCAGACATCTCCAAATACTAAGGACGGGTTGTTTAAATTTTTTTGAATAATTCATTAAATTTTTTAAGTTAATTTTTATGTTCTGTTTACTTTCCATTCAAGAACTGTTAATATATCATTATAGGTCAGTTGCTTCATGAAACTGAAATAATCATAAAACTTGAAAAGAATTTTCACAGAACTTAACATTACCTTTTTAAACAACCCATCTTTAAGATATTGAGGAAAGCATTATTCGAATGCTTGCCGTAAATCAAATATAATTTACATGTGTTTGTGTTTTTTCATATTAATAATACAAACAAAATAAAATAACACCGGAGGTCCGGTACGTTACTATGACATTTTGAGGGTTCCATGCCAACTGAGAATTAAGTGAACTCAACACCTCCTTGAAAGGTCATTAAAAGCTATGAAAAAAATAATTTAAATTAGCCGGTAACCCTAACCTAACCGTAACCTATTTAACCAATTTTTTATATATATTTTTGACGTGATAACGTCTTATAAATCGATGAACGCCAGCTGCATGCACGAAAAAGCATGACTCATTGTCACATTCCGCCTGAGCCGAGAGAGAGCGCGGAACAAGCGATAGAGAGGCACGATCGGCCTAAGCGTTCGGCTTGTAACGCATCAATGCAATTTTTAATCAATGTTTTCTTATGACATCACATAAAATTATCGTCCGTAAACCGACTTGACAGACAACCAATTTTTTTTTTATCACTCTACATTGTACCTTCACGGGACACAATTTCGCACATTTTACCAGAGCTCACTTTGAAAGATCATAACTTGTCATTTTTGGAGTTCAAACTAGTTTTACTCTTATTAAATATAATTTTAATCAAAATAAAAAATTAGAAGACATGAAGACTATTAAATTAGAAAACCTCATTGTTGTATGTTGCAAAGCTTGTTGAAGCTTGTGGAGCCACCCTGTTGTGACGTGTTGTGAGGCTTGTGGAGCCACCCTATTATGGTATGTTGAGAGGCTGAAGGGAAAGTGGAGGGGAAGGTGATACGAAAGAGGAAGGTTGAGAAGAATCTGGCTATTCAGGTCTGGTCACTAAACGCGTCACTAAGAGTGTTGAGAGTCCCAGGAGAACATACATTATTGATTAATTATATTTAAAAAAAAACATATTTTTTTAATTAATAAAAATGTTACAAACTTCTGCATCAACCCAAAATTATCAGGAATGTGGTAAAAAGGTTTAAAATATATTAAAAAAACCGTCCGCATATTCCTTATCTAGATCCTAATTACTTGGTACATAGTAGCATAAAAATACATTGCCGTGCAGTTAGTACATACTTAAAGCACTCGAGAAAAATCAATATTTTCTATCTGTAAAAAACCCGTTATGTACCTTCTGCATGCAATTAACTTTCTATATTGATTTATTTCCCCCAAGCTTTTTCCCCACTGAAGAGAAAAACAGATAGAAGTGTCTTACGGGCGTGTGTGCGTCTGAAATAATCTCAATTTTATATACTTTGGGTGAAATTGATGAAACATTTTCAGATTTGACATACCTCGGGTGAAATTGATGAAATATTTTCAGGTATGACATACTACGGGTGAAATTGATGAAACATTTTCAGATATGGCATACTTTGGGTGAAATTGATGAAACATTTTCAGATATGACATACTTCGGTGAAATTGATGAAACATTTTCAGATACGACATACTTCGGGTGAAATTGATGAAAACGTTTTCAGATATCGAAATTTTTTAATCAACAAAATAATAATCATAGTCAATTTCATTGGCCTGTTTGGGGCATAGGAGTCGAAAGTCAAATGGTCTTAAATTGAGTGCCGTATAGAGACTTTCAATATCGCTCTGGTGAAACAATACTATTCAGAAACGAAACGTTGCTTGAAATGGCCTGAACCATGTTTGGTGACCAGATCGATATAACCAGGTACTTCACAACCTTCTTCCTCCCACTTCCTTCAGCCTCACAACATATCTCAATTGGGGATGGCATAGTCCCAACAGCACCATGGGACTCTTATGCGGTATTTACGTAATTATACAGGGTGTTAACCTATTTGAGACGAGCGTCATGTATACATGCCAACCGATCGTGTGTCTAAAAGACAAGTGTCATCTATACATGATGCATATACCCGTCCACGGGTATTGCAAATTCTTTAAGGACATTGTTGTAAAAAGGTTAAGGGACGCACTTGACTTACTTCAACCAATGATTCCTGACATTTGGAGTAAAAATGTAAATAAATTTTGGCCTCTGGCGACATTTTTGAAACTTTTTTTTTTCAACTAAAAACATAAAAAAACTCCAGGTATTGGACAGTTAGGGGCGTGTGGGTTGGGGGTTTACCCGGCTGAGTGACTAGTGACGACAAGTGGAAGATTTTTTTGATTTTGAAGAAAAAAAAATTTGAATAAAAAGAAATCAAAAAAGTCACCGGAGACCAAAATTTTTTTTATGTCTTTTACTTCAAATATTGTCAGGAATCACTGGTTAAAGCAAGACAAGTACATCCCTTAAAATCATGTACACATTTTAAATGTTTGATCAATTTCAAGCAAAGTAAGATGAAATTGAGCTTATTTCAGGCACACCGTCAATTCTATCAGTATTTTTCTTCAGTGTTTTTCCCAACCTGTATAAGTATGCAATACATACACCAGGAAAACTCCATAAGGCTGTGTGTGTATTATATGATATGGTTACCATGGCAACAAGAAACAAACCTTTGGATATAATTTGGACTGTAGGAAGATGACAAAGCCTCTATGATGGATTTCCACTGTGACATCTAATACACCAAGGTAATTTAATATCTCAAGTTATCAATTTAATTGCGTTATTTTCTATTTTGCAGTCAAATGCATGGTTAGTTTGAGATTTAACTGTTGTCAAACAGCTGTCAGCAGTTTTGAAGTGTTATTTAAATGGGACAAATAATTTATTACTTATCATTTGATTTTCTATTTCAATATGTTTGTTTTTGACATAATATTGACGCCGGCAAGGAAAAATTGTTAAAGTGCCATATAGCTGTGATATTAAAGATGAATTTACACAATAAGCTATATTGTTTGTTTGTGCTGTGTTCATCAAACTAAGTTTTATAGAGTTTCCCACATGTTCTAGGAAACTCTAGAAAACTTGATTTGATTGACAATATTATAAATATATTGTTTGTTTGTGCTTGTGTCCATCAAATCAAGTTTACTAGAGTTTCCCAGAACATGTGGGAAACTCTAGAAAACTTGGTTTGATGAACACAAGCACAAACAAACAATATATTTATAATATTGTCAATCAAATCAAGTTTTCTAGAGTTTCCTAGAACATGTGGGAAACTCTATAAAACTTAGTTTGATGAACACAGCACAAACAAACAATATATTTGTAATATTGTTTTCGTTTTCATCATTGATGTCACAACTGTATTGCGCTTTAGCCAGTTTTTTAGTATCAGTTTTCCAGTGTCGATATTATAATATAAAAAATTAATGTAAGTAGGTATTATGAAAATTTTAATTAAGAGGTACTAAGCCTTTTATTATAGTTTTTGTTTGTTAACTGAAGCATTTGATTTGAAAATGCCCGGATTCATTGGGTCTTGTCGACAGATCGTGAGAGGCTATTTTGGGGAGACCCTTTGATCTCTCCAGCTGGTCTCTCTCACTGTGATGGACAGCTGGTGGACCCACCGTCTTGCATCGCAGCGGGAGGGATGGATTCATAAGTCCTTCACATGGATACACTGATTCCTAGATTCTTTCCCAGCCCTTGTATCTTTTTTCTTCCCACAACTTCCTCTCTTTAAAAATAACCTCCACACAGCATCCTGAAAGATGACATAGGCCCTGAGTGAAACTATTTTCTTCAGGGCCTCCTGTGTGGAGTTAATATGAAAAAAGACATTTTGGAGTAGTCTATGTTTCTTGATAGACAAATTTGTCTATCAAGAAACAATCAGTGCTTATCTTTCATTCAAATTTGTCTATCAAGAAACCATCAGACACTTATCAGTGCTTATCTTTCATTCAAATTTGTCCATCAAAAACCCATCAGACACTCATCAGTGCTTATCTTTGATTCAAATTTGTCTAACAAGAAACCATCAGACATTTGTTGACTGTCCTGAAACGGGAAACCGTCCCAGTTGGACAGAAATAGCATCATTTTGTAATATATATAAATAAATAAATAAAAATTAATAAATTTATCAGTGCATATATTTCATTCAAATTTGTATATCTTGATACCATTAGACACTTATCAGTGCTTACTTTCATTCAAATTTGTCTATCAAGAAACTATTAGACACAAAACTAATTTAATGATTTGCGTATCATAAAAACCACCCTTCTCAACAGTTTTTGTAATTTCGGAACAAACCTAATATGAAAAATTATTATTTTTATTTTCCAGGGACGACAACTTTGTAGAAAGGGCATATTTGAAGTAAATCAGCATGAGGCGAGGACAGAAAGATACCACTGGCTCAATGCCTTTCTACGCCCCTCCGTCCAAGTACAAAACTAGTGCCGAGATTATCAGGGAAGCTCGGGCTCACATACATATTGGTAAGTGTTCCTAACAAAATAATGATAATATTTTCATTGTCACATCAGTTCTTAGAACACAGATATCAGATGAATCACTGATGTGTTCATTATACCATATTTCAATGGAAGGTGCTACAGCTCTGAAGAACTAGCTTCACTGATCTTTCCAGATTTGTTGCTCACCGAACACGAACCCAAAATTTGTACACTCATTATTGCACTCAACAGCTTGGCTGTAGAACGTTTTCGTGTGATTTCTCCCTCCTTAAACGTGGCTGTATTATTTTTTTTTTAAATAATTTTTTTAATTAATTAATTATTTTTATGTTTCTTTAATAATTGTATATATTTAATTTTGATTACAATAACTCTCTTGTTATAATAACTTTTGAAGGTTGTTGCCATCGATGTAATATATCATTGAAGAAGAAGTTTATACTAATAAATCTAAACGAAAATATGAAAAAGAACAAGACACAAAAAATAAAAACATAACGGTTACCTTTTTATTTTTCTGTGTCTTGTTCTTTTTCATATTTTCGTTTAGATTCGTTAGAATTAACTTCTTCATCAATGATGAATTGTATATCCACCGATTCATGCTGGATTAACCCTTAAGTACCGACGTGTGGTCTGACAGACACCTTGAGCTTTCGAAAAGTCTAGTTACCTATGTTGGTATAGTAGTATTGCCCTGTACCCCTTTACCCCTCGAGTAGTTGCCCAACAGCGTTCGTGGAGAATGGCAGTGTTGGAGCGTGCGATTTCGGTAAGTTATGGCTGTTATAAGATCGCGAGTGGTCTGTCAGACCACACGTCGGTACTTATGTAACTTTTTTTGGCTAAGGCTTTTTTCAGATTATATGGGTTTCCTATTTTATTTTTAGTCAAATGTTACAATGAATCAGCCAGAATCTTTGGGCATGAAACAAGCAACCTCAATTGAAAATAATAGTGTTTTTGTCACTAGGAAGAAATATTTTCTGTCACTAGGAAGAAAAACGGCCTCATTCCAAGGGAATTGCGCTCGTCGATAAAAAGAGTCTTCTTGGGTCAGATGCGCTGGAAAACGTAAGGGAAAAAATGAAATGGAGGGTTACCAACCTAGAAAACTCTGTCATATCTGTCCCTCAAAACTGCAAGAATGCTTACAAATGCTTACTTGCACAAAACATGCGTGTCTTCAATGCAGCAATGTGCAAAGACTGTTTGTAATATTTGATAGTTCCTACAACTTGACGCCTTGTGGTTTTTCATAAAACTGATAATTATTTATATTTTCTTGGTTTTTTTAGTTTACCTAGTTATTCAACTTTAAGAATAATTTATTTTTGAGAAAAAAAAAAACACTTTATTTAATTTTTATTGAGATTAAGGTAAAAGTCAATTTTTAATTCCAAAATACGACGTCTGTGATTTAAATGCTTATAAGTATTAATAAATGCGTAAATCTTTAAATTTTATTTTACCTAAGCAATTAAAGATATATAAACAATAAAACAGCAATGTTTTTAGAAAAATACATTCATTTTTTATATACTATGGTGGTCTGGCAGACCTCACGTTGGTACTTATGTAACTAAAACGGCACCTCGGTACTTAAAGGTTAAAAAAGGCATAATTTTTTTCAAGATTTACATTTAAAATACCCTTCTCACAGCATCCTCAAAGATGACAGGAACTACTTTTTACGAACATGTTATTTTAATTATATGTTAGTGGCGTGTCACCTTACAGAAACATTATCATTAGGCAGACATTGTTAACTTGTTAGAGATAACACTTCAGCCATAACCGAGACAATATGATAACCAGAGTTGTAACATTGCCAATATATTTGTGTATAATTTGTTTTGCAGGCAATGCGGACAGCAGTGGCGGTGGCGGGGGGAGCGGCGTGTCGGGGGCCCCGCGCCCCCTCAGCACGCAGCGCCCCTTCACCCCGCGTGAGCGCCAGCGCACCCTCTTCGGGAAGGCGGGGAAGCCGAGCAGGCCTCCCAGCGCTGTCAGGTCTGGCCATACTAATTACTAATAGAGCCCTTATGTGGAAAACAGAGTTATGTAAAATAATGACTTCTGAGATATTGGCTGTTACATTTCGTTTGAGCATCTATACAGCAAAATTCAAATAAATTTATATGTAAAAAGTAATTTAATTAATCAACAACACGTTTTATGTATTTTAATCAATTCATTCATAAGTTTTGAGTATAATACACCGGGAACCATTTATTGGATTACCAACACCTCTGTCGTAGGTCACCCCAAGTGGTTCACTACGTTTGGCGACTTAGCAGGGGTGCCCGATTAGATTCGTTTGCCTACAAACTGCGTGGCAAGCCAGATCGGGAGTGACTGATTGAGGGGAACCTCTTGACCTCTCCAACAGTACTCTCTCGGAACATCGTCTTGTACCACAGTGGGAGGGATAGATTCATAAGTCCGTCACTCCTGGACACACTGACCCCCAGATTCCCATCCACCTCTCATACCCTTTTCCTTCCCGGAACTTCATCTTCTTCCTTTCCTAAAAAGACCCACCACACAGAATCTGCAAAGATTACACAGGTTCTGAGGAGAATTATTTTCCTCAGAGCCCCCTGTAATGTAAAAAAAGAAGAGATGAAAAATAACACCTTTTTGCCATAAATAAATATTTTTTCATTTTATTAACTAAAATTTTCCTAAAATTTGAAAATTAAAATTTCCAGACAACGTTACAACATATTTATCAAATAACACAATGCAGAAATAAAACTTTATCACCGTAATAATGACAAATATGCCATGTGCCAATCGCACACATTCTATCAAGAACTGTATCACTGTATCATAAATATCCTGTAATAAGTACAATTTTAAACTATTTATATTAACAACCATGATTTTTTTTTGTATTACCTACAAACTTAAGATAAATGATGAAATATAGGTAAATTCATTGGATTTAACCTAAGAGAACTCGCATTTTTAAAACTCACACGAGCACTTATAAATATTATTATCGCAATTATTAATAATATTTTTGTTGTACTTAATAATTAATAATACTTTAATAAGAAATATAGGAACTACATTGGCATTTCTTAATTGTACTTTTCGAGTAAACTAATTGAAACTCGCATTGCTTTAATTTTAATTTAATGCTCCAGCGCTCAATGCATCTTTTTTGTAAATTTTTTGGCGCTTCAGTCGCTAAAAAAAGTTGAGCAATAAGCTTAAGTTGTTCTAAAAAGGAAGTAAATGCTCTTAAGTAAATTGTATCAGACTCGTTCTGTCACTGGGACACCGACCACATCTTGAAATTGAATAAGTTAAATTTTAATTGTTTAAATAATAATTTCCCAGCTTGCGATATCTTCAACAACAGAGCACCGACAGTCTCATGTCTTCAACCCCCTCCGTGAAGCGGGTCCAGCTATCTCCGATGCCTCCTGCGCTTAGCTCCAGCCTGGACGAGGGCGTGTTCAAACGCCTGCTGCTGGACAACATCGACGAAAAGCCTGAGATGGCCAGCGGGGGCAGCAGGAAGAAGAGGGGCGAATCCACCCGACGCACCAAGAGTTTGCAGCTGGAACTGGAGACAGAGTCGGATAACTCCTCGGGGAACGGAGCCAAGTTCAAGCTGCCCTGCCTGAATGGGTTGGCTAAGCCGCTGCATCAGAGGAAGTCGCCGGGACAGTTGAAGTCTCCGTTTGCTTTGCAAAGCTGTGAGTGACACAAATTTATAATTTTTTTTTACTTTATGAATAAAACCTCAAATTGGATATATTTAATTAAATGAAGACAATAGTAGTGAAACTCAATCGAAAATCTGGCAACAGAAAAATCGGAAAAAGATATTTGCACTTGAGACTCAAACCCAGGACCTTTTGCTTTCCGAGCTATCACTGGAAATGATACAGTTATGTAAAAATTAAAATGTACAATTATGTTATTACTAATGACACAGTTAAAAAGACCGAATCGGATATCGACACCTTGGCGCAGTGGTTAGCGCATTTGCCAGGAAAGCGAAAGGTCATTAAAGTGTATTTATGACCTTTTTAATTTCAGTATCCGAGGAACGTGAAGAAATTGCACTTGGCTTGGAGAGTGCGTACACTCCATCATTATCCAAATCAGAGCCCAAGGCATCGTTCAGTTCCAAAGAGCGTATGGAGGGAATAACAGACTCTTTCTCCGGACCTCCGCAGGCCATCACCCTGGACATCTTCAACAAGAGGCGGCTCTTCAGTGATTTCAAGTCCAAGAGCGAGGATACCAAGGTCGACAGACCGCAGAAGCAGGGGCAGATTAATGTATTTAATAATTCAGTGGCCATTAAAGATCTTGACTATCAGAGTTCGGGGGATTATCAGATGAAGGAGAGTATTCGGATTGAAAATGTCAACACCGATGGTAGCTGTAAGTATTGCAAACAGTAGAATTTAACCACTCGAGCAATAGTATATTTAAAAAAAGTGTCTTGAGCGATTGTAATCGAGATTTCGGTAATTCTGATGTTATTTAATTTTGCACAGCTTTCTCTCACTTTTTTATAAGGGGCCGTTCAAGTATTACGTATAACAATTTGGAGGGAGGGGGGTCTTGTAAAACGTTATTGTGCGTTACTGAGGTGGGAGGGGTTCGAACAATGCCTTACGTAACATGTTTTTTTTATTTAAATAAAAAACTAGGGAAAACCTTCCAAGTTTGCAACCCTTTTCGTTTATGTTTTATGGGGAATCCCTCGATTGTACTGTACGTCATTTTTATTTTGTTCTCCCAAGTTGGCAACCCTTTTCGTTTATGTTTGACGGGGAATCGAGCAATACGGATTTATGTATTGTATGTCATTTTTATTTTATTTTCATTATCAAAATCAAATCAAATTGGTAAAAATAGTCACTTGGTGTTACGTAAAGTTTAGGGAGGGAGAGGGGGGCTACAGAAACGTTAAACGGGGGGGAGGGAGGGTCAAAAATCTTCAAAAATTGCATTACATAATACTTGAACGATGCAACTGTTTTCAGTTTGAAACATTATTTCCATTAAGAGCTTTTAAATATCCATTTTACTATAAAAATATATTACCTGATGCCGATGGTTCAATTTAAGAAAACGGATTTCCAAAAATGAAATTTGAAATGTGTAAGTCATTATAAAAATTAAAAAAATTAAACTACATTAAAATTTAATAAAATGAGTCACCCCAATAATGTGTTTTTACACAGGTTATATCATTACGCAGTTAGGTCAAGTTAGGTAAGGTTGTTATGTACCACTGATTTAAAAACTAAACTAAATTTCATTTACAGATTCAGCTAGAACCAACACAATGAAGATAGCATTTCAAATACCGGCGCCCGAATTGAACAGTGCCGATGTGACTCCTCGATTATACAAAACCTCCTTCAAAGACTATTCTCCTAAAACCGTGGACGTCCTGAAGGAGTCCAAGGTCATCCTGAACCGACTGAATGATGGAGGGCCCAAACTCTTCAACGAGGAGGACATAATACTGGATATGAAGAACTTGTATATTATTTTGGAAAAGGAGAGCTCCTGGCAGGACATCGGCAGGGATGAAAAGGCTTTCATGCTGAAGACACTCTATAAATATGTGGACAGTTCTAACGAACGGTTGCTGATGGCTATTGCTCGCATTGTTTTGTCTGTAAGTCACTCATAAATAAAATTGTAACTGTGCTTATCACTTCATTGCATCTCGAATGTTATCCTGATGAATCATTTGAAAGCAACATTTATATTATGGTCTCATTGCAATCTTTAGAGCACTCAAGTCAAGTGGGAATGCTATCCTTGTTCTATTTGTATTTCAATGGAAGATGCGAAGAAGAGAAAACTGAGGAACGGCTGACGTTTGTGAAATGAGAACAGGTTGTTTCTACGACTTGTTCTTGAGTTCAATAGCTCTGCTGTGGAATGATTTGCTGGCCTCTGTGTTTCCTCCCTTCTACTAGAAAAGACCGTTCACACAGCATCCCTAAAGATGACACAGGTCCTGATGGAAATTGTTTTCCTCAAGGCCTTTTGTGTTAAGGGGTTATATGCAGTCAGGAGGCTCAAAAAATGGATTTTCCAAGATTTTTTCCTGAGAAGACTTTTAAATTTATTAAAGTAAAAATGTGTACACATATTATGGTAACTTTTAACAGTATTTTAAGAATTTTTATTTGTAAAAATAATAATTTTGAAAGCTGATCTCCAGAAGCTCCTCTCAAAAAAGGCATCTTGCGGTGACCATCATATCTCTGGACTGGATAATTTAAAATAAAAAAACCAAACGGATTTCGTTATAATAATAAATATTCCTCTAATTAATTGAAGGATGGAGCAAAATAAAATTTTTTGACAAAATGGCGGCTTCTCGAAAAAAAAAATCGACTTTTTACCAAAATTTTGACCTTATATTGTTTATAAAACAATATTTATATTTTGGTGAGAACAGACCTTCGATTAACAACTGTAAAATATACTTATGAAGCTTGTGTTAAAATTTGAGACTGATCGGTTCAGCCGTTTCCGAGTAATCTTGGTCACCGACTTTAAAAACACAGTTTTGAGAAAAACGGGTTTAAAGTTTGCCTCCTACATTACTAAAATGAAATAATTAAAAAAAATCGATTTCTAGAAAATATAACCCCTTAATGTAAAACAGATCTATAGAAATTAAATATATAATGCTAATTTTTCCAATTTTTTGGAAATTGTTCTAAAATAATTATTGTCATTGTAAATCTCCACTGGATTCTGCTAGAAGAATTCCTAAACATTTCTTCAAAATCAATTGCAATGGATAATCTTTTGATTAATTTAATTTGATTAATATAAATTTTGTTATTTGCCAGGCAGTCTGTCCATAATGTAAGCACTGTTTACCTACCGCCAGTGAAAAAGCACTTTCTTTCTCTTAACCACTCGGACCCATAAGCTTGTTTTCACGATAATATAACATTGCCATACATACGCACGACGTACGAGGCATACCTGATTTATAAAAATATATTTTGTTGAATAAAATGCAAATTTCACATAATTACTAAATAGTGTTTGTTACCATGAATTTAATTACCAAAATAGACACAAACATAGTTCCCCTTTATCTCTTACTTCCTTCTGACCATTTTCAAAGTTGTTTACCCGGCTCAGAAGCACCTGGACTTCTGTTATTTGTAATCATTGACTGAGCCGTAATGTAAATGAGCCGAGTTTCCTGTTTCCAGCTCCGTGTGACGGGCAGTAACCTGTCAGGAATCTGCAAGCTGATATTCAAGGTAGCACGCAATGACAAGAACGACCATCTCTTCTTCACCGATAACACTTTGGGTTTGTTGAATTTAATATTTCAAAAGAATTTAAAAAGACCTTAATGTTGTTACAAAATAATTAATTAATTTATTTTTTTAACTCACTTTTTTAAATTTCTGAGTTAGAGCTTGAAATGAGGGCTCCAAATCATACTCTAGTTCTGCTAGAGAGAACCAATAAAACTTAAAATTGAATTAATAATGTTTCCAGAGCTGTTCATGGTGGGTCTGGGCAGTGCGGAGCCCCTCCATGACGCGGAGTGCTTAGTGTATGGCTACGGGGCCTTGAAGTTTCTGGGCATGAGCCCCGCGCTCCTCACACGCATGAAGCCCATCGGAGCCCTACCCCTTATGGCGCTGCATCTCAAGATGTTCAATCAGGCCGTAAGATTTTATTTAATCTGTCTTTCTTCTCAAATTACAGTTTTTACATCAATTTTACAAACACTCAAACTTTCTCTAACCCCATTGTTTATACCCGCTTTTGTACTCTGTACTGTAGCCAAATTTTTAATTTTTCCAGTAATTTCATCTGTCAAAACCAACTCCTTTGTTTTTCTTTAGTTTGTTTTAAAAATGGAACACATTAAAATTTAATATGTACGAAAATAAAACAAGAAAGTGCCTACCCAATCATTTTATAAGTAGGTACCAAGGTATTTACCCTTTTATATTATTAGCTTTAGTTTTATCAGTCATTTCACAAAATCAATGCTATAAAATTAGCTAACAAAGCAATACATAATTGTTTTCTTTACCATTGATTGTCATACTATGGTTAAATCTTTCATTCTTAGATAGAATTTTTCGCCTTAATGGGAATGTCGGTGAATGGAATATCCTATTTTTAGTACATATAAGTTATAACTTCAACTAACCTTCGAAAGATGGACAAAATAAATAATTTATGAATTATTTTTCAAGATTACTTCAAAAAAATCACAAATTAATAATTTTATAATTCTAGAGGCTTGAAGATCCCTCTTCCGTAGGCGAGCAGGGCTGCCACGCACTTTACCAACTGACAGGGGCTCTGCGCAACATGGCGGGTCCGGCTGAGGTAGGCAACAGTCGGGGGCCTTCCGAACACAGTCCTAGCCATGGAGGAGGCAGCCCTCACAGCCAGGGGGAAGACGGGGCGCTCAGGGAGTTCCTGAACACGGGGGCCATGGCGGAGCTGTGCCGGACCGTGAAGCTCTTTGCGGATGATCTGGATGTGGAGACCAATGTTTCAAGAACACTGAGGTAAGATGTCTCAAGGAGTTGATTCAGCCCTTTTGCTGATTATTTTAAACTGAGGTTTGTTGTTCCAAATATAAGCCCAGCGGCCGGTTTGACAATAATTAGCCTGGGTAGGGTAGGAATAACACAAAGGGAATGAGTTTGTCTCCAGCAACAAAATCTGATGTTATTTACAAATATATAATTTAAAAAAAATTTATGTTATTATTAAGTTCTGCAAGTATTTTAGTTTTTTATTATTGTGACAGTTTTTTTCAGCAATGGTTAGACCACTTTGAGACGACTTATTTATATGATTCTTAATTTCAATTTTGAAGGTGCCTAAATTGGTTTATTACCGGTCAAACCGATTTACTGAGAAAATAGAATCATAAATAAGTTGAACCTAACAGTTTGAAAATGGTCTTGTAAACCGAAACAGCTGCCACAATAATAAAAATCTAAAATACTAGTATATTTATGTTAATACTTTATATTAAAAAAATATAATTTTTTTTTATGCGAATACCTCACAAGAGTCCCAGGTGCTCCCATCTGGAGCCATTGACACTTTGGCGTACCCCGATTGGGGTACGTTGTGAGGCTGAAGGTAGTAGGGAGGGGAAGGAGATGGGGAAGAGGAAGGTAGGGAAGTACCTGGCAAATCAGATCTGGTCACAAACACGGCTAAAGCCATTTCAAGCAACATTTCATTTCTGAATGGTGGTCTTACACCAGGGCGATGCATTATTTTGAATGAATCAATTGTGAAATAACACAAATTCATCAAATAAAATTTATTTGCCCACGCCGGAATTCAATCCCGCGACCTTCGGATTACGAGTCAAGAGCTTACCTTTCGACTATGCCGTTGTCATTTAAAAAAAAATTTAATTTAATAATATTTAAATAAAAAAATTTTTAAAACTAAATGGAGTTCTACGAATTAAACACAAAAACACTTAACAAATGTATAATATTAATTAGAGTGTACTGAGTACGGAACTATTAAACATTTTGTAAAACACCAAATAGTATCAAAGATATAAGCTAAATAACGTAAACATTTACGGCCGGCTGAAAAGCCTGTGATATCACGGTACATGTGCGGCAGTACTGCCATTCTATATGAGTTATGAATCGTACTGCGTATGACATCACGATAAACAATTACATACATTTTACCAATGTTCATTTTGAAAGCTCGTGACTCCATAATTTTTTGAGATATTGTACTAATTTTACAGTCACTATTAACTCTTTGTATAATACATTTTCATCAACATAGAAAAAATAGGAGGAAATCTCAATGGGACAGAACTATTAAATCGATCCAACCAATTTGTATGACATCCAGTTGACCGCCCAAGACAAAGCTTGAGTAGGCATAGAAAGAGGCTAGAGGCTGTGCGAGGAGAGATTGATATGAACTAAATCCACTGTAGTAGCACATGACAAGGACACCTAAAGGCACCTTTTCAAAGGGGTAGATGAGGAAAATAATTATGAACTTATATTATACTAATTAATAATTGATTATCTCTCTGTTCCATTGTGCAGCGTCCTATCAGCGGACTTTGAGTGTTGTGTGGCGCTGTGTGAGCAGAAGGGGCTGCTGACTTCCGTGGTGAAACTGCTGGGCAGGTACTCGGACAGGGCCCCACTGGTGGTGCGCCTCAACTACATCCTCGGCAATATGGTGGCCTGCAATGACAGCACGCGCCTGCAGGTGGCTATTTAGTTTCTGTTTTTGACTTGCTGCGATTCGTAGCTGGAACTTTGCACATGTTTTAAAATGTAGATTGATTTCTTGCAATGGCATTTTCATCTGTCGAAACCAAATCCTTTGTTTTTGTTTAGTTTGTTTTAAAAATGGAACAATTTCTTGCAATGGTATTTTCATCTGTAAAACCAACTCCTTTGTTTTTGTTTAGTTTGTTTTAAAAATGGAACACATTCAAATTTAATATGTAAGAAAATATAACAAGAAAGTACCTAATTTGTAAGTGGGTACCTCCGTTTTATATTATTAGCTTTGGTTTTGTAGTCAGGTTTCACAATAACAATAATAATATAAATATTATTTATATTGCTGTGTGAAAAAGGCAGAGTAGGCAGAGGTTTTTTTAATGTGAAAACCGCACAAGAGTCCCAATCGCTTCCAACCGCCTGAAGCCAGGGAGTCTATGGCATCCCCAATTGGGTTATGTTGTGAGGTTGAAGGTAGTGGGGAGGATGAGGAGATGAGGAAGAAGGTGGAGAAGTGCCTGGCTATTCAGATCTAGTCACCAAACATGGCTATAGCATTTCAAGCAACATTTTAATTCAGAATGGTGGTCTTGCACTAGGGCGACACTGAGAGGATCTTTCACTCTGGAACATGCCACAAATAAGTCTTTTATTATTTTTAAATTATTAAATTGTGAAATAATGCAAATCAATCAAATAAAATTTACATGCGCATCCCGGGATTTGAACCTGCGACCCTCGGATCCCTATTTGAAAGCCTAGCTTATAAGATTATATGGAATGCACGCCTCTGCCGGTACCAATACTCGCCTCTAAAATTTCTTAATGATTTGAATTTATATTATATTATTGTAATTTGCAGTTATATGAGGAGTCTGGAGCGACGGATGCTCTGATGAATGTGCTGGAAGTGTACCTGAAACGTTGCTGGCCTGGGGGGGAGTTCGACACGGCGGAGAACATCATCATTGGCAGCGACCTGGATGGCTCCAGCGGGTCTGACGAGGATGTCATGGTCAAGGTTAGCGAGGATTGGTTGCATGCAAATTGCATTACTTTCTATTCTTGATTACCTACTGAAACTGATAGAAAGTGTTTTTAAAATAAAATAAGCCTGTTAACCGTGTCAAGGGTATCTGGATATTTACCTTTATTATTCTTCATATGCCTAATAGAAGACATTTGGCACCATAAATTCAGTTTAAAAATATTTTTTTCTTTTTTAGACGGTCCGCGTGCTAGCCAACATGTGCATGAACCCCTCGGTGGGCAGCCTGCTGTGCCGGGGGCCGTGCGGGGGCCGCCTGCAGCGTTGGCTGCTGGGCTGTCTGCGCGCGCACTCGCCCACCTCCAGCCCGCTGTTACTGGCCTCCGCGCTGGCCACTCTTAACAACCTCACTTTCTACTACGGCGGGGAGGGGGAAGCCTTCGGCAGGCTGCAGATTGATATGTGCACTGGTGGGTTGTCATTTACACAAACATTACATATTCAACCTTCAACAAATTTCAAAGCCTTTTCGAATATCACTCTTTTCTTCTAAATTGGTTTCTGTTTTCCCACCGATAATTCACCTGTCAAAACCAAATTCTGTCCTGTTCAGTACACTTTAAAAATGGAATACAATCAAAAATGAAAGTTCCTACCTCAATTTAGTTACAGTAGCTAAGTACTTCAGATTTACATAACGCTTTTATTGTGGTGATATTTGGGGTTAGGTTAGGTTAAAAAAAAACAAATTGGGAGCTTACCTTTTACCTGAACTGATAAAGATGTTTTTTCTTGTGCTATACGATAACCAACACCTTACTATATAAATTCCTTGAAGCTGGAGAATGTTTGTGTATTGGTAAAAAATTTGTATGTTTATATTATATTTAGTTAAATTCTAATTGTAGTCGTTATTGAATTTTTTAGTCCTTTGCCGTTTGCTAACGCTGGAGGTGAACCAGTGTGTGACAGAGGCTGTGCGGGTGCTGGGCAACATGTCCCGCAGTCAGCTCATCCGGGACTATCTCGTGGACGCGGGGGCGCTCATGGACATCACTACATTACTGGATAGTGGTATTTCTCATAAAATATTACCATACTACATAAATAAACAATCATTTTGAATTATATGACATTTTCCCTTATTATATCACATGATAGTCCTTGTTAGTCAATGACGTCACAATATACTGTTGGCGCGGGGTAGAAATCTCAAAGTGGGAAGCCAAAAGTAAGGCAATTGCACTAGTCTCGATTTCTAGTACTTTAGTACTAAACTGTAACTCGTCGAGTAAGGTCGTGCCTTATCAGTAGGTAGATTGCATTGCAATTCTTCACTTCAAAATTGTACACATTTTATTAACAATCAACTTTTTATACATTTTTTAATCTATTGTGATAAAACAAGGATGAAAAGATGGAAGAAAAAAATTACTTTGAACTGCTCACCGTAGGGCATAGTTTTTTTGCAAATCGCACTTCCGTGGATAAAACAAAATGATAAACGTGTTTGCTTTCTTTGATGTGTGCAATCTCCACCAGATGACGAAGAGACATCACTCGCCGCAGCCGGTGTGCTGGTGAACATGGCGGCAGATCCCTCTGCTCGCCACGCCTGGCTGCTACGCGGAGGCGCACGGCATGCTGTGGCAGCTCTACAGCATGCGGCCGCGCAGCGTGCCTGGGCCCCCGCGCAGCTGCTGTGCCAGGCACTGTGGAACGCTGCGCCCCTCACACAGGCCGATGTGGCGCTTCTGTCACCGTTGCTGCTCAATATGCTGGGTGGGTATTATTAACTGCTGGCTATACTAGGCTTGTCTTCCATTTTTCTCCAACCTCTTCACATGCCGTGGAAGTCATCCCAGTTTTTAGAATCTTATTATTGGTTATCACGGATTATTATTTTTTTATTTCCACAGATGAACAGCAAGTATTTGGCAGCTCAGACAACTTTAGCATAACGCCCAATGAGTTCACCTCCCCGGCCACCAAGTCCTTGGAGGAGGAGGTCCTGTCCTCGCACATGGCCTGGGAGGAGTTTGCAGCCGTGGCCGTCAACCTCCTAGAGAAGATCGACCCCACGCTGGACTCTCCGTGTGACGACGAAAGCGGAGAGTTTGTGTTCGGCAACTCCAGGACTATGAGTGAACCGGACCTCGAGAGGATGTGATATTAACTTAATTGACTGCTTTGGTCCTTTGCTGCTACGAAGAGCATTGACGTGACATATTTAAGTACCGTGATATATATTTTCCACTTGCAACATTCTGCGTGTAGTGTGCTCATTAAATCTTTGAAATAAAAGTGAATTGCATGTTGTTAAATTTTACATTGCGCAACTGTTGCGCACAAGTTGTTTCATGACATAAGTTGCACTGCGAGTTTCATGTGTAAACATGTAGTTCCATCATGCGAGCATTAAAGCTGGTTCACAGAGCTATAAATCTGCGAGCAGATATCTGTTGAATCGCAAGCGCTTATCTTTTGTGCTTTCACACGAGGCTATCAAATATTTCTTCCCGTGATAGGAGAGGGGGTCAGTTGAATTAGGGAGCGGCAACGGAATGCACATTTTTTTGTACTGAAATCTGTCAACTTGACATCTGTCATCCACGGGTCTAGGCAACTCTGTAATTACAATGACCCCCTCTCCTGTTTTAGTCGGAGAGGGAGAGACTTATCTTCTGGACATATCGCCTCTGGAGCGGTTACGTCTAAGATGTGTATTGTCTATGATTGATCTGTGCTTAAAAACCCTCAGGTGTGAACGGTCTGAAGGGATTGTATGGAGAGCGTTATTTGGCATGCTATGATCTTTTATATTTGATAGCTGTGTGTGAACCAGCTTTTACTTATATGCCACAAAATTAGAATCGCGCTGGTGTGAAATTACGTCACCACTAGTGGTATGAAACTAATTGCGTAGTGTAAAAATGTGCTGCAACTAGTGTCACAAAACCATTACAGATGAGCGGACGTGTGTTCCTTGTAACTGCATGAGAGTTGTTAACAGCAACATTGTGCATTGCAGAAAAACACTTTGATATTGAAGGTGTCATGACTGCTGTGATACTAAGGTTGCACGACACAAAATTTGCGCAATTCACACAAACTTTTTGGTGTCATACAAGTATTTGGAACATGCATTGCCGAATTTACAACTAGTTGCATAATTTAAATACCATTTAAACTGTGATAAGCCAATTGCACGCATTATTATTTTTTTTTTTTTACATGAGCTCCACACAGGAGGCCCTGAGAAAAATAATTTCCCTCAGGGCCTATATCATCTTTGAGGATGCTATGTGGAGGGTTTTTTTGAGGAAAGGAAGGAGAAGGAGAGTTCTGGGAAGGAAAAGGGATTAAAGGGTGGGTAGGAATCTGGGGTTCAGTATGTCCTGGTCATCCGCCTAGACAAACCTCCCCCCATGAACCCGGGCACCCCTGCTAAATCACCAAACGTAGCGAACCACTTGGGGTGACCTATGGCAGAGGTGTTGGTTATCCAATAAAGGTTCCCGGGGCGGCGGTACCCATTCCCGCCTCCCAAATTGTAAATTATGTTGCCAGTGTTAAATATTATGTGATAATGGTGTACTACCGTAGACTTATAAATATTGACGTCAATGTGTATTACGTTCTCCATACCACAAAGCATTACGACATTGCTTTAACGCTGACAAAATGAAACTTAAATAAATTATGACGTGTATTCGCTGCACCGAACACTACATATTCGAGAGCCAGGAACCTTTTGGCACATAAACTTCCTGTAGAGGCAAAACTTTCCTATTTGAACTAATGTCCAGACACTGACAGCGTCTCTATGTCAAAGGCCAATTATTATTATGGATGACAGCGGGCTGACTGTGATATGAAGAGAAGAAAAGAAAGAAAGAATTGTATAAGAGTACATAAATGGTGTTGCATTTCATTGTTTAACTTGTAGAAAATTTGTTTGTCCAAAATATTTTGCTGCGCTGAGAAAACAAATAAGATTAAATAGCTTTCCCAGACCAATTGAAATGAGTTTCTGCAGTAAAAAAATATTGCTTCTATAAAAATTATGTAAATTAAGTAAAGTAGGTAGATAAATTTTGTCTTCGGAATTGGTTCCTGTGAACAGAAATGGTGAAGCAGGTTTTCGATGTTGTACTCCGATGTTTTTAAATTTTTAATGTAGTCAAACAAAATGAACGGAGACCCATTCGGTTACGGATGGACAGGGACTTAGATAAATTTTTTCACAACATCACATCAATTAATTGATTGGTTAGTGGTCAGAAAATAAATATAAAAAAAATTTGTCCTAGAACAATATTAAATATTTAATGAAAAGTAATTTTACAGTGTGCCAAGTAGCAAAAATTTTACTAGAAAGAGTTAGCGCAAAAATTAGTTTTTTTAGAGCTTAGTACATTATTTATACATATATATATTACCTCTCCACATAAAATATTCTACAAAAATTTATAGCCAGGTACTTCACAACCTTTCCTTACACTCCCAACTTCCTTCCCCCTCGTGAAATTCCCCAATGATCGCTTCTATTATTACTGTGACGATCCGTGATTGCGGTACCGTGACGGCATAAAAAAGGCAATAAACATAGTTCCTTATCACAATAATGCTGCAGCTCTTTCAAAATTTGAGACACACAATGGACGTAGGTCTGTTTCCTCCAAAGGAAAAAGTAATCATTTTCTTGCATCTCTCACACACCGCTCGGTGAAGTCTTCGTAGACCCCTACAATACTACTAGCCGGGACAATAATTTTGAAAAAATGGAATATAATTACAAGGATAATATTGAAGTGAGTGAATTCCAAAAATTAAAAAAAGTCAAACGTCAGTGCGGTGATGGTTTTGTTTTGTTCTTAAAAATACAATGCTGCAGCTCTTACGTTAAACAACAACTGTAGAAAATGAGACAATCGGTGAATGTATGTCTACACCCCCCAAAGGAAATATACAATCGTTGTCATACATCTCTCTCACAAGTATAAAGAAAATAAAACGAAATAAGATATATCTGTTTCCTCCAAAGGAAAAAAAGTAGTACTCTGGTGGAAACAGTCACACGTATTTAGTGTGTCTCATCTTTTGTCTCACCATTATTTAATGTGTAAGAGAGAGCTGCAGCATGGAGTGAAATAGTCCCACAAGTTGCCGCCGGGAGCCAGTCAGTAAGACCCTTGCGTGATATATATATATATATATATATTTTATTAAATTCTCACTGTTTACTTATGTAGGTAGCCTTTTTCTTTTAAAGTTTTTTTTCTCTTTAGAGTGTGAACCATATACCATTTCAGTGTTACCATTAGCTTTCAGGTTAGTAATTTTTTAATTCAAGCCTTGTCTGATATTAGCAATCAAGCTACCTTATTCACCTGTGTTTTCTATTAGAAATTTCCTCCTCTTCAAATTAATGTGTGTTGACTTTGTCTACTAGGTAACTTACTATTATATATTATATTGACAAAATCTCTTTGACCGGTTGAGAAAATATTTAAGTAAAAAAGAATTGTAAATAGCTAAATTTTGTACAATTTTACAAGATGATTTGTTGAATAAATAACAAGGAATAATAAATGCTATTTCTTTTCCTACCCACCATGAATCGTGGCATTCTTATTATGAGATGCCTAATAATTGAGATAGGTACTAAAATAAATAAAAATTGAGATTTTATGCGTATATTTGCGTGTATTACAATACATTATGTTAAATTCTTTACAGAAGCCTATAACGAAAAGAGATGATATTTCATAAAAATGGCGCCATGTATAAAGAGTAGCGGAGCCGGGTGGTAAGTGGCAAGACACTGTAATAAAATATTTATTATTAAAATTAAGTACCTACCGTACTACCTACACTATTTGACAGGTGTCACTTTTCTGACGTATCCATTTCAGACTTGTAATGCAAATTATTCATTCATTATGTGTACATTTTGCAAGGCAGGCATTTTATATGTATTTTCGGTAAAAAAACCACAAACTTTATTATTTAGTTTTTTTACAAGAGTGAAAAAATAAGGAAATTAGAAAATAGTTAGATTTAAACTTCGTATTTTGTATTTCGAAAGCTGTAACTATTTCTCTATGGATTTATTAATGTTGCTAGGAAATATTTTTGTAGGGTAGTACGCCAGGATTCGATAGACTTATATCGATTAAACCACAATCTTAGCCAGTAAATGTTTCCACCTTTAAGGGTATATTACCGCGAACGCAGCATAATTGCGGTTTTTGATGCAGTTTTTAGAAAATTTCTATATTGTTTATTAGAAAATAAAATTATGTTTAGAACAAATAAATTATTCTTCTAAATGAAGATAAAATAAAACGTGTTAAAATCTTTAAAACAAATGCGTAAAAAAATATTTACAGAACCTCTAAAAATAGCTTAAAGTTCGATTATATCTTTAATTCTAAATACAAGAGAATTATAAAAAATATACATCATCACCACATCAATGTTTTCTAAATGACTGTAGTATAAAATTATTTTAAAAAGCATTAAAACAATACATAAATAAATAAAAACAGTTTTTTCAATATAACGATGTCGTTTCTCGCATCACGTTGTTATATAAACCACGACGCTAGCTTTTTGCCGTCAGTACGCGAGATGGTTTCGAAGCGGGCGGACGTCAAATTTTACAAATGGCACATCAGAAAAGAGGTCAAACTAAAGGAACGTCGTTATGTTATTATGTATTGTTTCAGAACCAAGTTGACTTTTTTACTAATAGCGGCGGCTGTCTAGTCTAGAACCAGCGCCAGCGGCATATAATGTTTTAGAGTGCCCCTTCAGCAGAATTGTAGTATTATTCGAAGTATTTATTTAGCCCTACTGGGCTTTTACTTAAATTTCTATTTATACAGTTATGTTAGTTGTAACAATGATATACCTTATAAATTATGTTAAGATAAAATGAGTTACAAAGTTATAAAAAGTAACAAAATTGTAAAATAGGTTGCAAACAAACAAAAAGAAATCGATCGACATACTCCTAAAAATTAAATTATTGGATTAACGAGAAAAATTGTTGAAATCTATTTAATATAAAAAATAAATAAAAAAGTGTGTGCGTGGAGTCCGCGACAGAAGTCAAACTTCTTGTTTATTGGGTATGGATAAAGAGATAAAAATTAAGAAAAAACACGAAACGATCCTCACCATAAATCTCCATGAATCTAGCGAACCTTGCAAGCAATAATTAAAACTACCAAATGTGAATAACCAACAAATTGTGCTATTTCATATTGAAACATGTTAGTTCACATTGCTGCCGCAGGTTTTTAATGTAAACTAAAGAACGTATGAAATATTTTTGTAGTTTCCTAGGCCATAATATCAAGGGCATATCTTGGGATGTAACTATTTTTTAATATTCGCCTCGGAAATCGGAATTTTCGTGACACTCCAAAATCACTCAGACCCCCTCAGCAAAGAAGTTGTTCAAAAACACAGATCAAATTAAGGAAAAACATATTATTTACTAAGGAGTGGTATTCTCTTATATTTCAAGAAGTGTTTGTGAAGGATTGCTGGTGACGAGGGAGGGGAAGGCGGTGAAGGTAGAAGGGGAACGCGGGAGGGGAATGGGGACGCATGGGAAAGGACATTTATTTTATTTATTTATTTATTTAACGCCCAGATCGGAATTATTCCGGTAATCCCAATTTTTTTATATGTTTTATACACTCATCTCCCGATGAAAAATCTGAGTTTTCGACCTTGGCGCACTTGAGCTTTTGCCGCCATCTTGAAAAAAACTAACCGAAATCGCACCAAAATCTAGTTTTTCTCAAATATCTCATTTTCAATAAAAATTTTGGCTAAAGTAGACTTGCAAGTTTAGTAGAACATAAAATTACCTATAATTTTTATGTTAAAATTATTCTTCTATCTCTAATAAATATCGAGATAAGCAGTCGTAAAAATGTCTATAAGTTTATGAAAACAGGTAAATTGCTCGACTCGGTTTGGTTTTTGGTGCGTATCTCTTTTCCAATACAATTTTATAAAAAAATTAATGCAATAAATTTTGTAGAGAAGAAAATTTGATAAAAGACGTAGATATATGTTTAATGTTTTTATCTCAATTAGATATCGAGGTTCTAATGCAAAAATTACACTAAAATTAGGTCAAAAGTGTTTTAATCTTGATTATTCTTTTTTTAACAATTGTCATTGAAATAACACGTTAAATACGCCTTATTTCAATGACAATTGTTAACAGAAACATTAACCATCAATGTTATCACAACAAATAAATAAAATTATTAATAAAGGTACATAGATGTGATAAAAAAGAAGAAAAAAATATATTTTCTTAAGATTTGTGACTATTGACTATAGTTTCTTACTACCACTTTCGGGCCCCGAACAGCTTCAATTTAGTCATCATCATGAACGAAGGCTTCCACAGCATTCTCGCACGAGCTGCCATTACAGTGAATTTAGGGTATGGAGCATTTCAAACCCGACTTTCTACATGTGCACTTTCCAGCGCAACCTTTTTTGCGTTGGCATGATATAAAATTCAGCAACGATCACTTTTACTTTACCAACTTTTTGGTAATATACGTTTGAGGGTGAGAGGACTGTGAAGAGTACTAACAGGTTGATATCCTGACCAATGATTATGACTGCATCATGTTGAGATGACAACAAATTTTCTGTGGTTATTATGAGAACGTCAGCATCCTATTCAGCTTGTACTGTCGTTATTTGCGATCGTTCAAATGAGGCTTCGAGTAATGAAATTAAACGAGAATGGTTCTTTCTGCACTCCATGAAAAGATTTCAATTTAACGGAACTCAATTTTCCCACTAGTTCCCTTGATAATAAACGCTGTTTACGCTGAATGTTTTGATCTGGCCCTACAGATGTATTAAGGGTCACAGCTACAATCCCTCCCATTGCATGAAATGTTTTACGTCCATCCAAAGAGTCTATATTAAAATCTACATTATGAAATACAAATTGCATAAAAGCATTATCTTAAGTTGGAATTTCCGGATGAAGAATGGCAAACTGTTCAAGTCGAGTTGCCTGTTTGTAAGAACATGAAAATCCGAGGGCTGAGGTAGCAACAATAAGCTTTTTTGAGAAAAAAATTCTGTCTCGTCGTATAAGCACCTACGATAGCAGTGATAAATGAAAGATGATGCTGATATCAGTGCATGCATTAAGCCAACACATTTCCTTTTCCATTCTGCTGTCTCGCCATGTTTGCTTTTGCCTATCACTCTCTCATAAAACCCTGTACGTGGAATCATGGAGTTAACACCTCGAAGAAAGTCATCTGATGGACTAATTTTTCAATGTGTACACTTTGGATCGAATATCTTCTCTAATAATATATGTAGCAGCTTACAATCCCAAAACTTCCCTCCAGGGGGTTGGAGCTCCTATCTTTATACCACTGGTTAGTAATTATTTTACAGCCTGTAATTTTGAAGCACACTACTACTTTTCTCTAACAAAGAGCAGTTGTGCCTTTAAAGTCTCGCTCTGACAGTTTTTATGTTAGGCCGAAAGACTCCTTTTAAGACTCCATTAACTGTTCCTGTGAAAACTGACAATCTAACAATGACAATGAGGGGGAGGGGGGAGTGACCCCCTCTCTTGTAAATATTTATTTACAAAATGTAAAAATGTAATGTAAACAAAATTCGAATAACGTGGTAATTAATCGTGATAAAACTTCTGTTTTCACTTACCGATATTTGTTTATACTTTATATCAGTAAAAAAAATACAAAACCTTTTTTTTTAGAAATTTTATTCTCTACAAAATTGATTTCAAAAATGTTTTCATAAAATTGTACTGCAAACGAGGTACGTACAAAAACCAAATCTAGTCGTGCGATTTACCTGTTTTTATAAACTTATACGCATTTTTACGACTGTATATCTCAATACTTATTAGAGATAGAAGAAAGTTATCTGTATAAAAATTGTAGGTAATTTTATGTTTTACTAAATTTGTCAAACTACTTTAGCCAAAATTTTCATTGGGAACGAGATATTTGAGAAAAACTAGATTTTGGCGCGATTTCGGCTGGCTTTTTTCAAGATGGCGGCGAAAGCTCAAGTGCGCCAAGGTCAAAAACTCAGATTTTTTATCAGGAGATGTGTGTTAAGAATATTTTTCAATTGCATTGAATTCTGTAGATCGATTTTTATTGGTCTAGGCTTGCTACTTGATAATTTTCCAATTCTGTAAAATTTTGAAATATTTTCATTTGCTGATTTGTCGATTTCACTGATTAAACTGGTGACAGCTGCCTGGTCATCCAAAATCCTGCCGGCTTCTGTCCATCCAATATGTTAATACTTTCAGGCACATTGCAAATAATATTATTTTTAGATCGCACTTGTTCATTCATTACCGAAATCGACTCGCAAATACTAAAGTTATTTTGAGAAGAATTTGCTCTAATATCCTTGTAATGGCATTGCAACAATATTAATAAAAATTGAAAATTACCGATATTTTATTTATCTTGCCGATATATTCAGATATAATAATGATCACGTATTATGAAAATGATGCGTAATTGAATACCGTATTGTTTTGACAACTGTCAATGAAGAACATATCGGTTACGAGTCATAAGCTACTGCCTACCGTCTAGCAGTGTAGTTGATTGTATCGAATAATTTATCAAACAAGTTTCATCGAAATCTGATAAGAATCATAAAATCATGAACTTTGCCAAGAAATTTACCTAAAACATGCACATTCAACTAAATAAACATAATTTGAAAGACGCCCATTATTAAGCGTTTCATGTTCAAACCTTACTCAAGGGTACCATCTAGTCTAATGGATTTGTTCGCTGCTTTGACTTCGTAGTGTTATCACCAAGCGCGTAGCAGGTTCCCCGGTTCAAATTACTTCATTCCTCTACCCCGAAATATTATTTCGGTTTTCGTTAATTCCCCCTTAAACAAAATTAATGAGATGATGAGAAAAGCTCATGGCAGTAGTAATTAAAAATCACAAATAAATAATATTCATAGAAGAGATTGTAATCTGTTGTTCTAGTTTTGCTTACGCACTGCACCTGGGGAACAGACAAATAGTAACAAAGCAATGCAGAACTGAATACGTGGCCCCCAGAGTCTATTATCTAAAAAAAAGAATTTTAAAACAGTAGAAATCGAAAAGACTTATTTATATTCAAAAAAATATAATTTTCTTTCTTTCTGGAAATAAAACACAGGCAAAATTGTGGAGAAAAAAATTCCATAAATGCTTACCAATTATAACAACGTTGAGTCAATGAAGAATTTTTTTTTTCATATCCTTACAATTTTCTGCCTCAATTGTAGAAAAGTAACGATCATTTTTATATCGATTAATTCCTACCAACCCTAGCAAATCCATAGACAAATGAAAAAAATGACACAACCCCACGCTTAGCGGCCATGTTAAGTTTTATTCGGCGCGAACACGTATTTTATTATTATTGTTACTCCGGATAAGCCAAATAAATCATATTTCTGCTATAGCGGATACGCGGAAAAGACTTCAATCTTGGATATAGCAATGAATAAAAATTTCCTCGCTGAAGAATAGACCTGAATTTAATTCCGCAACTGCCCGCTGTTCAAAATATGTATCAAGTTTTGTGACTTTGGAAAAACCATCTGAATTTACAATGTCTAACGTCGCTTATGATTTGGATACGTCCGGAGGTCTCATGCCCGTGAGTATACATTCATTAAGCTTCCTTAACATTGTCAAACGATCCCCAAAACCGAAATATAGTTTGTACAATTTCAATAATTCTGGTAAATTGAGCCTTGGATTACATTCCATGAAATGGCTCTGCGTTTATGAATACGCCACCAGAGGCCAATGATCTTGATCGTGCTCTTCCAACACAGCCTTTATATACTTATTGTTATATTTATTTTACAGAAATAACTTAATTGTGCTTATATTTTTAATAATATTATGATTGCAGTAAAAATGAATGAAAATGTCAAATATTGAATGAGAACTGAAATTTGTTTGACAGAAATTACTCAATTAGTAACCGCATACTATTTCTTCGCAATGCAACGTCGCTCTTTATATATTATCAACTGGTTTAGTTGAAGTAAAATTAAATGAATTTCAATTTATAATCAATTGCTTTTATGGATTATTGCACCTTAACAAAAATAATATAATAATAAAGACATCACATATTATCTTTGGGAAAT
This sequence comes from Glyphotaelius pellucidus, assembly GCA_936435175.1. NCBI lineage: Eukaryota > Metazoa > Arthropoda > Insecta > Trichoptera > Limnephilidae > Glyphotaelius > Glyphotaelius pellucidus. Next base: position 26,641,482 of record OW386556.1, read on the forward strand.
ATAATGATAATATTTTATTTGTGGCAGCTTGTTTGTTTCTGTTTTGAGAAATGGTTTGTGATGTAACATAGAATTTGAGAATAAAAAACAAAAGACTTATGCAAGATGGAAGACTAATTTACATGATAAGAGAGACAAAATGGACATCTGTGTCAGATTTGTATATTCAGAATGTTTCTATATTATGATTTATTCAGTTTATTTACATTTGTGTATTACATTTACATAAAACATACCTAATTGTAAATTGCTTGTAGATTTTGGTAATCTGATTGAAATCTATGAATAGTTCGTAATATGGACGGAATAAATATTTACTTTGATTTTTTTAATTGTTGTCAATTTAGTTTCACTTTTAGTTTCAAATTGATAAAGATACAAATTGATCATATTGTCATGAATTACGCAACATATTGGTCGGCAGCCGATGATGTTACATTTCATCTAGACTTGCTGTTGTCTCACAAACTAAAGATAAAATGTGGAAGTAAGAAACGCTTCAAAGAATATGTGCATAAACGAAATAAACATTACTACTGGGCGACATTTTCATATTCAAAAGTTCCGTTGAAAACTACCTCAAGGCCGACTAGAGGAGAAGGCCTGGGCACCTGATGGATTTTGAGGTGTCAAGTGACAAAGTTATAATAGAGACAGTTTGCAAATGGCGGCAATTGTTGTTACTGCTATAATGATTGTTTTTAATGCTGTACTGGTTGTTATTGCTGATTTGTACGTTTTACCGCAAGCATGCAAATAAACAGAGTTATTAGACTATCTTATACAGTTAAGTTTACTTAGCAAGAGCACTGACTTCCTCCTAATTTCTAGTAGGCCTTTATTTATTGGCTCGCTAACAGAATCCGTCACGTCATAATTATTACATTTTCAATATGGTTACAGCGATGTTTCCAAATATAAGTGGGCACACCATTTGTCTCAACATTCTTGGCTTTACATTCTCTAATTATATAATAAAATCTAATGAATATAATAAAATCTTCAGGCAGATAACAATTGTATTGTTTGTGATAATCAATATCTTTTACTAATGTTTCTGAGTAATGAAAACATTTTCTTTAATTAAATGAAGACACTATGAGTGAAACTCAATTGAAAATCTGGAAACAGAAAAATCAGAAAAAGATATTGGCACCTCTAGGACTCGAACCCAGGACCTCTCTCTTTCCGGGCGAGTGCTCTAACCACTGCGCCAAGGTGTATCATACTTCGACCAAGAATCTCCAACTTTGTTGATGTGCAACATAAACAAAGTTGGAGACAGAACTGATCCCTATGGGACGCCAGCATTTATCGAATGCGAGGAAGAGGTGAAACCGTTAGCAACCGCCAGAATCGACCTCTCCCTCAAAAAGTCGGCAATCCACCTACACAAGGATGCGGGAAGTGCGTAAGAAGGCAGTTTGTTGACAAGCCCTCAGTGCCAAACCCGGTCAATATATGTGATCTTGGAAATATATATGAGGTCAGGTAAGTGTAAGAGCGCATGCTAATTGGGCCAGAACCGAAAGGTACCAAGCCAATGGCGACTTTGGCTTTCATTAGTAATCCATAAATAATTAGAATTTTGTTATAAAGTCTAAGTTAAAATAATCCCAAGATGCATTTGAAGCTACCAGTATCAAGTTGTCCAAGAGGACCGTTTTACTCATAGACATAAGAAACGGTAGAGCCATAACACAACATGAGAATCGTTTGGACAAGCTGGAGATAAATCCACAGTCATTTTCAGTCATGGCACCAGGAGAGTTCCTAAATGTCTTGAATAAACAATGACATTCGTACATTGATCGCCGGCGAGCGGACATTGAAATAACGAGATCTTGCACAGAAAAGTAAAGTTTGTTAAAAAAATATAACTTTCTTTAAAAGCCTATTCAAAAATACATATCAATTTGTTATTGCATAAAATTATGGCTAAGCACTGGTTTTTATGTATTATTTTAATTAAATAATGCGTGAAATAATTCACATAAATTAATTATACTTTAAAAAAAATTCATGCTTTTCTCACACATCCTTTTTAGTGACCACAATGAATTTTGAATAAATAACATCTAAAGCCTTGATTACATTGAGCGAGTTTACAAGCTACTAGTCGGCAATTTTAAAAGCGGGCAAATCGGCGAGTGCGATTGTGATGATGACACATAAAACATTCCACTCGCTCAGTAGCGAACTAGCTAGCGAAAAGCTGAGCTAAAACAACGACTCCCGCGCGAACTAATTCTGTTGATATTTTGTGGAAAACTGAGATATTCTCAGCTAGCTCAACCACTAGTAGCTATTTGCCAGTTACTTAACAAATTGTACAACGAATAATCCAGATCAAGCAGTAGTTTGACGGTTACGAAATCAGCTGTTTGCGGGCCGCCGTCTTGCCATCTGCCTACACGCTAGCAAGTAGCGAGCAAAGTTGACCCCCTTTCAACTTTTTTCGTAGATTGTTCACAATCTGCTAGTTAGCTAGTAATACGATTACACTTTACTTACAGTTACTAGCAGATAGTGAATTTGCCAGCTGGTAGCTTGTAAACTTGCTCAATACTTGCCTGCTTTTTGCTGATGATCTGAAATTACTTAAGAGGATTCGTGACGGGCAAGATTGTGTCAAATTACAAATTGATTTAGATTCAATTTCATCATGGGCTGATGAAAATAAATTATTTTTTAATACAAAAAAATGTGTCACAATGTCGTATACACGTTCGAGAAACCCCATCAAATATGAATACAGCATTAAAAAAAGATATATTGTTACCAGTAAAATCCATTAAGGACTTAGGGGTAGTCTTTGATCACAAACTAACATTTTCAGACCATATATTGCAATTAATAACATCATGCTACAAGCTTCTAGGGTTTGTCATAAGATCGTGCAAACAGTTTACAAATCCTGAAGCAATTATGGCTGTGTATAATTGCATTATAAGATCTAAAATTGAGTACGCCTCTGCTGTATGGGCCCCATACCAGAAAAAATACATTGAAAAATTGGAACAGATCCAAAAAAAGTTTCTGAGATACCTGTATTTGAGAATGCATGGAGAGTACCCGCAATTCATGCATCATGAAGATCTGCTCACAGAAACGCATTGCCAAAGTCTCCAGTCGAGGAGGAGTGGGGCCCTTGCAGTAACGGCGTACAAAATAATAAATAATTTAATAGATAGCCCATGCCTCCTGGAATGCTACAAGTTGTTTGTGCCAAACAACTACAGTCAGGGACGGTACCATGAACTTCTATGTATACCACATAGCAGAACGGACGTACTCTCTCGGCATAGCATGACACGAGGTATGATGCTATTAAACAACGCTTCCAAAACTATTGATATATTTAACTGTAGCCTCGAAGAATTTAAGAGGTATTTAAGCGCGATAGATTACCCGCTATATGTACAAATCTTCTTTCTACTATTCTATTTCTACTATTTTATCTATAAATGTGTAGTTTGTATCACATGTGTATTGTAAATGGACACAGTCTGTAATACACAAAAAATGGAATCGAGGCTTTATTTCCTTAATTAAGCTACAAAAGATTGATTAGACTACAAGTCTTTCGTTATTTCTCTTGCACATTTTATAAAACCAATATTCGCAGCATTTATATTAACTCAAATTTATGTGAATAAATTCACGGTGGAGTCAGCACACAAACTTGGGTCCTGACCATTGTGATTTCCAGATAACAGCTCAACCAATTGAGCTAATTCCACACCCCTTGCTTGGGATATTAATTTGAATTAATTTGATTGATTTTGTGACCATTTTGACTGCTTTGTTGCTGAGTGGTTCGAAACATCAAGTTCATTTGCAGAAGTCCTCCATTTTAATATTATTGAGAGTTGTAGATATCATTAGCGTCACTCTGGTGAAAGGCATACAGAATAGAAACATTGCTTGAAATGGCTTTAGTCGTGTTCTATGACTATATCAATAGCCTGATACTTTCCTACTACTCTAATAATCTTCACAACGTACCTCAACTGGTGATACCATTTTTCAATTTGAAAGGCGGATGTGGGTACTGCTATCCCGGGAACCATTTTTTTGATAACTAGTATCTCTGCAATAGGTCACCCCAAGTGGTTTGCTGTGTTCGGTGACTTAGCAGGGGTGCCTGGGTTTGTCCGGGTCTTGGCGGCGGATGCGTCTACCCACCAACTGCGTGGCCAAATCGGGAGAGACTGGTTGAGGGAGACCTTTTGTCTTCTCCAGGAGAAGACTTTTTTCTTCTATCTGAACATCACCTTGTACCACAGTGAGGGGGATGGATTCATATGTCAGTCACTCCTGGACACACTCACCTTGATCCCTACCCACCCCTCATACGTTTTTTCCCAGAATTTCCTCTCCTTCCATTTGTAAAAGACCCCCTACACAGCATCCCCAAAGATAACACAGGCCCTGAAGAGAATTCCTGTGAGGAGCTAATGTTAAAAAAAAACCATAATCCCACTGGCCCAGGGCGTTGCGACTCTTGTGTGGTGTTCAAATAGTATAAATTACTTATAATTTCTTTTTGCAATGCTATCTGCCCATTCCTTTTTCTGTTTAAAAATCGGACATCCCCTTTGGGAACCACTGCTCTAGTGGATGGAGAGGATATATAGAGCTGTTCACACGTCCGACACAATTAAAAAACTGATCCGGCACGTTTTGTAGGATGGATGGCCAGTGCAGCGCGTCCATTTAAAAATCGTGTCAGAACTCGCTCGCTCATAGGTTTATGTGAAGCTGTTCACACTTGCCGCCTTGTCATTCCGGCATGGCCCTACTACACCTCAACTCCTCAACCCGTCAATTCAGCCGCAAGGAAGCATGTATGTAGAGTCTGCGTAATCATCCCTCAGTTTTTGTCATCCCGCTTTTTAAACCGAAGTGTGAACAGGACATCCGACATCTGATTTTTGTCATTCTGTTTTTTAATTAGAGGTGTGAACAGGGCATCCGATGCCTGGTTTTTTGTTATCCTTTTTTTAAACGGATTTTTGCGGGTAAGGACATTTAAGTCTTGCAAAGTATTCATTTGGTTGGCCCGATGATTAGGCATCTTATAGTGTGGCCAATTTCTCCATTGCCTCTTCATATTTTGATAAATCTTATTATTAGTTTATGGCGGCATTCTACTGATTCTGATCCTTCTTAATATTATAAATGTGAAAGTGTGTTTGTCCTTCTTTCATGTCCCAACGGAGCGACCGATCGATGTGATTTATGACATATGGATAGTTGAAGGACTGGGATTTATTTAATCCTGGAAAAAAAATTTATTCCCATGGGAAAATTCTTTGTACAGTAATTTCTCCCTAACCCCATTCAAGCCAAGCCACGGGTAAAAGCTAGTATCTTCGCTTAGATATTCACAATAAGTCAATCTTCTCTTCTCTCCTTTCCAATAGTCTTTTTTTTTATTTCTTTTATTTATTCGATGATATTATTATTTAATTTATAAACAAATTCTGCTATATAATTATTATTATGCCTGACAACTGTTTCGCCCCCCTGAAGGCGTTACCAAACTGGGGGGAGAGTACGATTTCCGTGGCGCTGCGATTTGACTATGTATTACGGTAGAACAGCCCAAAAGAAGACTAAAAAGAAGAATAAAATTTTTTGATATCGTGCTTAGTTTTCGAGATATCGGTATTTAAAAGTTTTTAATTCTATGTAGACTAATACCTTAGATTGCGCTTAATTACGTCTCTAATAGGTTAGGTTAGGTTAGAATAGGTCAGGTCAGGTCAGGTTATAAATAAAAAAGGTCATTTTTAACATAAGCAATACTTTTTATAAAATTAATCCATTTGAATCTGGAACTTTTAAGTATCGATATCTCGAAAACTAAGCGAGATATCGAAAAATTTTATTTTTCATTTTCGTCTTATTTTGGGCTGTTCTACTTGAATTTATCGACAAATCGCGGCGCCACGGAAATCTTACTCGTGCCCCAAACTGTACTAATAATGCCTTCAGAAGGCGAAACATAGCAGAACTTGTTTTTATGTAAACCTTTTTTATAAATTAAATAATAATATTATTTAATATGTAAAGAAATAAAATTGAGTTCTACAAATTAAACTTGATAACAATAAATAAGAAAATTGTCTTACATTTGTAGCGAAACTTGTTATGAGAGTTTGTTCCATACTTCCACTACTATATTTGTTATAATTCTGGTGTTATTTTTGTTTTTCCAGCTAATCCGGGCGTTGATCAAGCCGCCAGACGAGGACCCCAACCCGCCAAAGCAGAAGCGCACGCAGCACCCGTACTACCGCCGGCCGGGCAAGGGGCACAACCGAGACTGCTGCGATGCGTGCCAGGAGGGGGGCGACCTGATCTGCTGCGACCGCTGCCCCGCCAGCTTCCACCTGGGCTGCCATGACCCCCCGCTGGAGGAGGCCGACATCCCGCTGGGCCAGTGGCTGTGTCTGGAATGCCGCAGCGCCCCGCAGCAGGGCTCCCCCACCACTAGCCATCGCAGCTTCGAGGGGGACAAGAAGAACAGGTATTGAATGAATGAACCGTAAATTTTTCACTGCGCCGTCCGTGTCTATTTTCGTCATAATTTACTTGTTGCTTTGCTGCAAAATGATGCGATTGTAAATTATTCCGTCTTACCAGATAATGTATTTATATATTTATAAAAATAGTATATAATCTACCATATCGTCAACTCATTTGGATAGGGTTCTAACTTCACTTCTTGTTCTGAGATTTGAGGTGTCAATGTTTGCAAAGATGATTTTTCATACTCTACATATTAACGAATTTCTGATTTTGAGTTTAAATCTTTTGTAAAGTATTTTAATTGAAGATATTTTAAAGGAAAATATTTAAATAGGACTTATACTTACCATTTTAGAACATACCTAAACATGCGAATAGGTCCATTTGCAACCAGCTAAGGCATAATAATTCATTGCGTAAAGTTCTAATTACATTTCCTGAATGCAATTCAAGAAAGGGCCACTTCGTATTTAAATATTTTCCATTAAAATATGATAAACTAAAATACTTAACACAAGATTGAATCTTAAAATCAAAAAATGTTGATTAGATTAAGAAAATTCATCTTTGCAAACTCTGAAACCTCAGAACATGTAAAGCGAAGTTAGAACCCTATCCAACCGAAGTGACGAACTATAAAGCTCCTGGTAACAATGATCAGTTGATCTGAACAAAACAGATGGTGTCAGTGAAAAAAGAAACTGTAAAACAAATTGTAAAACAAATTATTATTTAAAATACTTGATGTTAGAACTTTGTCATACATATATCTACGAAAATATAACACAGGTGGTTCAAATTATTTTGGGTATAGAAATGAGCAAAAGAAATGCTTTGGCATCCAATGGTCATTTTTGAAAAAAATGTCAGTTAGAACTGAATCCAAATGAGGTGAATATATGTAGTTTCTCCAGAATAGCTAGTTATATTCAGAGAAATTATTTTTAAGCAAATCCTTATGGATATGCTGGTGTTGAAGAGGTTAACCTGTTAAATAAAGGCACTTGTTCAACAAATCAACGTCATTTATTATCCGATCCGTATGCAATTCGATCCGATCCAATCAATTCCTTTTATAATTATATAACAGTAGGAAGCCTTGGTTTTATGCAGTTGTTCTCTTTCGAGTTTGATAATTAGAAGGAAGAATTTGATTCTGTATCATAATCGAAAGGTAATGATTCCTATGGTAAAACACTACTATCACTCTATTGATAAATCAAAGATAACAACAGAGACATTTATTGACAATCAGTTGCATTATTATTGAACAAATCTTGATATCATAGTTTTAAACCTTTTTTACCATATTCGTTATTTTGTACAGATCGGGGCTACATTCTTAATAATTTCTCTTCTCCGAATCATTGATTGATTTTTCCATCTTGTAGATCCCTGAGAGTAAATCGCTCCAACTCTTGCGTCAGCTCGGCCAGCAGCTCCAGCCGGAGCAAGAAGGAGGGCGAGGACAAGGAGAGGGAGCCGCCGCGCGAGGAGCTGGACCCCGAGCGCGAGAAGGAGCTGGAGCGAGAGAGGGAGAAGGAGAAGGTTAAGCTGGAGAACCTCACACCCATGGAGACACTGATCAGGGCGGCCAGGATCATGAACCCCACGCAGTTTCAGCTGCCTCGGGAGATGAAGGTGTTTTGTCCCTTTCCTGGAACAGATAAAGGTAATTATCATAAAGCCAAATATTTTAAATAAATTATATCTATGGTAAATGGGAGGTTTTGGGAGGGGCTTAAATTACCTATGGAATAGGAAATTCATTTATATTTAATCTACGAAATTAAAGAAATAAATAAATTTCAAAACGTTTAGCTTGCCATCTAATCACCGACGAGTATTTCTGTATATGTGGATGAATCTGTTCAGTGGACAGGCACACAAATGCTTTCCGCTCCACTTGTGACATGCCCTCCCATACTTGCTCGTCGGTGGAATAACTAAAAAATGTTCAATTTTTTCAATGTCCAAGATATGTTCTACTCGCAGTATTTAACCCCTCAAATGCCAGGAAAAAACGAAAAAATTTCAACTTTAACGTAATATTTTGCAGGTTAATTTTATGCTATCTTATGTAATATTTACTGAAACACATTCCTTGAATACTAAACTATACATAAAAACAATATTACTTGCGTTTATTCAATGAATTTATACTTTTTACTACTTTTCAAATGCCACAGGAAAAAGCGAAAAAATTTCGCGATGTTTTGACTTTTACGTAATATTTTGCAGGTTAATTTTATGCTATCTTATGTAATATTTACTGAAACACATTCCTTGAATACTAAACTATACATAAATATAACATTACTAGCGTTTATTTGATGAATTTATACGTTTTACGATCATTTCATCGACCGCGACGCGAGACTTGACAGCCGAGCGGCGGGAAAAAGTTCCAGGCCGTGTCATAAACAATTTCAAAGAAAATATATCGCTGCACTAGGTGGGTTCACGGTATCTTATACCTTATGAACAACAATGCCCCAAGCGATTCTGACCTTCTTCTTCATACGTTTTCTTTATACATAAGGGTTAAAATCGCATTACAAAATTATTTTTTAGTGATTATTTTGGCCTGCGCCGATGGTACGCCGGCGTACGAGCGGCAATCTAGCGGTTAATTAAAGCATCTGTAATAATTCTAAGCGATCAAATTTTCAAATCGAAAACACACGTGATTTTGCATGATTTAGCATGATATTGCATGATACCTTCTCAACAATTATCTTGAATATTATTGTATCTCACCCTTGAAAATGACATCAAGGAAATTTATTTATTTATTTTCAAAACATATGGCACAACATGTGCCATTAACATAAATAAAATTTATGTATAATAATATAAAGACTGTGGCAATAAGATGTCTTAAAAAGAATAGAAGTACAAAAATTATAAATATAAAAAGGTATATGTGACAAGTAAAAAGTAAGAAATGCTCTTAGGAGCCAAAAATTAAAGATAAAAAAAATACATAAATACAAAAATATATGTATATATAATGGGTAGGTATTATGGACATGAATATAATGCCAATGGATTAATGCAAATCATCATAATGCATATGAATATAATGTCATTTAGATTTCTACAATACTTGAAGAGGAAACATGGGCCCCGAGAAATTTGAATAATAATAGAAGTTAGTTGCAAGTTGAATTTTTCTTGCAATATGTATTATCATGATAAGTATTGACGTTTATTTGCAGAGGTGCCCAACGGCAAGCAGCAGTTACCCCACGTGAAGGACTCTTGGGGCTGCGTGCCCCTCCCCGCACGTCTCTGCTTCCACTGCCGCCAGTCCTGCCGCGCTGCCCCCCTGCTGCAATGCGACTACTGCCCCCTGCTCTACCATCAGGTAACAAACCAAACAACCAACTGACTCTCCAACAGGCCTACCAACCCCTCATCTCTTAGTACTCTCAATATAACATATTTTATAATGCCTTTAACTTGCAGGATTGTTTAGACCCTCCGCTGACTGCCCTCCCTTCTGGAAGATGGATGTGCCCAAACCACGTAGAACAATATATTGTGAGTAAATTCTTCCATTTTCAATAGTATTTAAAATGTGGGAATAAAAATAATATGTTTGGGTAAGTACCCCTTTTATTTGCATTTAATTTTAAAGGAAAGTGATGATACCTACCCAAACTATATTTTTGTTCTTCCTATTTCAAAAGTAAGTAATTGGGCTTTGTCTATGGTTGAAAATGTTTGTAGTGACATATCAGAAAAAAGCGGGAAATTGTGTGACTGGATTGTAATAATGATGAGAAATTAACAAATCCTCCCGAGATTGAAGTGCTTTTCTAATGATAAATGATGTTTATACAGTCGTAAATACTAAACAGTATTGACCTTTTTCATTTATGTCTTCAATTCATTCCTGCTATGGAATATTCTTGCTGATAACTGAAGCGAGTATTTGATCTCGGGAAGAATGTAAACAAAGTGAGTTAAAATTGTTTAGGAAAATCATACTTTATGGATAGGTCTCAGAATTTTTGTTTTTTGTTTTTTGTTTTTGGGGTTTTTATGCCGTGTTGCGCTATCTCCTTCTTTAGCCCAACATTTTAGCAAAACGCTCCAAAAAAAAAAAACGAAAATACTTTTGGCCGTGAAAATCTAAAATCGTATCAGGTCTCAGAATTAGTCAATTTAAGCATAATTTTTTCTTGTTGAATAATTTAAATATAATATTGAACAAACAATATGGAGGTTAGTTTTATTTTTGGCAATTAAATTAATGTTTCAAAGATTCATAGCTACAACTGAAAATAGTTGCATTGACCTAGAAATTGCTGTGCAAATGTAAATAACGCCAGAGCTGCTGAGAGTTTTGCCCCTTCAAACTTAAAACAAATTTAATTAAAGATAGAGGATATTGCAATATCATTATAATTTTTGTCCGGTTTCCAGGACTTTGCTATGGTGAACACGATCTCGGCGAGCGAGCGTGTGGCGCTGTGGGAGCGCGTATCCGGCCCTGTGGACCAGGACGCCGTGCGCCTGGAGTTCCTGCGCCGCGCGCGAGCCCCGCACCCGCCCTTCCGCGTGCGTCTGCGCGGAGCACCCCCCCGTGGCCGCGTCTCTGTGCCGGGCATGGTGCGCCACCACTACCGGCGCCCCCCGCCCCTCATGCCCGCGCGCAGGGAGCACCTGCGATGCCACAAAGGTAACAAGAGATGGGGAGGATGATGGTTGGGAAGTGCATGGCTAAACCTGCAATTCTCACGTACACTGATATATTTTATTTCATACTAGCTGGTACCCGGCATGTGTTGCAATGCCATTCAAAGAAATAAATTGTTTCTCCCTGCTTGTCCTTTCCCTTGCGTTCCCATTCCCCTCCCGCGTCCCCTTCCCCTCCCCTGTTCCCCTTCCACTTTCTCCGCCTTCCCCCCCATCCCGCGAACGCCACTTCCTTGGTTATCCTCCCCCTCCTGCCTACCCTCCTTGCCTCTAAAATATATGAAATACACACATTTTCATTTATTCTAATTTCATAACCCCAGAGCTTACCATTATATATAGCCTATAACCTTCACGGGCTTGGGCACAAAAAAATCACCAAAGTTTGATGAACGGTATGGCAGCGCATAAAATGCGAACAAACAAATACTGATTTTTGTATATAAGAAGATTTCCCTTTCTTTTACACACAGATGCATGTAAATGATTTTAATCTACTCACCGTAGTCCGTGGTTCCAGCGTGTTCGCAGGTCCAATTTCCATTGCATGTGTTTTAGTAGTAAACAACCAATATTATAAAAACATTCAGAAAGTTAATTGTTTACTCTTTGTCAAAAAAAAACCACTTTTATTCATAACATAATTTTTTTTCAGTGTCAAAAACCAGTAGAAATTTTTCAATTATGGATTCAGACAAGGAGGAAAATAGTAAAAAGAAAATAATCTGCATGAATCTCCATTGCCCGCGCTACCTCAGCAAAAACGCCATCTGCGAACACGACTCCGGGTCCGACAGCAGCGACGTGGAGGAAGAGCAGGAGGAGTGCGCGCTCGAGGACCTCAAGGAGATCCTCGATAAGAGCACCGAGGAAGTCCTCAGCCAGAACAAACGTAAAAGCGAAAGCGACCTCTTAGACACACCAGACACCAAAGACCCTACGAAAAAATCACTCGTCATAAGCCCCAAACGGAGAAAACTCCTCGAAGAAGAAGATACTCAATCAAATACAATCAAGACAGAATTAGAAACATCCAAAAGTGACATTATATTTGGAATTGTGACGGATAATGCAAAGGAAATCAAAGAGATTCTGTTCTCGGTGGAGGAGCAGTTAAAGAAGTTAGATGGGCGGCTGGTGAAACTGCTGGCCTTCCAGCGCCTGCAGCAGCTGATGGACGCGGCCAATGCGGATCTGGATGACAGTATAGCGGAGATCATCACCAGGAGTATAGACAAGAGCAGTCTTAGTCGGTACGGGTTTAAACATGTGGCGTTACCCAGTGAATTGCTGACCAGAAGTGAGGTTTGTACTGCTTTTTGAAACTCTAAATATGTCACTTACAAAAACGTTGTCAGGACTGACAACAAATGGCCACACTGTATTGTCAAAATATATGTGTATAATAATTTATACATACATATTTTTATAAAATCTTATTTCTCGATTTCAATCAGTTTGGGTTCACAATTTGGGAGATGGGTATAGGTACTGCCACCTCGGGAATATACAATGGATAACCAACACTTCTGTCTTAGGTCACCCTGAGTGGTTCGCCACTTACGGTGACTTAACAGGGGTGCCAGGGTTCATGGGGTGAGGTTTGTCTGGGTCTTGGCGGTGGATGCATCTGCCCATCTGACAACTGCTTGGCGGGCCGGATTGGGAGAGAGGGAGACCTATTGGACCCTCTCGGAACATCACCTTGCACCGCAGTGGAGGAAGGGATAGATTCATACGTCCGTCACTCCTGGACACATTGACCCTCAAATACCTACCCTTATACCTTTTTTCTTTCCCAGAGCCTCCTCGCCTTTTCGTAAAAAGACTCCACAATTATCAGAATTATTTTCATCAGAGCCTCCTGTGTGGAGCTAATGGTATTAAAAAAAAGGTGAAGTTAGGTCATAGTGAAATCCTGAGGTTATTCAAGGTTAGGTCAAAATCCTTTAAGTCTCTTTATGTGATAATGTAATCGATGAAGTTGTTATTTTTCATTTGCCAGTATGAAAGGTGCGAAGGACCGAATCAATTCTTGTTGTGCGTATAACTAATGGTTGCGTTGAATTGCAGATGGAACGCATAGCGCGAGAGGTGTGCGGCGCAGTGGCTCCGCGTGACGAGGTGCAGCGCCTTCGCATGGTACCCGCGCGGCCTCACCCCCCACCCCTGCTGCCTGCCCCACTTCCTCCTGCACCCTCCGTCACCGCCATGCCCGTGCGCGCCACCCTCTGCCCTATCGAGAGGCCCGCCAGGTAACGTTAAATGCTATTACTTAAACCTTAACCGTTAGAATGCTACGCGGCGCAAAAGCGCTGCGATCGTTTGTATCGAAAATTGCGGCGCAGCGCAAAAGCGCTGCGAGTTTCAGTGTGTTTTCGGTGCTCCGCGGGAGTGCACGTACGCTAACCTCGCGCGTAATTTGTAATGAGAGTGCATTCTTATACATTTAAAAATAACTTTTATCGTTTTTTTATATTATTTTAAAAAAATAACCATGTCACGTGCTATTATTTCGAACGTTGATTCGATTCCTAGTGATTCTACGGGGAGTGAAACGACAGATACAAATAGTGATGATAGCAGTATTATAACGCATCGAAGAAAAAGATTGAGGATTGAAAGTGAGTCTTCTACCTCCTCTTCATCTACAGAAACAGAAGAAACACCAACTTTTGCCAAAATTCCTCCGACAAAAGTGTTTTCTAAATCAACAAATGATTTTTTCGAGACTCCTGGACCTAGGCGGGCGCCTCCTCCCGATGGCACACCCATAACCTATTTCAACATATTCTTTACCATATCACTGCTCGAAACCATCGTAAGGGAAACAAATCGATATGCTGCACAGTTTTTGGCCTCGCACACTGTATCGGATAATTCTCGAGCAAAAAAGTGGACGCCGACAACAATATACGAAATGAAAGCCTTTATTGCTGTCATACTCGAAATGGGAATAACGAGAAGGCCAACAATTAGTAGTTATTGGATAAAAAATTCCCGACACATACCATGGTTTGGGACAATGTTTTCAAGGGATAGGTTCCAACTGATTTTGAAGTTTTTTCACTTGGTTGATAACAGATTATTATTTGAACCAGGCCATCCGAATTATGACCCATGTGGCAGGTTTGATGTGCTTGTCAAACATGCAAATACCGTATTTCATCAGCATTATGTACCAAATCAACAACTATCCATCGACGAGTCGTTAGTTGGTACTCACTGCCATTCTTCGATAAAACAATATATTCCAAACAAAAAACACCATAAATGGGGAATCAAATTTTGGATGCTGTGCGACTCGGTTTCCAAATATTGCTTGGGTTTTTTCTGCTACAAAGGAGCTAAAAATACAGATGACAGAGATTCGGTAGAAAAATATGGTCTTGGATTTACGGTAGTGCAAAAATTGCTTTCAATTGGAAATTACCTGAACAAAGGTTATCATTTGTTTACAGATAATTTTTACACAAGCTTACGATTGGCCAAAGCCCTTTTGGAACAAAATACATATATAACTGGAACAATAAGACGTAACAGAAAAGAGATTCCTCCAGAAGCTAAGAAAGCAATCGTAGGAGAAGCCAAATACCTAGCACATGAAAATGTTTTGATGTGTTCATTCAGAGACAAAAAGTCCAAACCAAAGCCAGTCATATTGATTTCATCCAATGCAGATACTAATAGTGTGACGATCAAGAAAAAGAAAGGGAATTTTGAATACGAAAAAGTGAAACCAAGCATGATTGATGACTACAACAAATACATGGGAGGTGTGGACGAATCTGACAAAATGTTGTACGTGTATTTGGACGAGCGAAGAACCCTAAAATATTGGAAAAAAGTAGTATTCAACATTTTTGGAAGAATGGTACTCAACTCTTATATTTTGTATGTTTCCAACACTACCGAAAAAAAAATGACCCGGCTCCAATTCACATCGAAAATTATTGAGGATCTCGAAAAGGAGTGGATGAATCATAAAAATAGCGTGTCAACACAACCATCTTCATCAAAGAAAAAATTTGCGCTGGAAAAATTACCGGGACGTAACTTACGCCAGAGCGAGGTGTGTAGCAACAGAGGGAGTGGGATAAAGCGATCCCGCCTTATTTGCGTACGCTGTAGGAAAGGCCTACACGCTATTTGTGCGGCAAAACATAATTGTTGAGCTATTTTTTTTTGATTTTTTATTTTCTAAAAGAAATAAAATACAATAATATTGATATCACTTTATGTTTAATAAACATTAATAAACAATAAACATTTTATCTTTATAATGCAAAAATAATTAATAAAATTGATTGATATTTGTCTAAGTTAGAGTGTTTTATTTGACACCATTATTTTTTCCTCTAAATTAATCAATATGTGTAAAGCAATTTTCATTTATTTTTGCCAAAATTGCTTAGCACTAAAACGGTTAAGAACATTAAAAGAACACACGGAGTCAGCTAAGTTAAATGGACAAGCAGTGCACCACAGTGCAAGCAGCAGACCAGCATCAGGTACTAAGTAAGCCAGCAAGATATATAATGATAAGCAGATGGATAATGTACATAACTATAACCATAACTTCTAAACACAACTTTTTGAATAATGTCGTTCGTTATGCGAAATTACTCTCTTGTTAATGAACAAAAGAAGGCTAACGAAACTCATAGAAATGGGTCATTGAAAATAGACTAAATAATAAGAATGATGTTTGCTGGAATATGTGTAGGAATAACTAGGGAAGCCAGGAAGGAAGATAACTGGAATATGTGTAGGAATAACTAGGGAAGCAAGGAAGGAGGATAACTGGAATATGTGTAGGAATAACTAGGGAAGCAAGGAAGGAGGATAACTGGAAAATGTGTAGGAGTAACTAGGGAAACAAGGAAGGAGGATAACATCACTTAACTCTGCGAATGAGCCCATAGCACAATCACAAATATAGTTTACATGGTTCCACCGCAATATCTCGAGGTAATTATCGCCACAATAACACGAATAAGTATAAAACGATATTGTTTACTTTCAATTTGGTCAAAACCTTCTTTTTAGTTCAAAAACAAGATTATGAACACTAAAAACACCAACAACTTGCTTCCAAGGTGTCTCAATTCTTTTTCCGTTTTTCAAAAATAAATGCAATCGAATTTGGTATTTTTCTTGTTGCACTGTTCCAAATTCAAAATGCTTTTCCAGCAAGGTGATGTGTTTAGGGAAAGGTAGGTACTGAGTAAATGACATCCCGGTAGGAACTACGCATATTCTCATTTCAAAACCAAACAATCGTTGCATACGCAACCAATTGAATCCATTTGAGTTTTCAGAAACTGAATTCAGACAGTTCTTCAAAATGTCACGAGTTACGGCTAAAGACCTCATTGACCAATAAACTCTCTTTTTAGTGTCAAAAAGTATATGCGGACTGGTTGATGACTGATGTATATTAAAATGAGTGTATTTAATATCATTATGATATCGTTCCTTAGAGAAAACCATCGCTGCCCTCATGTATTGTATGTTATATATATATTTGTCTGTTGCAGGAATGGCCTGGGCGACGGCATCGGACGGCCGGTGCCGATGCGGTTGTCTCGGCTGGCCGTGGGTCTGGGCGGGGGCTGCGACCTTCAGCTCAACCGCTACGGCAACTGTAACTACGTCTCCGAGAGACACGCCCTCATCTTCTACGATGAGGTAGATTTTAGTTTGATATTTTGTTCTAATGTCAGAATTTGTAATGTAATATTATTCTGAATTATGTAAGCATATAATATGTATATCCGTAACATATTTTTACGTCATGTCATGTGACATCCATGGCAGAGTGGGTGAGTTCTAAGGCTACGACCCAGAGGTTTCAATCCGTGGTTTGCACAATCAAATGTCTGATAAATGTCCATTGTGTACCAGATTGTAAACAAGGTGTAACAAGACATACATTTTAACCATCGATTCCTGAGCATATTTGGAGTAAAAAGACATACATTTTATTAGACAAATATATTATAAACTTTATCATCACCTCACTTTTTTATCATTCCATGTAAAAATAATTGATAAAAAATTACCAAAATTTCATAAATTTTTTTCAAATTTCGATCTGAAACTTTGGTTTCATAAAAGTCTACATTTTACTTCTTTTGTGGTCAACTTTTATATTTGAATATAAAGCTTGGTTTTTTTCCTTTCTAACACTGTTTAGATCATATTTCCAACTATGATAGTAAGGAAGACACAACGTCTTCTATGAGACCAGTATGAGTTGTTTCTAAAACTAAACAAATAGACTTTATGGGTTAATAGATAAAAATTAGAAGCAAAATGACATCTACTTTTTTACTCAAAATATGCTCAGGAATCGTTGGTTAAAATCCTTCGGGACGTCCTGTAAAACCCTGTACCCAAAGTGTTACGAATAAGTAGATCATTTTAAATCATAGTGAACTAACTCACTTTGCAATTTTCGAGTTAGAGCTTGAAATGAGGGCTCCAAATCATATTCTAGCTCTACCTGAAAGAAGAACCAATCAGAGAAATACTGTCTACGATTGGTCAAGACAGTGTTTCCCTGATTGGTTCTCTCTAGCGGGTCTTGATTATGATTTGGAGCCCTCATTTCAAGCTCTAACTCAGAAACTGCAAAAAGTGAGTTAGTTAACTATGGTTTTAGACAATCCAAATATCGAAGTATTATTGTTGATTGACTATGCAAGTTATGTGCTCCACTCCACTATGATGATTATAATGTTTAACAATATTTTCAAGTTCTTACGTGTTAATTGCAGGTTACGCACCACTTTGAGCTGATCAACTACTCGGAGCATGGCAGCGTGGTGAATGGGCAGCTGTACTCGTGCGACTTCACGCGGGGGGCGCCGGTGGGCAGGGGAGACGCGGCGGCCACCGGCGCCGAGGAGAAGGCGGCGGCACTGCGGGCCATCGCTGACAAGCGAAGGGGCACTACCACAATCTCCACCACCACCGCTGTAACCAACGGACCCAGGTACAAACCGGGCGCAGTCCTTTCATACATTGATTAGTCAGACATCTCCAAATACATACCTGCTTGTACAGTGTGAACAAAATGATCTTCAGAAGCGCTCCAGGTGGAATATGGAAGTGACATTCCTTCTCTTTAAGAATGTGCAAGTTTGACGTCGTTGAATTCATCCAGTGTATTTTGAGAAGCGGAAGTATGTAGACATGTTTTAGTGTTTTTTCAAACATTTTGTTTAATTCACTATGTACAAGTTTTTCCGCGTTATAATTAATTTGGTGGTGTTTATGAATAATCTGAGTATTGTACCAGATATAGGGTGCACTTTTGCATATAACTGCATACTCAACTGAAAATTCGATTTTTCGGAGATGTCTGACTAATTAACTGGACGATCGATGTATCCATTCTCAATCCTCAAATGTCGTAAACACGCAGGTACTAGCAGCAGTGTGGATTCTAAATTAATTCTGAATCCACAATGTACAAACATACTTGACTTTCATGCAAAAGAAAGATTTCGAATGCTGTAAACGCATTTGTCACAGCATCCAACATACAAAAATTGCCTTTAATGCTTATGGGTATAATGCATAGAATAGCATACCTGCTTATTACAATTTTCACGATTAGGAATTTGTGCTCTCGGCACTATTCCATCTGTTTCACCGTATGTTTTTCCTTCCAGTGCTCCGAGCAATGCGCCAGTGGTGGCTTGCTCCTGCAGTGGGAGGGGGGGGACTGGGGGTAGAGGAGGGATGACCCTGGAGGCGGGCTGGGAGGGCGGAGCACTGCTCACACACGGAGCCCTGTTGCAGTTCGGCTGCCTCATGTTTGTGTTCAGCATCACCGACGCACACATCCTGGCCACCGAGTGAAGGGACCACAACCAATCTAATTATGTGGTAATTATGATTTTTTTTAATTAAGTGATTTAATTTAATCAATAAATCAACCAATTTTTGTGAATTCATGTTCAGTGCAACACATATGGATATTCATATCAGTGTAATGCTGTAGAACACAGTGTAAAATCAACTTTTTTTCGATACATATTATTCGATACATTTCGATACTAACTTTTTTAGATTCATATCAGTGTAACACATACTTTTCAGATTCATACCATGTAACACATACTTTTCAGATTCGTATCAGTGTAACACATACTTTCAGATTCGTATCAGTGTAACACATACTTTTCAGATTCATACCAGTGTAACACATACTTTTCAGATTCGTATCAGTGTAACACATACTTTTCAGATTCGTACCAGTGTAACACATACTTTCAGATTCGTACCAGTGTAACACATACTTTTCAGATTCATACCAGTGTAACACATACGTTTCAGATTCATATCGGTGTAACAGCAACTTTTCTGATTAATATTAGTGTAACACCAACTTTTCTGATTCATATCAGTGTATTTAATTATAATTTTAATTATGTGAAAATCTATCATTGGATATTATGTATATTATTAAGGTTATTATTATAAGTGTAATATATCTGTTGATTTTCCAAAATAAATAAAAATAAATAAAAATAAATAAAATAAAATAAGTAACACCAACTTTTCGGACTCATATCGGTGTAACACATACTTTTCCGATTCATATAAGTGTAACACCAACTTTTCGGACTCATATCGGTGTAACACATACTTTTCCGATTCATATAAGTGTAACACCAACTTTTCGGACTCATATCGGTGTAACACATACTTTTCCGATTCTTATAAGTGTAACACCAACTTTTCGGACTCATATCGGTGTAACACATACTTTTCCGATTCATATAAGTGTAACACCAACTTTTCGGATTCATATCGGTGTAACACATACATTAGTTATCTTTACATAAAATTAACTTTTTGACTGTTTCTTGTATCCCAATAATTTGTTACAGTAACTTATTGTTTTCTTTTCAGATTGCATCCCCATTGGCTTGTGTGATTGTGTCTCCGAGGACTTTGTTAAATTATTACGAGGAGCCGGCGGATTATCAAGCTCAAATATTTTTATAGAAACATAAAATTTCTTGTATAAACAAAAATATTGCCTAATAATTGTATAATCACTGCCAATTTCCTAATTTGTAAGGACTTTTTTAAATTAGCAATCAAATGGAGAATAATATTAAATAATTTTTAACAAAAATAATAGTGTAAAGAAAACAATGTGCAATTTGGTAATTCGTGTCAATATCATTTAAGTTTGTAAAAAATCAATACATACTACTTTATTTTTAAATCATATAATTTTAAAGGATATTTTTTCATATTGGGGTGTGCTTGTTGATTAAATGCTGGACTAGAATTAGTTTGGGCCGAGTTTGGGGCTATTTTCTGCTACTGCTGCTGTGCTTGTTCTTATTTTAATAATATGAAATAAATTAAAATCAAAATAAATGTGGTTTTTTCCAAAAACATTACAGTAGACTAGACTTGCTATTGCCTCACAAACTCAAGATAAAAAGTGGCAAGTGAGAAACATTCTTATATTTCCAGTTAACGTTGTTCAGGTATGACAAAGATAGACATTCAAAGAATGTGTGTGTACAAACGAAATGAACAGTAGGACCGGGTGGCCTTAGGGACCTTTCACGACGCATGGCAGTTTAGTACTAAAATACGAAATCGAAAACACTACGATTGACTTGCTTTTGGCTTGCCTCTTTGAGATTTCAACAGCATGTATATATTGTAATATCATTGGTTTTTACTATTAAAAAAAATAAGAATAATGAAAATTGGTTATCTGTAAAGTAATTCGGTTTACAGAAGATAATTTTACATGATAACGTCATAATAACGATGGAGTGGAAGAGAGATAGATGCGTCACAAGCCGAACGCTTGTTCTGCGCTATCGCTTGCACGCTCGGCTCAGGCGGAACGTGACAACGAGTCATGCTTTTTCGTGAGTGCAGCCGGCGTTCATCGATTTATGACGTTATCACGTCAAAAAATTTAAATCGCGCAGCATTTTTTTTTGTACGCGCAAGAATTGCAAATGCTGGAGCCTGTGAAGATATGTCTTCGTTTTTGTGAAATGTTATGATGTGTAATCATAAAGCGAGGTTAGAATATCCTGGTTTATCAGATCTGGTCACCAAATATAGTAAAAGTTACAATTACAGGACCTAACCCAACCTTCCTCTCCCCCTTCTCTTCTTTCATTAACCTCACAACATTTTGAATGTTGTGAATGCCTTAGTTCCATTGGTTCAGTTGTGTTAAATAGTGTATTATTTAAAAGATAAGTATTGTCATTTATTTCTAGCTTAATGCTAGTGATACATCTAGTGTTAAAAGTGCCAGCGTTATTTGGCTTGGCCTAATAAAGTCAGGAGTAAAATAGGTAATGATTGCCCGCTTAAGGCAATTTTGAACCCACCAAATGAACTATCAAATCCTTACATAAGTTACAATATGACTAAATGACTTTTTTTTTAAATGAACAAAAAATATAGCTGAATGAACACAGTAATAGCCCACTTGTTCATAACGATTTCTACAATAATGACAGTGATTGCCCACTTTATTAATTTAATAAAAATCATTTCAATACACACTTATTTATTTTGTTTTATTAAATGGTTATATGTAAAATAATGAGATATTATAAGATATAAAAAAACTTCGATATACTTCACAAAATTTGATTTCAATAATGTGATTTTCTGCCGAATTGGCAATTTGTCGATTCGCGTTGAACTAATAAAGACATCTGTTAAGATTTTGGTGAAATATTTACATAGTGAGGGTTCCATGACAACTCGGAATCAACTCAACTCAACACCTCTTTGAAAAGTCGTTAAAAGCCATGAATTTTTTTTTTTAAATAGCTCATAAACTATCCTAATGTAAACTATTTAACCAATTTAATATTTAAATATACATTTTTTTTTATCGCTTTTAATGATTTTTCAAAGGAGATGTTGAGTTGGGGTGTTTCTGAGTTGTCCGGTCACCGTTAGTGAGAAAGGACAATCACTAGTTGCGGGCAATCATTGTATAATTTATCCTACTTCAGTTTGAAAATATTAAAAAATTGTCTAAATGAATTGAATCATTAATGTCACAAATCCATATAATATTGGTGACATCAGTTTTCTTTCAAATCGGTGGTATGGATCATACTTATTTGTATTATCTGTTCAATTGTGAACTAATACACAACAAACTTTCTACGTAATGTTATATTTGGGTTACTGTTATAATATGTATTTTCATTTACATAATATTTAGTTTTTCCAATTACTCTCCATTAAAAAGATTTGTACATATTATGTTATTAGTTTGTTTATAATAATAATTATTAATCAAATTGCATAAAAGTTACATGAATTAGTTAATATTCTCTCCGTAGTTATTTATACCTGATTTATAATATATTTCGTAAAGATAATAAATCATTAGTTAAAAAATTATAGGTAACATTGTATGATTATTATTTTAAAAAGCTACTGAGTATGGATTTAATAAAGAGTTTTACTAAATATCTTGTATTTTTTACATTTACTTTCTAACTGAGGGGCATTCTTGGTAGGTAGAGGCGATGCTTCAATAATGGCAGACAGGTTCTCTAGTACCTCGAATTTCTAGTAACCTACCTACATCACAAATTATAATCAAAATATAATTTTTTTGGTTGTAAATTAGAACAAATTATAACAGGAGCACAATTCGGAAGAAGAAAAAAACTTAAATTATTGATGGAGCAAAGCAGAGTCCTGTTTTAACTCAACCGTTCTGCATTTAGTGTCTGCAAATTTGTTTTTACGTTTTGTGTCAGTTTCAAGATGGTGACCATTTTAACGTTTTTTTTATACATTAGTTGCACACAGGAGGCCCTGAGAAAAATAATTCCCCTCAGGGCCTATGTCATCTTTGGGAAACTATGTGAAAGGTCTTTTTCGGAAAGAAAGGAGAGGAAAGTCGGGGAAGGAAAAAGGTAAGACGGGAATCTGGGGGTCAGTGTGTCCGGGAGCGACGGACGTATGAATCCATCCCTCCCACTGCGAGGTGACATTCCGACAACCTGCCACGAAGTAGGTAAGTCAACGCATCCACTGCCAAGACCTACACAAACCTGACCCCTTGAACCCAGGCACCCCTGCTTAGTCAAACGTAGTGGAACCACTTGGGGTGGGCCTATGGCAGGGGTGTTGGTTATCCAATAAATGGTTCCCAGGGTGGCGGCAGTACAGTTAAGATTATTTTTTCAAAGAAATCATCTTGTTTATTTGACTTTCTTATTCAGATTTTTCCAATATTATGATGGTACCTATCTGCCTGAAGAAAGTTTGAAAAAAAATAATAGCTGTCACGGGATTGGAAAATCAATTTCGAACATAGAAATTGATTTTTATTGAAGGAAATGCAAATGAAAGTAAAGATGTCTGTATATTTTTGGAAATACAACAATTCTTTTATTATTATTAAAATGTATCCAAAGAAATATTTTACAAATTAAAAATTTGTCATTTAGAAGTAGATCTATTGCCAATTTTAGTGAGAATAGAAACAAATATGCCGCATGTGGCGTTGCCCCGTCTTGCCAAGCTAGAGTCGGTTTTACCCCCAAAAGATATTTTACATCAAGTAGAATTGTCATTGAGTTTATGAAGTCAAATTGTTGATTTAAAACAGGAAAAATCTAGTCTCCTTTATTGTAAGCAATCTTCCGAACAGGACCTCCATCTAAATGCTTGGTATAACTCTAAGTGACCAGCTCAGGCATGGGGGCTCCATCGAAGCCAGAGTTAAGTTAGCCTCTCAGAAACTGGGTGTTCTGTACAGGGCCCGCAGATACTTTAATAGTACACAACTGCTAACCCTGTAAAAATCGCAAGTGTGCCCCACGGTTGAATTTGGCAGCCACCTCTGGGCTGGAGCCCGAAAATACCTAAAAAAAACCCTCAACTCTGTGCAGAAACGGGTGGTCTGTTTGATAGATTCTCCTAACTTAACAAACGGATCGCAATCTTTAGAGCACAGGCGTTAGGTGGGAATGCTGTCCTTGTTCTACCGGTATTACAATGGAAGATGCTCCGAGGAACTAGCATCATTGATCCCCTCAGCACCGGTGCATAGTCGGGAAACACGCGCCCAACATTTGTACATGGTTGACATTAGTCACATGAGAACGGGCCGTTCCTACGACTCGTTCTTGAGTTCAACAGCTCGGCTGTGAAACGATTTGCCTGCTTCTGTGTTTCCCCCTCTCACTCTGGTCTCTTCAAGACCCATGTTCACTCCTTCTCTCCTCAGAATCTTTAAAGATGGCAAAGGCCCTGAGGGTAATTATTTTCCTCAGGGCCTCCTGTGTGGAGTTAATGTAAAAAAAAAAAAAAGACTTTGCTTACAATCAATCAATAAAATAAGATTACGCCTTTTAGCAATGCAAAATTACAACTCAAGTTTTGTGTATCGTAGAATTGTATTTAACTGGTGTCCAATTTGCGCCTTGCAGTGGAATTTCCGCAATCTGCTTAGTTTTGCAATTGTGTTGATTGCGGAATCTAAATTCGACAGGCGCCCATAAAGCTTAGTTTTGAGCTTTAACATTTTTCTTCCGGAGATGTTGATTTTTAACTGGACTGATATCACAAAAGATTTGGAATGGCCGGTCTGGTATCATGCCATTTGTGATGTAGTGGCCCTAGCTGGTGATCTCCACTCGTACCAGCTATGTAGAGCATAAAGCCAAAATATTAAATTATTAGCTTTAAATTCAGAAAATTTATAGGTAGTTTTACTTTATAATTTGGTAAAAAATTGAAGCATTCTTTTAACTTTTCATAGTGTTATGGCGGCCACTATTTGCATCCACAATTAGGTGCCCACTCTGCGCATAATATCGCATCACCACTGGGTAGCGTCAACCATGCTAGAAGTACGTACCTCAAATACTTGCAGAGAGTACATGGTTTGCCGGCCGTTAAAGCCCAAACGTTCCAGAAAGGTCGCGATTGTTACTTATGGTTCGCCACAAGCGGCAGAAGGTTCGAGTTGCATGGTGTGTGCATGCTAAATTAACAGCTGTTATCGAACTTACCAGTGCCGTCGGCTGTGCTGTAAAAGGCGGCGTCAGGCAGACACAAGTCAAGTCAGCACAGTGTCAGTCAGTGATAACATTGACTCTAGTGTGGTAACGAGATTCGGGCCCACGGCCTTCGAGGTCCACTCGCATCTCAAGGTTCACAGCCTTCGATATCCATTCATCTCCCAAGGTTCCCGCACCACAGCTGACTACATCTTCACTAAGCCACCGCCGTTTATCTCCACCGCCGCGGTGTCAAGCAACGGCCTTGTCAGCAAAGCAATTTGTCATTCAACATCTCCTTCAACCACGGTGTTGAGCATCTCACTAGAGTACCAGGAAGATTTGTGTTCTTCACCGCCAGCTACCCATGACGTCACCATCAAGGCTCCGTCCACCGCGCGTCGATCCACATCCCATCGTGATGATATACACTACTGTCCACGCAATTAAGGCACACTGATTCAACCAACTCACTCTCACAGATCCGTCGCTCTGCTGCTCCCTCAGTGTTATAAAAAAAATCTAAATAAAAGGAATAAATAAACAAAAACAAATTTTCAGTAATGAGTTTAATATACAACAAAATGATTTAATACAAATTATAAATATCAATGAACTCTGAAAATGAAAGAAGTATGTTTTAAGGGTTTGTCAAATATCTGAAGGCTTTGTGCTCTTTTATAGTGAAATGCTTTGTGAAAAGGCGGTGATTTTGATTAATTTATTGTTGTAAGTAAAAAAAAACTATTTTTATTGCTGCAATTGGGAAGACAAAAATGCATTCTGTTGAAATAAGGCAATAATTTATATTTCTAGTAGAGGGACCTCTGAATCTCCAAACTTTGTTTCACATCTTTGATTTCTGTGATAAAGTAGTCAAAAAGTAGTCAAAAATATCATAATTTTTATTAACCCCTCAGGCAAATTTGTTAGGGTTTTTGGAACGACTCATTTATTTATTTGAGACACAAACAGGATATTTACAGAGCATTATTTTGGTTAATGTATAACAAATTAAGATACAAATATAAATATCCCTAGACTAATGTGTCTACAGTAATAACATTTGCGTAATTCACAGACACATCATGTAGATCTCATGGAAATAGTTGTGTCTCCCTTACTCCTTGTCTCCTCATAATATGATCTAAACGGGGTTACAGGTGCTTTATATTCAAATCTAAAAGTTTGTCCCAAAATAATAATTAAAATGTACGCCCTTATGAAACCAAAAATTCCGAATGCAAATTATGAAACTTAGGGTATTTTTTATTAATTATTTTTACATGAAACGACAAAATAGTAAAATGACGAAAGCGTTTATATTACAATCGCCTAATAAAATGTGATTTATTTTTGTTTACTTTAAAAAATTTTGTATTTCAAAAATCACATGTTTATTTCGAATTATAAAATTTGAAAGCGTATTTCATCATCTTTCAAAAACAGTTTTTAGTTTTTGGATGCATTAAAAAATATTCCATTTATTTATTTTTATTACAAAGCAGAAATATTTTGACCTTTCGACAAAATAGGCCCGAGGCCTGAGGGGATAAACCACCAAGAACCTTCGTATACATTTGTTTAGCATTAAAATGAAATATATTTTATGCTTGACGTAATAAGATTCAAAAATGACCGCATTTAATAATAACTGCTTTCCTATTGAACACATAAACAGATGCATGTAGCGCTCGGATAGAAAGATTATTTGCATCATATGATGCGGCGAGCAGTGAAAAGGTTAAACTAATGTTATATTTTATAACACTTGCCAATTTCAGATGAAAGATTGGCTAAAGCATTTATTGGCATTAGAGGTTCATCTACTAGATATGTAATTCACATTTAGTGTTCAAGATTGTAATATAAGGATTAAAAATGATGAGAATAAATGATTCTTAAAACATGTTTATTTACAAAAAAAAATGCTACAAAATAACACTTGTTTGTTTAACGATCTATTAATAAATGTTTTAAAGTTTTAATTGCGTTGTTTAAATAATAAACAATAATAATTGTAAAGTTATGTAAGTTATTGTAAAAAAAAAATGGTAAAATAAAAATCCGATAAAACAAATCATACAGAAAATAATGATTCAAAGAAATTATACATGATTTCTAAAAGTTTAAAATCATATTTAAAACTATAACATATTTTATAACTACATATTAATTATTAATTCCTCAGTTAAGGATAGTTTTCTAATATTTTATATTTTACACACATGTTACTTTTCTAACACATTTACATACATAATGATACGAAAAGGTTAAAAAAAATGCATTTAGCTAAAATCTGTTTCACAATAACTTTTGTATGGAACTCATTTAAATAATATTATAAATGTGCATCGCTTTGATTTTAATGTTAATATGTATAAAGTAAATGATTTATAAAAAAATCATTCTATCGGTGGAATGCAAAAAGCCAAAAATAAACAATATTTTTTAATAAATATCAACAAAAAAACTAGAATTTTCACTAACGAATTTAGGTACTTATATAAAAATTAAGAAAATAAAGGCATTACAGTAGAATTTTATCGATAGTAAAATTAACCACTGATTGACTTGGTCTTTCCCACCGATGGTTCAGAAAATCAGAATATGGCTTAATCTTTTCATTAAAAAATTGGTTGTCTGTAAAGTCGGTTTACGGATGATAATTTTACGTAATAACGTCATGTAATAACGATGGAGTGGAAGAGAGATAGATGCGTCACAAGCCGAACGCTTGTTCCGCGCTCTCGCTCGGCTCAGACGGAACGTGACAATGAGTCATGCTTTTTCGTGAGTGCAGCCGGTGTTCATCGATTTATAAGACATTATCACGTCAAAAAAGAAAGAAAAATTGTGGGTTACAAATAACTTGACAATATTTTAATTATGTGCTCCTACTTCCATCAGAAAAGGGAAAAATATTGCTTGTGCATTGATGGAGGGCTTAGCTAACAGAGGATCAAACAGAGGGAACCCAATGCTCCGCATTGCAATCACTAATAATGCTTCCGTCCTGAACCGAAAGAGAAGTAACAATGGAGCTCTGTAGAAAAACCAGTCTAGATTTAATATGATCGTAAAACACATTTAGTAGGCTTGATTTCTATAATCAAATCGTTAAAAAAACATGCAATCAACTTTCAACTAACGTAAACCATCAATCTAATTACAAATACTAACAGTTGTTAATGTACGTTACCATTCTGTTATTGCTAAAACTGAAATATTCTTCTATGTAGGTACTATACAACTCATTCTTAGCTTTACTCAGTCAACCTTTATTACTCTCTATATATGAATGTTATGTTTATATAATAAATAGGCAGTTTTATGAAAAATATGCAATAAAATTATTTCTAGTATGGAAATTTGAAATGGAACACAATGTTATTAACATAGAGCAAGAAATAAATAGAACAGTATTCTTTACCGATTGTGTCACATTACACCCCACCGAGGCTTATTATAAGAACCGAAAGTGTGATTCTGCATCTTTTACGCACATGGGCCGTGTATGAAACATTTTGACAATTTTCTTAGATGCGGTATTCCGTATTGCGCTAATGAGCTAAATTTACTGTGTTGTGTTAAGATGTCAACTCTTAAAAGCAGTTACACCGGAGATGATGGTGCGTTTTGCCATGTAATCGTTGGTGTTGCGAAACTGCGACTCCACTGTACTAAGGTGTTTTAAGTGCTGCAGAGCCAAGCCCTATGCAATACACCCGAAGGACCAGTCCCGAAACTACGTCAATCGTTTTATAGGGGCCAATTAAGTATGCATGCACTCGCAAAACCTGGTGGATAGAGTCAGTCAATGGTTCAAATCTGGGCTTCTGGAACACAAGATAAGCCCGGATTGGAGAATAGGAACAGGGACTCACCCGTCGCAGTTGGGCCGCACGTCTCCAGGGTCTGGATGCTTCAATTTCTCAATATTCATTTTTAAAAATGATATATTTAAGTTCACAATACTAAAAATTGAAATACGAAATCGCAATGCTTCTTCCGTAGTCAGGTAGTATTTTATACTGTCACCTTTTAAAGTTAGGTATTTTCCTTGTAACAGTTGCATCGGTCATGGTGACAATTTAAGAATGGGAAGATTAGGTAGATGGGATAATTGCAGGATTTTATTGACATTTGCTATCCACTAAGTCTCTGCGAAATCTTATACATATTGCTTGAACAATCCTCATTAAGAGATGTCAGTCACAGAAAAATTTGCTAATGAAATGTCATCGTGCGCAAACATCAAAATAATACGACAAATGGAAAGTCATTTACGAACGCCTATTAGGCTTATATGTAAGTAGTTTTAATAACTAGTAAATGTTATTTGTGTTTTTAAGTAGGTAATTAATCCATTTAACACAAGACAGGCATAGACAAGCCATAGAAAATCACAGAAATTTGACAGCCGACAGTGCATCAGAGACACCTGATACATTTTGCCTTTTTGTCTTAATTGTCTCGTAATGCTGACTTAACGCAAACGATATAGAATCACCCTGATCAATTGCATCTCAGATGGAAGGAAGAGAGAGAAATACAATTGAAAGTACCAGACTTTATATTTGAACAAATAACGCTCTTTATTTTCCTTGCTCTGTGGTTATTATTACAAATATATACTCTTTGAAACACGATAACAGTGGTTAATATTTGAACAGCGGGAAAACAGTTGGAACACTTTAAAGGTTAAAATATCTATGGTTAAATTCTATAGAAAAAGAGAAATAATCTATGGTTTAGTGATCTGCCAAAATCTAGCGACAGATTGCAAAATTTTTTGTTAGCAATATCTTACAGGATTATTATTGTGATAGTTTGGCGTGTGATTTTATTTATATTGCAAGTGTTATTTGAATTAATTCAGGAACTTCAGTATTTAATGCAAAAATAGTCACCAATTCACCGCTAATGTAGTGAAAATACAATAAATGACCTATTTCTAATGTTGAATGTTGAAAATGTTTCTAAAAAAAGACATCAGAGAAAATATAGCAGTTGTATTTTTCTTGAGGTATAAAAAAATAGTAGAATAATTCTTCATATTATTTCATTATCCTGAAAAGCAAAAGGGCACTTGTGCAAAAAAGACATTTCAGAATTTAAAGATTAGCATTATTTTTTACAAAAACTATATTTCTTATAATGTTTGCAAGGGATCAGAGAAAACAATTTTTTTATATGGAAAACTGTATTTTGTAAAATTTCTTTTCCACATCAGGCCATTTTTTAATTAACGTTTTCAAGTGACCTAAAAACAAATTTTTAACAACTTAAAATGCGCACAAGCTATTTTTGCTTCCATCACCTTTTTGTTATCTTCTAATCCCTTCTTTATCTGCTGTGTAAAAGTTACTTCTGTAGGTTTTACACAGATGGAGCTACACGGAAAAGTTTGAACACTAGTTACAGGTGAATATTACACATTTAAAAAAAAATTTAACGCATTTTACCCAAACTAAAATTTTCATCGTAAGTTGTAATCGCATCCAGCTCCTTAATTGAAAAGTGATTATACATATTAGTTGAAAATATACAATATGTGTGTATACAAATGCATAGCTATTTATCATATTATTTAATAAATTGTGGTTTAATTTTGTTTCACGAATACGAGAAATAAAAAAAATTCATAGAATAAAAAATTTCAAACCCCATTATTGCACAAGTGCCCCTTTGTTCCGATGGCTTGTAGCACTTGTATTTATGAAAACAAATATGTATAAAATATTTTAATTAAAACTCAATTTGAGCAATGATTGTAAAAGTAGGAAATATTTGTTACGTCATCCAACATTTAGATTTAACCTATGTATTTAATTTAGGGAGATCACTCGCCAAATTGATTTTGAAGAATTTCATATTATAAATCAATAATAAACTGTTATCAGTTTTTAGCTAACTAACGTGCTTAGAATAAAGTCATTACATGGTCAATAAGAAATATCATTAGGAAACGCAAGTATCTGCAATTTAACTTGTGTAATCACGTTGCAAACAATTGTACAATTGGCGCACACAGTACGTACACATCACTACTGAAATCACGAGACCTGCGTCGCCACCAATTATTGTTGAATTCTCGAAACGTCAAAATTAGAATGCTTTCATAACCTTACTCACAACCAAACAGTTGCTGTAGCTGTCATATTTATATTCCGCCATTCTTTGTTGACTGTTATGTTCCTAGCATTGATCTAAAGCAGAGGTTCCCAAACTTTTTTTTCTCGTAGACCGCTTTCAAAATTTTACTTACTAATTTTACTTTATATTCCGAAAACTCGATACGCGTTGTACTGAATATTGAATGGCGAGGTGTGATCTGTCACAACGGAGCAGTACCGGATCTATGACTTTTTTTTTCAAACAGGGACAAAATGGACGAGTATTCGAGATTATATTTGCCACGACGGAGGGGGCGTAATGGGATATGTTACTGGGGGTGGTATGTTCCCATCCTCACAGTACACCCATATCCCATTACGCCCCCCCCTTGTCTAGCTGGGTGTTTTAAGATCTCATGCGTAACCGGTACAACAACGTGCGCTGTACGCCAGTCACTTTGTTATAGAGGGGGCATAATGCGATATGAGACAGGGGGTGGGATGGGATATTGATATGGGGCCTGGGATGGGTCTCAATCGAAACCAGTTTGTGGACCCCCACTTACAACTTGTGAACCCCCATTTCTTTATCGCACCTACGTGGACCCCGTCGGGTCTCCCGTGGACCCTTAGGGATCCACCTGGGGAATCTAGTAATCACTGATCTAAAGCACCAAGCATTGTTACAAAATGTCTGACACAAGTGATGCCATGTGTAAAGCTCAACGACATGAACAACCTCGGAAAATGGCATTGTAGTCACCAAGATACTTAAATGGTAGAGCATCAGATACTCGCATATTCCTGCAGAAGAAAGGCCTAATTCCCCACAAATAAATCTATTGTGGCTTTTCTGCCAGATTGTAAATTTTTTTACAAAGCGACTTTGAAATGATTATTTAGTCACATTAGTTTGTTAAAATTAACTGATAACTGATTTACCATTTAAATAAGGGAGTTTATGCACAACTTAAAAACTATGTATAAATGGTATTCAATTTTTAATTTCTAACTAATAATGTTCAACATTAAATGGAAATTTCATTGGTTAAGAAAGTCCTATATTTTGTTTTGTAAATTCAAAACTTCGCACATTTTGAAATAGGAAAACATTAATTAAAAAGACAATAATAATAATTATTATTATTAACACGCTATAAGATTACATCTTTATGCTAACGGCCGCCATACAAAAAAAAAAACAATTTTCTAAAATTCTACGTGATGAAAAAAAAACATTAAAATTCAACAATCCATGCATTTATTAGAGAAGATTGAAAGTTGCGGCACCTAAAATGACCTCAAACCAGAAGTCTACTAAGTACCTATACCAGACCAACACTTCATTAGTCTTTTGCTGCCAGTTAACAATGGAATTGATCTAGATAAAAATTCATTAAAAAAAATAAGTAAATGAAAAGAATTACGTTAAAAAAAGCAGTCAATTGTTTATTTTATTGCGAATTTGAAGAATCGGCGTGTCATTTCATTGCCAAGTGTCGAAAAATAGGTGAGTGAATTCAATTTGAATAAGTTAGTTTGTTATGGCAAAGGACACGTCTAGTAAACTCTATATCAACAGTTCTAATATAAAATGTTATTCACTTCTAACATGTATATTTGTGCACCTACATAACGTAAGGGGTACTCTTTATTGCTAAGTCAAAATTCTTGGTCCGATTGAACTAAATTCAAATGAAGTATAAAGTCCGATTTGCGCTTTGGCCTTGAAAACACAATATCTATACCAAAATATTTTCTTATAATAATTTAAACAGGAATTCAAACAGCCTAGTTCAGTGCACAAGGAAGCAAAGAGCTTTACAAAACGTTATTTTGACATTTATCAAAATCCGTTTGAGTTTTACACTTTGAATAATAAATACAATGTTAATATTTTCACTTTAAATTTTTAAGAAAACAAAGAGTTGCAATGCCAAAATGATCAAATTCCACGTTGGTCGTGGAACAAAGATATTTTAAAAAGAAAGACAAACTAGGTTATGAATTATCAAACAATTGTTTTGAATTATCTCTACTTCCATCATAAAAAGCTGAAATTGTTTCTTGTGCGATGATGATGGAGGGTTGAGTCTGCAGCACCTGGCTGGGAACCTGACGCTATAGGCCAATAGGCTCCAAACTTGTCAATTAAAATATAGTATAAGGGAGACACTATTTGAGACACTACTCAAATTTCTCGTTGCTGCTTCTCCGATTACTGTTCTACTACTTTGCAAAAGTATTATCTTCAAAATTAAATATTGCAATTAGTTTCTTTTGGTGAATAAGTATCTAACTTATGATCCCTGCAGAGTTCTGACTTTTTACGAATAGGTTTATAATTTAATCTTTAGCGCAAATCGGTCTCCATATATCCAACATTGAATGAACGTGGTCGCATCTGTTTCTGTACATAATCTTAATTCTATTTGGCTGGAAACAAAGGTTGGGTTGGTGGTGCATATGGCGGCCGTAATATTAAAGTCTAGGAGTTAGCGGCGAACACAGAGTTGCGCGCGTTAAGGTAATATTAGCAACACTTCCGCTTCTGTTTGCGTGCACGGTGAAGATTAACTGTTTCTTGCTGGTTCAAGTTCTGCCGCTCTTTCGACTCTTTCTTCGTTCTCAACACCTGCAACAAAGAAAAATAAAATCTTAGTTGAATACCTCACTGTTACTCACATTTTCATCATCCATTAAAAAAAAGTTAAATTGAATTTTCCCGCCAATAATCCAAGTGTCAAATTTTCTTTGCTTTTAATTTTTACAAATTAAAAAAAGAACACATTCAAATATGAAGGAAAATAAAATTGCAATAAAGTACCTACCCAAATTATGTGTAGGTACTATGTATTACAAAGAACGTTTTAAATTTTGTAATTTGTTTTATGGCAATACATATTAGACATGCAGAATTTCTTTTTTATCGGGATTATGGAACATCTTGTCCTGTTTTTTAAAAATAATACAATGCATTGAATTTGGCACTAGGTACACACATTAACTGAACATTATTTATAAACCATAAGTACAACAGGATCATAATAATGGTGAAGTGAAAAATTGGTTGTAACTGGAAGTAGTGGGTGTCAAACCAGTGTCAACTGTCTGGGATCAATTTAACTCCTGCACAATAATGTATGTAATGAAGTAGAGTGGACGGGATAAATAAAGGATACGGCCGCAAGTTCAAATAAGATTGAGTTGTACACATTTGTTTCCATCACAATTCAAAAATATTTTACCGGTTACAAAGGGATAGGGAATTATATAATTTTACCTAAGAAATGTCACTATCTAAATGACAATTCTTTTTCCAAACTTTCTTCAGGCAGTCAGGTACCATAATACTGAAAAGCTCGGTCAAAGTTAGGTATCTAGCCAAAGTTAGTCACCTAGTTAAAGTTAGCCACCTGGTCAAAGTTAAACACCTAGTTAAAATTAGCCACCTAGTTAAAGTTAGTCACCTAGTTAAAGTTAGCCACCCAGTCAAAGTTGAAGAATGGATGAATGAAGGTAACTGGTTGGTTGGTTGTGTACTCACCATCTTGGTGACCCTAAGGAACATGTCTTCCACATTGATATTATCCTTGGCGCTGGTCTCGAACAGGGGGATGCCCATCTGGTCGGCGAACCTCTGCGCATCCTCCGTCACCACCACCTTCCTCTCGGGGGTGTCGTTCTTGTTGCCAACTGGAACATACAATCATCAACAAATTATTAATCAATTCATTTTTAATTATTTACTGAGTATCACACACAAGTCCCGATTGCTCTCAATCCGTTGGAGCCAGCCATCCCAAATTGGGGTATGTTGTAACTCTGAAGTTAATGGGGAGAGGAAGGAGAAGGGAAAGAGGAAGGTAGGGAAGCACTTGGCTATTAAGATCTGATCACCAAACAACTCTTCGATTCTGAAAGTATCTACTACTCTGGAACATGTCGCAAAAATACTATAAAGATGAAGGAATTTAGCCAACAAATCCTGAACATATTTGGAGTTTAAGATGTTATTTTGCTCTGGGGTTCAATTAAAAACAAAAACAGATAAAAAGAGAAATAGATACCTATAATGTACCATGTCTATGTCTGTGTCGCGAAAATGAGAGTCGAAATGCCCAATCTACACAATTTATAAATCTATGGTCTACGTTAACACAGTGTCGGCGCATCGATCTATCCATGACATTTTTCTATGCTTAAAAGTACTCTATAAGAGATAGGGATAATTTTGACCCGATCACTTCGCCAGTGGATCGTGATTGATCGGGTATCTGAATACCCTGATTTGTCAAATTCGCTTTACTTTCCCTGCCCCCCAATTTCTTCCGCTGTATGAAATTCCCCTATATTGGGAGTGCTGATAAACATTTAACAAGCGTACAACACACCGAGATCCAACAGGAAGCTTCAGGCCTTATCTCTCACTAATTCTTATCAGTTTGGGGAAACATTTTACATATTTGTATTCCAAACTATACAAATAATAACAACTCACATTAAACATATTAAATAATCAAATAGCCCAGCCTTTCACATTAAAAAATTACCCGTTCTCTCGCAGTTTTGCAGTGTATAAATTTTGAGCTTGTGTTTGGCGGGAAACCGTATTGCCAGAGGGATTCAGAGCGCCTTCTATTAAAATACCGGTAGAACAAACACAGCACGCTGTCAATTTATTAAGATTGTTTTTCTTACTTGTTATGAGCGATTTAAAAAAATATAAGTTTCATTATTTTTATTTTTTATATATTGCCGTATTAGAGCAAAGTCACAAGGAGGAAATGCGTAATAGGTTTTATTTTAGCTATACACTTCACACGTACAAACTGATAAAACGTAAACTGTCGATTTCCCAAAATGAATTAACAAAAATTAAAAGAATAATAAAAATATAGTTCTTATATTTGCGGCACCTTCCTGAGTGTAAGGATTTTAATTTTAACATACTCTCAGTATTGCTCTGGTGAAAGACCACCATCCAGAAGTGAAATGTTTCTTACAATGGCTTTAGGCATGTTCGGTGACCAGACTGAATAGCCAGGTACTTCTCCACCTTCCTCTTTCTCATCGGCTTCATCCTCACAACATATCCCAATTGATGATGCCATGGTCTCACTGCCTGATGGTTGGGAGCAGTTGTGACTCCTGTGTGGAGCTTTTGTAAAAACGGGTACTCATTTTAACTAAAAGCTAACCACTCAAACTATTTTTGGAATATTATAGCAAGTTTGATTGAGTCATCAGTGGCCATAATGTGCCAAATTATGATTCGTAAAATACGGGTTTTTTATCAATTACACATCTGCCCTGATGATGGACACTGCAACGCTGTCCGAAACATTGGCTAAAGAAGGAGGTAGCGCAATACGGCATAACACCCCAAAAACAAATAATGAAAAAAAAGATGAGCCATTTTTAAAAGTTTACATGAAAAATTATTTTATTTAAAAAAATTAAAATTGGTTATTTCTAATAAAATTTGGAAGCGTATTTCATCACCTTTCAAAAACAGTTTTTAGTTTTTTGATACATTTACAAATATTCCATTTATATGGATTTTATTGCAAGCTGAGGAAAATTTTTTAATAAAAAATTGTTCATAGTGCAAAAAAATACTGGTAGATGTTAGTTTTCAGGTTATTATTTTAGCATATTTTCATTTTATGTTGTCTATAATTATTTACTGTTTATAATAACCACCAGTTTTTCGTAATTTAGTTCGACGTTATCGGAAATCATTTGAAATCGTAAATATTCCCAAATTTGATTTTCACCCTGTCTGCGTCTGCCAAAATGCCAATACTTATTTCTAGAGAACCATCTGAACATGTGGTGAAACAAAGATGGAACTTTTGCTCGGGTACGACATCACGAAAGGAAGGATTAATGAATCGTGTGATATATGCTTTATCAAAATTTGATAAAAAAATCTAACAACGGGAACTGGTAGCGGCGAAAAATGGGTTAAGTGAAAGTGACAAACTTAACAGATAACAGCGCCGTACCATTTCTTGTATTTTTCACAAATTTACCGTGGGAATAGTGATTCAAAATTAATAGAATAATGAGTTTTTAATTAAAATAGTGTCACAAAAAGTTTACTGTGTTTGAAAAAGGTTAGGGATAAATTGTTTATCAGAGTTGTTCTGGGCTGCAGCCGGCAAGGTGACGATTGCCCTGATGTTAGCCAACCTCCAATGAGAGAGGGCACCAAAAAATTTATTTATCAGAAAATGTATTTTCAATAAAAAAATCCACCTTTTTAACCCCTCAGGCGTCGACCATATTCCGTCAGTATGTCAGAATATTTCCACTTCAACAATAAAATCCAAATAAATAAAATATTTGTGAACATATCCGAAAACTACAAACTATTTTTGCAAGGTGACGAAATATGCTTTCATATTGTATTATTAGAAATAACCATGTAATTTTTAAAATTTTGAATGCAAACTTTAAAATTTTTTAAAAATGGCTCACCTTATCTCACCCATGTTTTCCTAACAAAATTTTTGGTAACGAAAAAAAAAACACATATTTTGTAAGACAAATGTATTATAAACGTTACCATCCCCACACTTTTTTGTCGTTTCATGTAAAAATAATTATTAAAAAATTCATAGTTTCATAATTTTTTCTTCAAATTGATGTGGTCAGAAACCTTGGTTTTATAAAAGCGTTCGTTTTAATTGTTTTGTGGTCAACTTTTAAATTTGAATATAGAGCGTGGTGTTATCTCTTTCCAATACCCTTTTATCATATTTTTCACTATGATTAGTAAGGGAGACACAAAGATTTCTATGAGACCTAAATGAGTTGTTTCGAAAAGCGAACTGAGCGATTAAAACGTTTTTTCCATACTAAAAGCTGGTAAAAAAAATATTTTCAGTTACAAAAACTCCAAGCTAAAGTCATGGTACGCCGACCATTAGAAAATCTTATCTTCTCCGTTTTGTACATATACAGATTCTTTATCAATTATTATTTTTTTATCTGAGAGGATAATATTATTATCAATATGGCTTTAAAAATGATAACAATAATTCTCATTCAATATTTGACTTATTCACTTAACTGAGATACCTATCTCTATTTATAGTCGAGTAATTTGATTATCTTTGGATAATCAATAAAAGGCCTACAAAACTATGAATGTCCTTTCAAATGCTGACTTATCTTACTCAAGATACAAGTGGAAAGGTGATAATCCTATAACATAATATAAGAGATGAGAAAATTAACACAATAAAAAATGCATTGCTATTTTTGTTGCATAATAAGTCAGGTACACCTACGTCATTATGTAAGTCTGGCAATGTTGTAGGTAGCTTTAACCCGTCTAATCACCGGAGACCTAAGTTGTCCCACAACATTGTATGCCGTTATAATAACAGGAGACCCAGATTGTCCCAGAGCGACCATGCATTATTAAAAGTTAGATATCTCTCTTCCTGTCATACGAACATTTGTGATTTCTTTTACGTTAGAAAGTGAAAGCGATAATGCTTCTAATTGCCTTAGGAATATATGAGCTATGTTGTTCAGATATTTTACAAACTCGATCATAAGTGACGGATTTATTTAGCGCAAATTTGTGAAGTAACAAACATTCCTTTTTTTAACAAACGTAACGTAACATTTTTTAAAAAAAGGAATCTGTATTGAAAATTTTAAGTTTATTCTATTTGAGGTACATAAAGTCGAATATTCATAGGTATGTATTTTTAAGCCAATTTACATTTCCAATATCAAAATTTTAATATTAGAAAAATGTTGATTTCTAATAAACACACTGGAAAGATTATTTTATCTAAATTTTAGAACAATTTTTGTTTTTCAATAGAATTAAAAATAACCAATAAAAAGGAACATTTAAAATGCATGGGAAGAACCGAGAATTTTTGCGTGTACCTTGACCGACAAAAGTTTACAATAAAATACGACTCGTTTAAAATAGAGCAAAAATCTCGTGCGGAACATCTAAAATAGCATAAAAAAATAGTGCGAATTTTTTCATACGTGTAACTTCTGAAATAAGTGAAATGAATGTGTTTATGATAATTTTCGGAGCATACTTTGCGATTTTTCTATCGAGGGAATTTCATATAATTTGGGCATGGGGAACGTCTATATATTATCTTAAAAAATAACATACATTTTTTTAAGAGCTTAAAAACTTAAAATGTTTAAGGGAGATATGTAAGAAATCGGGAGAAATTCGGGATGCGGCGGCTTAAAAAAAATGCTATGACTTAAATGCGGCGCCTAAGAAAATGACCATCCGAAAGAGATTTAGAAAAAATTGCATGTTTACACGAGCAAATTTTATAGATTAATGATTATGGGACCATTAACCATCGAATAAATGTATGTTAACCACAGAATAAAAAAGAAAGCTGGAAGTGTCTCTCCTACAAATTTGAATGGAAACAAATTCTCCATTTAGCCCAACAGCCCAGTCCTCTGTCTCGCTTACACTCGCCTGACATTGTACAGTTTGTCGAATAAGAGTAGAAAACATAGGAGGGCACCACTGTCGTTCAAATGGCAATACTAAACATAAAACTCATGGTGTGAAAAAAAATATTTTTTCATTGCAATATAGGTTACAGGTACCCACTGATCTCAAAATTAGAATTGCATATAGGTATATTATTATTATACCTTTGCATTTATGTGTTAACGTAATGAAGAATAACTATATTGTAATAAAATATAAAGTTCAGTTTAGAAATTGCACACTTTTTTTTAATACTAGCTTAAGTACCTAGCATTGCCTGGGATTGATCATGTCTCTAATTTTAGATCTGAATATATTTAACTCATTCAGAAAGTAGTGTAACTAAACTCACCATTAGTGATTCTTCCTTTCTATCTACTGTTAAATTCAAATTTTTATTAAATTAAATGAAAGCAAATCACTTTATAAAACACCATTTAATCAAATTTGTCATAAAGTAGGTACCTTAACAACAGTGCTTCTTCGATTTTAAATTTTTTTTCTTGAACACTTTTTTGAGAACAAAAAATGTGGTTTACTGTGTTCTAAACATTCAGTGTCATTGCACTTTAAAATAATATTTGACAGCTAAATTGGTGTTGCCAGCCTTCAAATTTTGTAGTTCCATTTTTAATAGTTTCTACTCTTATTTGACACACTATAGATCTCTTGGCTGTTTGAATTTTGTAAATGCAGTTTTGTATTGGAAATTTAAGCCTTGATTAAACAAATATTTGGATCACGAAAACCACAAGGCCTTTTGTTTCATTCTTTATTCTACGATATTATTGACCTATTGTTTCTTATTCCTTGCAATTTACATAATTTATGAAATATTTAAGATAAATATTCAACATGCCAATGGTTCTGGTATCAAGTATACAATATGATTCATCGAGTTGTTAATCTAAACATGCCATGCCATGTCTGACCTTTGCATACAGGACCAATGACTCCCATGCGTTTTTATTGGAAAAATGGTATTTATTAGAATTAATGCTCAATGGTAAATACGGAGTCATTATTGCAATAAAACACATTAGTCTTGCCTTTTGCAGTACACAGACTGGTAACAAAATTGGGATCATGCTGGGAACGTAGCATAATTAGCAGATTTATATATGTACATAGTATAAGGGGGAAATTACTGTAGATAATTGATAATTACTTATCAATTATCCCTCATTCCATACATTCATTCCCGGTACATTCAGTTTTCAAACAGCTTGCGTGCCACCTAAATTTCATAACGCCAGAGGTCACCAGTAGTAAAAAAAATAATTAACCCATTTGGTGCAGTCGTTCGGAAGTTATCCGCGTACAAACATTTCGGAGATTCATTTTTATTTATATAGATAGACAGATATTAACTACGAAGCCTGAAATAAAATTTCCCACAAATATATCAACATCGTTTCTATGACAACGATTTGTTTTCTGACGTTAGCAATAACTCGCTTTTGTTAGCGACAGAAAACGTATAATAAATATAATAAATTAATATTTAAAATTTCATAAGGCCAGAGCTTACCATTGTATACAGCCTATATTCCTCACATATAATGTAGCTTTCTATTGGTAAAAGTATTTTCAAATCGGTTTATTGGTTTAAGCATGAAAGCGTAACAAACAAACACTCGCAGTTTCGCATTTATAATATTAGTATAGATATATTTTTAATGTGAACACTGCACAAAAGTCTCAACTGCCCGAACCCAATTGGGGGATGTTGCCATGAATTGGTCGCTGACAGAGCACTTTTTCTTGCTGTTTTTTATCAGTTGTGGAAATGTTATCGATAGTGGTAGATATTTTCAGTATCGCCCTGGTGAAAAATCACCGTTCAAAATTGAAATGTCTTTTGTTTGGTGACCAAATCTGACAGCCAGGTATTTCCCCACCTTCTTCCCCTCCACGATCAAAAAATATTTACAAAAAGTACATAATTTTAATTGTTTTATCATCACCAGTTTGAGCATTTTTGAATGTGGGTATTTATCAAAGCAAATTTGAAATGAAATAAAATCGATAATGAGTTATGTTAAAATGCTGGTGTGGAGAATAATTAATCTTTCTCATCGGAACCGCCCTGTACCTTTGCAAGGGTCCGATCGCAAGATCATCGTTTGACAAAATTAAAATTCTCGGCCGCCTGTTAAGAGGAACGTATGCGTGGCCTGTTTCATACAAAACTTAGTTCCGGATTTACGGCTAAACTATCAAATTAATGGTTTTCAAATTTTTTTTAAATGACAGGTTAGATATATAAAAAGTACGGATACGAATCCGATTTTCGATTTTTGCTTTAAATTATAAAATATAGGCTCCAAAAGATGACGATTTATCGATGAATTTAGGAGGCTACTTTGGAATTTTTTTCTGACCAAATGGATGCTATTTTTGAAAAATCCTTTCACATCCTGCCTCAGGAATATGATGAAGTATACGATAAAATTTTAGTTTGCACTGAAAACAGTTATATTCGCGTCAAAAACCGGATCTAGTTACGCGCAAATTTTATCGTAAAATTACCTAGGTTTTTTGTTGCCTTCTCATCCACTCTTTTGCCAGTCTCGGGGAGCGAAACGTGCGCGGGCCGGGGGGAGAAGTAATGGAATCGTGTATCTGTGTGTGTGTTGTCAGACAAGCGCACGTGCATGTTCGTTGTTTGTTTTATCATTTTAGATCTGTTTACCGAAAACTGGAGATTGTATTCAATAACGCTAATATACTTGTGTTCACTAGGTAGTAGGTAGTAAGAAATTCAATTGTGGCAGTTCAGATTTTATTTTAAAAATATTTTCTACGATTCCAGGGTACCTAACTAGGTATATGTATGGCAGTAAGGCATGGAAACTGGCAGAGGAAGGATGAAGTAGACTGAATGCGAGGCGGGTATGGGTACCGCCGCCCCGGGAACCATTTATTGGATAACAAACACCTCTACCATAGGTCACCCCAAGTGATTCACTACGTTTGGTGACTTAGCAGGGGTGCCCGGGTTCATGGTGTGAGGTTTGTCCGTGTCTTAACGGTGGATGCGTCTGCCCACCAGCTGCATGACAGACCGGATCGGGAGAGAATGATTGAGGGAGTCTCTTTGACTTCAGCCGTAGGTACTCTCTCGAAACAACGCCTTGCACCGCAGCGGGAGGGATTGATTCACACGTCCGGGACACTCCTGGACACACTGACCCCCAGATTCCTTCCCACCCCTAATACCCTTCTCTTTCCCAGAACGTGAGGAGGGGAAGGAGATGGGGAAAAGGAAGGTGGGGAAGCACCTGGACATTCAGATCTAGTCACTAAACACAGTTAAGGCCATTTCGAGCAACGTTTCAATTCTTTATGGTGGTCTTACACCAGAGTCCTACTGAGAGTAACTTACATTCTGGAAAGTGCCGCAAATATACCATATATTATTTTTAAATGATTGAATTGTGAAAAAAAAAACAAATCAATCAAATATAATTTACTTGCGCACTCCGGGATTTGTACCCGTCACCTCCTAATCGCTAGTCGAGAGTCTTACCCCTCGACCACGGAAGTCATCATTAATTTTTTTTGTTTTCATGAAAGTGCCTAAATATGTCGATTATATGGTTCCATGCCAACTGAGAATAAAATCAACTCAACACCTCCTTGAAAAGTCATTAAAAGCTATGAAAAAAATAATTTTCAATTAGCCGATAACCCTAACCTAATGTAACCTATTTAACCAATTTTTTATATATATTTTTTTTATCACTCTAAATGACTTATCATGGTTCTAAGTTGGTTTCATTCCGAGTTGTCCGGTCACCGATTATTTCCATATTTTTGT
Source organism: Glyphotaelius pellucidus (assembly GCA_936435175.1). Taxonomy (NCBI): domain Eukaryota; kingdom Metazoa; phylum Arthropoda; class Insecta; order Trichoptera; family Limnephilidae; genus Glyphotaelius; species Glyphotaelius pellucidus. The sequence continues at coordinate 26,685,225 of OW386556.1, forward strand.
CTATTTATATATTTTATCATTCTAAATGACTTATCTGAGACGGTTCCGAGTTGGCTTCATTCCGAGTTGTTCGGTCACCGATTTTATTTTGTACGCGAATGTTAGGCCGGGTTGTTTAATCGTAACTCCAAATTAATATTTGACAAAACTTCACATTTTGAACTCTGTTCTAACATGTTAACATCAAATCGGGGTAAAATTCTATATTGTTTTCTTTTGTTATAATCATAATTGTTTTCAATGATTCAATCAAGATAAAAATATCACAACATCGTTGAATATAAATTTGAGTATATTGTGAAACAATCAAACCTAACCGAAGAATTATTGTAAAATTGTAAATTTTGTTGACACCCAGCGTTTGTACTATAAACAAACTAACACTACTACAGAATATGTCCAGAGACCTCTAAGGTACTAAACAAAAGGGACCGTTCACCGGCTTCCTGCAAATATTCAAGCGTTATACTACATATACTCTGTTTTGTTCACTACATAGTTATTTGATTTTTGTGTTCGCTCGCGATGTGCGACAATACGTATTACGATTTCCCCCTCGTACGTCCCTCTCCCTGTACTTTAGTAGAGCAGGACACACGATAATATACCTATCAGTACGCTCTTTTGAGTAGTCAATCTTAGCCCGCGTGAACAGACCTCTTAATGGCTCTTAACTGCTGGAATTGTGTGTAGCTATTTTATGTTTTAACATAAAATACGAAAAGACAAACCCTTCCAGGAACTTTAATTAACACCCCGTTCCATTACGGGGGACGTAATTGGACAGGGCGGGATAGGATGGGTTTCTTAGACCATTTTTCCCATAGGGGCCATCCATAAATTACGTTACACCTTAAGGGGGGGGGGGGGGGAGTAGAGAAGTGTGATATTGTGTGACAAGGGGTATGGGGGGGTCATCAGCTCTGTAAGTTCACATGTAAAAATCTAAATAATTAAAATGCAAAAATTTTTTAGATGTAAAATTGCAAAATATGTGACGTCACACTAGGGGGGAGGGGTCTTACAAATGTGACGATGTGTGACAGAGACGGGGGTGGGGGTCACAAAATCATGAAATTCGTGTGACGTAATTTATGGATGGCCCCATACCTGCCCAAGCCCTCACTATCACATTGTTCTTGAATGAGTTTACTTTCTATATTGACATAAAGCCGCCAACTGGGCGTTTTAAAATAAATTACAATTTTGGTGCCCCCTAAAACTGCCGCCCGGGGCAGGCGTCCTGGTTTGCCCCCCCTCCTTGATCCGGCCCTGGCTTGTTATTCTATTTATTCTGGGTTTATAAAAAGACTAATAAAAAAATCTATTATTTCAAAGACAAATATGTTTTCTACTCACAGTATTTAATTAAGGGGGGGGCGATACATGTAAAAAAAAATCAAATTTTTTTCTTTTTGAAAAATGACATAAAATTATTTTTAAACTTCAAAAGGTATAACCTATTAAGTAACAGCGATTATTATTTTTTATATGTTTAATAAAATATTTTAAAAAATCTCAAAAACTTGTCACCTGCAACTGATGTTTAATACGTTAATTCTGTCATGTGGGTTATCATCCGAAATAGGTGTACATGCAGCTTGTGTTTGTCTCCCCCAATAGGCGTTTAAGGCCTCCTTTCCCCCTTGCTACAATTTCCCCTCTGAGATCCAGAGAGAATTCATTTATAGTTAAAAAAAAATCCTTACTTTAGGTGGAAATGTGACAAAGTGGTAAAAGTTATGTAGGTTAAAAATAACAACCCTTATGCCAATTTGCAGTTTTCAAAAAAAAATCCCATGGACAAATATTGTTGTTTAAGCAAATGTGAATTTGAAGAATGTACAATTTTTTAAAGAAATATTAAACCCATGGACCTGAAAAATTAAATAAATATATTTTTGGAAAAACATGAACCTTTAAGGTTTTCTGATTCCATTGTTCTGTAACTTTCCGTAATCACAAAAAGATATTAATTTTCACAGACGGTCAACAAGAGGTAATAAATATTAGTACGCTGATGATAAATCACTTTTCCTTTCTCCTCATCTCGTCTCAATCATTTAAATTTAATTGAATCTAACATTCTGATTTCTATTACGTCATGTAAATCATTTATACTGAAGTAGAACATGTTCAATCACAACAATTCATCTTTAATTTCAATAAAGAAAATCACGAAAGTTTAGTTTTTATCAAAATAATGCGCGCTCGCACCTTGAAGTTTTTATATTCATTATAGACTAGCTGGTACCCGACATGAATTGCTATGCCATTTAATAAAGAAACTGTTTCTTCCTGCGTGTCCTTTCCCATTCGCCTCGGTCCCCTTCCCCCCTCGCGTTCCCACCGCCTACTCTACCTTCCCTCTCCCCACTCCACTCCCCCTTCCCCCTGCGAACCCCCCTCCCGAGTTCCCCTCCCCCCTCCCAAGTTCCCCACCACCCCACCACCCTCCCACAAACCCCCTACCCGAGTTCCCCTCCCCCCTCCTGCATTCCATACATTCATTCCCTGTACATTCATTTTTCAAACAGCTCCGCTTGCCACCCATTGCAATTTTTTTGTACAAATTTCGTAATCCCGTGTCTCACCAGTAGTAAAAAATAAGAATTTTCCAATTTGGTGCAGTCAGTCGTTCAGAATTTATTCGCGTATAAACATTTCTTAGATTCATTATAATTTTTACAGATAGATATTAACTATGACGCCTGAATTAAACATCAAAATAGTTACCAAGACAACGATTTGTTTTGCTTTTCGTCTGACGTTATCAATAACTCTCTTTTTTAATGGACAATAAACGTATAATAAATATAATATATTAATATTTATAATTTCATAACACCAGATCTTACCATTGTATACAGCCTATATTACTAGCATATAATGTAGCTTTCTATTTGTAAAATAATTTTTAAAATCCGTTTATTGGTTTAGATGTGAAAGCGTAACAAACAAACACACTCACTTTCGCATTTATAATATCAGTATAGATAACAGGCTGAGATATACGGTTCTATCATGTTCTGGAACCAGGAGACAGTCAAATACCCAATGGCAAAGCTGGTGAACTTTATTAAAGTGACTGGGTTACTGTCAAAGGAATAATTACAAAGAAGAAGCCCAGCTTCAGAATAACTTAAATTATTATGTCTTACTCTGTTTCTGGGTTAATAAGGAATATTTTTTATTCAAACTGTTGGGTTGAGTTTTATTATCCCAAAAAGTGAGTATTTAAATATGCGTGTTACATTTTAATTGTGTTAAAAATAATTCACTTATGCGGTTCACGAACTTCACTGTCATTTTTATTATTAAATTTATATGACATTTTATAGACAATGCTGTCAGTCATAGAGAAATTATTATTGCCATATCTCTACATATTATAAATTAAAGTCCTCTGACGCGTCTGTCTGTCTGTTTGCGATAAACTCAAAAACTACTGGACAGATTTTCATGCAGTTTTCACCAATAGTTAAGAGTGATTCTTGAGGAAGGTTTAAGTATATAATTTGTCAAGATTTTGTGTAAATTGGTTGCAATATATAAGAATGTCTGTGAGCGGGCTGGCAAGCGGGCGGTGTGGATTTGATTTGCATGCAAATAACAGACGGTGTTGTGTCGTTAGCCACAGCAACGCGTGGCCGGTTCAGCTAGTAAAACAATTATTTATTCGTGTTACGAAGTGAATGCGTTATTGACAAGTTTGAGCCTGTATTTATAACAGAAGAACTTTAAATAAGGGTATTAGAATAATTTCACATACCCGTTAGACAAACCCTGCTTGCTATACAAACGCCTAGCCTGAGGGGTTAATAAAAATAATTATAGCCACTAAGTAATTAAAGTTACCCATGTATCAAATATTACATTTAATGTTATCAATAATTTGTAGATAGTTTGGTATTTGTCACCCGGAACTGGCTGTGAATGACTGTGTGCGAATAACACATCACAATATGCCAGAATATTTATGCACAAATGATTTTTTGTTTGTTGTTAAAATAGATACTACACCAAAATGCATGTTTATGGTATAAACAATGGGGAAGTAACAAAAGAAGGAATGTTGGTATTACAAGCATTATCTGTGGTGATCCATCTCGTGCTATTATGAATTAGATAAAACTATTATTATAACTATTTAAAGTTGCTATTATAAAAGTTGCTCATTATAAAAATGATTTATTAAAACTTTTATCCATTTTTTTGTTTAAATAAGTCATTATAATGGAATTCCACCACAAATAAATTGTCAGTATCAAAAATAGAAACATTATAAAAATGTTGAGGTAGAAAATCTCGGGAGCCATTTATTGGATAACCAACACCTCTGCCATAGGTCACCACAAGTGGCTTGCTACATTTGGTGACTTAGTAGGTGTAAGACCACTATACAGAATTGAAACATTGCTTGAAATGGCTTTAGCCGTGTTTGGTGACCAGATAGGAAAAGCCAGGTATTTCCCCGCCTACCTCTTTCCCATCTCCTTTCCCTCCCCACTACCCCAATTGGGGATGTCATAGTCTCACTGGCTCCAGACGAGAGCAGCTAGGATTCTTGAGAGGTATTCATATAAAAAAAGAGGTGCTCAGGTTAATGAGGTGAGATTTGTTCAGGTCTTGATGGCAGATGCATCTGCCCATCAACTGGATTGGGAGAAGCCGGTTGAAGGAGACCCTTTGACCTCTCCACACGAACTCTCTCGACCAATCCCCTTGCTCCGCAGTGGAAGGGATGGATTCATGCTTTCATCACTCCTGGACACTCACCAGATTCTTACCCACCCCTCATACCCTTTTCCTTCTCAGAACTTCCTCTCCATACCTAAAAATACCATCCTTACAGCATCCCCAAAGATGACATAGGCAAAGAGAGAAATTATTAAGGTAAAAAAAAATACGAAAGACAGACTTTAAAACTGATCAGTTCTTATGGGGTGGAGTAGGTAGGTAGGTACTTTTTTACGTTAATCCAAATTTTATTTAAGCAACTTAATAAATTGAGTTCAATGTTTCTTTGTTGATAAACAAATTGTTCTTCCCTAAGGAAAATTTATTAAAAAATTAAATGTAGATTAAACATAAGGAAAAAACAGCACTGGGTTACAAGAATAGCTATCCAAGGTCATTGATAATTATTATGATTCATTTTTGGATAAACGTGAAACCAATTTTACAAAATTTAACTTAAACATTCTCCACCCTAACCACTTAAGATGAAGCTATACGTGAAATCCTATTTAGATTAATCTTTACGACAAATCGGTTTACATTATGAACATCAAAAAATATGTTACAGATAAATTGAAGCTTTTACTAGCTTTTTTTGTATTGGAATTACAATAAAATTATTATTTACATAACAAAAAATATAAGCGCAAAGCACAAAAAAAAATGTTTTTTCATGACTTAACTGTGAAGTGATATAAGAAATGATTTTTTTAAAAATACCCCTTTATGGCTAAGACTATTTTTGAGGTTTTGTATGTTCTAACTTTTTTCATTCTTATAAAATTGTGCACAAAATAAATAAGAACCACTTTTTCGCTTACTTGCCTCTTGCAAATAATACGCTTGATTTTAAATTTTGAAGGCATGAGAATCGAAATATTTCTAGTGTTTATATTCCTCTTAACACCCACTGAAACATATCTCACAAATTCCTTATCGCATAAAATATTTATAAATCTTACAATTGAGAATCCAAGAATTGTATAACAATAACCATTACATATTATCGATCACATTATGAATAAATTCAATCTGTTTACTTCACCCGCCATAACACAGGTACATCCCTAGCATGGCAGGAAAAAATGTATTTACTGTAAAAAATTTTGCATGAAAAAAATTGTAAACGGAACCATGGGTGTAGTTGACCACTACAATATAAATAAAAACCAAATAACCATAGATAAAAATATTGAAAGCACTTACATGAGTTGCGAAACCATTATCTTGAACATAAAGAAACACCACTGACAGAATAACTGCACAGATAAATAAATTAAATATTCAACTCACCAAGAACTTTATTCACAACATCACAGTTTTGTTCGATTTCGTGCAGCCACCTTTTCACATTGGCAAACGACTCCCCACTGGTCACATCGTAGACTACGATCACTCCATGCGTTCCACGGTAATACGTGCTGGTGATGGTACGGAAGCGCTCCTGGCCCGCCGTATCCCAGATCTGCAGCTTGACGCGTTCCCCGTTTATTTCCACCGTCCGTATCTTGAAATCTACGCCGATTGTGGTGATGTAACTGCCCGAGAATGTGTTGTCCGCGAAACGGAGGAGCAGAGAACTTTTGCCGACACCTAAGACGAAAGACAACCTCAATTATTACACAAGAAAATGGTAAATATTTACAAACAAAATAGGGAAACACTTATATGCACTTTTTATTTCAAAAATACTTAATATCAGTTAGATAATAATGGGAAGCAAGTATTTCAGTTTCCTAAATTAGAAAATAATGAATTTTAATTGTTATTTTGTTAAAATTAAAATCGATTATTCACTTGGCAGCCATTGTGATTGATGTCAAATTTTTAAGGTTAGTTTTTTTCTTCTCTTATAATCCAAAATATTAACCTATGACCCTAAAAAGGTTCTTAGTTTGGGTTTAATTAAAACAAAAACAAAAAGCTAGCTTGAAAAACTATTTTAATACTATTACGTCAAAACATGGCGTGAACAAAAGATGTCAAAGTGTGTTTTTTTTTAATGAAAAGGCTACTAAATTGAATTATTTTCCATTTCCGGAAACTGAAATACTTACTTCTCACTATTACCTAACTGATATTAAGTGTTTTTGAAATAAAAAAGTGCATATTAAGCGTGTCCCTATTTTGTAAGTCTTTACCATTACAACATAAAAAATTGACATCTGTTTGTATATAGGTTAAAGGGACTTGTTGATTGCATAAACTGATAGATTTTTTAAGAGATATAATTTAAGATTCAGGCAGCCTTGCAGTGTCCATGTTCATATTTAATCCAACAATAACTTTCGAAACATTGGTTGAATAAGCTGTAGGATGCAATCCTATCATGGATTAATACATCAGAAAACAAAAAAACTTTACTGTTATTTAAAGATAACTTCAGTAAGCAATAAACAAACTAATTGTTGAAAAATATAAGCAAGAAACTCACATAGTCATTACGGTACAGAGATAAATGCATAGGCTTTCAAAATACTAGATGGGAAGTGTAGTGAATGGAAAAAGTTCTGACATTTTTTAAAAAATAGAATGATTATCAAAATGTAAGTATATTAGTCTATGTAACGATAGGAAATCAGTAAGATACAATTTGGAAACATGGCTCCCAAACAAGAGGTTTATACCAACTAGAGCATAGGCCCTTGATAAGAGCTGATAATGAATGATTGTAATTAACTCTTTACTATTTTGTAATGAATGATTTCACTAGTGTGCCGATGTTGAATAAGTCCCTAGCACAAACACACGGTACATATTTACATCTGCAACCAATTGGTGTTTACTGAAACAGATGGTGGTGTTTTCGTGAAAATTTCTGAAATAAAATGTCTCAACTTTTTTTTCTTTGGAGCGTTTGGAAAGGAGTTTGATTTAATTGAACAGTCACTTTCCTAAAGATTGGTCATGATTTGGTAATGAGAACGGAAGCAACATTTGACGTTTCGTACTAGTTGCACAATGCAAAAGCGAAATCTATAACTCTCACTGAAACGTCAAACTGAAACATTTGCGCGAGAAAGTATTTTCTAAAATAAAGATACACGTAACGAGGCATTGTCACTGAATTCCTCTGCACATTTCACTGGATTAGGGTTTCATATCGGAGGATATTCAGATAGAATATGATCTGATGCCTCGCCCACTACTCACCGCTATCTCCGATGATCAGCAACTTGAAGAGGTGGTCGTACTCCCGAGCCATGGTACGATACCGCTAATATTCACTACGAACAAAACATATAAACTGAATTTAAGAAATTATCGAAAACAATATGACATAAATGAGTTCCACGGCAATTACTCATTAATTCATTCATCCCCCCTCGCCAGCTATTTCTGCGTCACTCTTCGTCATAGAAAATTAAGCGTGACCATAGATTAACTGCAAGCAGGCGGTGACCGGTGACATATTGGCGTTCCGTTTCTGCACACCGCGCATTGCCGCGCTTATGCATAATAAAGTTCCTACTTGGAATAAATAAAATCTTTTCGAGTATATTTATTTATGCTTTTTGAAGTTAAAACTTCTTTAGCAATATTGTGATTTGAAACTCGATGAAACGGAAACGAGCAACACTAAAAAGAGACAAACACATCCATCTACAGGATTTAGCCTACGAGAGAATGAGATAGACTAATCAATGTCCTCTTTGCGCAGTGCTTCGTAGCCTATCAGCCCCCTCCTTTGTAGAATAAAATGTAAAGTAGTTTTTAAACCTGGAAACTATATTATAATAGATAAACCCTACAATTATCCTATTATTGATACTCTGCATTCGTCCCATTCCCTAGAAGTTTAATTTTCTGAAGGTTTCACTTCTATAGCGTGTAAACTGAGCACTCTGATTTTTTTTTACTATTGCTTTACCATTTTGCTCGGAATTTTGGACTAAAAGTCAGATAGCCCGCAACACCATAATTTTCATTACCCCCATTCAAATTGATAGACCAGCCAAATAGGGTATCACACCAAGTTGTGCAGAGCACGGTATGACCGTCTCCAGGACTGGTTTATTTATGCCGTCTTCCTTTCTACGACTTGTAAATAAGTGACAGTACCATGTATTGACAGTATCAGGCAACTGGCATTGTAATATATAATTCAGTCTTCCTAAATAAAATCTGCTTACGAATTGCTAATCCTTTTTACAATTGCGCCCAAATTCCTGGGTGCACAAAAAACTTAACCACAAATTTCAAATAGAGTAAACAAAAATTCGGGCTTGTTTCCAATATTCAATATTTTGTTACACACTTTTACCCACCTCACTCATTCATAGTGTTGCTACACCAGGCAGTTTCGTCTGGATCTGAATGTTTGATTAAAAAACGAACATTCAAATCCTGCTCAGAAAAGTCCTACAATGGACTGCACTACAAACCTTTGTCTCATTTTGGTGAACTTTACTTTTCTGCGCTGGGACCGGTTATTTCAATGTGTGGTGTTCGCAACCGACATCGCAGTTTATTAAAGCATTCTCAAACCCTCCTGGTGCCAAAAATATGTTTGCCCTAGCTTGTCAAATGATACTCAGACTTCATGTTTTGGATGTCTACGATTACCCCTCTTTTTGAGTATACTTCAACAATGTGAAACATAATGCTTAGCGGACTCAGAACATTTAGATTTGTTGAAAATAATACTTTTCTGGTTGAACATTAACAATTACTGTATTGGGAAACCAAGTAATAGATAACGTTCTTTAAAAAATGCTTTTACTTGGGTATCCCCTACATATCACAATGTAATCCATTAATATGTTTTTTAATTATATTATTTTTATATGGGTGCTACCAGGCAGGTGGTTTGGTATAGTTCATTATGTTAGATCATAGGTTCTCAACGTGGGCGATAACGCCCTCTTGGGGGCGTTTCAAACCTTCAGGGGGGCGGTAGAAGACCAAGAGAAATTTGAGGGGGCGTTTCAAACTTTCAGGGGGGCAGTAGGAGACCCAGAGAAACCCATCCCTTTAGGGGTCAGTCATCCATCCACAAAAATATTTTCTCTATCCCATTACGCCCCCTCCGTTGTGGCAAAAGTAACCCCATCGTGGTATCCCATTACCCCCCCTTCGTCGCGGTATCCCGGTATGCCCCCTCCGTTGTGGCAAATGTAACCCTGTCGTGGTATCCCATTACGCCTCCTTCATCGTGACGAGTTAGGGAGCGCTAGAAATAAAAATGTTCTCAAAGTGGGCGGTGGGCAAAAAAAGGTTGAGAATCTATGTGTTAGATGGACCTGTCAATAATTCCAAGGAGAATGAACAACTTTGATATAATGAAATAAGGTGGGTGGGGACATAAGTTGAAAATTTCAGAAAAGGGTTTAAAAATATTTTATTTATTTACAATGTTTAAAACTAATTATATTATAGATTCAATATGGATGCCTTCTAGTTCCAAACAAGCTTACTTGAACAGTAAACAACATCATAGAAAATCTTTGCAAAAATAACCACATAATTCTGAAAAATATTTTTACCTAGAATGAAGAATACAGTTAGACTACTGACTTGCGTAGCATTATCATTTATACTTACAAAACTCTGCCAAGTTTAATTATTATAGGATACCAGTGATTCCCAACCTGGGTAATATCCCCCACCAGCGGGCGATTTAAAGCCGCTAAATTAAAGAGTTAAAAGTGTTTGGGGGCGATTACACAATGATTTTGAAAGAAAGGCATACTTTATTGTAGACAATATAGGGTACATAGATTAGTGCTTTTTGTTGAGTTCCTCTTTGGTGGGGGGGGGGGGGGGAGGTCACCCGGTTGAAATCTTTTCCATCCCCTTCATCTTTTAGACTAACAGCAGGCAGTTGAAACTCTTGTATCATTTTCACAAAACACAAATATTTTTATTTCGGATACATTCTACCGTGATGGCACAAAAAAACCATAAAACGTTTGTTCCCTATCCTAAAGCCTCGATGACATAGAGTGAGTTTACAAGCTACTATTATCTGGGAAATTCACTAACTGTTAGTAAACTCGCTCAGTGCCTTCGTATTACTTGCTAACTAGCAGATTGTGGACAATCTACAAAAAAGTTGGAAGGTGGTCAACTTTACACGCTACTCTCTGTTGTTTGCCTAAAGATGGCGGTCCACCAACAGCTGATTTCGTCTGTCAGAATTAGTTCGGGCAGAAGCCGTTATTGGCCAGCGTGTGGCGCTAGCTATGAGCTGTCAGTTTCCTACAAAATGTTGACAGAGTTGCATGGCGCGGTAGTCGTTATTTCAGCTACTACTGTTGCTACTCAGCGAGTTGACAGTTTTGTGAGTCATTATGACAACCTCACTCGCCGATTCACCCACTTTAAATTTACAGGCTAGTAGCTTGTAAACTAGCTTAATGTAATTGAGGCTTAATAATGCTGCAGCTCTTTCTCACACATTAAATGATTGAGAGAAAAGATGAGGCTTTGAAAAAAACGACTATAAAAAAACGAGTGACAAACAAGAAAAATAATGTAAGTATATTATAAAATACACTCAAACATTACACAGGGTGTTAAGGGACGTACTTGACTTACTTTAACCAGTGATTCCTGACATTATTTGGGGTAAAAAATATTTATGAAATTTTGGTCTCTGTTGACAATTTTGACATTTTTTTCTGCAAAAACATAAAAAAAATAGTAGGTGTTAGACAGTTAGGGGCGGGGTAAGAGGTTGGGCGGTTTTTCAGTTAAGTGATCAGTGACTACATGTGGAAGAAATTTTTTTTTAGTTTGAATTTGAAGAAAAACTTTTAAAAAAAGTCATCAAAATAAATCACCGGAGACCAAAATTTCAATTACATTTTTTACTCCAAATAATGTCAGGAATCACTGGTTAAACTAAGTCAAGTACGATCATTAACTGCGTGTATACAAAGAGATAGTGAGTGGTAACAGATTTCACATAAAAATCAGGGGTAGTTTTGTACTACACTTATATTTTATATGGTAGCACATTAAACATAGCTGTGATTTTAGATTTTTTAAGACACAATTAAGTTTTTGAATTCTATTACATAACACCAACAACAAGTCAGGATTTTACAAGTCAGGATTTATTTCATTGCAGAAATTCTGGGAATGAAATTTTACTCCTCATTGCCCAGAATAAATGGAGGAAAATAATTACACCGATTTAGTTTACATCTTTCAATTAATCACTAAATTATCACAAAAGATTGTTGCTGGGGCAGTTAAGTTATGCACAGAAAGAAAAAAAACAGTACAATTTTACTATTCCCGTGTAATAAAAATGACGTTACTAATAAAATAAATAAATAGAACATAATTCTCTAACATTATGTTATAAACTTTACTAACTTATTAATGTAAACCATAAAGGTTGGAAATTAATACGTTTGAGAACAATAATTCCACCGCTCAAAGATAACATAATCAATTCTTATTATCATGAAGCATTACATTTATTTTTCATCCGTTTTCGAAGATAAAGTGGGTTTGTTGGATGAAATTATTAAAGGTGAAGGAAGTTTTGCATTGCAAAAAAATCATTTTTCCTTTTAGAAGTTGATCTGCTCTCGTTACGTGCATATTTTCGGTTTACCTTACCTCAAAAACAGTGTATATTTATGTACTATAGATTAGTCAGAAGTTTTTTGTTAAAATGTTAGTAATCTGAAACATAAAAGTGGTTAGTGAAAACAATTGTTTGTGAAAAATTATAAGAATGAATCCTGAACTCAATTAAAAACCCTCCATAATGGTGGACGAATTCATATAAAATTATTGCACAATATAGTTGCGATTCAATCAAAGATTAAATTCTTTAAATCAACAAAAATCTTAAGTAGTTGCATGTATAACTCATATTGACATTGGCAATATGGATTCAAGCAACTTTCCTCCACCTTAGTTGAATGCATAATATATTATACCATTACCAATGCAAAAAAATTCAATTATTGAGGGTTTTTAACCACCGAAGAGATAATCCCTAGAAGTGTGATCTGTGCAAATTTGAAAGAAAACTAAAGTCACCAATATGTACAGTACGTTAAGGGTCGTACTTGACTTACTTTAATCAGTCATTCCTGACTTTATTTGAAGTAAAAAATGTATAATTGATTACAATCCTTAAGACCACCCCGCTTCCCCTCCCTCATATGTTGTGTATATAAAACGTACACTAAGAATATTTTGTACCAGTCTGAAGATGGCTCTAGCGAGCTGAAACCGGTTACGGTCAATAAAATTAAAGTGGAAAAAAAGTTTTATATTTGTTTTTATTATAATGTATATTAAAAAATGTAAATGAAATTTTGGTCTCCAGTGACTTTTATTGTTTTTTTTTTTAATTTTTCTTTCTTCAAAACCTAACAAAAAAAACTTTTATGTGTCATCACTAATTACTCAATCGAGCAAACGCCCAAATTCTTACCCCGACCCTACCTGACCAATAACAACTTGTAATAAATCTAATTATTTTGAGCGTATAAGTGTTCAATCTCGAATACTCTCTCATTCCCGCATCACTTCGTCCTTTACTAATAAAGGGACGAGGGATGCTATTGGTTAGAGTTGCACCCCCCCGCTCAGGCTTACAGATGGTCTGACCGACATAAGGTCATGCCTCACCTCGAGAAAGTTAAGTTGCCTTCCGGGTCTATCCGCGCAGCTTTGGGAAAAATCTCTGGCAGATCTGACATACATCAGCTAACCCGGAGAAAAATAATACTCGTAATCCTTTTGTTAGAAGGTTTAACGATGGTTGGGTTTTTATTGTTACTCCAAATAATTATGTTTACTGTAAAATAACAGTGAATTTTATTTAATTAATGATCACAAATGCTACAAACTGATTTTTACATTGAAAAAAAACAAACATTGAAAATGTCACCAGAGACCAAAATTTCATTTACATTTTTTACTCCAAATAATGTCAGGAATCACTGGTTAAAGTAAGTCAAGTATGTCAAGACTATTAAGCCTTAGATGAGCTAATGAAATTGATTATCTGGACAAGAAAAAAGTTAGATATGTATTTAAAAGAAAAAAGATTAATTAACTGCGAAGTAAGGATAAATGGAGCTTACTTCGGGCATACAGACATGCCCACAACACACTTCCATCGGTTTAAATCTTCAGTGGAGGGAAATAAATAAATTAAATGCAAGTTAAGTTAAGTTTACCTGGTGGAGAATAAATAATCACTGATTAAGAATTAGCTTTGTGTTGTTAGATGGTTTAGGCTAAAAGCAAATTTGAAACACAGTTGTTATTGGGAATATTAGTAGGTGTTATTATTCAACAAGTATTGCAGTATTGAATAAAGAAGAACACAAGAAATGAGATGCCTGTTTGTTTTGTAATCCAAAAGTCTGATTATTCTTTGGTTAAATTTCACATGCAGAACTAAGAATGTAAAATATAAAATCAAAAATTAAAAAAAAAATCTTCCACATCACAGGTGAACTCCTAATGTGGAGGAGAAATACATTCTACAATGAAAAAACCTTGATTGTGCAGAAATGGGTGATGTTAAAAGATACCCCCATTTTAACAAACGGACTGCGATCTTTAAAGAACAGATATCAGGGGGAATGCTGCCTTTGTTCTATTCTATTTCAAATGGAAGACTCCGAGGAAATAGTGTCATTGATCCTCTCGTCATCGGTGCATATCGGGAAGCGCGCCCAACATTTGTAAATGTTTGACATTTGTCAAATGAGAACACTTCATTTCCATGATTTATTCTTGAGTTCAACTCGGCTGTGAAAACTGTGGCCGAAAGTTTCTTCACTTCTACAACATTGGTCTCTTCAAGACCCAATTAAAACCTTCAGAAAACTAAAGTAGACAAGAGTGGGGAGGTTACAAAGCACAGCACAAAGAGGAGACCGATAGGCTACGAAACATCGCACAAAAGGAGACCGATTAGTATATCTCATTCTCTCGAAGGCTAAATCCTACATGTGTTTGTCTCTTTTTAGTGTCGATTTTTCGTTTCACGGAGTTTCAAATAACAAAGGTGCTAAAGAAGTTTTCACTTAAAAAAAGTCTCTTGTATAACACAAAAAGTTTGGTTGAAAAAAAAAATTAAACTTAAAAAAATAAAATCAAATGGGATGTCAGGTAAGTGTAAGAGAGACAGAGCACATGCTAAATTGGTTAGAACTAATAGTCAGTGGCGAGGATTCAAATCTATATGGAAGGTATTTCGAGGGTTCTTCTTTATTCTATGTACAGAATCGTCGAGAGCGCAAAATAAATACCAACACCTTATAAGCTATCAATAATAAATAAAAAGACAAAATTTACAGTAAAATACTTGACACCCACACCCCCATTCCTTCACCAGATCTAAAATTGAAAGGTAGGCAAACAAAGAAATAGTAATAGATCGAGAAACAATATAAATAAATAATAATAACATGTACATTTTATTGCAGCATCACATTCTGTAGTCAAATGCATTGTACATAATTTTGTATTATTGGTCGATGAACCAGTGGATGCAATCTGTTAGCCGTATGGTCTATAGTTAGTAATGAGATAGAGCATTAAAAAAAACATATTCACATACATTTATGCTTGTACAGCGCCCTCGTGGTACAAAAACGGCGCTGTGTAAATCAGCCAAATATTATTATTATTACCAAGCAATCTTCCCTACAAGTTTTCCTAGGACAAGCTTAGTGTAACTTTAAGTGACCAGTTCAGGCACGGGACTCTATTCAAGTTAAGTTAGACTCTCAGAAGCTGGGCGTATCGTTTAGGGCTTGCAGACACTTCAATAGTGCCTGCACAACTGCTGACCCTGTACAAATCGCAAGTGCACCCCACTGTTGAATTTGGCAGCCATATTTGACCTTGAGCCCCAAAAAACCTGAAAAAACATTTGATTCTCTACGGAAACCGGATTTCAGTCTTCAAGTGCACAGATGTCAGGTTCTATCGGAATTTCAATGGAAGATGCCCTGAAAAACTTGAGTTATTGATCCTTCTGGCACCAGTGCACAGTCGGAAAATAGGTTATTTCTATGACTCGTTCTTGTGTTCAACAGATCAAATGTGAAATGCTGTGCCGGCCTCTGTGTTTCCTCCCTCCTAAAACTTGGGCCTCTTCAAGACTCAAGTTCACTCTTTCCTTTCCTAAGAAGGACCCTCCATAGAGGCATTTGCGTAGAAGACAAAGGCCCTAAAGGAAGTTATGTCCCCCCCATGTGGGGTTTATATAAAATAGTGAAAACTATTATAAAAATGTACAAACAATAGACATACAGATCAGTAAAATTTCTGTACTTGGCTTACTTCTTAATAAGCAAAAATTATTTGAATAAAACTTTGTTTCAACTTAATTACCAAAAAAAAAAAAAACTATTTACATTGGGGAAGATTAAGAACTATTTACAAAGGAAAAAGATGAATTATAGATCATAGATAAAAAATTCCTGCATTTCGACGCCATGTTTTTCTTGTCAGTATGATTTATTTATTTGATATTTGCTGGAAGGTTCCGCTTCAATCTAAATACACAAAATTATTTAAATAGTCCAAAATAAGAACTAAATAATCTCCCCCGGCGTAAATATATAGCTGGTTCTTTGGTAAGTTTTCAGGACGACTGGAAATGCAAAACACGAAACTTATTAAGAAAAACCTTTTGATTCACTTTTCTTACAATAAAACACAACTATTTGCACTGGGGGCGATGGAAAACATTGCATTCAAAATTTCAATACAAAATGTCATAGAATACAGACATAAATTATTGTAAATGGCTGCCAGCTGTCATCCTACATGACGAAAGTGAATTTTCAATTCACGTTGTTTAAATTTTAAATGCAGTATTTTCCATCGCCCCGAATGCAAATAGTTATCTTTTATAGTAATATTAATTCCTTCCTCTCCTCAAAAAGACCCTCCAAACAGGGCTATTTTCCTCAGGGCCTCCGGTGGAGTTAATGTAAAAAAAGAATAAAATAAAATAAAGGCAATCAAAAAAAGGTTTTTTCAGCTATTTCAATGATTTAGGAGTATTTAGAAGTAAGCGGAATACGGAAATTTTACCAACAGTTCTAGAATATATATAAATCTATTTTATCATTCGAGGGTCAGCCGTAAAACAATCTAAAAACAAAGTATTTTTGTTATTATTTTTGGGGTGTTATGCCGTGTTTCGCTACCTCCTTCTTTAGCCAACGTTTCGTTTGCTCATCTGCCCTGATGATGGACACTGTAACGCTGTCCGAAACGTTGGCTAAAGAAGAAGGTAGCGAAACACGGCATAACACCCCAAAAATAATAACAAAAATACTTTTTGGCCGTGAAAACCTAAAAAACATACCTAAAAACAAAGTGATTATTTATATATAAGAGTAAATGTTAAATAACTTACTGCTTCTATATCCCCTTCTAAATAATGAATAGTATTGTTAATTGACTGGATAATGCAATAATAAAAGTATTTAATACTGTGAGAGCCAATTTTCGACATGAAGTAAATAATCGCCTGCAGAACCAATATGAACAGCTGCCTAATCATATTATTCTGCTGCAGATAGCATTACTTGTTTAGTTGAAAAGCAGACAATGTTAATTTATTTAGAACTAATAACATCAATTAGTTTGGATATTATTAGTATAAATTTAGACAACATATTCAAACGTCATCTGTCAAAATGACATTTGTGAATTTTTACTCCGATCTGCGAGTAGCTAGATGCACAAGTAGTAGTTCCTCGTTGATTAGGGATGTAAAAATATCGTAAGGAGATAAAATAATTTTTGAGGAATAAGTTTTTATACTCCTGGCTACACCTACTATGTATTGAACGTCAAATTTCAAATTGTCAAATTGAAACAACTTAACCTAACTTTATATGTGTTGAGTGAATTGAACCTAAAGGAACTTTTATTATTATTATTTATAAGCTAAGTTATTTATTGTCTCAACCATGGATGAGGACATAGCGTCGCTCAAACAGTTCTTAACAAAAAATGTCAGCAAGGTCGACTTGCCTAGATTGGAAGAAGATCTGAAGAAATCACTAACACTGGGCAAACGAAAAGGCAGGAAGAAAATCAACGAGAAGAGGACAAAAAAATCTAAATATATTACTAGGAAAGAAAAAAAAGCTTTGGGACTTTTTCACCTGCCAAGGAAAGGATTGAAATATGAAGACGTTTTGACAATGCACCAAATGTGGAAGGACTACATGAAACAGCAATTGGATTTGGGAAAACAATCAATTCCTTCAATAGAAGAAAAGGCTTGGGACAGTTTTTCTCAGACAATATTTAAATCAGACTTTCATGGAGCCATGATAACCGTCTCTGAATCTAAATGTCCATCATTGGTCGGAGTAACGGGCATTTGCGTCATTGACACCAAGAACACATTTAAACTTCTGTGTAAAGATGATATTGTGAGGACTATTCCTAAAGAACAATCGGCTTTTGTGTTTCATTTGGACAATGTAAACTTTAAGATATTTGGTAAACATATTAACAGGCGACCAGCTGAAAGGTCGATTCGACATTCTAAATTATTCATGTTATCGACTTTGTAAAAGCTTTTTAAGCGACTTCTGTATAAATAAATGTATTATCATAAATAGTTTGTCCATTCCTACTGTGTTTAATTCGTATAAGGTATTTATTAAAAAAATTAAAACTATTAAAATTTAATAAAACATTTATAATAGTCATTTATTAAAACTATTAATATTTAATAAAACTATTATTAACTTCTGCAAGTAATTTAGTTTATATTATTGTGATGGCTGTTTCAGCGTTCAAGACCGTTTGGTAATGGAAGACGTGTGTGGGTACTGCCGCCCCGGGAACCATTTATTAGATAAGCAACACCCCTGCCACCCCGGGTCACCCCGAGTGCCACCCACTTAGCAGGGATGCCCGGGTTCCTGGTTTGTCTGGGTCTTGGCAGCCAATGTGTATGCTCACCTACTGCGTGGCGGGCCAGATCGGGAGACTCAACCTAGACCTCTCCAGCTGGACTCTCAACCTACCGCGTTGCACCGTTGGGAGGGATGGATTCATACATCCGTCACTTCTAGACACATTGACCCTCAGGTTCCTACCCATCCCTCATACTTTTTTCCTTCCCAGAGCTTTCTCTCCTTCCTTTTCCTAAAAAGACCCTCCACACAGCATCCCTAAAGATGTCATAGGACCTAGGAATTTGATGACAGTGGAATATCGTCATCAGTTAACCACTAGTCGTCATCGAAATATTATTCCACAAATGCTTTATTTTGAAACTGTAGCCCCGGTAAATTTTGAATTCATACCTCGCGTTTGGGTTCCACCCGGACGTTGCATGTTCGAATTCTCGGCTGGCTAAGCCCTCCATCAGGACTCAAGCAACATTTTCGGCTTCCGGTGGTGGTAGTAGGAGATTTTCAACTATTGCTGGGTTATTCGTAACCCGGGAATGTTTGTCTTTCTTTTTTTTTTTTTTTATAAAAGCCATTTTCGTCACCAGAATCTAAATCGAGTGAGTCAGAATTGACCTTTACTGGTTCAAAATATTTGCAAATTTTGCTTATTGGGTCACATTGTCATCACCTTCTCCCAGAAGACAGTTTTTGGCACACTGACAAGCAAAAGAAAATGAATTTAAAGAAATCGTGTTAGACGCCCATAACAAAAACACATAAAAAACACATAAAAACCTGAGAAAAAAGATTATTCAACTCATTTTTCGATTTATTGTCCTTTACAGCATTTCAAATTTCCGCTATCGATATTATAAGACAAATGGTCACCTCACTTCTTGTCATTTTATTTAAAAATCTTATCTTCTTCTTGTTCGTATGTTATGCGCTGCCATACCTTTCATCCGATTGCGATGAAACTTAGGTGATTTGTTGTGTGCACGCCTGCGAAGATTATAGGATATGTATAATGGTAAGCTCTGGCGTTATGAAATTTGTATAAATGAGAATGAGTATATTTTATATATTTTAGCGGCAGGGAGGGAAGGCATGAGGGGAAGGGTAACGAAGGAGGTGGGGTTAGCAAGAGAGATGACGAGGGAGGGGAAGGCGTTGAAGGTGGAAGGGGACGCATGGTAAAGGAAATGCAGGAAGAAACAATTTATTTCTTTGGATTGCAACGCATGCCGGGTACCAGCTAGTAAATAATAAAAAATTCACAAATGTTTGTAAACTTTTCTCAAATTGCATCGGGAACATTGGTTTCATAAAGGTGTATGTTTTAGTTCTTTTAACTTCTAGATTTGAATATAAAGGATAATGTTTTCTATTTCTTATACTGTTTATTCTACCATACAGCTTGCCGACTGAACTAAGCAGGCTAATAGCCCTGTGATTCCCACATTCCATACGTGACCCCATTGGTTTCATAAAGGTGTATGTTTTAGTTCTTTTAACTTCTAGATTTGAATATAAAGGATAATGTTTTCTATTTCTTACACTGTTTAGATTGTAGATCATATTTCTCAACATGATAGGAGATACAAAGATTTCTATGAGACCTAAACGAGCTGTTCCCAAAACTAACAAATTAGCCTGAGGTGTGGGCGGCCAATCTAAATCTGAATTTTGCCGTTTGGTTTTCTTCTTTTATAAATTTTAGAACTTTACCCAATATAGAAAATAATATTTAATCTGTGTTTTCGTAAGCAGTGAGCACTCGGCCTTTGTTTTCTAAACATTCATCCTTATAACATTATGCCTCCTGGCGTTTTTTATAGCATATTTAATATTTAAAACGTGTAAATAATATTGCATTCGAATGTTGCTTTCCTCATTATCTCAAAACTTAGATTAGACGAACGATGTATTCCGATTGAAGGATGGATATATTGTTGAGTGGGAGAATTGCAGAAAAAGTAATATTAATGTTCATATATCATACTTTATTATAAATCCAAGAAAGCACATTTTTACAGGAATAAATACAATACTAGTACAATCTATTATTTGTTACCAACTATTTCAAACAAATGACATTAAACCTAAATGAGAAACAAAGGAATGATCTAAGCGCATACATATCAAATTTAATAAATCATAGTCATAGAGGAATATAGGTTATAACTTGCAAACTGCGAAACGCACAGGCGTCGTTCCACGCTATAAATACTTTTCTTTTACTCCATAACGTAATAAACAGATAAAAAAATAAATCAACTTCAATATCGCCGCATGCAAATTGAAACAAATCCAAACAGGAACTCCATTGCACAAGATATTAACAAAAAAATAACTAGATCATACTGATTTAAAGTTCTCACGCTAAAGAGAGAAATGCACCACGTAGTATCATAGAATCTCACTCACCGGTGCCTACAGTCCACGTTACTGTAGGAAACACATAATGACGCTGGAAAGGAAAAATAGCTAATGCGCCCCAGTTGGAAAAGAAAAGTGGCAGTGCCATACAGCTGTGTGGCGCTTTAGACATCTTTCCTATATGACACTTAGCCATTCTTCCTTTCCAGGGTCGATATCTAATTCCAGATGAATAAGATTCTAGTGTTTATTTAAACAGTCTGATAATAGCAGCGACCACTATTAACAGAACAATGTACAAGATTATAATAAGCGGAGGGCTTTAGCTGAGCTTTTAAAGGGTATGATTGAAGCACGAGATACATTGCTCCTTTTGGCACGAGAACTGTTAAACGTATTCTTGCAACGTGACAAACATACAAACTAAAATCTTTAATGAAGACTTAACATTATTCCTTAATGATAGATGAATTATTTGCGAGTGATAATCAGTCACATTTCTAACAAGTCCATAACGTCCTAACTGACCGATACTCCGTTCAACCGCTACGAAATAAGCATGACATGATTACAATGGGGTGAAATCTTCTATGCCCAACGAGCGTCGGATTCTAGTGATTGTTTTTGTACAAATGTTTTCAAATTAAACAGAAATGAGGCGTGCTTAATTAGTTATTTCTTGTTTGAGGTTATTAACGGTTCGCTTTAGTGAAATAACGAGAAATTCAAAACAAGAACGTTGATAAAATAAAACAAAATGTTATCAAACACCGTTTTTCAGAGACGAGTTTTTAACCTTCAAAGTATGATTACATATATTTCCAAAGCAATTTTGCATTTATTTTTACGGAGGTAAATCATTTAAAACAATATATTTTGGTCGTGATGTTTGTTACAAGTTCATTTATGAGTCGATGAATGAATATTATTGAGGGAAATTATTAAATATTGAATATCCACAAAATGCAGAAATAAAATATTCAAAAAAATTGTAGATTTTTAATATACAATAATAAAATTTTTTAAAGATAAAAATATTAAATGACCATAAGACGATTAAATAATTTGGGATAAATATTTCGTAAATCTACTACAAAATAAGAGAGGTGTTTTAATTTTTTAAATGAACATCAAAACTGGCAAAGAAATGAATTTTCTTAAGTATTTTAATTGCAGTATGAATATTTTTACAGTTTTATTTTATTTGAAGGAACCATTAATAGACGTTTTTGATCATACAAATTTTAATCTATAATTTTAACAGCTTTTTGTATAATTTGGTTCTAGACAAAATTTGCTACTTTTGACAAGAACAAAGCTATGATGTGATCAAGGAGGATATTTTGGTTGAAATGTTGGAAACATCGCATTATTAATTTTTGACCCACAATTTAAAATTATCTTTGTATATACATTTATATGTGCAATGTTTCGTAGGACTAAGTTTTTTTATTTATTTTTTATTATTTTTTTAGACCATTTTTTATAATAATAATAAAAATTATTATTAAATTCCACAATAAATCGATGGATCTGTGTAAGATACAAGATGATATCTTAGAGAAAATTATTAATTTGCTTTGTTCATAAAAACGAACATTCAAGAGATGATGTGATAAACTTTTACTTATCGAAGTATAAAATTAATAATGCATTTTTTTAATTTCGTTTAAATTCATTTTGGTAAATACATCGAGTAAAATTAAAATAAATGTTTAATTAGTCTCATTTAAAAAAAAATAACTCCAGATAACATAGTATTATGTATTACACTATTTTTCGCAAAGTTAAGATATCCAAATAATAAAAAAATTGTAAATAATAATGTACTATACATTATTTGTTTAGTATAATTTATGGATAAATGTTAATAGCGCTATTAAAATCTCTATACAGTACTTGTTAATTCATTCTGCTAATAAATTGCCGGGCTGAGGAAAGAGCGTAAAGAATCGGAATTTTGTACGTCAAAGTAATTCTAAACGTTCTGTGTTGGATTAGTTAATGTCCGGTTCGGAACAGAATGGCGAAAAGACTACTAAGTTAATATCGCTTCTCGAAAACCGCATAGTCCTGACTTCAAGCTGTATTTATAAAAGTTTGATGCAATGATGTCTTTTAGTTACATTTTTTCTTTAACCACTGGCGCCTGTATAAAAGGTCCGTTTACTTGTACTGTCTCTGGTGGCAGGGGCTTTGGCATCTTATCAAAATTCTATAAACATAGATTACACATAGGTTTACGCGTTATTTCAATAATAAAAAAGATTAAATTCAGTAACACTCAAACTAGCAATTGAATAGTTTGCATTGTGATGAACGTCCACCATGTTAGAAATTTATGTTTGAATAAGATCGGTAGTCATCTTTGTTTTTTAGTGTCTGGGCCTTTTATAAAGGTGTCATTGATTAAACAAGGGCCTTGCATAAAGAAGATTATAAATGAAAGATTCAAAGTGAAACATTGTGTAATATTTGGTAAATTACCTAAAATATAAGAGAAAACCTATAACAAAAAGTAAACAAATTCCGATTCTTCAACGCAAATACTTTTGGGGTTAAATATTAATTTTTATTTCGTTTTTATATTTATTTGTCTTTAATATTATTGTTGTAAATATCGTTTTAAACAGAACAGCGGTAGTTTTGTTTGTATTGCCGAGAAACACCAAAACTCCGGGAGACGGTGTTCATAGATGTTTTTTTTTTTTTTTTACTTTGTAACACTTATCAATATAAAATATTTCCTATATAAATTGTTTAATCCAACAGAAACAGGCGACTCTAGACCCCAAATAAAAGGTTTATTGCTGAAACTGTCCATTTGACAACGACACTGTAACCAAATGATGTTTATATCTGAAATTGTACTTATGTATATACATTCATTTGAAATTATAGAAAGTATTTATAAAATCATTGCCAAACAGACAAAATTATAAAGTTATCAAAGTTATTAAAAAACCATTTAAACATTATTATCATTGGCTAATTAATATCAGTGAATCATTTTTATCAGACTTGCGTAAAGAAGTTGACGAAGTAACCCAAAAACACGTTATTCGATATTGCATTTAATCAATTTTGTCTGCATGGCTATGTGCAGCAGAATGTCAATTATGTCTTTCGGTCGAAGATATTCACATATTAGATGCATCACTTTATCTTAAATCTATTTATTTATAGATTCTGTATAAAAACCGATGCATCTCGGGTGTCCTTCAAATTATTTTCGGACTCCGACACGTAATTGATTCAAATTTAGACTTTTCAACCACTGTTGTTTATTAGAACGCAGTAAAAACCCTCAAAAGAAGTATTGTTTTTACAACCCCTTTAAGAACCTTAGAAGAGAGTTTCACTGTCATAGAATAAAAAAGAAAACTAGAAATGCATTCCACATGAATTTGAATGGAAACAATTTAACATGCGCTCTGTCTCACCTACACAGTAATCATGCTGAAACTGTCCAATTGGCATTTTTTTCTAGTGTTCCTCTTCATTCTATGTTCATGTGATGTGATGTGACATTCTACTGCTAAATAATAAATCTTGGAACGAAAAGTTTTCAAGTTCCGTTATTGTGTTTAAAAAAACTCACAATCCAATATTTGTACTATGTAAAATTTATAAATTTCTTTAGCTAGCATAATATATTTGGATAGCCTAAACTAGAATATATTATATTATAGTGTTAGCAGTGTCGCCATCGAGACAGAGTAGATTCGGGGGAGGGGGTATGTTTGTTTGTTATAGCCATGAGTATGTGGGTTGTATGGGGGGCGCAGAGTGGAGGGGGGGTGTTGGGTGGTTGTTCCACTGAGGCCAGTGTCGGGGGTGGGGGTCCTACATGCCGTAGCCATAGGGGGCGCCCCCGTAGGGGGAGGGCGCCGGGCCCCCTGGCACACCGGGGTAGCCCATGGAGGGACCTGTAACAAATTAATATTGAATTAGGGATTTATCCACATCTGCAAAATATTTATAAAGTTGATGTAGTTATTTTGTATTATCAGAAGCACATAAAATATAGCTAGTGAAATTACCAGGGACAATTAAATAAAATTGGTGTAAATGTGACGAGGAGCACATAAATTACATTTGGTGTAAATGTGACCAGGAGAACAAAATTATTTGGTGTTAATATCGACGCTGGAAAGGATAAATGGCTAAAGCGCCATGCAGCTGCAAAGCTTGCCTTTCCAGCTTCAATTTTACGATCAGGAGCACATAAATTACAGCTGGTGAAAATATGACTAAGAGCACACAGCTGGAAAGCTTTCCTTTCCAGGTGCTTTAGCCATTCATCCTTTCCAACGTCGATATTATGATCAGAAGCACATAAATTACAGCTGGTGTAAATATAACAAAGAGCATATAAATTACATTTGGTGTAAATATTATAACTAGGAGCATGTAAATATGACTAGGAGTACATAAATTACATTTGGTGTAAATAAACCTTGGACAAAAAATTATTTGGTGTAAATATATGATCTCAGGAGCACATAAATTAAAGCTGGTGTAAATATGACCAGGAACACATAAATTACAGTTGGTGTAAACATATCCGGGTAGTTAGTATTTACCTGCTGTGAGCATGAGCTGTGGCTCGGCCAGGAGGATGGGTTTGTGTTCCTGTTCCGCTCCTTCCTGCGCTCGTCTGCCCTCTGCGGCTTCCAGTCGGTCTACCTTTGTGGAGAACTCGCGGATAACCTAAAATACAACCAGATTAGATATAAGAAATAAGGTAAAAAGAGCTGCTTTCTTGCAAGTGTTATTTTTTAATGTTGTTGAGGTTTATTAAAATAAAATAAAGGCTCACCTGAATTAAGAAAGGCATGGCAAAGTCCATGATATTATGCCTCCACGCCAATTCTAGGATAACATCTGGCCTCAAAAGATCGTAGCACTGAAAAGATAAACAATAATCATTAGCTTATTAGAAACGTGCTGAGAATTGAACAAATTCTTAACTCCTCAAACCTCGGGTATATTTTGTCAGATTTGCGGTATGAAATAGCTTTTCACTTTTTTTTTTTTTTATATGAAATACCGCACAAGAGTCCCAACTGCTCCCCTCTGGAGCCAGTGAGACTATGGCATCCCCAACTGGGGTATGTTGTGTGGCTGAAGGTAGTGGGGAGGGGAAGGAGATAGGGAAGAGGAAGGTGGGGAATTACCTGGCTATTCAGATCTGGTCACTAAACACGGCTAATGCCATTTCGAGCAACGTTTCAATTCTGAATGGTGGTCTTACACCAGGGCGATACTGATAGTATCTTCCACTCTGGAACGTGCCGCAAATATACTATATATTATTTTAAATGAATAAATTGTGAAATAACACAAATTAATCAAAATAAAAAATTTTGCGCACGCCGGGTTCGAACCAGCGACCTTCGGATTGTGAGTCCAGAGTCTTACCTCGGGACCACGGAGGCCGTCAAATTTTGCAATAAAATCCAAATAAATGGAGTATTTCTGAACGCATCCAAAAACTAAAAACTGTATTTGAAAGGTGGTACAATACTCTTTCAAATTTTATTATTAAAAATAAACTTGTAATTTTTAAAACATAAAAATTTTGAATGCAGACATTTAAAAGTTTTAAAAATGCCTCTCCCAGCATTTTTTCTAACTTAACAGGTCGCGTGCCGATCGCGCGCCCTATAGCCGAATAAAAAAAAAAAAAAACTTTTTGATATGCGATTTTAAACCTTATGTATAAAGAAAATGTATGAAGAACAAGGTCAGAATCACTTGGGGCATTTTTGTTCTTGACGTAACAGATAAAAGAAACACACTTAACCACTCAAATAATTGTCTTTGGGACATTTCTATGACTTTGAAAAACGCATTCCTCAAGCGATTCGAACTGTCAAAACTTTGAGCGTCGCGTGTCATGAAAAGATCGATAAACTTATCAATTTGTCTAATAAACGCAAGTAAAGTTGTTTGTAAGCATAGTTTTTTGTTCAAGGAACGTATTTCGGTAAATATTATTCGGTAAATATTACCAAAGCATAAAATTAACCCACAAAATTTACGACAAAAGTCAAAACATCGCGAAATTTTCGAGTTTCATCCGTAAATACCGAGGCATTCAACCGGTTAAATTACTGATATTGAAAAAAAATCAAAACAAACACATTATATTAGAAAAATGTATTATAAACGCCATCATCACCTCAACTTTTTGTCATTTTATGTAAAAATAATTAAAAAAAAATTCTCGAAGTTTCATAATTTTTTTTCAAATTGCGACTTGAAACTTTGTTTTCATAAAGGTCTACATTACTTCTTTTATGAATAACTTTTATATTTGAGTTTAAAGCGTGGTGTGTTCTGATGTTTGTGTGTTGTTACCTGGAAAAGGCAGGCGGCAAAGCAGTCGTGGTTGCCCCGCTGCAGGAACCAGCCCAGCAGCTCCTCGGCCACCTCCTGCTGCCGCGACTCGGCCGCGTATTCCATGGCGTCCTTGAATAGACGGTCCTTCTTGCACAGTTCAACCGACTGCTTCCATCTGTTGTTTCCTGCAATACTCAACAAGTTATATACACGTCAAAACTCTTCTGCTGCTCTACAGAATTATTAATCTATTTTCTACAGAATTATCAGTATTCAAGCAACTACATACATCTCCCTTCCTCCCACATTTCCAAGTACCACTCCCTATCTGACAATTTACCTACATATAACATTTGTAACAAAAAAATCATCAGCCTATTAATTAATGAAACCTGTGCAATGATCAATTCCTATAGTGATCTCTCTGTGAATTTAATATTGACTCAATTAAGAAATCTGAGCAGTGACTACCAATGTGTTTCAATTTTATGAGCTTCCTTAATCTGCCTCCTCCCTTCAGCCAGTAATTTTGCATAACGAATGACGTTATTCAAAAAGTTGGGTATATTATCAGTTAACTGAAGAAAAAGACGGCTTTTGTCTACCGGCTATTGAAAAATTTTATATCAATTGCTAACTGTGTTCGCACGTGACGGATTTAACATCGTACTGATATAAATCAACCATATAAGAACACCAGGCAGTGATATCGCAGATTGTTTATGCTTCTAATCTGCCATTGGTCATGTAGGTTGGTAGAGCTGTCTTCTGATCCAAATTTTCTTGCACTTGACTTATTGAATGTCAATGAGGAAAATTCAAAATTAGATAGAAAGTTTTTGTTCATATGAAGCAGATACTTTGTGATGTGACATTATAATTTAAAATAAAACAATAACTTTGTAAACACCACTTTTTTATTTTTTATGTACTTAATGCCGACCGGGTTTCGCTACAACCGTAGCTTCTTCAGGGCGGTACAATATTCTACTAAAATTAAGTTGCATGTGTTATAGATAATATAGATATGGTTTAAAGCAAAATGGGCTGGACTACTCAAGTGAAGGAGGAAATAGGGAAAGGAAATTTCCCAATTCTTTTCAATTTCCTTTCCCAATTCTCCATCTACACTTATCCCTACTTCCTCCTTCACTTGAGTAGTCCAGCCCATTTTGATTTAAACCATATGTAAATTATCTATAACACATGCAACT
The DNA here is from genome assembly GCA_936435175.1 of Glyphotaelius pellucidus. Classification (NCBI taxonomy): domain Eukaryota; kingdom Metazoa; phylum Arthropoda; class Insecta; order Trichoptera; family Limnephilidae; genus Glyphotaelius; species Glyphotaelius pellucidus. The sequence goes on from OW386556.1 coordinate 26,713,774, forward strand.
TAATTTTAGTAGAATATTGTACCGCCCTGAAGAAGCTACGGTTGTAGCGAAACCCGGTCGGCATTAAGTACATAAAAAATAAAAAAGTGGTGTTTACAAAGAAAGTTTTTGCTTTCCTGCCAACATGCAAACTGGTAATGGATGTATTGGGTTAGGTTGTAGTTTTTTACCTTTGTATAGGTAGGCTGCGATGCGTCTGAATTCTGTCAATTCGTGTTTTTCTAACTTCTGTGCCAGCGCGATTGTGTCGAAATTGTCGAAAGCGTCGATCGATGTGCGGAGTCCCTGGAATCAAATTAAAATACATTTAATCATTGAAGGATATCGGACAGGCGAATGCAGCAAATCCGATGGAAAACTGATGGCAGTAGCAGTCAGAGGGAGTGATGCTAGCAGTCCACAATGAAGTTCTGATGCCAATTCTGATGTATGGCAGTGAGGAGTGAGCCTAGCAGAGGAAAGTGGACTAAAAGAAATGAGATTCTTGAGGCATATGTGGTTAAACACAGCTGTGGAAAGTCACCGATGCAATGAATATGGTGTTTTTATTGGATGAATTATACATATTTTCTATATTTTGATAAATAAAATTTATAATCATTTAAAATATGTCATTTTTTGCGAAAATAGAATTTTTTTTATTCTTGAATATTGAGTTGTTGAAGTCATGTTGAAAAGCTTTGGTGACAGCCGTCTTACCAGCCAGTAACGTTATCTACATCATAATGACATTGTAACCAGTTCGAACCATTTAGGAACGTGTGGTTTTAGATTGATTTTAAAATCAATAATTATGAATAAAAATTACACATTTTTAGTTTGTTGATCAGAATCAGAAACTTGAAATCCTTCACTTTTGACGGCATCCATAATTTATGAAAATATCCTATTGATTATGCCTCACAATTGTTCAGAACATTTGTTTGTATCTATAGTTTAAAGAGTGCGGGACAATTAGGAAATGAACACGATCCTCAGAAATGAGCCTAATATCGCTTTTTTTCTAGACAGCAGTAGCGCATTACCTGATAGTCCTCCTCCTGAATGAGCAGTCCGTTGAGCGCCTCGTTGATGGCCTTGTTGTTGAGGCTCTGCACGGAGCGCAGGTAGGCCTTCACCAGCTGCAGGTGACCGGCCTTGGTGAAGAAGGCTACGGAGCGGGTGTGGTCCATGCGCGGCGCCAGCACCAGCAGCATGTCGTTCAGCAGCAGTGGTTTGTAGTCCAGGTAGAACTGGATGGCCTTGTAATACAGCTCCATGTTGGCCACCTTAACAACACAATATATTACCATTATAGGCCTCATATATTTTTGTGTACTACGGCTTAAACTGAGATGGACTCACTAAAATCGTTTGAAAAATCTTCTCACAAAAATTTTGCTTTTGCTTTCCCTAGCAAATTCATTCGTTAAAGAACACATTATAAATTATTATTAAAATATATAGCAGGATTAAATAATAGCATTTTCATTAACATGTGTTCCCAATTATGTCCTCTGCATGTAAACAGTATCTAAATATCTCTAATAAACAATAAACAGTGTTAACTTCAAGTGACTTCTCAGGTAAGTAAAGGGTCTTTCGAAACGCTTAAAATTTAAATTTAAATTTAAATAAAACGAAGTGTGCGTGAGATATCATTGAAATTTTTTATTCGTTTGAAAGACCTATCGTTGCCATTATGTATGGAATAAAACTTTGTTAAAATGTCCACCGCGGCTTTTCTGGGTGGCGTACATCCGCAATATCCAATTTTTCATGACTGGCATATAAATCAGGCTGAATTTGACCAATGGCATGGGTTATGTTGGCTTTGAGGGCTGCTGCGGTTTGTGGCTTATTCGCATAGACCTGCGATTTAAGAAAACCCCACAAAAAAAATCTAACAGGGTCAAATCGCACAATCTCGGTGGCCAGTTCACATCACTTCCACACGAGATTTTATCATTACACAATTTTATCATTTGCATGTGTTGTTGAATGCTGTATCCGTGCATGGTGATTCGCAAAACAGACCGAATAAATGACAGCCAATTTGACGGATGTCGCTCCAACAATGTGGCCACTATCAACTGTCAAATTCGGAAGTCCCTATTGGAAGACCCTTCAGTATGGATCCTGTATATTTTCTGCCTGTACAGATAATAAATAAATAATGATAAATGTACATTTCAACTCAGCATCACATTGCTTTGTATTATCCATAAGATGTTATGATAGTTTGTTTAATTAGAAGTAAGATAGATCATTGGAGAAATATATATTATAAGTTTGTACATTTTCCTTGAGGTTATTTTAAACAAAAACGGCGCTTTACAAATCATCCAAATATAATTATTTTTGGCTTGCTTGAACTTGGAGTGCCAGTTGTTTGGGACGTACCTTTGTGATGATGTCCTTGAAGTGTCCCTCCCTCCACGCCTCGCCGGGGTGGTTCATCATGGTCTGCACGGCGTTATCGTACTCCTCGTACTTGTCGTAGAGGAAGACCAGCTCGGCCCACAGGTGCGCCTGCTCGGCCGCCCGCAGCACCTTGGGGATGTTGACGCGCGACCAGAACAGCTCCAGGTGCTCGCGCATCTTGGCCGGCTTGTACTTGGAGTAGAGGATGGCCAGCTCTGTGAACATGCCCATGTGGGCGCGCTCCAAGCCCAGCGCCGCTTCCAGCAGCCCGATCAGCTCGTCAAAGTGACCGCGGTCCTAATCAAAACAAAATAAAATTTAATAATTACATGATAACCAAAAGGTCATTAAAGAATACAATTTTGCATGATTTTAGAGGAAACTTTGGCGTATTGTTGAGAGTTAATTGTAATTATTAAAAAAAAAAAATTTACCCTGGGGTGAGGTCACAAGTTTCAGGATTCATGGGTTGAGGTTTGTGTAGATCTTGGTGGCGAATGTGTTTGCTCACCAACTGGATGGTGGGTGGAATCGAGAGAGACTATTAGAGGGAGACCTAACCTAGTCCTCTCCAGCCAGACTATCCATCACTCTTGGACACACTGACCCTTAGATACCAACCCATTCCTCACACCTTTTTCCTTCCGAAAACTTCCTCTCCTTTCTTTCCCTAAAAAGACCCTCCACACAGCATCCCCAAAGATGACACAGACCCTGAGGGATTTTTTTTCTCAGGGCCTCCTGTGTGGAGCTAGTGTAAAAAAGGAAGTACCTTCTTGAATTAATTAAAATTGCAAAATTCATTCAAATTTGCAAGTACTGTTTTGAAATCAGGATAACCAATGGAGCGCTTTTTGACACAATATGGCACCATTTAAAATACCTTGGATTGCTCCAATTTTGCTGCCAATTTTGGCAAATTTTCCCTTTGTGAGTAATTAAGTAGAAGTTTACGATTTTATAATATTTTTTTTATAAATCCTACGAATAAGTGATAATCGACAAAAGATGAGTGAATTCACCGGCTACATAGAACTATAATCAGTTTGTATGTCGCCATATTAAAATTCGGAGATATGATTTTTTTAATTTGGGTGGAAAATATTCAAAAATGATCATCAAAAAATGTAAAGCAATCGGAGAAAAAAGTTTTAAATTGCGCTGTCACTCCAGAGGATAAGTATTTGTTATCTTGATAAATTCATTACATTTTGTCAGTTGTTTAATATCACAATCAGTTCGACTTTGTATACTTTACTTTTAGTAGATGGTCACAGAATTGCAATATTTGGAACAAAATTACATCTGTGTCCACGGCCCAAGCTATTTCCAGTTACAACATTCAGCAGTCAATGGTTTAAAAGCGGTACCTGGTAGTAGTTGATGAGGTCCTCCAGTTCGTCAGCGTGCACCACAATGTGGAGACCGCACATCTGTGCCAGACGGAATTCTCCGGCATCCACGCACGCGAAGCACACCTCCTTCCAGGTGCGTGTGGAGTTGGCTTTGCGCGCTCCGTCCACAGCGCCTGACAAAAATATAACAATCATTAGAATAAGAGTCAAAAGGGAAACGTTGTGTCTGTTTCAACGCTTGCTAGAGTAAAAGTAATTGCTAAAGTTAAATTTCATAAAAATGCTTAAAATATAACAATCATTAGAATAAGAGTCAAAAGGGAAAGTTGTGTCTGTTTCAACGCTTGCTAGAGTAAAAGTAATTGCTAAAGTTAAATTTCATAAAAAGTGCATTTTTCAATCAACTACTTTTTTTACATCACTTTTGACTGAAAGGAACAGAATTGAGCATCAGCCCTGATAATGGAAACTGTAACGTTGGCTAAAGAAGGAAGTAGCGTAACAAGGCATAATACCCCAAAAATAAATCACGTCTTACAGCATTATTCACATGCAGTTTTTGTAGCACGTATTTTACTCCATCAATTCTGACATTCATTGTCATCACATATTCAAACACAGAGATGAGCGCGTGCGGTTATCTTTTGCCTTGTAGATTTTAAGCATTTAAACCGTAAAAATTAACTATCTGGTAAAACAAGAGCGTACTCATATATTTGCTTTACAATAAAATCCAAATAAACGGAATATTTCTCAACAAATCAGAAAATTAAAAACTCTTTTTGAAAGGTGCGAACTACGTTTTCAAATTTTATATTTTATAATTTGAAACAAACATTTAATTTTTGAAATATAAAATTTTTGAATCCAAACATAAAAAAGTTTTAAAAATGCTCATCTTACTTTTTTTCTAACTAAAATTACAGACAGAAAAAGTAAGGTAAGCAAGAAATTTTAAACAAAACTAAAATAAACACGCACATATTTTATTAGAAAAATGTATTATAAACTTTATCGTCACTTTACTTTTTTGTTGTTTCAAAGTTTCAGAATTATTTTTCAAATTGCAATCAGAAATTTTAATTTCGTAAAGATGTACATTTTAATTATAATTGTGGTTAACTTTTAGTTTTGAATATAAAGCTTGGTGTTTTCTTTTTCTAACACCGTTTAGATCATATTTCTAACCATAGGGAGACTTTCTAGGAGACCCATTTGAGTTGTTTCCAAAAGCAAACAAATTAGCCTGGGGTGTTAAGAATACATTGTATGTAGCATTCTTTCTATTTTCCAGCATTCACAGTGATATAATTGAAAGTTCACTGTTTGTTACCTTGGAACTCCTTGAGGTGCACCAGCGTGATGGCCAGCCTTGCGAAGTTGCTCACGTTGTTGTAGAGCAGCTTGGCGGCGTCGTACATCCCGTCGGAGAAGCAGCGGTCGCCGATCTTCTGGATGTCTGCGTGGTTGGGGCCCGACACAAACTCCTCCAGGTCGGCCAGCCGTCCCGTGCGCGCGTACGCGTAGATCAGCTCTGACTCGATGTACGACTCGCGCGCCTTCTTGCGGGCCATCTGGAAACAGAAAATTATTGGTTAGACGATTACCAATAACAATAAATGCTAACAGCCTTACTAAAAAACGTAGTGAATATTTTATAAAATTGATAAACGACTGTGTATGTGAAAACCTTGCCAATATAGCAACTGGCAAAAAATAGTTGCTGGTAATAAAAGCTATGTATTATGTATATGAAAAGATATCTACATTTTTGTTATTTATTTTTGGGGTGTTATGCCGTGTTGCGCTACCTCCTTCTTTAGCCAACGTTTCGGACAGCGTTACAGTGTCCATCATCAGGGCAGATGAGTGATGATGGACACTGTAACGCTGTCCGAAACGTTGGCTAAAGAAGGAGGTAGCGCAACACGGCATAACACCCCAAAAATACTTTTGGCCGTGAAAACCTAAAATCATACCAGATATCTACATAATACATAGCTTATACAGTCAAAGAGAATTGCTTATCTGCTGTGTATTTGTAATAATAATTTGTTAAATTAATAATAATTTCTCATTGAATTTTAGAATTTTTCCAAGGCATTTTAAATGTCCTATATGTTTCTTATTTTTTAAGATGACATAAAAACAAAAACCATTTTAAAAAGTAGGTAAAATTATCTTTTAGATTTTTGTATTTGAAATATATTTTGGTGTAAAAATTGCAATATTTTAAGCTTCTAACACAAAAAGAGGTGAAAAAAAAGCATACACCACAAACATTTTTAATTAAAACATTCAGAAAATTCAAAATTTAAATAAAAAGGCCTTTTATTTAAGGATTTTGCAATAAAACTGTCACTTCACGTTTTATCTCGTTCATACAATTAAAAAATATAATAATAATTCCCCGAGAATAACAAAAAAATCTGACATTTTGGATTCATTGTTGCGCAATTTAAACATTGATTTCTTGAATTCATATTTATTTACACAGGATTATATGTTATTAAAAAACTACACTTGAAAAGCAAAAGTTAATTAAAAAATAATGTGGGTAGAACATGACCTACCTGCAGGTATCTGACGAGGTCCTCCCAGCTGTTGGAGGCGGTGGCGGTTGCCACGACGTCCATGTAGGCACTGGGGTCGTCGGCCTTGATGTAGGAGTCGATGGCCTCCTTCATGAGGCCCTGCTGCAGCTGGGCGCGCGCCAGCTGGGACCACACTCCCGGCTCATTGCAGCGCTCGGCAAATTCGTAGGCGCGGTCCAGGTCGTTCACTTGCTCAATCAGAACCTGGAATTATATAAACAATCATTATATTATTGGGATGCAGTCATTCAAACAAGAATTGGTAATTATAAAATACTAGGTTAGGTTGGGTTATATTTTCAATGTTTTCTTACACTATTTTCTCTGCTTAGTGTTCTTATTCTACTTGGGGATATATTTTATTACCTAAAATCACTCATTATAATTACTACTACACATTACTGAGTCATTTAGATACTCACTTGTTGTAACTAGATTGCATGCAGTTGGCAATACTTTCTCAGAAGTAGTAGGCGTGTTCAACTGCACTTTCTTTTTAACATTAATTCCACACTTTTCCTTCGGGGTCTATGAAGATGCTTTGTAGAGGGTTGTTTTGAGAGGAAGGAGTAAACATGGGTCTTGGAGAGACGGCAAATCATTCCACAGCCGAGCTGCTGCGACGAAGCGACCCGTTCTCGTGTGACAAATGTCAACCGTGTACATATGTTGGGGGATATACTTCTTATTATAGGTGAAGTTCTTGTATACCAGAATGTGACTTGCAAATTCCCAGCTGCCTTTTTGTTTATTATAGCAGCACAGCTAGGCGTTGGTTGTGATAATGATATGAATAGGATGAGTGCGTACCTGAATGGCAGAGATGTTGACATCGAACTTCTTGAAGATGGCGAAAGCCTCCTCGTAGAGCTGGTTGTTGATGGCGATGTTGGCAATATCGGGCGCGTCGTAGTTGTCCAGGCGGTTGATGTACTCCATGACGCGCGTGCGGTCGGCCTTGATTGCTAAAGAAATCAATTTTATACATACATTAACAACACAAGCGAGAAAAAATTACAAAGATTCATCGACTACTGCTGTTTTTTGAAGAGTTTTCAGGAAAATAATTTCCCTCAGGGCCTATGATATCTTAGGGGATGCTGTGTGGAGGGTATTTTCAAGGAAGGGAAGAAAAGGAATGTGTTCAGAAGTGACATGAATCCATCCCTCCAACTGCAGTGCAAGGTCGAGAGAGCCTGGCTGGAAAGGTCAAAAGGTCTCCCTCAACCAGCCTCTCTCAAGACGGCCCGCCATGCAGCAGGTGGGCAGATGCATCCACCCCGGGCACCTGTGCTAAGTCACCAAACGTAGCGAACCACTTGGGAACCACATGGCAAATTTCTTTATAAAGACCCCCCACACAGCATTCCCAAAGATGACATATTAGTGAAAAAAATGTATATAAATTTGAGATTTTTAATTAGTTTCACAAATTTGTAAATATTTTTTTTATCATCTCGTATCAACATAGGCCAAGAGGGATATTATTTTTCTCAGTGCCTCTCTCTTGTGTGGAGTTAACATAAAAAAAGCTATGTAAAGATGGTAGGAAAAGATGGCTGAAAAGTGAATGATATTGTATTTCTAGGATCTTTCAGAAAGCCGACAACGAGGGTATGTTTGTTAATAATACCTGTAAGGATGAGCAAATTCTGCAGATTGCGGTGGTCGGAGAACACAGAGCTGTCCAGGACTATCTTCTCCAGCAGCTCGATGAGCTCGTTGGGCAGATCCGCCGTCATGAAGGCCTTCACCGTCACCGAGATGTCCTCGGGGTCCTGGGTCTCGGACAGGGCGGTCTGGACAACCTGGAGATCAGAAAAAACAATGTTCAAAATCAATGCAACTAATAATATGATGAATTGTATAGGAATTTCACTATAAGGATGGGTTATTTCATAGAAATTCAAATGAACTTGCAATCCGTTTGTTAAGATAGAGGAATCCATCAAACGGACCGCCTGTTTCTGCACAGAGTCAAGGGTTTCAAGTGTTTTGGGGCTCCAGACCAGAACAGTGGAACGCACTTGCGATTTGTGCAGGCTCAGCAATTGTGTACTATTTGCACTCTCTGCAGGCCCTGCACAGTATATCCAGTTTCTTCGAGGCTAAATTGAATATGGCTTCTATGGAGCCCCCATGCCTGGGCTGAAGGTTGATTGTGTGTCTTTTGTGTTAAGACAGTGTGAGGAGACAAAAAGGGAAAAATCCGTTTGATATTGGAAGGCGTCCGTCGTCGGCAGTCATATTTCTGTGATTTTCTATGGCCCGGATTAATTAACTACAAAAAAAACCAATGACTATTTATTAGTTATTAAAATTACATAAATATAAGCTTAATAGGCGTTCATAAATGACTTTCGTTTGTAATATTATTTTGGCATCAATAATACCATTTTGATGTTTGTAAGCTACGACATTCGATCCGCAAATTTTCAAGGCGACTGACTCTAAACGAGACTCTAACTTTTTTAAACGAGAATTACGCTGCAAAACGCGCGGTCATCTCTGGCGTTAGCGTAACTACCTTTAAGAGTTGGTGTCTTACAAGCACAGCATTTAGCTCGTTAGTGCGATACGGAATACTGCATTTAAGTCAAAATGTGTCGCGTACAGCCAATTTAATTCCTTGTGAATGATAATGAACGACGGACACCTTCTAATATCTAACAGATTTTGTCCTATCGGCTTAATTGTCTTGTAACACTGTCTTAACACAATAAAAAACACAAAAAATACAGATCCATCCTTCTGGTCACTTAGAGTTACATCAAGCATATTAATGAAAGATTGCTTTGTTGTTTTTGGGACCCACCTGATCGATGAGCTGCCTCTTGAAGGGGTTGGGATCGGCAAGCACCTCGGCCCACAGCTCCGGGTCCCGGCGCCGTACCAGGTAGCGCGCCTGGGACTTGAAGAGACTGTTGTCGTTGCAGACGGCGATCAGCTCGCGGTCGCACTGACCGCGCTCGTAGGCCACGCATGCCAGGTGTGGGTCGCGCTTCTCACAGTAGCGTCCCACCACCCGGGAGTCGTACCTGGAATAGTGAAGATATGTTGTGTTATGTGATGCATGCGGAAGAGACACGGGTGAAAATTCGATCCAATTTTTATTGTTGTCGTGTTTATCAATGTCTGCAATGTGTACAAAAAATTGGAAAAAATAAATTGCATTACAATACACGAAAATCAGTTTTTATATGAAAAATTTCAGTTTGGCCATGTGCCACATCGCACCATTAAGAATTTTTTTTTTTGCCTACAACAACATCAATAATGCCATTTTTTTTATATTAGCACACCCAAAAGTCGCGAGCCGCCACTGGTAGTATGTATGTTGATGGAATAACTCACCATTGATTCTCCTTGAGGAATCGTTCTGGATTGTTGTTGGAGTCGATGTAGATCTTTGCAAGTGCGTTGTGTGTAGCGGGTTCTACGCAGCCTTCGTGCACTCGGGACTCCAGCCAGGGCAGGAGCAGCTTCAGCCTGGAAATAATACGCACTTATAAACATTGAACATCAATTCAGAATCATTCAATACAATTAATTTACTATTTAAATTTTTAATGAGAGCAATTTGATTATGAATGGATTCTGATGCATATTAAAGTTCTGTTTGTGTAACATTCAAGGGTCAATTTTTTTTTTTAATGCAAATACCTTATGAATGCGAAGCCTTACCTTTCCACCACGGAGGCCATTAAATTGCTTGAGTCAGAGGAACTATGACATTCCCAAACAGCAGAGATTTGGCTTTTTGAGGCTTTTATGAGACTGAAGTGGGTGAGAGAGGGAAATTGGGAAGAAAACGTGGGCAAAAGCCACCGTATCCAGCAAAACTTTGATTCTGAAAGATGATAAATGGAGTGTAACAGAGAAGACTCTGCGTACCTGTGGTGTATAGGATCATATATGTAGTTTCAACGTCCTTCAGTAGACGTCGTTAGTATATACATATATGTAGTTTTGAGGTGTCTCAAGAGACTTCAGTTAAGTAGTACTATCGTTGTTTGTGTCTAATGCACGAATGGTTAGGGAATAGCCAATGATATATGATAGACAGCTGGGTTCCCTCAGTGTCGGGTTCATTGGCTTCAGAATTTCTTAGATCATACAATAGGACAGTCGTCTGGTCCAATTAAATATTCATTGGAAACCTCAAGATAACGTAAATAGAGTAACTTCAATCTTTATTGGAGTTTCTCAAACACATTTCAAGTAATCTCAATTACTGGGATTGAAGAACATTACATTACCTGTTGCGTTTCTCAACTTCAGCCACCAGCTCGTCGGTGGAGAACTGTCCCCTGACCACCAGGATCAGGTTCTTGATGATGTCCTCGGAGCAGTCCACGTCCAGCAGTCCTCCAACCACCACTGGCAGGCGAGAGGGGTTCACCTGCAATATACCAACAATAATTGGGATTAATAATATTCAATGTAACAATAATAAAAGGAGAGGTTCTGGGTTTGAGTCCCAGTTGCGACCATTATCTTTTTATTTTTCTGTGTCTAGTTCTCTTTCGTATTGTCGTTTAGATTATTAGTGTTACCTTCGTCTTCAATGATTTTTTTTTACATTAACTCCACACAGGAGGCCCTGAGGAAAATAATTTCCCTTAAGGCCTATGTCATCTCTGAAGATGCTGTGTGGAGTCTTTTTTGAGGGGAGGAAGGAGTAAACATGGGTCTTGAAGATGCCCATGTTGTAGGAGGGAGGAAACACAGAGGCTGGCAGAGATATTAATAATATTCATTTACAAAATGTGCATGACAGTCCTAAACAGCACAAAATTATTAATTTTAATTAATCATATATTGATTTATTTTTGGGGTATTATGCCATGTTGCGATTCCTCCTTCTATAGCCAACGTTTCAATCAACATTGCCAACTTTAATTATTCTATTTCCCGTTCTTTTTGGAGATCATTAGCATCTTGATGTTTTGTTAACTCCTTAGGCAAATTTTTTCAATTTTAGGAACAACTCACATAAGTCTCATGGAAATCGTTGTCTCTCTTACTATCTATCATGGTTAGAAATATGATCTAAATGGTTTAGAAAGAGAAAACATCACGCTTTATATTCAAATCTAATAATTCCTCATGAAACAAGTAAAAACCTTTATAAAACCAACCGACTGCAATTTGAGAAAAAATATAAAACTTTGGGAATTTTATTTTAATTAGTTTTAACCGGTTGAATGCCTCGGTATTTACGGATGAAACTCGAAAATTTCGCGATGTTTTGATTTTCGACGTAAATTTTGTGGGTTAATTTTATGCTTTGGTATATAATATTTACCGAAATACGTTCCTTGAACAACAAACTACGCTTACAAACAACTTTACTTGCGTTTATTAGACAAACTGATAGGTTTATCGATCTTTTGATGACACGCGACGCTCAAAGTTTGACAGCTCGAATCGCGGCAGAAATGCCCATTTCCAAAGTCATAGAAATGTCTAAAGACAATTATTTGAGTGGCTAAGTGTGTTTCTTTTATCTGTTACGTCAAGAACAAGAATGCCCCAAGCGATTCTGACCTTGTTCTTCATACATTTTCTTTATACATAAGGTTTAAAATCGCATATCAAAAAGTTTTTTTTTAAATTTTTTATTCGGCTATAGGGCGCGCCAACGGCACGCGACCTGTTAAATGAAACAACAAAAAAGTGAGTTGAAGAAAACGTTTATTATACATTTGTCTAATAAAATAGGTTTTTATTTTTTTTAATTATCAGAATTTTAGTTGGAAAAAATGTAAGGAGAGCCATTTTTTAAAACTTTCTTATGTTTGAATGCAAAATTTTTATACTAAAAAAATATATATATGTTTATTTCGATTTATAAAATTTTAAAGTGTATTTCATCACCTTTCAAAAACAGTTTTTAGTTTTCAGATACGTCCATTTATTTGGATTTAATTGCAAGGCGGAAATATTTTGACCTTCTGACAAAATAGGCCCGAGGCCTGAGGGGTTAAAAACAAACTGAAATATTAATTTTGTAATATTTTTAAAATGACTAAATTGAATTGAATGTGTATTTGTTTATTTGAGTGTGATTTGATTAAACATTGTGCGTACCTTCTGAACGTAGATCTCAATGTACTTCTGCAGGCTGTTGCGGTAGAGATAGAGCACGAGGTCGTGCACAAAGTCGAAGCGGTCACACACAATGATGAGCGGCAGCTGGTCCTGCAGTTTGGCCTCCTTCAGGAAGTTCTTCACGCGCTCGGCGTTGTAACAGTTGGACTCACGGCAGATGCGCTCCACCTCCTTGATCTGACCGGTCTTGCAAGCCGCCTGGAATTACACATAACATAGGTTATTTCAATAAATCAGCACTGTGATGCAATTGGGTATTTTCAGTTGTGTCTGTGAAAAAAATTATGAAAATAGAGATATTTTTACTTTATTTTGAATGAATAAAATATGGTTTTTTTAAACTGCTGCCAAAGTTTTACTTTTACAGGGTAGATTGCTTGGATTTGAGTTGTTGGGACCGTTGATTTCAGAAAATACCTTATTAGGTTTTTGAGTGAGGCGTATGTACAAATCCAGAAAACTAATGAAGAAATTGCTGGGAGTAGTTCATAGTGATCAACCCGATCATTTTGACCCAATCACGATGATCGATTGGGTCATTTTATAAAAAAAGATTACATCATTAAATTTTATCAATGAGCTATAGTTAAGTCAGCATCCGTGATGCATACATTTTGTGGACTGGAAAATAGAGATGGTAACTGAAATAGACTGTCATTGCAGTTCCAGCCTGGAACCAGTGTTCAGTCCAATTCAGAATAACTAGCCAGAATGTGACTCGAGAGGACCAGTCTCCACAATCTGTGGTGTAAGTCAACATAGCGGCAGCGCATCGATCTGTCAATGTCATTTTTTCCATGTTCAAAAGAATCCGATCACTTCGTCAGTGGGTCGTGATCAACCCAGGTTGTGTAAAATGATGGATTAACCGACTATATCAACATGGCCGCGGCACATCAATCTATCCATGGCATTTTTTCTATGTTTAACCCCTAGGATACGACCAACTACAATAGCAGTGCAAAGAAATCATGACTACACCTTCAAGTGCCCTGAAATGTGTGGGTGTAGAGTTAGGTTTTAAAAGTTTTTAATGCATTTTGTTACTGTCCATGAAAATTCGAAAGCAAAAAAGTTGATATTGTAGAAACGTGTCAATTATTTCAAATATAATTTTCAATATTATATTTGGTTTTCAGATTTTTACAAAATACTACCCGTCTTCTAGGGGTTAAAAGCACTCAATCACTTCGCCAGTGGGTCATGATCAACCCGGATTGTATAAATGACACATTATGTCAACACGATGGCAGCGTATTGATCTATCTATGACACTTTTTCTACGTTTAAAAGCACCCAATCCCTTCACCAGCGGGTCGTGATCAACCCGGGTTGTGTAAAATGATCGATCGATCCACTATATCAACATGGCAGCGGCGCATCGATCTATCCATGGCATTTTTTCTATGTTTAAAAGCACCCGATCATTTTGCCATTGGGTCGTGATCAACCTGAGTAGTGTAAAGAGATTAATGGACCCAAGACTAGCTGGGAGTATGTAATTCTCACCTGAATATATTTGAAATGGACTTCCTGGTCCTGGCTGAAATTGACGATGGATCCGAGGAAGTAGAAGAGCCCCTCGTAGGTCTTGAAGCTCTCCAGCAGGTCGATGAGCGCCTTGGTGGTGAGCTGCTCGTGGTACTTGGTGGCAATCTGCACGCAGATCTGTAGGTTCTGGCGGATGTTTGCCGTCAGCATGGCCTTCAGGCACTCCAGCGAGTCTTCCACGGAGAGCGTTCCGAAGAAGTTCACCAGCCATTCAGCGGCCAACAAATGTGTGTGGACCTGCAAATAAAACAATAAACAATATTACCAATTAATTCTTTGGTTACAAGAGTGAAACGCAAATTATTCTTTTTAAAAGATGCTCGATATCAACCATTATTGAACGAATATTTTCAGTCAGCAAACAATTAAACCCTTAGGCCAATTTGTTCGATTTTCGGTCTCGTAGAAATCGTTGTCTCTCCCTCATTATCACGGTTAGAAATATCATAAAAGAGGTGTTAGAAAGAGAAAAACCACACTTTATATCTAAAAGTTGACCGCAAAATAATTAAAATGTCAATCTTTATGATATCAACCAAAGTTTCAACCACAATTCGAAAAAAAATTATTAAACTTCGGTAATTTTTCATGAATTATTTTTACATGAAACAACAAAAAAATTATTTCATGAGAATGTTTATATTACATTTTCCTAATAAAATATGTAAGCATTATTTTTTCGTGTCAGTAATTTTAGTAAGAAAAAAACCTAAGGTGAGTCATTTTAAAAACCTTTTTATGTTTGTATGAATAAAATCTTATATTATAAAAATTATTTTAATAATAAAATCTTATATTATAAATCTTATACTATAAGTTATGCATTTTGTGCGTAAATAAAAAAGATGAGGCGCAACTGTGCGTAAATATGATTTGCAGTAGCATGGGTGAACGATGTTGGCGACATGCGACATGTAACGTTTCAAAATAATGGTTCATGGCCCATTTCCCTTTTTTCGCCTATGGTGCCATACGACTAAAAAAATTAACATTGAGCTAGTTTAGTGTGTGGTTATTATTAGTATACTGTACTGACCACGGCCCTTTTGATGTCGTATAGGTCGGTGAAGTGTTCCAGTGCGCGCTGCAGCAGGCCTGCCTTCTCGCACAGCTGGGCCACGTGCGGCCGGTCGTAGTGCGTGAACATGTTGTTGCCCAGGATGGCGTCGGCCACTTGCGGCGCAGACATCAGGTTCATCTCCAGCAACCTGGAACGGATGGTAAAGATAAAGAAATTTTATTTAGAGCATGGAGAAGATTGATGATTTTGAACGGGTGTGATAACAGATCAGCATCATACATCTCAGAAAATCTCATAGCTAAGAAGAGATCCACATTGTAGGATGGAAGAATTACAGAAGATCGTTAAAAATGGGAAACATTGTTAAAAATGGGTCAAAAAAATCCCAATATCGTTTGGCTAATGTCTTCCTTGTACAAATTTGGGTACAGGTTTGGAATGTCTCCTGGTTTTTCACCGGTGCAAAATGAATCAATGAACCTAGCTCTTCAGCTCACTTCAATAAATTTGGGAGGCGGGTACGGGTACCACCGCCCTGGTAACTATTTATTGGATAATCAACACCTCTGCCATGGGTTACTCTGAGTGGTTTGTTACATTTGGTGGCTTAGCAGAGGTGCCTGGGTTCATGGGGTCAGGTTTGTCCGGTTGGCGGCAGATGTGTCTGCCCACCAACAGCATGGCAGGCCGATCGAGAGAGACCGGTTAAGGGAAATCTTTTGACCTCTCCAGCAGGACTCTTTCAGAACATTGCCTTGCACTGCAGTGGAAAGGATGGATTCATTCGTCCGTCACTCCTGGATACACTGAACCCCAGATTCCTACCCACTCTCATACCTTTTTCCTTCCCAGAACTTCCTCTAAAACTACCCTCCACACAGCACTCCCAAAGATGACATAGGCCCTGACTGGAATTATTTTCCTTAGGGCCTCCTGTGTAGAACTAATGTAAAAAAAGCACTGTTTGGTTTTGAAATGATAATACGCATAGTTCCTACTAGGATGTTATTTATCCAGTTCCTACCCTCCCTAACCATATCACCCTGCTGAAAAAAGCATTTGAAAATAGAACATTACAATACTGAATCGAAGTGCATTTGTTTTGTGAAAAAAGAGCTGATGTCCCAAGCTTTTGGGACATCGGAAGGAAGCAACTTGTTGTCTTGTAATCTCAAAAATAATTTATAAACATATCGAAAATACAACTGTTTGTGTTGTATTTATTTGTGTTGGCGTTAGTTACCTCGAGGTACTGCGGTGGAAGTAAACAAACTATTTGTGGTTGTGTTGCGGCTTCTCAGAGGTTTCCTTCTCCCTTAATCCATTATCTTCCCAGTATACTACACATATAATCACCCAATTCCGACAATCATCGTTCTCGTTTGGTTTCATATAATTTACAGTCCATATTTCCTGTTGCATTTGAAGCTGTAATTTGTAAACAGTTTTGTATGCAACAAGCACAAAGCACAGTTCCACCATTGTGAGAATTGGGTTTAAAATATGAAGTTTGGCTAAACCAGCTCTAAAAGGTGAAACAACCAGGTCTAAGTAACATCATGAATAAGGGTGAACATTCAGTATCCGTGCGTAATCTGAGTTATTGATAAAATAACATTTTCCATCCCTGTAAATCAAGCATTCCACACAGGCCAGGATCAACCGTAGGGTCCCTTGAAAAACTTTGTAAAGGGTCTCCTGCCACTGAGGATTGCATTATGAACGCTCTTTCTCTTACACGAATGGTTCACGAGAAACAGATCTATCAGAGCTTTTCTCTAAGAGATCGTTCTCCCGCGAGATGTCCCGTCAGATTTGTGTTATTTTCTACAGCTGTTAAATGAATAAATAATCATGCATACTTGCAGGAATTCGTGTTTAAAACGACCCAAACTAAAATACGTGACAGCTCACAGCTGAAATTTTGACATCGGCCGATAGAAAAAGCAAATAACAGCCGTAGAAAATCACACAAATCTGACAGCACTTCTCGCGGGAGAACAATCTCTTATCACAAATTTTAGGGAATAGCCTTTCTGAGGTATGCCAATATGATATTATAAACTATACCTGGTCTGCAGGGGCCCCTCCTCGGGGCGGTTGTTCTTGAGCGCATCCAGCAAGAAGGCGGTGCACTGCTGCACCATGTTCTGCTCCATGAACACGTCCACGATCTGGTGGATGTCGGCCAGCGGCTCCTCGTCGGCCACCAGCATGCCCGCAAAGGCGGCGCCCTGCTCGGGGGACGTCCTCATCACGGAGCGCAGCAGGAAGATGTAGTCGGGAAGGTAGCCAACCTGGGATATTAAAACAGATTGATAAAGGTGAACAAAGGTAACAAAACTTACCAAAGGTAAAAAAAAAACTGATCAAAAATAACAAAACCAACCAAAAGTAATAAAAAAAATAAGTAAAGTGACTAAAAATTATTGAAAACTTTTAAACATTACTAAAAAGACCCAAATTTGAAGGGTTCAATGTTTTAGAATATCCAGAGATATATTTTTATCATTATTTTCACACAGGAGAGGCTCTGAAGAAAAAAAAAATCCCTCAAATTGCCTTTGTCATCTTTGGGAAAGCTGTGTGGAGGTCTTTTTAGGGAAAGGAAGCAGAGGAAGTTCTGTGAAGGAAAAAGGTATGAGGGGAGGGTTCAGGAGTGTTGAACGTATGAAGACATCTCTCCCACTGTTGATGTTCTTGAAGAGCCCTGCTGGAGAGGGCAAAAGATCTCCCTCAACCAGTTTGTCCCAATTTGGCCTGTCACGCAGAAGTTGGGCAAAAGCATTCGCCGCCAAGACCCAGGCAAACTTCACCCCATTAACCCGGGCACCCCTACTAAGTCACCAAAAGTAGCAAACCACTTATGGTGACCTGTGGAAGGGGTGTTAGTTATCCAATAAATGGTTACCGGAGCGGCGGTACCCTTACCCACTTCCCAAACTGCACACTCATGAGCTAGTTTATTTTATATACATCAAGTTTATTTTTATGATTTTAAGAAATTGTACTTAAATATTTAAAAAAAAATTTACATTGAAGAAGAAGATAACACTAATAATCTAAATGAAAATATGAAAGAGAACAAGACACAGAAAAATTGAAAAAGACAATGGTCGCAACTGGGACTCGAACCCATAACCAGGATGTGCGCGTTTTTTTCTATTTTTTCTGTTTCTTGTTCTCTTTAACATTTTCGTTTAGATTATTAATGTTATCTTCTTCTTCAATGATATATTACGTTGATGGGAATAACCTTCAAAATTTATAAAAAATTTAATAATTTAAAACTTACTGTTAAAATAGGTTGTTTTTAGGTTTTTTGAATGCCAATATAAATACAAAACTAACTATTAGACAAAGTAGTAAGTCAAAACTTGCATCATCTCAACAAATCACAAAAGCTTTGGGTACCTTCTTGGCGTAGAGAACAATCTTGGGGAACTGTCCCGTCTCGGCGAAGCACTGGATGACCTTGCTGGCCACGTTGGCCCTCAGGTACACGGACAAGGCCAGGGTGGGGTCGGCCTGCTTCACCAAGTCTCCCAGCTCCTCGCTGCACTCCAGCTTGTCTTCCTTCAGCCACTTCTCTAGCAGCTGCTTGCGCCCTGCAAATAAACAACCATATCAATATGAAGATTATTGAAGGTAATAAGCGCCTCCGTACATGGAGCTACTTACAAGCTATTCGAGCCTGATGCGCGCAGCACGCGCACCGCTCGTGGGTATCCGCCATACAATATTGCTGGTGTTCGTACACGGCGCTACGCGACGGATGTCGGGTTGAAGTCGGTAGCGCGCTACCAACTTCAACCCGACATCCGTCTGATGGTGCTGGTAGCGCTCTACGCGTTGCAGCATTCGTGTCTACTACTTTCGTTTGACGTTTGACAGAAATAGCGTCTGAACATGAAAGTAATGTTAGATTTGTTCTGGAAGTGGAAAAAAATGCATGTTTATATAACTATACATTACCAGAATACGCAAGAAAGGATTTAGTGGAGAAGGCATAGATCAATGTTGGAAAAAAAGTCATTTGACATTGGGTTAACTCCACGGCTGCACGTGAAAAATGATCAAGTTCAGTATAATTCGGGTAGCGCCGTGTACGGAAACTAGCTTTAAAAAGTAGTATATCTGCAGCGTACTTGTGGTTGTGTCACAATCACGTAGTTTGTAAGTATCTCCATGAACGGAGGGCCTAAGGGTAACGAGGGACTGACGGACTAGCAAGGAAAGGGGCGGAGTTACCGCTTGCGCAATACATTCATTTTTTATTGTTGTCTTTAGTAATGTTTTAAATCTTCATGTTATTATTACATTTATTATTGATACTACTTGCATACATATATTTTTTAACCGTTTCTCATTTACTTCTAAATTTGTAATCTTCTCTGTAATATATTGGTGTACAAATAAATAACCCATAACTCCTGTAAGCACTTAGGTAAAGATGTAATGATTGTAATTTACCTTGCACAAGGACGGGCCTGCACAGCTCTAGAGACTCATGCTTATTGAGCTGCGTCTGGTCCAGCAGGATTCCAAAGTACTGCAGCAGGGGGGAGGTCTGGCCCGCGGGGGTGGGCACCTGCTGGAACCGGGAGATGGTGGCCGGCGTGCGCAGAATTCCCTTGGGAGCGTGGGCCGCAACCTAACACACAACAACAAAACATTCAATCCTCCCAATAATACAATTACTTAGGACTTATGGAATGCCGTGAGCAGGACATAACGATCACTGGGATGGATACAACAAGCAAACATTTTCCACTCCAATGTCAAGCGTCACTTGAAAATGATTTTGTTCCACCAGCTCCAATGTTGAGTGACACTCGACATGGTGTAAAACTTCTTTAAATTTTAAAATAGAGGTGATTTTGTTAACTAAATTTTTTGAATCACAATTGAAAGACGTATTTTAGAATCGCACAATACTTTAGTACCTGCTATGGTCGAGGGATGGATGAATTTTGTTTAGGGCTGCGCCTCACCACAGATTGTGGCGCATGTTACAAAAGTACACTAGTGGTTATCGTCTTTTAACCCCTGGGGTATTCTGAGATTTTATCATCAAATTTATAAATGGTCACGACATTCATTTTCAAATACATTCGCTGTTTTTTAATGTACCTCAAAATAAAAACTGTTTTTGAAAGATGAAAGACTCTTTCAGATTATAATATTACAAACAAACATAAGCAATTAAAAATATTTAAAGATTGATTTAAAAAAGAGAGTATTTTTTAAAGATTGTTTCTTTCCTGTAACTCGAATATTCAATATTAATATAAAGGTAAGAACTGCATGTCAACTTGTGATAAGACATTAATTTTCAATTCGATAGTGCATGTGTTGTACCTTAGCGGCCTCTCCATACTGTCCGTTCTGGAAGTGCATGTTGAACTTGCGCACAAAGAGGTCCTCGGCGCCGCCCAGGTTGTTGCGCACGGCCATCTTAAGGGCCAGCTCAGGGTTCTGCAGCACCGTGTTGATGTAGGTGATGATGTTCTCTTCCTCCACGGACACGGAGAGGACCTGGCCTTTGCGGTTTACACCTGGAATGAGATGTTTAAGTTAGTTTTTCGGATATTAGCGATACTGTCTCACAGACAACCTTTTAAGCAATGCATAAAGAGGAGACCGATTAGTCTACCTCATTCTCTCGCAGGCTAAATACTACAGATGTATGTTTGTTTCTTTTTAGTGTGGCTTTTTCGTTTTATCGAGTTTCAAATCAAAACGGTGCTAAAGAAGTTTCACTTCAAAAGAAAATCATCAAAACTTTGAAACTACGCACTATTCTAATTTTTGGACCAAATAAAGCAGGGTCTCCAGCGACAATATTATCACAAACATTTGAGAAAACGTGAAACCTTGGGGCAGGGTCACAGTGTCAGGACACCGATGTCAGTGTTGCAATGTTTGCTGTGTATGCCGGTGTAAGATGGGCGATTATAACGATAGCTAGTAACTAATATCCGAGTGTTACTGGAAAGGGGAAAGGAATATTAGAGACACGATCGCTCCGCAATATATGAGGGTCCCTAGTGATCCCTCTTCGGGTAGTAAGTAATTTTAACTTCGGATAAGTAAAGGTATAAATAATAAGCCTTTTTATTCTGAACTTCGGTTAGGTTAGGTGTGAATACTAGACATGTTCTTGTTTGTTATAATACATCCCGAAGCTCAGTTTGCCTCTTGGCATAGGCCTCCTTTAACATTATTTCTTCGAGAGCTTTTTCTAGCTCATGTAGGCTTTCTTCAATTCTAAGGTTTTTCGTATTTAAGGTTGCAATATTGAGTGTTTTATTTCTTTTTGTTGTTAGAGGGTGGTGGTCTATAACTCCCGCGGCGACCAGACAAATTGGGAGACTTTTTGTTATTTGATTTTGATTGTTAATTCTAGTTGGTAATAGTTTGTTTCCGATTTTCCGAGGCAATTACTAGTTTTTTGGAGCATTTAGTGAGCAGAACTCGCTCGGTTGACAAGGTTAGTATGTTAGGTCTGGTGATCTCTTTCGTGTTGGTTTTGGGTGGAGATGGTGGAGGATTGCTCAATATTTTGTTACCTAAAGGTTAATGTTAATTTAATTTTTTTTCAAAGTGACACTTTGGCTAAAGCAGTAAGAGGAAGCGTAACATATTCAACACCTCGGAGGTCTATCAAATCTGTAACATTTATTAGAGAAAATTTTAACACCTTGGCTGTTACCAAATAAGAGTTAGCGAATTTCTAAAGGATACTTTTTACATAGCTGTCCTTCCATGAAAGGGGCAAGATAGTCCGTTTTCATCATGCCATTTGAATCAACATAAATAAATTTTTATTTTTGGAATAACTTTGAGTAAAATCTCAAATATGACCTAAAGAGATAGGGTCGAATTAGTTCAGCGGTTAGAGCAGAGCTCCGCGGCAAAACTAAGCTCCTGGATTCAATTCCTAGATGCGACCAAATCTTTTTCTGACTTTTCTATAACAAATTTTCAATTGAGTAGCTAATATTGTCTTCAATGATTAAATAAAAAATATTGACGTTTGCGTGACTAAACTTTGTTTTTGATAACTGATAGCATTCCATCACCCATTGATTTAGAATTAGATAAGATTACATTATGTATAATTTTGTTATGCTGTATATCTGCTTATCTAACATTACAAATGAGAACTATTTTTTTAACTGTCTCCCTCCTACAACCCGTCATCCAATAATTATCAGGATTTTTTTATTACTTTATTGAAAACATTGACAGAGGTTATTGCGAGCCGTTGGAACTATGACACACCCATTTGAGCCCACCTGCAGAAAAACAGCATTATGTGAAAAAAACTGTTCTGATATATTAGCTTTTAAAGCGATGCACAATGTCATGCAATATTTGGAATAGGGCCGCTAGCAATAACACTCCTTTTGTAGATGGCGATAAGGGTTTAAACTCCTCCTTAACACCAGCTGCCTGATTTGATTTATTAAAAAAAAAATGTTTACTGTTTGTAGGGCATGTGGGACTCTTAGGTCTAGTTGTTTCACAGAAATTCATGTGTGATAAAGCCATTGAATGGCCAATCAGGGTCATTTTGTTTTCAGGGTCAAGACAGAACCCAGGATTCTCAGTGAAGTACTACACGTCATCTATTATATCAGAGTATCTTACCAATGATTCCGCCAGATGCCTCGTGGGGTGCCGTGACGAAGATGGTGTCGCTGGAGATGCGGTTCATGTAGATGCAGGTGCCTGTTTCAATATCGTACATGTGTATGTAGCCGTACTTGGTGATGAGGTAGACCACGTCGTACTTGGGGGACACCTGCATGGCCACGGGGAAGTCGTTCTGCGCCTCGGGCGGGAAGAACACGTCCACCGCCTTCTTGGGGAAGGGCTCGTTGCCCGGGTGGGGCTGTCCCACCTCTGCAAAAAACATAATACAGATTAGTCGGAGAAATATAACCTCAATCGAGGCCTTGAGAGAAATGTCTTCCCACAGGGTCTATAAACATAGAATTCCCGCCAGAAAATAATTTCTCTCAGGGCCTACGCCATCTAAGGAGATGCCGTGTAGAGGGTCTTTTAAAGGAAAGGAAGGAGAGGAAGTTCTGAGAAGGAGAAGGTATGAGAGGTGGGTAGATCTGGGAGTCAGTGTGCCCAGGAGTGGCAAATGAATCTATCCTTTCAACTGTGATGCAAGGCGAAGAGTGCAGAGTCCGGCTGGAGAGGTCGAAAGATCTTCCTTTCTAACCAGTCTCTTCGGCCTACCTCGCAATAGATGGGCAAATGTATCTGCAGCCAATGAAAGGATCCCATGAATGGGAGCACCCCTGCTTAGTTGTCAAACGTAGTGAAAAACTCAGGGTGACCTATGGCAGGGATGTTGGTTATCCAATAAATGGGAGGCAGTACCCATATCTGTCTCTCAAATTATACAAATACCTCTGTGCTACAAAGGTTGCAATACATTTATTTAGAATAGGGAAGTCTATCAAATATATTATTACACAGAGTTATTACATAAAGTGTTTTTTTTCAGGTTGTATTTTGGGGCCGCAGACCAACTCAATAGTGGGCGTATTTACGATACGCACAGGGTCAACAGTTATTAAAGTACCTGCAGGCCCTGTAGTTCGACAGTACTCCAGTACCAGCTTCTGAGAGGCTATCTTGACTCTGGCTTAGAAGGAGCCCCCATGCCTGAGCTGATCAAGTTAATGGAAGATTTGCGGGTAGATGGCTTCCGTTGAAGGAGACTATTGTCTCTTTTTGATTTGGATCCAGTTTAGATGTGACTGAGAATGGACACAAACAGCCTTTTCAGTACGGAGTATGTATGTTGAGGACTTACCGATGATATGCAGCTTGCCCCCCTGGGCTGTGCGGACGGCGAAACAGAAGAGCGTGGAGGGCTCCGGGTTGCCCTCCAGCTTGAAGGTGGCAAAGGCGGCTGCGTGACCCTCAATGGGCTGCGAGCACTTGCGCTCCACCGAGTACAGCTGCATGGCGCCCACCACGCGGTTCTGCTGCGCCGAGATACCTGGACATGGAAATAGACTATTAGCACAGCAATTCATAGCCAACACAACATCAGGAGGATAATAAATGAGAGTCATAAATAAAGTAATAAAAACACCAAGTTACAATGGTGTACAATTTGGAGTATGGGTTCTGCCGCCCCGGGAACCTTTTCTTGGATAACCAATACCTCTGCCATAGGTCACTATGTTTGACTACGACTTAGCAGGGGTGCCCAGGTTCATAGGGTGAGGTTTCTAGATCATACTAGATCACCTACTGCGTGGCGGGCCAGATCTTATGACCTTTCCAGCATTATGATGGCCTCCGTGGTCAAGGGGTAAGGCTCTTGAGACTCGCAATCCGAAGGTCGCGCAAATAATTTTTTCCCCCCCACTACCATTGGCCTCACAACATACCCCAATTGAGGATGTCATAGTCTCACTGACTCCAGACGGGAGCAGCTGGGACTCTTGCGAGGTAAACTCTCGACCTGTTGCCTTGCACCTCAGTGGGAGGGATGGATTTATGTCTGTCATTCCTGGACGCACTGACCCATAGATTCCTAACGACCCCATTTATCCTTTTTCTTTCCAGAACTTCCTCCCCTTTCATTCCTAAAATGACTCTCCACACAGCATCCCCAAAGATGACAGGGAAATTAAAAAACAAACGAGTGTCGCCCTGGTGAGAGACCACCATCCAGAATCACGAAATAGCTCTAAACTAACAACTCCCAACCTCCATCTTCCCCTCTCTTATTTCATTCAGTCTTACAACAACCCCCAAATTGGGTTGGTTCCCTCATGGTAACCAGAATTTGAAAGGTCATTAAACGTGATGAAAAAATTATATAAAAATTAGAGATTACGTTAGGTTAGGTTTACGGGCTATTCTAAGATTATTTTTTTCATAGCTTTTAATGACTTTTCAAAGAGGTGTTGTTGAGTTGAGTTGATTCTGAGTTGGCATGGAACCAGTTGCCATAGTCTCATAAAAAATAAAGTAATACATTTTGAGAGATAACAACTATTGTACAAACTTTATTAAAATTTCTACTGTCACAAGCCATGCAATTGTCACAAAAGATGTTAGGTGACATAATTTAAATATAATCTGTCCATGAAATGGCACATTGTTCCAAGGTGACCCAAGTTGGAATAGAGCTCTAAACACGCCCCAGGTCAGTTACTCAGATTTATGTATTCCCCAGCCTGTGTTTTTATGGCTTCGACAATATAAAAACAGTTGGGCGGAATCCTAAACAAACATTGGACGATGGCTAACTTAATGCTCGCCGGGCAGGCAAGAATTTTTATTTCAGTCTTTTCTAACCCCACAGGCCTCGCACATATTTTGTCAAAATATTCTCGCTTTGCAATAAAATACAAATAAATGGAATATTTGTGGATGTATCCAAAAACTAAAAACGGTTTTTCAAAGGTGAAACTCTCAACTTTTATATTTCGAAATGAACATATAATTTTTAAAATATAAAATTTTTTAATGCAAACGTAAAATAGTTTTAAAAATACTTATGTTTAGTAGTTCTCAGTCAAAATATGATGCAGTTAAATATGATCGAATCAAATAGGGACACACGTTAGCTCGGTTGGTAGAGCTCCGCCCCGGCAAGGCGTAGGTCTCGGGTTCGAGTCCTAGAGGTGACCGTATCTTTTTCTGATTTTTCTAATTTCAGATTTTCAATTAAGTTTGGCTAATATTATTTTTATTTAATTAAAATTAACTGTTCATTAAACTCCCATTTAAATTCGTGTTCTTGTGTAAAAATAATTTTCTTTTAGTTGTTTAAAAAAACCCTCCACACAGCATCCTCAAAGATGACATAGGCCCTGAGGAAATCCTGTAAAAAAAGCCCTCATGTAAAAAAAATAAAATAAATAATGTTGTTCTTCCCGAAACGAGTTTTATTAAACTCATTGGGACTAATGTATTACAAAAGTTATGTAATAATTTTGTAATCACTAATAAATAAAATTAAAAAAATATTACAATTTAAAATTTTTACTCGTTAAGTTGAAAATTAATAAATTTGGGGTTTGTTAACCCGTCTAATCACAGGAGACCCAAATTGTCCCCAAAACATCATATGCCGTTATAATAACAGGAGACCCAAATTGTTCCAGAGCGACCGTGCATTATTAAAAGTTAGATAACTTTCTTTCTGTGATGCAAACATTTGTGATTTCTTTTATGTTAGAAAGCAAAAGAAATAATGCTTCTCATTGCCTTAGGAATATACGAGCTATGTTGTTCAGACATTCTACAAATCCAATGACGGTTTTATTTCACGCTAATTTGTGACAAAACAATTAATTTTAAAATAAAATTGTATGAACATGATAAAAAGTGAAGTGACAGTTTTATTACAAATTTTCTTAAGAAAAGGAACCTGTATTTAAAATATTAAGTTTATTATATTTTAAGTACGTTAATTCAAATATTGGCAGGTATCAACATTTAGAAACAAAGGTGTGGACTTCTAATAAACTCATCGAAAAGATTATTTTAGAACAATTTATGTTTTTGTAAAAGGGTTAAAAATTAACCAATAAAAAGGTAGATTTAAAATGCATGGGAAGAACCGGGAATTCGGCGCACAAAACCTTGACAGGCAAAAGTTTATAGATATTATTTTCTTATTACTCGAAGGGTTAAAAGCAAGCCATCGGGAAGATCACTCACCGACTAGCAGTAGCCACGCTTGCTTGGGATCCGTCCTGTAATTGATGATCTGGCACTCGTTCATGGAGGAGTGGCGGTCGAACATCTTGACGGGCGTGGAGTCTCCCTCCATGGACCAGTGGTAGACGGAGGTCTGCGTGACCAGCGCCAGCGTGTTGAGGCTGATCCACTTCCAGAAGAGCACATCTTCTTGCATGGTGTGTGCCTTCATCTTTGACTTCATCTCGATGTTGAAGATCTGGAGGGTCTTTTGAGCTGGAAGGAGAAATACATATTACAGTGAAATCTCAATCGATCATTTTATTAATCGTCCCGAATTAATTTCATACCACAATCGTTCAAGGCAGTATTCTAGAAAAAAATTTTTTTTTTTTCTTCACATTTCCAAAGTTTAAATATTCAAAAATATCTACTTAAAAGGATTTTTCGAAATTCGTATTATTTTAAAAGTTATAACCATTTTAATGTCGCGGTTTAGACGGAATCTAACCAGAAATCTAATAGAACAAAATTTTAAAGGCATTTTTCTCAAAACAACTTTTTTTGAAACGGTTGACGATATCTCAAGTTCTACTAAACCAATTTACTTGAAATTTGGTGTGACCTTCTCTGTACATTACTTTACCGCATGAATTAGAACTATAACAACATTTTAATTTTTACTATTCCAAAAAACTTCGGAAAAGTAAAAAAAAAACTGGTAAAAAAATGTCTTTATTTCAGACAGATTTTGTGAAAAAAAAAATTATGACTTCTCCGAGGTTCATGCCACAGCAGCATTTTTTTGGATTAAAAATGAATTTGTTTTTTTTTTTTTCAAATTATTAGGAGGGTTGCAATTGTATCAACCAGGGCGCGCCATATTTTTGAGACCCCTCACTTCCAACACCCTTAAACTTTTTATTTTTTTGTTTGATTTTTTTTATGTATTCTTTAATGTTTCATAAATATTTGGTAAAATAATGGCTACAAAAATATTATCGTTTTTTTTTTTATTGCAACTGAAAAAACGCCTACAATTCATGCTTCTAGACTAGAATGCCCCCTTGACTGTTTCAAGATGACTTTTGTATAGTGAGTTTAGAAGGGTAATTTTTAACTTAGATTAAAAGACCTATTATATGAGTTGTTAAAGCGAACAAATTAAAGGTGAGGGATTTTCGTAATCTCTCATGAAAAACATTATCGTCACAAGTCACAACTGTCCTATTTGATTCATAATATGAATCTATTTGATTATACAATCATTTTAATTGGGATAATTAGTCCCGATGACGAGAGCTCACAATAAGGAACTCCAGTGAAAAATATTATGGCTTTAAAAATATATGTTCATATAGACCAATATACGCTGATTCTGAATATATACGTTTTATTACATAATATTTAACGTAGAGTTTTAAAAAAAATAATAAAAAGTCCATTTTAAAACGTGTCATTAAAACACCCTGTCAAGTTGGTATTGCTGGATTTTGGCGGCGTGACGTCACCGCGCCGGGTCACCTGGGTCAAAGTTGTATAGAAATCAATAGAAATGTAAGACGCAAGCCGTTCGACATTCCGTGTTATTGGTATAAACCTCTATAAAGAGATTTGGACATATAATAGTTTTTGTTTTTATTGAAACATTATTTAGGCCTAAATAATTCAGTATCAAAAATAAAGTATCTCTATTAGTTTATCTATATTATTTAAAATATTCAAAAACTCTAACTGTACAAAAAACGATCATAATGCCCAGTAAAACGCTCCAATGCTGAAATTCAAAATGGCGGGAGTCGAACAGCTGATTCCAGTTCCCTACAAAATTCATACTTCGGTTGGTCATGATGACGTCACACTAGATTCGGTGGTTTTTGGGGGATCTTGAAAAATTAAAACTTGACATTTATTTTAACTATTAAAACTAACTATAAAAATAAAAAAGCAGTTATTTAAGTTAGAAGGTCATTAATCATTAAAAAAAATAAAAAAAATCGGACTGGAGTTCTCTATTGTACATATTTCAATGGTCAAAAAAATATCAGATGGTATATTGCAGATGATGCACTTATTTATATCAAAGGTAAGAATTACTAAAATATAGTTGAAAAAAAATCAATGCAGATCTTACAACACACTTTGGGTGGGTAGGATAGTTCTACTTAAGTTTTTTCTAACTAAAATCAATATATATTATAAAAGAAAGTCCAAAAAAATGTGCGGCTCGCAAAAACTCAGAAACGAATCTCGGTACGATCGAGGGATTTATATGGTGTGGTAGATGTCTACCCCCTCTCCAGGATGACAGTTCCCATTTTTACCTAAAGGCCGTGCTTTGAAGATATAAGGGTTGGAAGTTTCGCCCTCTTGTTCCATATGAACTCTAGAAAGTTCTGGAAGGAGTGACGGAGTATGTCGTGGAACGTTCGGGAATAGGGAATCGGAAACATCATTGTGGAACATTCCAGAACACTCTTGAATGTTGTTCTGAACGAAGCCGGGTAACCCCAGCTAGTTAGTGATAATGAAAAAGAAATACACAAATTTTATTAGGCAAATGTATTGTAAACATTACCGTCAACTAACTTTTTTGTCATTTCATATAAAAATAATTAATGAAAAATTCCCCAAGTTTAATTTTTTTTTTCAAATTGCGGTCGGAAACTTTGGTTTCATAGAGGTGTAAATTTTAATTTTTTTGTGGTTAACATGTAGATTTGAGTACAAAGGGTGGTGTTTTCTCTGTCAATCATCATTTTAGATCATATTTCTCACCATGATAATAAGGGAAGTAAAACGATTTCTTTCCGAAAAGCAAACAAATTAGCCTGAGCGTTAGATTAAATAAACAAAATATTGACTAGCGAATACGCTACATGGAATATACATTGATATAGGCAGGTGGTATAGTTGAATGAATGAATGGATGCATGACCTACCTCCCTCAACACCCGCCTTGCCCTTGAGCGCGATGACCTTGCTGGCCGGGTTCATGATGGCCGAGTCGGCGCTGATGGGGCGGCGGATGGGCTCCGTGGGATTGGCCATGTCGATGATGACGACCTCGGCCGTTTCGCCCACCTTCTCACGCACGCAGATGAACTTGTCGGACTCCATGGTGAGAGTGTTGAACGAAACCGACGCCTGGTTGATGCCGACATTTGTGAGCTGCAAAAGAAAACAACAAAATAAATAAATGTCATTAAATCATAGGATACAAAAAAAGAAAATAAACCTATCATTAAGAAGAACGGCTGCTCAGCATTTTTCGTAGAAAACTTAATCTTGGGTTTGTGGCCAAGAAATATTCAATAATATTATTATTTAATTTATAAAAAAACAGTTTTTTATCAACAAGTTCTGCTATGTAATTATTATTACACGTGATAGCTGTTTCGTCTTCTGAAGGCATTATCAAACGTGGTTATACCGCTTACAGGTTTATATTATTTCTAGATATTCATTCACTGGAGCGACGACGCGAAATAAATAAATTTGGCTCGATTGCCCGAGATTTCCAGAAGATCATTTTTTTAAATTTTCACCAACATTAAAAAAAATCAAACCTTCGAATTTTAACATGGAGACATATAAACTTATTAAAGTGATATTATAGCCAATGAATTAACCTGTATTTTACCATTTATCTCATATTTGTTGGATTTATAAAAAAAATTATTGAAAAATCGTAAAGTTTATAACCGCGCGAATCCTGCATGTTTGTTACTTTGAAACTCCGTGAGAGGTACTTATTCGAGTCAACATAGAATATTTTCGATTTCTGTGTGTTATCTGTGGTGTGAAAGCTGCATATCTTGATAATGAAAGGTGCATATCTATGGAAAAAGGACTTAATTTTAACCGTAAACAGCTGATCAGAAATTTAAAAAAAATAAATTATTTTTAACATTGTTCCAAAATAGTCTACGAAGTTCGGATTTGCGACATCTATGGTCATAATAGATAAAGAATTTCAATAGCTTAGTTTTAAAATAAATGGCTAGCCATGGAAATGTTTTAAATAATTATAATAAATGTTTTACAAATGTTAAGAAAATGTGGTCCAATTTTGAACAGCTATCAATCGCAGAAAAATAAAAGTAGTACATTTTTCGATCATAATCGCTCTTGTGTTTATGATGAAAAAATTTATTCCTTTTATTTTTATTGCAGTAATTGGGGAAACTTTAAAAGGGTAATAATCATAAATAATTTCCATCTTTTTACTCGGAAATTAATAAGGGCGTAGGCAATAAAACTAAAAGCAATACATTTTTTCATCGTAACCTATACTTAATACACCAAAACTAAACGCCTAAAACCACAATAATTTAACAAATTACACTGAAAATTCCAGCCTTAAGAGTGCGCGACATGCATCGGCTCCACATACATAAACACACACTTCATCACAATCTACACATCTGCCCCGATGATGGACACTGTTACCCAGAGCGAAACATTGGCTAAAGAAGGAAGTAGCGCAACACGGCATAATACTCCAAAAATAAATCACGATAATGGTTCAAATTAGTTTGGAACACCCGCCCGAAGTTCACCGCTACACAAGCAAATACCTTTTTTAAATGATTTGCCTGTATTAACAATATTATTATTTTTGTTTCTCCCTTTCGTTTTATCCCCTTATCAATATGACGTGATAAAATGTCCTTTCGTAGATAACAATATACAATTTCCTTAATGACACTTTATCTGTATAGTGTTATCGAAGGAAGCTAGCAATGGGAAGTTCATTAAACCAATCAGAAACCATTGGCAATTTGACAAATTTTGTAAAGTAATTAAAAAGACAATGAAAGGAAATCCTTCAACTGGCGGTGAAGATCAAATTGGTACAAAAATACAATGAAAGAGGGTTTACGTTCTACTAGTGATGGAAGAACTACAGAGAGTTAGTTAGTTGCATTGAAAAAAGTTTTTTTTACATTTTTCTGTAACAAGCCTCAGAAAAGAATTTTTTTTTTCAAATAGTATCCCACAAGAGGCCAAATATTGTGGTAGATACTTTCAATATTGCCCTGGTGAAAAACCACTATTCAGAATCGGAATTTGCTTAAAATGGTTTTAAAGGGATATGATAGCCTCTACACAATTCGTAAACTGTCAAAATAACTTTATTATTACTTCGCTAGATGGCGGTAGGGGTACCTTCGCGATTTTCAAATATTCAATATTGTACGTGTGTTACATGCATGTTCCGATTGCATAAATCTGGCAATCTGGTGACCAGGTCTGAATAGCTAGGTACTTCCCCATCTTGTTTCCCTCTCCCCTATCATTAATCTCACAGAGGGGATGCCTCTCTCTGGCTCCACACGGTTGGGAGCAGTTGGGACTCTTGTGCGGTACTCACATTTAAAAAAATCAGAATGTGCTATTCACACGCGGTAGAAGTGAAACCTTCAGAAAACTAAAGTAGATAAGAGTGGGGAAGCTACGAAGCATCTCACAAAGAGGAGACTGATAGGCTGTGAAGCATCGCACAAAGAAGAGACCGATTATACTATCTCATTCTCTCGCAAGTTTTAAGTGTTTGTCTCTTTTTGGTGTTGCTATTTTTCATTTCATCGAGTTTCAAATCACAACGGTGCTAAAGCAGTTTTCACTTCAAAAAATTGTAATAAAAAAAGTTGTCCAAAGCGACAAGGGCATCCTCGATTTGAAGAAAGTTGGGTAAAAAAAGAAGAGCAATTGTACATTGCACGAGAGTCCCAACTGCCCAGAGCTCGTTGAACCGTCTCCTCAATTTGTTAAATGGGAAAAGAAAGGAGACGATTGAGTGGAAGTTAAATTTTTGACTGTTGAATGGATATTTCAAAGTTCACAGCTCATGATATAAATGATAATGAGAAAAATCTGTCCAAATTTTATGAAAAAAATCTGTCCAAATTTTAAGAAAAATCTGTCCAAATTTTATGTAAATTTTGTGATGATGTGAGCTTACTTTTTGAGAGTTTCAAGTGGGATATGCCAAAGGATTTTGTGCTTTATAGTTAATATATCACAATTTTCGGCAGGTACTGAATTTTTGATTGCTGAATGGATATTTCAAAGTTCCACAGCTCATGATATAAATGATGAGAATGAGAAAAATCTGGTCAAATTTTATGACGGCAGAGCTAACAGTTTGAGAGTGGGATACACCGAGGGATTTTGTGCTTTATAGTTAATATATCACAGTCTACGGCAGGTACTGAGGTGAGAATTGAGGGGTCAATTCAGGATGTAAGCAATTATTATTGTCTTACAATGTTATTTGTCAGCATTCTTGCAACACCAAAGAAAAAGGGTCAACTTGATTGACTGTGAATGAAGCAATGGACACACTAGACCTGGGACAAGAAAATCATGGACTCTATTAGAAATTCAAAACATTATCTTCTTCTTTAATGATGAAATATTACATTGGTGTGTAGAATGTGTTAACCCCTCAGGTTTCGACCATATTTTGTAAGAGGGTCAAAATATTTCCGCTTTACAATAAAATACAAATAAATGGAATATTTCTGAACATATCCGAAATCTAAGAACTGTTTTTGAAAGGTGATAAAATACGCTTTCGAATTTTATAAATCGAAATAAACATACAATTTTTGAAATATAAAATTTTGCGATGAAACTTTGATGATTTGTTGTGCGCACGCCCGCAAATGTTATAGGCCATATATAATGGTAAACTCCGGCGTTACGAAATTAAAAAAAAAAATTACTACAGGTAGTGCGTGAGTTGTTTGAAAATGTGTGTATTTCATATAGTTTAGCAGCAGGGAGGGAAGGCAGGAGGAGGGGGAGGAGAATGGTGGGGTTTGCGGGAGGGGTGATGAGTTGTATCAAAAACCGAACAAATAAACTTTGGGGTTAAATGCAGGTGCATTCAATGGGTCTCTAACAATATAAGCAGTATATATTTCTCCATATTAAAATTCGGAGGTATGATTTTTTTTTAAAAGGCGGGAATCCAAATTATCCCAGACGGAAAAGTATTTTACATATATATTTCAATTATTAATGTGATCACTAGGGTGGCTAAAGCTTCTCATATTACCTAAGTAAGTTATTAATGTATAACATTGTTCTAGTTAAGTATTTGAGAATGGACTGATTTTAGTCTTCATAGGCATCTACAGACTGAAGAAACTAGCACAGTCTTGTATTGGTTGACCATCCCTGCTGTAGACAGAAGAATTGACATTTTCGGAGAATGAGTCAGATCACAGCTACTAAAAACACAACAACTGTACACACTTTAAAACAATAAATTAATGTTCCAAAAGTCAAATAATGCAATCATTTCTTTAATTTAATTAAGCCAATATTTATTTAAATGAAATATCGTTTTCATTAATGATTCAATATTTTGGTGAATTTGACCTAATTAACCTATTTTGTAGTACTACTACCCATCCTATTGCTTTAAGGTGCACAATTTTTGTCAATTTCAAACTCCACTTTTGTCAATTTCAAACTCCACTTTTGTCCATTTTAAACTCCACTTTTGTCAATTTCTAACTCCACTTTCGTCAATTTCAAACTTCACTTTTGTCAAGTTCGTATATTTATTTTGACAGACATCATTTTAATCCCTATTTATAAAAGTTATTGAGAAAGGTGCACCCAGAAATTTTACCTAAATGTAAATTTATTGATTATTTTCAATCCTGGCTGAAGAAAGAAGCGAGGGAAATGGAAAGATTGGGAAGCTGAATATTTCAGATCTGGTCACTAAACATAACTAAATCTATTTCAAGCAACGTTTCGTTTTTGAAAAGGTAATTTCGCAAATATATTTATGTATGAAAAATGAGAATGATGAATGCAAGTAAATCTAAAGTCATAAATCTATATTGCACACTATTTCTGTGTGCAATATAGTTGTGAATGATGAATACTTGGAGCAGGTGAGTTTGGGTATTTGGTAAGTATGTTTATGAGAGATGGGAAGACTGATAAAGATGTTGAAAGAAGGGTAAATGCAAGTAAGTCCATTAATGGAGGACTGAACGGCGTTGGCGCTAACAAAAAACTGCCCAAAGAAGGGAAGCTAGCAATCCACAATGTAGTGCTGGTTCCTATTCTAATGTATGGCAGTGAAGCGTAAAACCGGCAAAGGAAGGATGAAAGTAGTAGAAATGAGATACCGCACAAGGTAACACCATGTATGATCGTGTGAGAAATGTCCAGATTCGCAAAGAATGCAAGGCTGACGTAAGTGTAATGAGTAAGATTAAGAAAGGGACGCTCAGATGATTTGGGTATGCAGAGCGAATGAACGAAAAAATAAGTGAAAGGAGATCTCTGAAGAGAATAGGTCACCCCAAGTGGTTCGCTACGTATGGTGATTTAGCAGGGGTGCCCGGGTTCATGGGGTGAGGTTTGTCTAGGTTTGAAGGTGGATGACCAGGACACACCGAACCCCAGATTCCTACCCACCCCTTAAACCCTTTTCCTTCCCAAAACTCTCCTCTCCTTCCTTTCCAAAAAAAAAAACCCTCCACACAGCATCCCCAAAGATGACATAGGCCCCGAGGGAAATTATTTTCCTCAGGGCCTCCTGTGTGGAGTTCATGTAAAAAAAAAAAAAAAGGAGAATATATAACAATCGTGAAAGATAGAAGAAGTCGGGAATGCCCGAAGAAGACACAATCCAGTGAATCAGATACTTGAGTCGGGCCATGTCAAGAGTCAAAATAATAGAAGAGTATGTATGGGACGATGTATGAATGAATGAGGCAAGGAGTGTGTGCCAAGACCAAGTTGTTAAGCGTTTTGTCCTTTCCGCCTATCCCTGTGGGAAACGGCGTGATGGTTAGTTGATAGTAGTACTAATCTCGCAAAAAGGCAATTCAGATGGTATCTTCTACTCCGCTAAAAACAGGTTAGTACAAATATTGCATATAATTTTAGAATGAAAAATGGCAGCTTTTAAATTGTAAATACACATACATGGCTTAATTGTGCCGTAAATAAATAAATAACTATTATCATGTTCAATTTTGTGTGTAAATTTAACTATTGGTCATCATTAATTGATGGCAAAATGAGAATACACACGATTGATCGTCTAAATGGCCAACATAATACTTGTAATCAGTGCCGTGACCCTCGAGCCATTCGTACCATTCACTAAAATACTTCATTATATTATAATTATTCTCACACTAAAATAATAATGCATTTAAATATGATAACAAATGTAAGACTTTGTTTATGCTTTGCAAGTCTTCAGTTTTTATTACGCTATTTTATTATTGGAATAATAACCAAAGAGAAATACCCAATCACATTTCTGTGCTCCTGGTATTTTGTTCCTGTCGACGGGTTCACATATTAACTTTTATTATCTATACCTAGGGCAGCCCCATGAAAAATCATGGGTAGTCTGAATTCTTGACAAATCAGTTCCAATTTTGAAAATGGATATCAAATTAATTTTCTGCTAAAATACTTTACCTAAAGGTAGGTATTTTATCGCTTCTCTGAATTCATCAAACAAACACTTTCAATATTGACAATGATTACAATCAAAGTCAGGCTAATTAAATAACTTCATGTTTCATTTGACTTCATGTCAAATTTTGCAAGAGTTTTTTGCAGGTAACCTGATCTCTTTGCGGGGGGATATTCCATGGCCCCCTCGCTACCCCAATTTGACCCCGAGTGACTTTTTTCTGTGGGGATATGTCAAAGCTGAGGTAAACAAACTTTGACCTCAAACCCTTGAAGCTCTGAAGGAAGTGATTGAGGACGTCATCGCTGGGATTTCGCAAGATATGCTTGGAAGAGTGGCAATAGCTCAATATGTGTATTGCTCGCCAAGGCAGCCACGCCATACGATATCATTTTCAAAACATCATAAAAAAAACGGCATCATTTCCCCGACCTAACACTTTGCTCGGTCTGGGGGGCCTTCAGTGATTTTTTTAAACCAGGCAGTCCTCTCTACCCCACCCTTCTTCGGGTGGGAATGCTGTCCTTGTTCTACCGGTATTACAATGGAAGATGCTTCGAGGAACCAGCGTCATTGATCCCCTCGGCACCGGTGCACAGTCGGGAAACACGCCAAACACGCCCCCGACATTTGTACGCGGTTGACATTAGTCACATGAGAACGGGTCGTTTCTATGACTCGTTCTTGAGTTCAACAGTTCAGTTGTGGAACGATTTGCCGGCCTCTGTTTCCTCCCTCCTACAACATGGATCTCTTCAAGACCCATATTCACTCCTTCCTCTCCTGAAAAACACCCTCCACACAGCATCTTCAAAGATGACATAGGCCCCGAGGGAAATTATTTTCCTCAGGGCCTCCTGGGTGGAGTAATGTAAAAAAAAAACCTGTATTAATGTTAGTGGCCCGATTCCGAATGTTACGCAAACTTTTATTCAAATTTTGTTTATAACATAAACAACATTTTCTCTTGTAATTATTTTTAGACATGTTTTTTTACTTCATGATAATAAATTGATATAATAATTGACTACGCATTAAGCATCCTTGAAGTGATTTTCACAAAAAGGGCATTACAGAAACCATCCGATATTATAATTATTGTGGGTAAGCTGTCTAAAGGTTAGTCAGAGGAAATATTTAAGTGTTATATTGTAGGCTTGCAGAAAAGTCAATAGATGTCCGACATTAAAATAAAATTGATATGTTTATCCAAGACACTATTTAGATTGCATTAAGTTCGGAAAAATCTTGCATGTGCATTAAGATAATGTTGGTAGTTCTTAGTTGAAGTATGATACAGTTAAATATGACTGAAAGGGATAGGGTCAAATTAGTTCGATGGTCAGAGCAGGGCCCCGACATGGCTAAGGTCCTGGGTTCAATTCCTAGAAGTGACCTATCTTTTTCTGATTTTTCTGTTTCATATTTTCATTTGAGACTTACTAATATTGTCTTCAATAATCAAAAGTTATATTGTGTCTGTAAATAATAACATTTATCATAAGCAGCACATACTTAAATAAATTAATACAACAATTAAAATGTTTTAACTAAAAAAATTCCACAAAATAATCCAATGTTATAAAAAAGTATTCCTTTAAAATGTGGGTGTTTCAATAATAAAAATATATACAGTCGAAAATCAATCCAACCATGAAACTCTATACCCAACTGACCAGATTGTAGTCAATGATAAATAATATTAACATGCAAACGTTTTTGTATGTTCCCATTGTAGGAAAGAAAGTGGATGGAATATAAAGTCATGCAATTCAAATACTCTGTAGTTAAAAGTGATTTTATTTAATGATAACGATATTTTATAATAATTAATATAACATTTTAAGCAGAAACTTATTTTAACTTTCATTTTAAAAATTGGAACTGATGTGACAGAAAGAAGACAAAACACCTATCAGTAATATAAAATTTTAACTGAAAATTATTTTGATTGTCATTTTCAAAATTGCAACTAATTTGATGAGAATTCAGACAAGTGATTTTCTCACAAAAATGGCGCTATAAAAATCATCCAAAAATTATTATTATTATTAAGTGATAAAGTACGTACCTATAATATAACAGTTTAACAGAAAATTATTTTAATTGTCATTTTCAAAATTGGAACTGATGTGTCAAGAATTCAGACAAGTGAATAAGTACCTGCCAATAATAAATATATATTTTTTTACATTAGCTCCACTTAGGAGGCCCAGAAGAAAAAGAAAATCTCTCAAAGCCTATGTCATTTTTGGGATACTGTCTGTCTTTTTATGGAAAGGAAGGAGAGAAGTTCTGGTAAGGAATAAGGTATGTCGGGGTGGGTAGGAATCTGGGGTTCAATGTATCCAGGAACGATGGACGTATGAATCCACCTTCTCCCACTGCGGTGGAAGGAGACGAGTGGAGAGAGTCAAGAATTAAGACGAGCAATAAAGTAAGTACCTACTGTAATATAAAATTTTAACAGAAAATTATTTTAACTGCCATTTTTAAATTAGTAACTTGGAACATATGTAGGTATTTGTAAAGTGTATTTCTTTCATTTAAATTTCTTAGGTTTAATTTTAATTTTTGGATTTTAAGTATCTGCATTTTTTTCTATTTTCATGAAAGTGTTGTAAACTAAATTACTAGATATACTAACTTAACAATCCCTAGATTTTTCACAGACCTGCTCTAGCACCTTTCTAAAATCTGTTTTATGATTTCTCTGCTAAGAAATTGTGATAATTTTATAGACACAAAGTACAATTGAAAAGAACAATGTTCTTGTGTGGTTACATTGATGAACTCATGATCTGATTGTGCGTGCTTTCTTAACCTAACCTAATCTAACCCTTGTTAGAAGTGAATTTAAGATCTTATTAGTTTCATGTCTCCCACAGTGGGTGTGGCATTCGGGCAAAATTTAGACCATCTGTCAATCTTAGGCTGTTTTCTAGATATTATAAAAGATATAGTTTACATTTTGCATCAACTATGTGTTTTCATCAATTCACATCAACTGTTGGTTGATTATAAAAAAGAAATTAAAATATTGCATTCTTTTCTCAAAAATTAATCCGTGTGGAAAGTTATCATTTTAGTTTTCATAATTAACAATAATATTGTGGAAAGTTATCATTTTTGTTTTCATAATTAACAATAATATTGTGGAAAGTTATCATTTTAGTTTTCATAATTAACAATAATATTGTGGAAAGTTGTCATTTTAGTTTTCATAGTTAACAATAATATTCAATGCCCAGAGTTGCTAAATAAAATTCAATTTAATGTACCTGCGCGCTCAACACGCTCTTCCCTTCTGTTCAGGGTAGATCAATGCAAGACGAACTCTAAGCAGGATTTTGTCTGAACAGACAATGCGATAATTACAATAGGGTATTATCCAAGGTGGACATTTTTAATTCTGAATTTACCAAATATAAGGGTACATAAAGGAGTATTTCTCTGATGCTTCATGAATATGTTATGTGAATATTTTTCTATCGTTTATACTTATAATTCTGATATGTTTTGATTTATACATATGTACAACCTGGCTTTTTTACGGATACCAATGTATTGATATTTTTATGTTTTGTGTAAATTTTAGTTTTATACAATCTTTTGTTTTATATAATTTTTGGTTTTATATTCCTTTATTATAAATTTTATTATTTCTAATTTTTTATTACGCTGTTTTCATTTAAAGTCACAGGAGGAAATCCATAAATGGTTTTATTTTGGCTATACAAACATGTACAAACTGAAAAAAATTAACTGTCGATTTCCAGAAAATAAATAAATAATATTCAATTTTTTATGAGAAAAACTCTCTTTTTATAACTTTCGAAGGTTATTCCCATCAACGTAATATATCATTGATGAAGAAGATAACGCTTATAATCTAAATGAAAATATGAAAGAAAACAAGACAGAAAAATAGAAAAAGACAATGGTCCCAGTTGCGACCTTTGTTTTTTCTATTTTTCTGTGTCTTGTTTTCTTTCATATTTTCATTTAGATTATAAGTGTTATCTTCTTCTTCAAAAATAAATAATAGACTGGCTGGTTCCCGGCATGCGTTGCATTGCCACATTCAAAGAAATAAATTGTTTACCCTGCATGTCCTTTCCCGTGCATCTCCGTTCCCCTCCCGCGTCCCCCTCTTTCCCGCTCCCCAATCCCGCCAACCCCCCTCCTGCGTTCCATATATTCAGTCCCAGTACATTCAGTTTTCAAAGAGCTCGCATGCCACCTATTAGAATTTTTTTATTCAAATTTTCATTTTTAATACGAGGCGTATCCAGAAAGTAAGTGTACTGAGGCTCTCACGACCAAATGAATTTTATTTTCGACATGTCGGCTACATTAACGTGTAGCCTAACTCTTCTCCTCCACAACGAGACCGGTTCAAGGTCAGTACGTTGAGAAGTGTAGGACGCGACAACACGTTTCGTGAAAAATATCAATCCAATCTCCCGCCAAGTGCGAAATACGCGGCGTCATCCGTTATCTCGTTTGGAAGGGAAAACCTCCGGTTGAGGTTTATAATGAGGTGAAAACTGCATATGATGATAAAGCTATGAATCGTACGAGTGTGTACAAGTGGTATCGCGAGTTTAAAAACGGTCGTACGTCTGTGCATGATGATCAGAGGAGCGGAAGACCACAATTTCAACCAAGAAAATCATGGCATCCGTGTTTTGGGACTGTCAAGGCATAGTTTTGATTGAATATCTGCCTCAAGGGGAGACCATCAACTCTGCAAGATACTGTGAGACCCTAAAAAAATTGCGGAAGGCATTTCAAAACAAGAGGAGAGGCATGCTGACAAAGGGAGTCAGCCTGCTGCACGACAATGCCAGACCACACACGGCCAACGCCACGAAGGAACTGCTTGCCTCGTTTAAATGGGATGTCCTGAACCACCCCGCGCATTCCTCTGACCTAGCACCTTCAGATTATTATCTCTTTACCTTCCTGAAGCTGTACATGGGTGGAAAAAGGTTTTCAACCAATGAGGTCAAGGAGGAGGTGGAGAAGTGGACGAAGGGGTTGGCGGGAAACTACTTCGAGGAAGGCATCAAAAAGTTGATACCCCG
Source organism: Glyphotaelius pellucidus (assembly GCA_936435175.1). Classification (NCBI taxonomy): domain Eukaryota; kingdom Metazoa; phylum Arthropoda; class Insecta; order Trichoptera; family Limnephilidae; genus Glyphotaelius; species Glyphotaelius pellucidus. The sequence goes on from OW386556.1 coordinate 26,755,065, forward strand.
CTTCACCACCTGCATTGAGAGGAATGGCGACTATGTAGAAAAATAGCTTACATATGTACTACGTTAACAATGTAATTTTTTTGTTTAAAAAAAAATTTGTAACCTACAAAAATTCAGTACACTTACTTTCTGGATATGCCTCGTATATTAAAAATATTCATTTTTGTACATTATAAGAACAATCAATCAAATTTGGTACCTTAGGTACTATTTAAAATATTTATAATTCTTGATTCGAATAGTATTAGGTGAGTACTTCAAATAAATTTTTTTTTTTTTTACTTTTATGAGTAAAACCTCAAATTGTAATATTTAATTAAATGAAGACACTACGAGCGAAACTTTTTTGTAAAGCAGTCTACAGGTCAATTTTTAAATTGACCTGTAGACTGCTTGTACTGGGTTAAAGTCAATACCGCGAATGAACAATCCCCCAAAGCCAGCAAAAAAAGAGTACCAATATGCGTAGATAGTTTTTTGTTCCTCCTGAAAATTTTTATAAATAGTTCTTTCAGTACACCAAGAATATTATATCGTACTGATGCCATTTAGTAAAAAATTATATTTAAGACTAATAATTAAGGAAAATGCACAATTATTTTACGGTAATCACAATTAGTCTTTATTTGGAGTAGGTACAATCAATTAGCAAGTATGTCCCAATTCAATAATAGTATGTAAAACAGTACAAAACTAAAATAACTTTAAAGTACTTTAACAATAAATAATCCACATTAAACTTATTTGTTCCCCCAACCACTCGTTAAACCTTTTAACAAAAGGGTTACGAGTATTCACTCTGGGTTAACTGAAAATATTTCAGACCGGCCAGAGTTTTGCGGGTAGGACCGGGAGACAACTTAACTTTCTCGAATTACCACATGACCTTGTATTGTATGGCTGAGCGGCTGGGTGCAAAATCTAACCGATAGCATCCCTCGCCCCTTATTAGTAAAGGATAAATCGATGAGGAAAAGAGAAGGTATTGCAGATTGAATAACTCACAATTTACGCTCTAAATATGAAATGGCTTATTACCAGACCAAAATGTTTTTAATAATTTATTCTCGATAAAAATTAATGAAAAAATTATGATAATGAAGGTATTTTTATGTTGAAGAAAAAATAGAAATGTGCCATTTACAATTTACCGCCGAAACAATTTTGGTTTTTATTTGTGAATTTGGTCGCTTTGACGATACAACGGGGAACGTTGATGACAGTCGTCTTACCGACCAACGGAGTTTTCTACGTCATAATGACGTTGAAGCAAGTGTTTTGGAATGTGTAGTTTATCAAATCAATAATTATGAAAATATTACAAACATTTTTAGCAATGAACAGAATCAATTTCAATTTGGGAGGCGGGAATGGGTACCGCCGCCCCGGGAACCTTTATTAGATAACCAACAACTGTGCCATAGATCACCCCAAGTGGTTCGCTACGTTTGGTGATTTAGCAGGGGTACCCGGGTTCATGGGGTGAGGTCTTGGAGGCGGACGACCAGTACACACTGAACCCCAGATTCCTACCCACCCCTTAAACCCTCTACCTTCCCAGAATTCTCCTCCATTTCCTTTCCTTAAAAAACCTTCCACACATCCCCAAAGATGACATAGGCCCTGAGGGCAATTATTTTCCTCAGGGCCTCCTGTATAAAGCTCATGTAAAAAAAAAATCAGAAAAACAAACTTTAAATCTTCAGCACATTTTTAACGGTATTCATAATTTGTGAAAATACTTTTAAAAACGTTACAAAAATTGTTCATTTTAGTGAGATTTTAAATACACTTGCAAAGGAGAATTGTAAAACAGACGCTTGCCTTTTGAAGGCAGCTTCATTTATGCTAAATATGTCAACATCAACCAAGATTGTTAAACCACGCATAACCATTGGCAAGTTAGTCCTACAGGCTGGGGGACAGAACAGTCTGTGCTGTTGATGATGAAGATAACTATCGGGAACATATAAATAAATGCTCTCCATGATAGCTGAGTTTTCAAACCATCCACGAATAAGTCTGAAGAAATATGTAGCAATGCGTACATCCCTTCCGACTCATAAATGGTTCTTTCTGAGGATACCCAAAAGAAAGTCGCACGAAAGAGCCACAGGAAGTGATGACAGGATATTAATGATTTTAAGTTATGACAGCGGATAAAAAACTAAACCTTGCATTAAATTCAGCAATAAAATATAATTTCAATTTTGTACGTGTACGGGATTCCAAAAAACGTGATTGATAAGAATAGAACACCAACATTTTTATCACATTCCAGATAAAGGAATTAATGAAACAAACTAATGAATGCTGCAAAGCAGGGGTTCTCAACCTTCGTAATAGCGACAAACATAATTACAACACACCTGTATAATACTGATTCACAAAGCATGACTAGGAAAAAGCAAGGAAAAAGAGAAATCTAGAAGGCTTATTAGATGTACGCAGTGTTTTATTTCATGAGTTATTTTATTCAGAGCATGGCCTGTTATTTCATGAAACTTCAGCCTTTTACAACCGCAAATGCGATGTAACAAAACTCACGTAAATGTAGGTGCAGTAATAAAGCGTGTGTTCACTTTAATGACTGGCGTAAATATCAGAGAAAGTTAAACGACAATGTGAGAATTTTTCTCAGTGTAAGAAAAATTGATTTTTTTCAGACACCACCTGTCATAAATAGAGAAATTTATATCAGGAGTGATTTCAATTGATCTCTTAACAGTCAATTCATGGCTGAGATTGTGGCACAAACACATACACAGCTGTGTTACATTTTTACACCAATACCAGGATGACATATTATATGACTCATGAAACTAACACACTTTCATCAGACACACGCCCTCGCCCTGTCAAACCAAAGATTAAACAATACCAGACCGAATTTTGTGATAAACATTGTCGGTCCTGATAAAAATAGGAAATTATAGAAACGCCAGAACAATCCGTACAATAAAGTAGGTAGTTCGAAATAATCCAGGACGTGGGATTTCAATAAAATAACACGAACTATGTCAAAATGATTTTGTAATGTTTTTAACAATGAAATAATTACTCGTAAGAGTCACGAAGCATAAATTTCTAGGCGGTTCCGGTCGAGAGATCGACTGACAAAGAAATTTGTTTGAATATTTTAAAACAAATGGCCGGTTTATATTTTTCAGACTTACCGCAAGTAAACATTATATTAATTGCAAGTATATTATCCTGCTGGTAAGTGTCAGAAAACATATGTTCGGATAATGAATGTGGAACGAATCAATACCTTGAAAAGTTAGCGTAAAGAAAGCGGCAAGTAGGGGGTGGAACCCATCTGTCAATGAAAATCTGCTGCCGTTGCGCAATGACAGTAAAACACTAGCCATTGCGTGCAATCATATAATGTCATTACATACCACATTAAACTATTCACATTCGCCTTTATTACCCCTTTCCCTAATTTCCCTACCCTTATTTTTCTACGAGATACCCTTTCCGAGAATTATGATGCGGCGTATTTATCACGTACCTGTAAATGCTCCTGAAAGCGGATGGGCAGTATTTGCGTCATGGTTATTTCTTCAAAATATACTCGAAAACGATCAAATTATAATCACTATTGTCTTATAACTAGTTATACTTTTTAAAAACTGTCAAATCACTCAACAAACTTCACTCAGATGCCAGCGGCCACCCAACATGGCGCGCATAACAAGAGAAAATACTTCCTAATAATGTCAATATTTTTTCGCACTGGTGTTCGTTAAAATTTGTGGATTCCGATTTATATTTTAATTATAAATTAATACTTAATAAATACTATAATCGGGCGCTTGCGGCCTCCTACAAAACACCCTATTGCAAAAGGATTCGTTAGCGGATGCCACATACACAGCGAAAGATTTATTGAATAAACGCTACTGAAGTTTTTTCTTTGTGGCCAGGCGTATGGCGGCGGAGCTGTCAGGTACCGATTTGCGCAAAATGTCACTTTTTAGAATAAAAATTAAAATCCCCAATTTTACAAACATAAATAATATCAAATGCCTCAGATATTAAAAAAAGTTTTTCCCAAAGTCAGAAAAACTAAAGCATTCATAAGAAGACAAGTCAATAAAATTATGCAAGTACCTCTATTATAAAAATAAACGACACTTAAATTTGGACTTAAATAGTGTAAATTAAAAAGGATGAAAAAAAAATTATTGCAAAAAACCTTTCCAAAATATTATTATCGAAAATACCTATGGATAAAAATGGACTACGAAATCTAAAAGGACTCGAATTGGATAACACGAATAAGATTCAATCAACGCCAACGCCTCGAGCCACTGGTTTTATTCGTAGCAGAATCTTTTTCGTATCGGATTTTTTTTCACTGGAGGAATATAATATTTAGGAACTTACTAGTCAGTAATGCTAGGTTCCTACATAGCACCCCGCTACTTCGGAGCGACCGAGTCCCGCGCCACTTCAGGCCGCCGCGCAGAAAAGTAAAGACCGATAGGTTTACAGCGCAGTTCACTGTGAGGCTTTTCTGCGTGGCGGCCTGAAGTGGCGCGGGACTCGGTCGCTCCGAAGTGGACGTGTGCTGTTATATATGCCAGTGTTCCGCAAACTTTTTGTGGTCAAGGTGCACCTACCAAAATAAAAATTTTTAGAGGTATACCAAAGAAAAAACAATTTTTATTTAATATTTATTATTAAAATCAATATACTTAATATGAAAACATATTTAATGAGATATGTGAGCCTCAGGCGATCAAAATTTGGAGCAATCGTTGATAATGTTTCTCTTACCTCTTCGACGATCGTCCCCAGGGGTTCTCTTTTTTTATATCGTAGTGGGAGTTAAAAACCCCAATTCGCATAAATAGGTTTTGATAAATGGTAGGATAATTGCAATACAACGCTTTGAAATCAGTGGATACTCATTTTTTATGCGTAGCCATATTGATATTCATTTTTTATGCGTAGTGAAATCAGTGGATACTCATTTTTTTATGCGTAGCCAAAAATGTGCTGGCTCTATTTCGGAAAATTTTACTTTTAATGTCTGATCAGTTTTGTCTTCAGAATTCTTCCTGCTCGTTCGTTAAGTGTCCAAGGAAAATGGTATCTAAGACTGAATTTCTAACCCAGTCCATAGGTTGCAGGTCACACTTAGGAAAATACGAGTTCATTTATTCTGCTGTGTTTCACTAGCCTATGCTTCGAGTGTTTTGTTATCGAAGCCTGCACTCTTTTTATTAAATTGGCAGCCATGACATTAGGGAACATTTCGTTACTATATATCATTGGGCGTGGCTGATCCATAACACCAACTTAGCTTTCAATCTTATCCGATGACGTTAAAATATTAGAATTCTTGCCTTGCTTTTTTGGTTAGGTACGCTCATTTAAATGGGCGAATATGTCCGCCTGGCCTATTTTACTACCGATCCGATAGTCGGATCGCTTGAGCTGGTGGAGCGTCGCAATGTTATTTTGTTACAATGTAGCATTGCGGTGAGGCACACCAGCTAACGACCACGGTACACCACTGTGCCGCGGCACACACTTTGCGGAACACTGATCTATGCTAGAACGAAAGCTGATTAAACTCTTATTTTTTTTTCTGTTCTCACTGATCTACTCATAATTCATACATTCCTAGAATAGGTCATAGAAAAGATCAAGCGGAATCATGCTGTTATCCATCTGTATTAACTGTAATAATATATAAGCATTTTTATTAAAGAATAAACTCTTTTTATAAATTAAATAATAATATTATTGAATATTATATAAAAGAAAAGCTGAACACAAAAAACACTCGCGTTTTGTGTTGTCCGCTGACAAGGGGAATTCAATTTGGAAGGAGGAAATGGGAACCGCTGCCTCGGGAACTATTTATTGGAAAAACAACACCTTTGCTATAAGTCACCTGAAGTGGTTCGCTACGTTTGGTGATTTGGCAGGGGTGCCCGGATTCATGGGGGTGAGGTTTAACTGGGTCTTGGCGGCGTGATGACCTGGAAACACCGACCCTCAGATTCTAGCCCACCCCTCAAACCCTTTTCCTCCCAGAACTCTCCTCTCCTTCTTTTCCTTAAAAAACCCTCCGCATAGCATTCCCAAAGATGACAATTATTTTCCGAAGGGCCTCCTGTGTGAAGCTCGTGAAAAAAAGGAAAATATTTCCCAAATTTTTTTTAAAAATTTTTATCGTATACCATCCGCCCCACTTCCCTTTCCGAGAAATGGTACCTACCCAAATTAAAAAAAAAAAGTTACCACATCAAAATATTGTAACCAAGCATTACTTGCAACTTTTATTGACAAATTGACAAACAGAAACGTCAAAAACATTATAAAGGCCAGCCAAAATAAAGATAAATAAAGAGATTTTATGAGATCGTTATTCACTTGACGCACTGACGAAAGTGACTTCCGTATTTTGTTTTTCTCAAGTGTTACACAAAACACACAAGATGGTAACCTTTTGTCTAAAAATAAGAGCTTCAACAGTTCCTTTGTTTCATTATTGTAAATTTCTGTTTTCAGTTTCAGTTTGGGTTCAACATGTTCCACGAGATCACGAGGCCGTTCGAGATGTCCTACAGATGTTATTCTGTGTCCATGTTGCCTGGAAATGAGAGGCAGGACGTAGAGAGGGGTGGAAAAAGTTAGTTTCATAATTTCAGTAATTATTATTTAGTAATCCTTTCAGTCATTAGACATTGGTTAATAATTGCATGTTTTTAATACGCATAAGATGACAATGGTGTTTTGGAATAAATCCCTTTGACTTTTCTCTCATTCAGTGTCATTTCCAATTTGGGATGTGGGTATGGGTACCGCCGCCTGGAAACCTTTTACTAGATAACTGACACCTCTGCCAAAAGTCACCCCAAGTGATTCGCCGTGTTTGGTGTCTTAGAGGTTGAGGGAGGCCTAACCTAGACCTCCTCAGATGGACTCTCAACCTATCGCTTTGCACCGCAGTGGGAAGGATGGATTTATACATCCTTTACACCCAGACACATTGAGCCCAGATTCCTACCCCCCTCAAATCTTTTCCTTCCCAGAACTTCCTATCCTTCCTTTCCCTAATATACCCTCCACACAGCATCCCCAAAGATGACGATTTGGAACTAATGTAAAAAGTCCTAATTTTGGTTAATTTATATAGATTTTTCATAAAGATACATTAAAATATGAAGTATTTATACCCCGTTCTAGAGTGAAAATTGCTCTGAATATCACCCGGGTTAGAGACCACCATTGAATCAAAATCTTGCTTGAAATCACCATTAGTTTTATTTGATTGTTAATAAGTTTTTAATTTGTTACTGTTGGATCAAAAATATAGTTGTGAATTTGATTTAATAAATGCCATTAGCTGTACTTAGTAACCAGAAAGGCTATTCCCTAAAATTTGTCATAAGAGATTGTTCTCCCGCGAGAAGGTCGATGATGTCAAAATTTCAGCTGTGAGCTGTCACATATTTTAGTTTGGGTCGTTTTAAACACGAATTCCTGCAAGTATGCATGATTATTTATTCATTTAACAGCTGTAGAAAATCACACAAATCTGACGGCATTTCTCGTGGGAAAACGATCTCTTATCAGAAATTTTAGGGAATAGCCTTTCAGATATGAATAGATTTTCCTTTCATTCTTCGACTTTGTTGAACTTAGCCTATCATCATTGGGCGACGAGACTAAGAACAAAAGTTCTTTGTATCCGCTAGTTGAACCAAAACTAAATAATACTGTAATACCAGTTCGTAGTAACAATGAGTAAGTTCTGCATTTTGCCGGAGGCCTCCGAGACGTGCTTCCTTTTAAAAGTACTCAAGTTCTAGGAGCAGGTACCAGGTCCGAGTTCTTTGGTGCGGACTGGGTACCGGGACGCATGGGTTCGGCCAGAGCTGGACCTCGCAGCCGGAACCCGCACAAGAACTCGAACCCGTACAAGAACTCAAGTGTTCCGAGTGGCTCGGACCGCGAACACGGGGACGCTGGTAGAGGCATTCGTTTTCCGGCTCCGAGTCCGGCTGCAAGTTCCAACCTTGTGTTCGAGCCCTGGACCGGTTTCCCTGGGAGTAGTCTATTTGAAAAAGGAGTAGGAGTTTCCCGCGCTTCCCGCGAAGAACCCAAATTCAAGAGCCCATTCCAGCTGAACTGACAAATCGCTAGCTTTTAGAGGATTGGAGTTGGCAACGCTGTATCGCATCTACATTCATTATTACCTCTATCGATTACACATCTGCCCTGATGATGAACACTGTAATGCTGTACGAAACATTGTCTGAAGAAGAGGTAGCGCAACATGGCAAACTACTCCAAAAATGAATGTTTGTTATTTACAGTCATAATGCCTCCCTCGGCTCTTGAGCAGCTGACCCGACTGAACATAGAATACCCCATGATCTTCAAGCTGACCAACAAGAAAACCAAAAGGATCACCCACTGCGGAGTGCTGGAGTTCGTAGCCGACGAGGGAAACGTATATTTACCTCATTGGGTAAGTTACAAACTTCTTGAAACTTAAAAAAACTGAAACTTCCGACAATCTCAGATAAATGAATTTTTGCCCATTAGGACGGTTATCTCGATAAGTTTATTTTCCTTCTTTCACATCAAAATTTAGGGCTCATTTCACCCATTTGCTTCGGAAGTCGGCTTTCTTCCATCCTTGCTACATGTTCTGCCCATCGCAACTGTCCATTTCTGGTTCTGAATGAATAATTTAATATTTTACTTCTTTTTATTGTTTTCATTAAATTTAATATTTGTTCATATGAAGCAGATACTTTGTGATGTGACATTATAATTTAAAATAAAACAATAACTTTGTAAACACCACTTTTATTTTTTATATTTTATGCCAACCGGGTTTTGCTATAACCGTAGCTTCTTCAGGGCAGTTGTAACACATCATATTGCTCCGGTAACTAGCTCTAAATTAATTATCGATGTATAGTTAAGTAAGTGCTGTACCTCTGTACTTTCTCAGCTGTCTTCTCTGCCTTCTCACCAATTCAGGCCGCTTAGGTTGGGACAACGGGGGATGAATTTAATTATAAAGATATGTTTGAATATACGGTTTTTAATGAGATTTGGCAAAGTCTTAGACAATCTTAATTGTACTTAGATCTAAACCTTACTTAATTAATTAATTAGTTGTCATATGGTTCGAGGTCGCTTCTCATTGTTCACTTCATCAATAAATTCACTCCTACCTTTGTATCACCGTTTCGTAGTCTCTGCGGGTGCCTTAGTAAGGCCGAGGTCCTCGGCTCCTGCAGTTCTCTTAGCCGAGTCTCTTAGTAAGTCTCCTGCCTGCACCGCTTCGCGCTTTGGCCTCTGGTTGTGTCTGCACTTTCTTCACCTTCGCACTTTCTTCATCTCACGCCCAGCTTACGTCGCCGGGCGGAGGAACGCATATTCTGCGAATCACTTTCTTCAACTCAACTATAACTTCTTCATCCACCGCCCAGCATTAGGCCGCTGGGCGGGAACACGTGCTTGGTGTTGCACCACCACTCGCGTCTCCTCTGTCCCCCGTCTCGGTCTTGACTGTCTGAACCGGCGTGCCCTATGAACCCTTAGGACCCGTGGCTCGCACTTCTCCCTTCTTCCGTTCCTGTCTTCGTGAGCCACATCTGTCAACACTTTCTTTGTCTTTCCAGCGAGACTCTTTCGTAATATTAAATTATTTATTCAAATTTATTTGTGACGATATTTGATTTGTCACACAGTATAATAAGTACTCTACTGTAAGCTACGGTTGTAGCAAAACCCGATCGGCATAAAGGATAAAAAATAGTGGTGTCTACAAAGTTATTGTTTTATGTTAAATTATCTAAAGTTGTTGAATAAACACGTAATATTTTCCAGATGATGCATAATTTAGTTCTGGAAGAAGGCTCCAGTATCCTGGTAGAAAGTGTTTCAGTTCCTGTCGCCACATTCTCCAGATTTCAGCCGCTCTCTGAAGACTTCCTGGACATCACCAATCCTAAAGCTGGTAAGTTTTAACTCGAAACTTATTCAATTTATTTGCTCAATTATTCTAGCTAACGTTTGTTATTGTGCTAACTGTAAAATTTTCTTTCCAGTACTAGAGAATGGCCTCAGAAACTTTGCCTGCCTTACCACTGGGGACGTAATAGCCATTAAATACAACTCCAAGGTGTACGAACTCTGTGTTCTGGAGACCAAACCCGGAACCGCCGTGACCATCATTGAGTGTGACATGAATGTATGTAATGGTTCTTTTTATATTTTTTTTTTATATAGACAAGCATGTGCCCTAAAGAAGATTAGATCAAAAATGATTCCCGAATCAATTCCCTCCACTTCCACTCCTTCATCAATTATTGTTCTGCTGATTTGGGTTCACCTATAATACCGAAAGTTAATCTATATTTACATTGATTTAAAATAACAAAGATTAGCCCTCTCATATCTAATTTCAGTCTAAAAATTTCACCACCTAAGAAAATTACATATCCTGATGTAAACTTGTTGCACAAGCTTCTAAAAACATTTGCGACACCAGTGAAGATTATTCATTTCGTGGCAAGTGTTGTAGTAATTTGTTTGTTGTTTTGCTAGAAATATATCGTCACCTCATTTGGATAGGGTTCTAACTGACATTTTTTTCAAAAATGACCTTTGAATGCCAAAGAATTTTTTTTGCTCATTTCTATACCTAAAATAATTTTCAGAACCATCCGTGTTGTATTTTCGTAGATGACAAAGTTCTAACATCAAGCATTCTCAATAATAATTCATTTGACAAAGTTCTAACTACACTTACACTCTCTATTTTTCTTGTATCTGACAGTTGATCTTAAATAAGAGGCACATTATGGTTCGTCACTTCATTTGGATAGGGTTCTAACTACGCTTTATCATTTTCTAAGGTTTCTAAGTTTCCAAAGACGAATTTTCGTTTAACAATTTTAGTTAAAGTATTTTAGTTTATCGTATTTAAATGGAAAATATTTCAATAAGTGTGGCCCTAGCTTGGAATTGCATTAGGGAAATGTAATTAAAACCTTGTGCAATGAATTATTATGCCTTAGCTGGTTGCACAGGGTTCTATTTGCATGTTTAGGTATGTTCTAAAAGGGTAAATATACGTGCTATTTAAATACTTTCCTTTAAAATATGTTCAATTGAAATACGTTAAACAATTTTCAACTTCAAAATCGGAAATTGGTAAATAGATAATGAGTGCATGTCTTTGCAAACTTTGACACCTCATATCTCAGAACAAGGTGAAGTGAAGTTAGAACCCTATCCAAATGAAGTGACGAAATGTAAGATTTATATCAATTGTTACATTTATCGATGCTATCTGTGAGGAATATATAAATTTTAATATTCATATAACTGATTTAATTGTTCATGATAAAATCCGCGAGAGACTCTACCTAAAATATTTCTAACTGTCTCAATTTCGTGTTTGAAAAATGATCTTTTCGTTAATTCAATGAGTCTGACGAGTTTTGACGGCTTCCGTGATCGAGGGGTAAGGCGCTTGACTCACAATCCAAAGGTCGCGGGATTGAATCCCGGCATGCGCAAATAAATTAAATTGATTGATTTGTGTTATTTCACAATTAATTCATTTAAAATAATATATAGTATATATGCGGCACGCGGCAGAGTGGAAGATACCCTCAGTATCGCCCTGGTGTAAGACCACCATTCAAAACTGAAGCGTTGCTTGAAATGGCTTTAGCTGTTATTCGTGACCAGATCTGAAAAGCCAGGTATTTCCCTACCTTTCTCTTCCCCATCTCCTTCCCCTCCCCACTACTTTCAGCTTCACAATAAACCCCAATTGGGGATGTCATAGTCTCACTGGCTCTAGATGGGAGCAGTTGGGATGTTATTATTATTATTATTATTATATTACATTACATTATTGTTATTATGATCACTATACAGAGCGGGATGCTTACACCCCCCTGATTATTAAAAATACAAATTGCACATTCCAGGTGGAGTTTGCTGCCCCCGTGGGCTACAAAGAGCAGGACACGCGCGTGTACAAGGCGGGCACGTCGGCCGATGGCACCGACCCCGACCTGGCGGCGCTAATGCCCGAGCCCGCCGGCTTCGTGGCCTTCAAGGGGGAGGGTAACCGTCTGGACGGCAAGCAGAAGAAGCGTGCCGACGAGCAGGCCCCCCAGATTCGACAGGTAATAAAACAGATATCTCTTGCAATGTTATGTTCCCTGATCCATCTATGAGTGTATTTTAGTTTTATCATAAGAGATTACAGAGAAACATAACAGACATAAGATATAAGATGCAAAAATGATGTAACGGACACCTTTTTAAGATTATGTTCTCCCGGTTCTTTCTAATCACTGACGTCAGAATAAACAGACCTCACCTAAGGGGCCATCCATAAATTACGTCACACGAATTTCACGATTTTTTTGACCTCCCCCCCCCCCGTCCCTGTCACACGCTGTCACATTTGTAGGACCCCCTCCCCCCTAGCGTGACATCACACGTTTTGCAATTTTACGTGAAAAGTAATAGTAGCTGGTAATTTTTCATCGTGGTCATATTCACCACGACGGAGGGGGCCAGATGAGATTTGTTTTGAATGTGATCTTTACGGGGATGGGCGAATACGTGCGGGGAGGGGCGAAATGGAATGCTACGAGGTGTCGGCGTTTTGAAAATTCGTACAATCAGGCAGACATGTCAGGAAAATTCCTGTCATCTATGTGACGTCACAAAGCTGATGATCCCCCCGTACGCCTTGTCACACAATGTCACACTTCTCTACACCCCTCCCCCCCTTAAGGTGTGATGTAATTTATGGATGGCTTAAAGCTAAATATGAGCTCCATTTTGATCACCTGAAGGCAAACCATTTTTTTTTACATATTTATTAAATTCCTGTAGGGCTTTTGCTGACAAATTATATGTTTTTTTAAATTTTTTTTACATTAACTCCACGCAGGAGGCCCTTGGGAAAATAATTTCCCTCAGCGCCTATGTCATCTGAGATGCTGTGCGGAGGGTCTTTTTGAGAGGAAAGAATGAATATTGGTTTTGAAGAGACCCAATTTGTAGGAAGGAGGAAACACAGAGGCCGGTAAATCGTTCCACAGCCGAGCTGTTGTACTCAAGATCGAGTCGGAGAAGCGACCCGTTCTCATGTGATGGTTCAGGTGTACATATGTTGGGCGCGTATTTGGCGTGTTTCCCGACTATGCACCGGTGCCGAAGGGATCAATGGTGCTAGTTCCTCAGAGCATCTTCCATTGGATTACCGGTAGAAGAAGGATAGCATTCTTACCCGACTAAATATTCTAAATATTGCAATCCATTTGTTAAGGTGGGAGAATCTAATCAAACGACCGGACCGCCCATTTTCAGGTATTTTGGAGCTCCAGACCAGAGTTGGCTGCCAAATTCAACCGCGGGGCGCACTTGCGATTTGTACAGGGTTAGCAGTTGTTCACTATTCAAGTATCTGCGGGCCCTGTACAGTACGCATAGTTTTTGGGTTGCTAATTTAACTCTGGCCTCGATGGAGCCTCCATATCTGAGCTGGTCACTTATAGTCACAACAAGTATATCCATGGAAGGCCTGTTCGGGAGATTGCTTCCGTTAAAGGAGAATAGATTTTCATTTCGATCCCTTTTAGACTTAATCAGACATGATTGGGTCTTTGATACATTAAATTCAACGAGATTATTTTTACCCCAAGAGAAAACACTCTCGAGGTAACCGTCCATTCTTTGCTTCAAAGACCTCCGAGCCGTTGGAGTTTGTGCACCCTTTGGGGGTTTGACAAACAAAAAGCCATCATGGACTGTACTGTCATCCGCATAACAATAAATTGAGTTGTTTTAAATTTAAAAATGAGTTAATCCTTCTCTCCAAATAAGAATCCAATCAAGCTTCAATAAGTCAGGTACGCCTCATACGTCGTGCGTATATCTGATAATGTTATATTTTCGTGAAAACAAGCTTATGGGTCCCAGTGTTAAATTGGTTTGTATAATTAGTAAGAGGCGGACTGCGAAGGCAAAAACATTTTGAATGTATGGCGAGCGATATGTTGAAAAAGGCCAAAATCAAATGATATTTTATCTTTTATAGCTAAGTCTGTTTTAATATTTGGCTTATTTATAAAGCGCCATTCTTATGAAAAATCATCTCAAGGGCGCTGTTGGCCCCATAAAACAAATTAGACCGGTCAAATAACGATAGTTTAATTGTTTTGCCTTTAATAATAAGCGGCTCTGGAATTTTCGTTTTGCCTCCGAATTCCGCCTTTTAATTAGCATCGATGACATTTTACGAAAGTTTGTTCAATGTTCATTTAAAAATAACACAAATAATTATAAATTATATATTTATTGAATTGTGCTAATATAATAGTGAATTAGTCATTAGAATAGAAATTATGAACGAAAATATGATTTAAATCACACATCACAAACTAAAAGTGACTTTTTGTCGGGAAAAATCACGCTTGTGTCGGTGTGCAATGTTGTCAGTTCTTTCACGGCACTATTAAAGACATTTTTTACTAGAAACTAGCTGGTACCCAGCAAGTGTTGCAATGCAAAGAAATAAATTGTTTCTCCCTGCATTTCCTTTCCCATGCGTCCCCAATCCCCTCCCGTGTCCCCTTCCCCCCGTGTTCCCCTTCCGCCTTTCACGCCTTCCTCTTCCTCGTCATCCCCCCCGCTAACCTCACTTCCTTCATTACCCTTCCCCTCATGCCTTCCCTCCCTGCCGCTAAAATATATAAAATACACTCATTTCATTTATTCAAATTTCATAACGCCAGAGGTTACCGTTATATATAGCCTACAACCTCCGCAGACATTCGCACAACAAATCACCAAAGTTTCATTGCAATCGGATGAACATGCACAACAAATCACCAAAGTTTCATCGCAATCAGATGAACGATCTGGCAGCACATAACATACGAACAAACAAACAAAAATTGATTTTTATACGTCAGATAATTTGAAATAGAAAATGTACAGTCTTTATTCAATCTGCAGCTAAAACACCGTTTGACCGTTGGGAAGTGTTTTTTTATTAGTAAGGCTGTAAGTATTTAATTTAAACCTAAATCTGCCTCAGCACAGCAACCCCTAGTGAGGAGAACTATGAAAATTTTTATGAATTATCTTCTAACCTTATAATTTGTTAAACATAAAAAAAATGTTTCAACACTAAAAAAATACTTGTTTTCCAGGCTTACGTTCGAGGCATCCCCGATTACGAATATGTGATGGGAACCCTTCGCTTCCTGCGAGCTCCCAAACCCAGCTCCGCCCCCAAAGATGAGAAGGAGGTGACCGACCAGTTCACCGCCTTCAAGGGCGAGGGCAACACCCTTCGAAAGGCCAAGTCCGACACGGACGCCATGTGATACTCACAATACCTTGATCTGGATTAAGGGCTTTTGCTAAATAACGCCTTTATCACGCTCAAGAGGTATTTCACCGCCTCTGAGTAAACTGTCGATCAGCACTACACATCCAGTAGCGTAGATAATCTGTTTCACCACCGTTGAGTGACGCTACCCGTCAAGTAAAAGCCTATTTATACTACCATGTTAATCCTATTTCGGATTTAGTTACTCTACGGTTTACTCAGAGGTGGTGAAGTACCCACTTAAGGCACCGGACCACCATAATTTTTTTTTTGTCATTTTTAAAATTTCATTTTTTGAAAGATGCATTTGTTAAGAATGCTCTCACCAAATGTTTTAAAGAAATTCGTAAAATTGACGGCGATGTAGCATTTTATGTGAAACCGTATGAAACAGTTTGTATGACAAATTTTTTTTTTACTGTGGTCCGGTGCCTTAATATTACTGATTCCGTAAATAAATCATATACTCACACCCGGGGGATAACAATGGCACAACTCAAAAAACTACTTTTTTCAGGAGAGCAGTTTGAATATTTTGTTTGAGTGTATTGAATCAGTTTTTTAACCAATAAAAAAAAATACATTATTTCACAAAAGTTGAAAAGCAGTATATTAATATTTATCAGATTTAATATTAATAGGGTTACAATGATCATTGTGCCACTATATTTGCTTGAATTCGAGTAAAACATTATTATATTAAAACGGCATATTCGCTTTTAAGGTCACAACAACATTATTTTAAATTTTGCCTTTTTTATGGAAGATAGAACATCCAGGAACATTTCTGCATACTTAACTCAAAAATGCATTTTTTTGACTTGTGCCACTGTTATCCCTCGGTTGCGGTAATCTTCAATCTTCCAGATTATTCGAAACCAATCTAGCGTAAATGACTGCTCAGTAGAGTGAAAACAGTGATATAATTTTTGCCACAAGAGAAATGGTCGAAATTAGACTCGTTTTAATATTCAACGATTCGTCTTCATGGCTCGGTACACTCCTTATTTCCCTCAAAAAGAACCTTCACACAGCATCCTCAAATATGAAAAAAAGTGTGTCCTTCCATGTGGAGATAACAAAATTAAAAATAAAATCTTTCTTTACTTCTGAAAAATAGAACCCTGTCACTTACGCTCTTTTGGTTTGGTTGGTCAATATTATTATAGCCAAGGTAATTAATTACACTTTTTATTTCAAAAATACTTGATAATATTGAGAAGTGGGTATTTCAGTTACCAAAAAACGAAAAATATTGCATTTTAATAGTTATTTCGTTAAAATTAAAATCTATTGTTCAGCTGGCAGATATTGTTATTGATATCAAAGTTTTAAGGTTAGTTTTTTTCTTATCTTTTTTAATTGAAAATGTTAAGCTATGGTCCTAAAGTAGGTTCTTAGTTTGGGTTTAATTAAAAAGTAAATAAAAAACTGGCCTGAAAAACTACTCTAATATTATTATGTCAAAACATGGCTTGAAGAAAAAACATCAAATTATCCGTTATCCAAATTTTTTAGCTGTTAAATTGCATTATTTTCTATTTTCGGAAACTGAAATACTTATTATCTATTTTTGAAATAAAAGGTGCATATTGTGTGTTTCTATTTTGTAAATATTTGCCAATTATATACCTAGCTATGTAAATGCTTGGAAATTCAGTGATTCAAAATAAGCATTTTGAGGGCCATCCTAAAAAGCAAAATGCCTTAGAATATGCAGAGTCGTCAACCCAAAAACATTCTCATAAAAATATATTATTTAATTTAAATTAATATTATTTGTGCTGAGTTTACTCTCTCATAAGAGCGATTCTGTATCTTTTGTGGACACCGCACTCGACTGCCAATTTTGTGTGATTTTCTATGACTTTCAATTGCTTTTTCTTTGGGTGTTGTGGGCCGATGACAGCTGCCGCCAATTTTAACTAGTTTAAAACACAAAATGCTGTAACTATACATGATTGTTTAGTCATTTAATGTATGTTTCAAATTGTATACTATAGATTTGATATTTGCAAAGTTTTGTTTCAATCTAAGTACACATGAATTACTTAGTTTGCCCAGATTAAGAACCTATTTTGTGCAAGTAAATAGTTGTTTCTTGCAGTAATTGTTGAAATGAAATGCAGTTTCCGTAATCTGTGTTTTAAACTAGTGTATTTCGTGTTTTAAACTAGTTAAAATTGGCGGCATCTGTCACCGACCCACGACACCTAATGAAAAAGCAATTGAAAGTCATAGAAAATCACACAAATTTGACAGCCGATTTCTTATGGGATCTTTCCCGTGTTCATAAAAGATACAAAAAAGCTCCTTAGGACATGAAAAAATAGTAACAAGGTTTTTTTTTTTATTCAACTTTTCCTATGTTGATCAAAAAGTGTTTTCAATGAACATAAAAATAATATCGATCACCGTTTTATAAGTTTGTGATCAGTTAAATCATAGATGTTATTTTATTTAAAATATGTACATCTGAATTAAAGCAGATTTGTATTGGTCATATAATACAAGGTATATTTTTGCACAATTTGTTAGTTTGTATTTGAGAAGGCAGAAAGTGTGTTAGTTTAAAATAAAATACATAATACATTTTATGTAACAAATTGCGATCTGTGATCAATTTCAATTGAATAAAAGAGCGGAGTTTAAAATATATTGCTTATTTCATTTTGATAAAGATCTTTATTTATGTGTTGAGTTACTAATTACTGATTTTTTTTAATATTAAGTCCATTTGCTCATGGGACAACTGAAAAAAAACCAGTTGTCAACTCAATTGCTATCCACAGGAAAGGAACTTGCAAATTTCATTGGCGGTCCACACAGGCAACTTCTCAAAGACCAGTTGTCAAGGGCGATGCAACCGGTCACTCGCAACTCGCCGTGCTAGTCGCCGCGGCCGTTGTGTTGCCTCACGACTTGTCAAGTTTTCGAGTAATTTGCGATATGTCAGAGCAAGAAAATATCGATTTTGTTAGGAGATTGATAAATTATTATAATATATAAAGTTTGATCATTGATGAGTTATGTTTTTGTTAAACAAGCTGATATAATTATTGAAATCACAAAGTTGAGTTGCGCAGTGAAATAAGTTGTCAACCAGTTTTAGTTTGGTTTCGATTTCTCCTTGAGCGAAGGGCCTAACTCCACAGGAGGCAATGAGGAAAATATTTTCCATCAGGTAACGCTGTAAGGAGGGCCTTTTAAAGGGTAGAAAGAAGAGGAAGTTCTAGGAAGGAAAAACGGATAAGGGTAGGAATCTGGGGGTCAGTGTCTTCAGGAATGACGTATGAATCCATCCCTTCCACCGCGATACAAGGCGTTGGAGTCGAGAGAATCCGATTGGAGAGGTCGAAAGGTCTCCATCATCCAGTCTCTCCCGAACCGGCCCGCCACACTGCTGGTGGGCAGTCACATTTTTTTTTTGCATCACAGGAGGAAAAAATTTCCTCAGGGCCTGTGTCATCTTTGGGGATGATGTGTGGAGGTTATTTTTAGTGAAAGGAAGTATGGGTAGGCATCTGGTGTTCCATGTGTCCAGGGGTGACAGTTGCATGAATCCATCCCTCCCACCGCAATGCATGGGTCGAGAGAGTTCGGCTGGTGTGGTCAAAAGGTCTCCCCCAACCTGTTTTTTCTGATCTGGCCCACCGCACACCCCTGCTAAGTCATCAAACATAGACAGCAAACAGCTCGGGGTGACCTACGGCAGAGATGTTGGTCATCCAAATTAAAAAATGGTAAAAAGTCAGGGAATTGCCACCCGGGGTGACTATGGCAGGGGTGTTGGTTATCCAATGAATGGTTCCCGGGGTGGCGGTATCCATACCCGCTACCCACCTCTCAGTTTACTTTCCCAACAACTGTACTTTGTATTCACATTGCATAGTTTAAATGGGTTAAAAAATACTCCGATTTAATTATTATAATTTTATTTTTCATCTTAACTAAGTAGACTTGGAAACATCTTAAATTTGCTTATTCTAGTTCAATAATTGCGTGGATTATGTTTGTGATTTTAATAATCAAACCAAACACAGATATTTCTCAAATAATAATAAAAATACATATACAACCTTACAAATAATAAAGTATTTAAAATTTTACACAACTGATCAACAATCATTTATATATTATATTGTAAACGGTTGTTTATCAGTTGTGTACAATTTAAAACATGTTTATTAATAAGGCTGATGTTAATCTAAAACAAGATTGCATGGACAACATCTTCATAGAAATAACACTTCATCTCAGTCCAAATTTTAAATAAGAAACATAAGTCATAGAAAATAAATTCTGCATTTGAAAGTGCAGATAAAATAAAATTAATAAATATTTTTAGGCAAAAATGAAAGAACAGTTTCACACATAGATGTACAAATTTATTTGTGCATTTAGGGTGACTACTGAAGATAATAGGCTCTCATACATATATGCTTAAGAACGAGCATTCCACGCGCCATAGAAAAGTCCACTAAAGTAACTTGACTTTACTTCAGGCACACAGACACGCCACAATACACTTCTTTGATATCTTCAGTGGTTTGGTTAATTGAAAAATCAAACAATACCTAACTGTTTTAACCCCTCAGGCCAATTTGTTCGTTTTTGGGTGCAGCTCATAGAAATCATTGTATCTCCCTTATTGTCATGGTGAGAAATATGATCTAAACGGAGTTAGAAAGAGAAAATACTACGCTTTATATTCAAATCTAGAAGTTGACCATAGAAAAATTGAAATTTGCACTAGGAAACCAAAGTTTCCAATCACAATTTGGAAAAATTTATGAAACTTACACATTTTTTACTATTTTATCATTTTTAAAGCAACGACAAAGAGTGTGGGGAGATTAACTTTTTTAGTAAAATGTCTATAAATAATTTTTTTTTCATTATTAGTAATTTTTGTTAGAAAAAACGTAAGGTGAGCCATTTTTAAAACTTTTTAATTTTGCTTTAAAATTTTAATATTTATAAAATTATATGTTTTTTTCTAAAAATAAAATTATAAAGCACATTTCAACACCAATCAAAAACAGTTTGTAGTTTTTGGATACATTCAGAAAAATTCTATTTATTTGGATTTCATTGCAAAGCGGAAATGTTCAGAATATACACAATGCCAGAGGGGTTAAATTCGGTAGGTACTTGTTTACATAAATACTATCAAATTAAATTAAATTTAAAATAAAGAACATTTCTGTGACTTTTCATTGGTATAAATTAGATTTAAATACTTAATTTTGGTTTGACAACTTTTCTTTCTCCTGGCAAGATTGTAATTTATTGTATCAATAATTGAAAAAATTTAAGTAGGTACGGCACAAACGTCTAATCCAATTTTTTGGCACTTGAAAATCTACCAAGACTATTTATTTATTGACTTACTGCTTCCAAATTTTATTTTTGTGAAGTCATAATTCATAAATAACTAAATTAAAAAAAACACCATTTCCTTTATTTTTGGCAAATGAGACGGATAAATAGAATAATAGGTTGTAAAGGTTACTTACAAAAAGCAATCAACTAAAATTAATAAACATATTATATTTTTATTGGATTAACTACTGTTATGATAACTTTTGAAGGTTATTTCCATCAATGTATTATATCATTGAAGAAGAAGACAATACTAATAAATCTAAACGAAAATATGAAAAAGGACAAGACACAGAAAAATAAAAACCTAATGGTTGCAACTGGGACTCCAACCCAACTGGGACTCATCCCTCTCAGGATGTCTTATCGGGACTAACGTCTTAACCAATTCGGCCATTGGGTTACTTTTAACCGCTCCGACCCGTAAGCGTGTTAACACGACAATGTAACAATAGCAGTCAAGTACAATAAGCGTATTTTCACGCTAAGGCGTGTGTTCCCACAAAAATCGTTATAACTCTGTTATTGTTCTAGTGCCAATACTAAAACAAAAAGTTGAAGATCCATATTGAATCAAGCTTCACATCTCTATTCAAAGTTGTCCATAGAATTACATAAAAAAAAAGTTGTAGAAACAGTTTTCGACCGCCAAATCGCCTACGTGCCGTTAGACATTGTTAATTTTTTATTATACATTTATAAAATAGAAAAAGCATAAGTAGTATCCGTGATTCTAGTACCGTTTTCACATAAAAAACATCAAGTGAGTCATTTTTACAATTTTTTTGTGTTTGCATTCCAAATTTTAATTTTTGCTAATTTCATAACCTTTCAAAAACAGTTTTAATATTTGGCTACGTTCAGAAATATTTCATTTATAGAGCTTTAATTGCGAAGCGGAAATGACATAAAGTTTTTATAAATCTGACAGTTCGTTTAAAACAAAAAACTTGCACAATCACAAAATACTTGAGTGGTTAAGTCATTTTTGTCAATCTCAAAAATGGCTTCAAAATATGATGTCCGAGTTGGACTAGGCAAGAGATCGTGGATTTGACCATTATCTTTTTATTTTTCTGTATCTTGTTCTTTTTCATACTTTCGTTAAGATTTATCAGTATTATCTTCTCTTTAATAATAATAATATATTTTATTGGAGCATTTACGAAGAAAAAAGTAATAAAAAACAGCAAATATAAAATGTATAAAAATTTGTACATCATTTTATTCAATAGGCAGTAAAATAAATCAGTAAAGTCTTATTTGTATGTGTAGAGTTTTTCTGACTTATTAGTTTCACAATATGTTTCAAAATGCATCACTGAACAATGTTTGAATAGAGTTTAAATGTCATTTTACAGGAAGCCAATATATAAATGATTTACGAACCTAACCCATAATTTTTTATAAAATAAAATGATTCATGATATTTCGGTCTTATCTATGAAGCAAAAAATAATGTATTACTATGTGTGTTCAAACAGATGGAACTTTCGAATGGTATCATGAAAACAGCAGATTAGAAATGCATTTATTATTAGCCCGCAGCGGTAATTTTCATCAAAAAGCTATGGAGTTTGGATGTATCCAAGTAACTGTAAAAAAATAAGTCAAAATGCCATAATATTATTTGCAGCGTTGTTATCAATTGTTCATTAGAGCCTCGATTACATTGAGCGATTTTACAAGCTACTAGCCAGCGAATTCACTATTTGCTAGTAAACTCGGTCAGTGTAATCGTGTTACTAGCTAACTAGCAGATTGTGAACAATCTACGAAAAAAGTTGAAAGGGGGTCAACTTTGGTCGCTACACGCTAGCGTGTACAGCGGATAGCAAGATGGCGGCCCTCGAACAGCTGATTTCGTAACTGTCAAACTACTGCTTGATCTGGATTATTCGTTGCACAATCTTTTAAGTAGCCGGCAAATAGCTACTAGTGGTGAGCTAGCTGCAAATATCTCAGTTTTCTACAAAATTTCGACAGAATTAGTTCACGTGGGAGTCGTTATTTTAGCTCAGCTTTTCGCTAGTTCGCTACTGAGCGAGAGTTTTATGTGTCATTATCACAATCGCACTCGCCGATTTGCCCGCTTTTAAATTTGCCGACTAGTAGCTTGTAAACTCGCTCAACGTAATCAAGGCTTAAGAAAAATGGATGTAGAACTTTACTACATAACATTGTAATGTTGGTAGTGTTTGTTGTCTACAAGCTGAACCAATCAGCATTTTTGCATACCTAATTGCCAAATATCCAATGACAGACACAACATTAATAAAAACCGTGATTTTTAACATGTAATAATGTTTTCTAACCATACCATTCAGATTTTGAATGGAAATCAGCGTTTGTGTGTTCGATCCTTTCAAATTCAAATTAAAATTAAGATGGTAGAATGTAATATTTGTATCACACTAAAAAAATAAGACTCCCTTATACAGTTTGAATTCAGGAAAAAAATTAAAGAATACACAAAATCCAGCATTTTCTTAATTTACCTATCTATTTTTCTAAGCTTAATTATTACTGTATTAGGGTAGGTAGGTGGCAGTGTACTTTATGTAGATTATTATAAAAGAGATTTTATTGTTGCACAGAACAGGCTCAAGGTAAAAATAGGTCTAATGAATGTGCAAATACTAACAGAGGTTGATGCAAGAGTTTAAAACGATTTTTGTTTGTTATTTTGCACAGTTTAAATCAAAGGTACTCAATGTGGGCGGTAACGCCCCTTGTGGGCGTTCCAGACTTTCAGGGGGGCGGTAGGAGACCCAGAGAAACCCATCCCATCCCGCCCCATCCCATCCCATTACGCCCCCCTTTTTGGTAAATGTAATCGTGACAATAGCTGTTTCAGATTCACAACGACGGATGGTAAGTAAAAGGCAGTTGGGGGGCGCTAGAAAGAAAAATATTCTGGGCGTGTGGGTATTCAGTGGGGGGTGGGCAAAAAAAGGTTGAGAATCTATGGTTTAAATGAATATATCTTGATTTTTATTTTTGTATAAAAATTTCAATTTCTGATGTTTGCTTTGTATTTTTTAAATTAATGTGAGAGACAAGAGTCCCGATTGTCAGTCGGACTATGGCATCCATAATGCCATAGTCCGACATATGGGGTATGTTGTGAGGCTGTAGGGAGTTGGAAAGGAGAGGAGATGTGAGAGAGGAAGGATGGGAAGCTCGAGTTTAACTGAGGATTTAAGATATTTTAAGGCAGCTAGTACCATTTATACTATTGCTAACATTACAAAAATGGCTATTTAAGAGCTCGATCGGGAGATTATATTGATTTTGCTCCATCACATTTTGATCGTTCCGGCCTAATTTCAACAATCTCTAAGGAATCTCCTCCAATAACAAAGTTGGTCTTCAAAATTGGTTTGACGACTTCTTCACCTTCAAACCTACTAATTTCTTCAGACGTGGAATGGAAAAACTGCCAGAATGCTGGGAGTTAATCTTATGCAGGAAATTAATTTTAATTATTGGTATTTAAATATAAATGATTAGTTTCTGTATTTGTTTATTTCCAAAATATTAAAATAAAAAAAAATTGCTAAAAACTTACACATCAACTCTATACTTTGAATAAACTTGTATGAAGTGACTCACTCAAACTCATATGAGTTATTTGTAAATGTGAATAAAGATAAAATTTATTAACTCCTCTGAAGTACAGTTATTCGTTAATGTGAATAAAGTCAAAATTTATTAATTTGTATGAAGATCAGTTATTTGCAAATGTGAACAATGACAAAATTTATTAACTCACATGAAGTACAGTTATTGGTATATGTGAATAAAGACAAAATTTATTAACTCACATGAAGTACAGTTATTGGTATACGTGAATAAAGACAAAATTTATTAACTCGTACGAAGTATAGTTATACATAAATGTGAATAAAGATGAAATTTATTAACTCATATGAAGTACAGTTATTCGTAAATGTGAATAAAGATAAAATTTATTAACTCCTCTGTACAGTTATTCACAAATGTGAATAAAGACAAAATTTATCATATAAATTCTGAAGTTAGGAAATAATCCTTAACATTCTTAGGTGTTAAGGATTATTTCACCTAAGCATGTTAAGGATTATTTCCTTAACATGTAGGTGTGAAGAGACAAACATTTTTTTTTCAGGAAAGGATAATTGGGCTCCATTCATTCAGCAGTGGACAGACACAGGCTGATAATGACGGAATAGAATCTATTTTTAACAATCTTATTTCTTCGCTTAAACATAACATTGCACATGCACATATATAATTATTAAATAAGATAAATGCAAATGTAATAATTGACATTTTGAGACTGCTAATAATAATTTGTTGTGTTGGTGTTTCACTACGAAAAGTTAAAAAGAAACATAACTTTTATAACAGATTAATTGAGCACAGCAAATGAATTATAGTCATAAACAATAAATCTTCAATTACATAGTACCAGAGACAAGGATTCTTCAGTTCTGCTGTTGCAGGTCAGCTATTTATTTACAGCAAAAACCAGGCATGTGTCCAATAAGTGAAAACAGCAGATTATAGTACATATCGATCGTCCAGTCTGATATCTCCGAAAAAATGAAATTTGAGTTGAGTATGGAGTTATCTGGTACAATACTCAGGTTACTCGTAAACCCCACCAAACCAATTATAATGCACAAAAACTTAGAGTGAATTAAACAAAATGTTTTTTGGGTCTATAGTAGGATATTTCAAAATGTCAGACCGTTATGCTTCCCAGTGTTATTTTATTACAAATTTAATATGTAAAACACAGACTATCTCAAAACTTGGTATTATGAAATGTTTGACTAATCAATTGGACGATCGATGTACCATAAGACAAACAATATTTGCTAAAAATGAAAACAGGTGTTTTGTAAAAATAAGCGAACATCGCTAATGATCTTTCGTAAAATTACCATTTTTTGTTTTGTGTTTACACTTGTGAGAAGACTCCATTTTGTAAACTTTTTCAAAGAAAACGGTGGCAAAACAAAACAATGAGAAACATGTGGTAGTTGCTGGAATACACAGAGGACTAACCGAAATGTCCTAAAACAACGAAAAATGTCCTAGAAATCGTTGTGTCTCCCTTACCATCATGGCTAGAAATATGATCTAAACGGTGTTAGAAAGATAAAATACCCAGCTTTGTATTCAAATCAAAAAGTTTACTGCAATTTGAAAAAAAAAAATTAAACTTTGAGAATTTTTTAATAATAATTTTTAAATGAAAAGAGAAAAAAGTGAGTTGACAATGACATTTATAATTTGTCTAATTAATTAAGTATGCATTGTTTTATAAAAAAATGTAAGGTGAGCCATTTTTAAAACTTTTTTATTTTGCATGCAAAATTTTTATATTTCAAAATTTATTTCGAATTATAAGATTTGAAAGCGTATTTCATCACCTTTCCAAAAGAGTTTTTAGTTTTTGGATACATTTAGAAATATTCAATTTATTTGGATTTCATTGCAAAGTGGAAATATTTTGACCCTCTGATAAACTACGGTCGAGGCCTGTGGGGTTAAGTCACTATCGTTCAACAGCATTCTTGAAACTCATTTCTGGTATCTACACACCTGGTAGATATTTTGAGCACAATTTGAAATTAAAGCAAAATGACATAACATTTGAACAAGCGTCACTATTATTTCGACGGTCCCGAAAAACAATGTCGGATCTGCTAAAAATTGAAAATCGCTTCCTTGGCTTATTTATTGGGTCATTTTGTTGATTTAATCTCCCGCCTGTTGCGAGCCCTGTATGAAGGACAAGGTCAGAATCGCTTGCGCCAATATCAATCTAGGACCTATTTTATTATTGTAGCTACTCTGAATTGTTTTAAAACAATTTTCTATGAAATTTGCAGGCGGTTTTTCGAAATACCATCCAACATTCGACAGGTTAAAGGACTGTATTTTAGGAATTTTGAATGAAATGCAATATATCGAAACAACACTATATTTCTTGATCTCAAAAACAGTAAAAATGCAGAAATGACACTCTAATAAGCTCTACTGCAAAACTACAAAATCGCACATCTGTCATTGTTCTTAAGGACCGTCGATTTGAATTCAGTAAAATGGTTTTAATCTACATAATAGTGTGCTGTTTGGTTTAGCAATCTAATTTATAGTAACTATCATGGTATTGTCCTGCCTGGTTATTTGTGTATTGTATTGAGAAATGCTAATAAATGCTTTCATTGTAAACGCATTCTTAGACATTCGCTTTAATCTAATGCACTTTTCATCATTTATCATCTTGTCAATAAATGATATTCATAATCAAAAAATATAATAATACTTAGAATAAAATGAATCATACACTCCGTCTTTTCCCGCCGACCGCTGACTCTTGATCTGAGAGCGCAATGCATACCGCAGATTTAACACGTAATAATATTTATATACAACTCCGGAGATATGTTTATAAACACGTAGTGGTGTTAGAACCTCTTGAGGAACTCCTCGGAGCAGATTCTCGCTCTGGCGTTGACAGCCAGTTTCATCTCGCTGATCTCCTTGTCGATCTCCTCCATGAAGTAAATCACAAAGTCCACCAGCTTGTGCTTGAACATCTGCTCCGTGTGGAAGTTGGTGATCAAGAAACTGATGTTGTAGCCTTCGACGGGTTTCCTTCTCAAAATAATGAAGTTTTCCGCCCGCATCATCATGAATCGCATAAACTTTTTGCACAAGATTTTTTCGATCTCGTCGGCCTGTTTCACCATGATGCTGACCCTCACGGAGTTGATGGAAGATTCGATCAGCACTTTCTCGTTGGCGTTTCTGGATATGATGACGGGGTTCAGGACAAGCTCCCGACTGGATCTAACCTCAATCTCCGGTTTGTTGTACCTCTCCACCACTCGGGAAGAGAAGTGTTCCAGGCACATCGCCGCATTCAGCGTGTGGCGGACCGCGTTTAAATAGGGTTTTAAAGTCGCCGACATTTTTAGATTGGGAGATTACCCGCTAACTGAACCACACCTCTCAAAAACTATGACAGATATCGCGAATACAGATTACTCACCGTGACAGTTATTCCGAGTGCTGCCATATGAATTCCATTTACCCGAAATATTTGCCGACATTTTATAATATTATTTTCGGTTAAATGTATTTTCAAGTACTAAGATTAAAACACTGTCTCACTGTTTATCTACGATCTCAATTTTCTGTGTTTTTGTTTTGGTCTTTGGAAGATTTCGCCATCTTTTCTTGTCTTGTGTCTGTGATTCTTCAAGTGATAGTTGTGTACATCTTGTCGTTTTTAGAACAATTATTTTTGGTAGTTATTATTTGTTTTATTAACAGTATTGCTATGTTATTATCATATTTATATATAGAGCACCGACTAAATACAATTATTATGTGTTTGAATCTGTTTACAACTGCGTAATCTTGGTGTAAAGACAATAGTAGTTGTGCGACTAGACGCCCGCAAATCGAGGAAAAGGCTATGAAGGAATATTGAAGTTATTCCGGAATTGCTACATTGTGACTCTGTGATATTTATTCAGATTTCACTGTAGCAATCCTCGCTGATATTCACTATAGCCTATGTCGTCATGTTGAGACCGACGTCGGGTGGTGAAGCGTGGCCAGACTTCCTGAAAGCTCGTGTATGATTATTCTGCTATTTCTGATGGGAAAAGTCCAATCTGTTCGCTTCCTGTGTGTTGGATTTTTGAGCCATTGGGTCTAGCAGACGATCTTGTCCAACTTGCATGGTTTCCAATTTCTAAATCATCCTTTGAAACATTTAAGATTATTTTAAGATCATTCTCATTCCTCATTTGATTTGAAACAAATATCATCTTATTTACATAATTTAATCGTGTTTAATCTTCTTGCATTCATGACATAAAAGAAACCAATGTTTTAGTTATTTTGTTGTACCTTGCTGTTCTGTACAATATAATGTACTCAAACACAAGTTGGAACCTGTATTATAATATTTATATGCTAGTAATATGTACCTAATAATTATGGATATAGAAAAACCACGGAATATTTCTGATGATTTGTTCTAATTTGTAAACTGCAACGAAAGCATGCAAATAAATTTCACCTTATTCATGGGTTGCATTTAAAATATGTGATTTTATAGATTGAAAAGAAGTAATTTTTTTGTTGAAAAGACAACGTTGTATTTACTGCTGTTAAAACGAAAATCGTTTCCCACGTTATAGAAACACTAGTAAGCAATATTTCTTTTTAATATTTTATTTTATGTTTTTGCATTTCTGCCAAAACCATTGTTGAGAGGCATCCAATTGACGAGAGGCATCCATATTGTTTTTATTGCTATTTTGCAATTATTTATTAACAAGATTACATTTTACTTTTGCATATCAATTGTTTTGTCTAAGAGATTGCTTTGACAAAACACTATTGTCTTTTTTATGTAGTCACTTGATTCGTTTGCATTCAATTGGCGGCACATTCAATTTCTGTATCATTAATTTCATTCTTTTATTGAACTAAGTAGGTAGTTCCTACCTATTTCAACGCCATTTTTTCTGATTGAGGTTTTGAAAAATATGGCGTCCTTCCAAATTGAAAAAAAAAAGAGTTTTTTTAGTGAGACCATACAAACAAATTCTTTTTTTAAATGTTTGAATTTGCTTGTATTGGAAATAAATCTATAATCTAGGCAAAAAGACTGGCGAAAATGTTTTGCAATGTAGTTATATAGTTTCTTATAAAAGGCGTGTGGCCAGTGCAAAAGCGTTTTTCCTTTCCTTGTCGGTTTATTTATAATATTCTCTTTGCAGTTATTAGGTTATAGTATAAGGGGACATGGATTCTTCGCCCCGAAATAGAAAGCGTTCGCATCCCGGCAGAAAGATGCCCAAAGGCTATTGCGACGATGATGTTGCTGATGAAACTAATCCTGCTGAAAAGTGTGGCGATGAAGATGTAGCTAACAAGGCTGATTCTGCTATTGATATCAATGTCGATCCGGATGAATATGTCGATGAAGAAACAGCCGAAGGAGTTACCAGCGAATACACAGGCGGAAATGCTGTCGATCAGGATGTCGTCGTTAATAGAGTTGTCCCTGTCAACGAAGAGACAGCCTACGATAGAGATGTAGCTGGTAGCGGTACCGTCTACGAAGCAATCAATACCGAGGGAATTGTCGATGAAGCCATTAACTACGACGGCTATTTTGACAATGATGGCGCTATTGGTGAAGCACCAGAGGTAACAACGGATCCTTACGACGCTATCAACGACGTTAAAGGCGTGAAGCTCTTGGACGATAAGGCGTCCATCATGAAGGGGGTGAAGCATTTTTACGAAGAAGATAAGGATAAGTTACCGGAGAGTGCGTCGAAGAGACGGAAGCTGACGGCCATGGAGAATGAGGTGAACCAGTTGAAGCAGTTCCTGGTGTTGGATGAGGTGAATCAGGGCACTGATAAGGAAGAGGAAGATGACTCCTCAGACAGCGAGTATGATGGTGAATATAATTGAATTTATTTAATTTGAATAATAATAATAATTGTCCGATAAGAATCTTCTCTACGCCTTTGCAAGTTAATTAACCATCAAGGGATTCCCTACATTTGGTGACTTAGCATACTCATGTTGTGAGGTTTGTCCTGACCTTAGCGGTGGAAGCGTCTGTCCAGCATAGCGGGCCAGATCAGGATAGGCCGATGGAGGGAGACGCTTTGAACTCTCCAGCTGAAATCTCTCAACTCATCGTTTTGAAATAGAGTGAAAGGGATGAATTCACATGTCCTCACTCCTGGACACACAAACCCCTCATTCCTACCCAACCCTCATACCTTTTTCCTTACTAGAATTTCTTCTTCATTTCCTTCAAAAAACTCTCCACATGACATTCTCAAAGATGATATAGGCCCCGAAGAAAATTATTTCCTCAGAGCCTACTGAATGGAGTTAATGTAACAAAAAATTCTTTGTAAAGGTCTTCGCTCACGGAGAAACTGAAATGAAACCAACTGAAAAGCAACTGCCTCACAAGCAAAAGTGCAGGTGCGTTGACAACTGGTTTCATTTCAGTTTCTCTGTGAGCGAAGGCCTTTAACCTGAAATGTGGTTTTCAGATTATTATGATTCATGCTTATTTTTCAGGTTATATTATTTTTTTTACTCTACAGTCAGAAACTTTGCAGATAGAAGTGATTTACTGGGGTAATTTCGTATGAATTTGATAGGTATTTTTTATACCTACCTTAAAATAGTAATGGGATAGTTTTTTTTTAATAACAAAACAGTTTTTTTAAGATTATCTAAATTATAGAGAATGTGATGTAAAAACTGACTCAGATTACGCACAAAACTTTCGTTATCACCCCCTTTACCACCCCCCCTCCATTTACCACCCCCCCTCCATTTACCACCCCCCTCCATTTACCACCCCCCCTCCATTTATCACCCCCCCTCCGTTTATCCTCCCCTCTGTGGTGCGGAAGGGTTAAAGATGACAATGTAAAAAAGTTTATTGAAACTGTTTTCCACATTATGATTATAAAGAATTTTACAGTTTGATTTCTGATTTTATTTCACAATTGACTTTATTCAACAAGTAACTTCGTTTGACTTTTAGCTTAATAGCTTACAAGTTTCTTGTGATTGTGTGTTGAAGGTGTCTCCGATGAAGTCCCCTCAGAGGAGATTGAGGCCATGCTGAATGCCGACATGCCCGG
This sequence comes from Glyphotaelius pellucidus, assembly GCA_936435175.1. Taxonomy (NCBI): domain Eukaryota; kingdom Metazoa; phylum Arthropoda; class Insecta; order Trichoptera; family Limnephilidae; genus Glyphotaelius; species Glyphotaelius pellucidus. The sequence continues at coordinate 26,786,574 of OW386556.1, forward strand.
AGAGTACAGCCGGCCCCCACGCATAAAGCCCTGCCCCTACGACCAGAGGAAAAAGATCGTACTGGAAGGTAAAACCTCATTTGTTTATTGATTTCACAGGCTGGATTTTCTTCAAATGGTTGAGGTCATATTGATCTCAATATGACCTCAAGCTGAGATTATTCATCCAGTCGATCGAATCGGGAGTCACTTCAGCGTGGATTTGGCACAGATGTCCTTCCAGGAAATTGGTGGAGTGGACTTTCCTTTTTCATATGTTCTATTTAGTGAGGTTCATATCTTCAGGGAGAGAGAATCCTGGCAGTTTAATAGTTGAGTCCACATGTCTGAGGTCTGCCACGACTCAACCAGTCGAACTGTTTTTCTGTTTTTTTTAATGATATTTAAGCAAAACTCATTGAGGTAATTTTTGCACGGTTCCGCAATTCTCATCTGACTGTCAGGGGCATTTTGATTGTCAGGGGAAGGAGGATTTTCTGCTCCGACATTTACGAGGTTAAAAGTTTTGTGACTGAAACAGACTACTAGATTGAAAAGCCACTTTAATATTATTCCCCCATGCTTACAGAGAAGGGGGTGAACCATTTCGAGGTTCTCCCGCTGGGGTGGCTAGTGGTGCCCCACCACAGCGGAATGCCCCTCTATCTTCACAAGGTGTCCCGCGTCTGTACGCTGGCCAAGCCCTACTTCCTGGGACCAGGGAGCGCAAGGGTAAGTTTCTTAACCTAACTTATTTTCAAGGTTGTACGCACAATCATTATTTTAGCTTGTGATAGTTATTGATTTTTCAAAATTCAACTTTTCATAAACTGATTACCGTATGTCGGTGAGATGTCCAAAAAGTGATTCAATTTATTGTATCTGCACTTTTGTAATTTCAATTTCCTAAAAATAAAACCTGTTATTCCGGGTCCTGTTTGGTGATTCTAGATCCGTTTCAACTTTTGAACAATTGTCAAGCGTAACAGCGACTGTTATCAAACATAATGAAATTAAACCAAGTTGTAAACAAAGCTTCCTACGAATCTATAACAATATTTTATTTGTACAGAAGCACGAGATTCCCATTAGCGCTATTCCCTGCTACAACTACCGGCGTGCCTTGGAAGAAGAGCAGAAAGCTGACAGTTTGGGAGACGCAGCTTCCTACCTCAGAAAGCTGGCAGATCCCGCTCCACCTAAACGGGGCATTTCTGTCGCAACTAACTTAACCATTGTCCCTGAAAAGAGAAGCTTTGAAACCACCGCTGCAGCTCCTGAAAAAGAGGGTTACGAAGATACAATAAATGTTTCAGAGATTGCTAAAAATACCACACCGGTTATGGCGCAACTTTCAAATGGTATTCCAAGCGGATCTGGAATAACTACTTGTCCATTCAAAGCAAACCCGCCAGTAAAAGACAGTTCTGAAGCCACTGCAAACAATTCTGGAAAAGAAGGTTACGAAGCTAGTCCATTTGCAAATATTTCTGGAAAATACGGTTACGAATCTTATGCAAACACTCAACTAGCTAAAGAAGGTTTGAATAATTCTGGAAAAGAAGGTTACGAAGCAACAGTTCCTAGAAAAATGGGTTTCGAAGCCACAGCTAATGTTCCCGGAAAAGAGGGTTTTGAAGCTCCCGCTACCAATGGAACAGGCGACACATCTACGATGAACCACAAGTTGCTGAGAAAGTTGGTGAACACGGATCCCATAGCCAACGGAGAGACAGTCCTGCCCATGATGCCCAACGCCAAAGTGGAGACGGCCCAGGAGAACTGGAGGAAGTTCCACCTGAAGCATGAAGAGGTGACGGACTACTGCAAGAAGCTATTTAAGTTTAAGTGCATCAGTATTATGAGATTCAAGTAAGTTTTCCTCCCTTATTGTCTTTAACAAATGTATTAATTTTGTATTCTATTTAAAGATATTTACACTAATTAACTGATTTTCCGTGTGGTCATTAGTAAAATAAAAGCCATCTAATTTTAGATAACTAAAAAAATTTCACTAATATTATTGGGACACATTTAATTATAACTCATTCAATATTAGCCACGTAAAATATCATATGACGATCTTGTCAAGGGAATTGCCTGTGTTTTCTATTGTCAGCATTCTACTTATAGATGTTCTTACATTCGGAACTGTATACTTTTAGTAATTTGAGATTTTCTGTGTTGCTAACAATAATACTGGGTGATATGAAGGCTTCAAATATTTCTCACAATCTCCGATTTAGCTTACAAAGTGCCGAGTATTGCAGAAACTAAAACTGCTAATAATTATTATCTATTGATGCATTGACCAAAGATGTCGCAATTGAATTATTATTCTTTGATCTATAAATTCTTTGCAGAAAAACCTGTGCGGAAATCATAATGCCAGAGCTCATTGCTTGAGAGTTTTGCTGCTTAAAAAAAACCTATTTCTACCTTATAGTCATGAGATCATATATGTACCTATGTTGTATTATACATACGTATGTATTGTGTTTACCTCTTTCTGCGTTTATAAATTTAAAATTAAATATCCCACTAGAAGACTTAAAATACGATTTCTTATTAGATACTCTAAAAATACATACATAAGAAGACAGACATAAAATAAACGATTTAACATTTTTATTCAAACTCTAAATTTGACTGTTGTGAACTCCTCCAATTCATTAACCTCTAAGAGAGTGAGTTTTTGAGAAAAAAATGTGTTCAAGAGAGTGAGATGTTTTTTCCAAAAAAAAATTTAAACCCAAATTTATAGTATGTGTTATAAAAAAAATAGTTTTTATAAAAAATACCTACCTATTTAATAATAAAATAACCGAATTAATCAGATGTTAATAATAACAAAAAAATTCATATTTATATTAAAAATTATTATTATTAATGGCAGAATTTCAACAAACACCGACGCACCATGGGCGTCCATACTCCTTTGAGCAGATTTTTTTTTGGACGCCAACGGTGAGGCCATACTCTCCTAAAGGTTAACTTACGAACACCCACAGTAACAACACGACAAAATACAATATTCTACAGCAGCACTCATAAGCGTAATAAGGAAGTTGAGTCCATTTTTTAAATTTTTTTTTATCAATGTTTACATTCAAACTTAAATACTAGTATTTTTTTGTTTTTTTTTGAAGTTCGTTTTCATAATTAAATTAATTCTCAAAGTTAAAATTTTATTTAGCCTGCCAAAACGAGCGGAATCCGAGCGGTAAGAGGCGGGGTGTGTGTGTGACGTCATGCGAACCGGGAAAAACACGTTGCTTGGGCATTTTGTATGGAGATTTTTTTAAATTCTTCAATAAAGAATTCCAGTAATTTTTTTTATCAATGTTAACCGTCTATCAGAATTAATGGTATTTAAAAAAAAAAATATATATATACAGTAAAACTCTCTTAAGAAGTTTTCCAAGGGACCGGGGAAAAAAAACTTCTTAAGTGGGAAAACTTCTTAAGTGGGATTCAATTTTAGCCATTTTATAACTCGAGTCCGGGGCATACGTCATTCCTATGACTACCTATATTAAATTGTCGTGAAAACAAGCTTATATGCTCCAAGCGGTAAAAAAATAAAATATATATAGAGTAGAACCCCGTTAATTCGAAATCCACGGGACATCAAAAATAAAATTTCGAATTAACGAATTCCTACATAATTCGTAATTTTACGAAAAATAAATTCGTAAAAAAATCGCCGAAAATTGGGTTCCTCGGTTGCAAATTCAAGCACTGGTAGGTTCTTCGGAATAAATTCGTAATAATACGACTTATTCCCACGTAAATCGAATTTTCGGTCGGTCATATATTCGAAGTAAATTCATAAAAATTCGAAATTTTCGCGACCTATTTCGCGGCCGCGACCGTCGCGCCCATCCCGTTAAACTCATAAAAATGTGATATATTACCGCGTAAATCGAAATTTCGTTGCTGATTTCCGATGCAGCCGGCTCTTCAAATTTAGATATTCGAAGAAAATTCATAAAATTACGATATATTTCGCGTAAATCGAAAGTCGCGGCCGAATCCCTTCGCGGCCGGCCCTCTAAATTCAGATACCTACTCGAAATAAATTCGTAAAAATACCCCAAATTTCCGCGAAAATCAAATTTTTGCGGCTTATTACTGTCGCGGCCGGCTCTTCAAATTTAGATATTCGTAGAAAATTCATAAAATTACGATATATTTTGCGTAAATCGAAAGTCGCGGCCGAATCCCTTCGCGGCCGGCCCTCTAAATTCAGATACCTACTCAAAATAAATTCGTAAAAATACCCCTAATTTCCGCGAAAATCAAATTTTTGCGACTTATTACTGCCGCGGCCGGCTCTTCAAATTTAGATATTCAAAGAAAATTCATAATTGCAATACATTTTGCGTAAATCGAAAGTCGCGGCCGAATCCCGTCGCGGCCGGCCCTCTATATTCGAATAACCACTCGAAATAAATTCATAAAAATACGACATATTTCGCGTAAATCGAAATTTTGTGGCTGATTACCGCCGCGGCCGGCTCTTGAAACATGATGCACGGCAAATGTTGAAGTTTGATTTAAAAAAAAACTAATTATAATGCATCTTTTACCATCTCCCCCGGCATATTTCATCATATTTTTATGTAATAATAAAGCTAAATATATTTATTTGAAGGTGAAATATTCCGTATTAACCGTGATCCGATAGATTTAATCAAAAGTTTTTGGGTTTTACAAATTCGATGGAATAAAAATTTTATACAATAATATTATGAAACATCTCTGTGTTCAGTATCAAAAGGAAGATTATTGAAGGAGACGGCAAATGTAGATCTAGCCCACGTTGTCATTAAGGCCGAAAAATACATGAAAGGTTATATTGAACTCAACCTTAAAGACGCTTGCATATTCGTTACATAATTCCGCATTGCATATTTGTTTCACATGTCGAATTGCTATTGTACCTGGTTAGGGGATTAGGGGTTACGGCTTATGGCCCGGCGGCCGCCGACAAAGGGTCTGTTTATGGTCTCAGGTACTAGGATCGCGCATAATCTGTGAAGCCAACGTCTTTCAATTTATGACTTGGACTTAAAAGGTTCATTTTAGATATTTTACGGCACAATATTTCGTTTATGTTGATTTTACCGCCGGATTTCTAAAACCTCTTAAGCGGGAAGCAGTTTTAGCTCTAAAACTTCTTAAGTGGGAAAAAATCGTGTTTTTTGCAGTTTTTTGTATGGAATTTTCAAGGGACCGAAAATCAAAACTTCTTAAGCGTGAAAACTTCTTAAGTGGGAACTTCTTAAGCGAGTTTTACTGTATATTCATCAAGCTTTCATAGTTAAATTAATTTTTAAAGTTAGAATTTTTGTTTCTTCCGCTTAAGCTTTACCCAGCACGGTATTGTCGACGATTGACAACAATAGTACCCTTTACACGCAGAGTTCGGAGCGAGACGTGTCCCGTGCCATTTCAGGCCGCCGCGCAAAAAAGTAAAGACCGAAAGTAAGATAAGTTTACAGCGCAGTTCACTGTGAGACTTTTCTGCGCGGCGGGCTGAAATGGCGCGGGGCACGTCCCGCTCTGAACTCTGTGTGTAAAGGGTACTAATTGACAAGTAGTGACATATGTAATGTGACATGTATAATAATAAAAACTTCGAAGCGATGCAATAAACATATTATTATAAAACACTGTACGAATACGTATCTTTAGAAATCCATTTCATTTAATAATAACAACAAACATTTATTTGACAATAGATTGAAACTATTTTTTTCACATAGATTCTATTGACAAAAGGGTTTCTCCAGGAATGCAGCTGGTTTTCAGCAGTGAATATAAATATGATAAACATAAGATGAAATAATGAAAAGCCATCACCACATTATCCATACTAATATTATAAATGCGAAACTGCTCGAGTTCGTTTATGACCTTTTCACGCATAACACAATATAAAGACTTTAATAATTCTTTCACCAATATCCGTGTTCAACGCTGCGGCAAGACTTATCACCGGCGTATCTAAATATTCCCATATTTCTGAGCATCTCAAAAACCTTCACTGGCTCAAGTGTCCCGAAAGAATCCAGTTCAAGCTCTGCTGGATGATATTTAAGTCCCTTAACGGAATGGCTCCGGCTTACTTATCGGAAATGTGTACTCCAGAAAATTCCAATCCTCGACAATTAACCCTCAGGTCAGCAGCAACATCAGCTATCGGAAGGTTGAAGGAACCAAAACGCACACCAGATACTAAATTCGGTGAGCGTGCTTTCGGAGTGTCAGGATCTAAAGCCTGGAATGGACTGCCACACGAGTTAAGAATGATCACAGATTCAGCGGAATTTAGAGCTAAACTCAAAACTCATCTTTTCAGACAGTCTTATCCATAAGTTAAAAAAACCTTTCACCTTCTCCTTCACGGCCCACGACGTTGTAAATAACTAATTGTGTAAAATATAACCAAATTCTTATTTTAATCTTTTGTAAAGGTCATTTTATGAAAATTTCCAGTCCCAGAGAGCTCTGAATTCACTAGTCTTTCAAAATAAATACTAATTCAATTTTGGCATTAATCTTCTTATAAATGTAAAAGCAACAGTGATGGGGGTAGCAAAGGTAAATTCATGCAATGTCCAGTGTTTTCAATATAATGTCCTCCACGTGCAAAGTCGTATCATCCCCAAGCATAAGCTTTCTAAAAAAGTGTGTTTATCGGAAGTGACCTGCCAGGTAAGTATGGCTCTGTATCTTTTTGTAAATAATAAAATTAGATAGATTCTAAGAATATTAAAAAAAAAAACAAAAAATTGTAAAGCGCCCTTGAGGTGATTTTTCACAAAAACGGCGCTCTACAAGTTGTCCAATTATTATTATTATTATTATTATTATAAAGCTAAATTATATGCGCAGACTACAGGTTGTATATGATGGTAAGCTCTGGCGTTATGAAATTATAAATATTAATATATTATATTTGTTATACGTTTTCTGTCGCTAACAAAAGCGAGTTTTTGCTAACGTCAGAAAAAAATCTTTTCTATGGAAACAATGTTGATATATTTTTGGGCTCTATGCTGGTAGATACTCAGTCTACTGGTCAGCTACTACTGCAGAAAATTCAAATATCAGAATTCGTTTTTTTTTGGACAAGCTTCTGTTTTGCAATAAATGTCAGATAAGAGTTCCTACATTAAAAATATAATTCGTAACGATTATAAAGACTGAATAATAAATAGTGTAATTTTTTAATTATATTAACAAACTTCCAAATATTTAATTAAAAAAACATCCGAAATGTTTGTAAGCGCATAAATTCCGAATGAATTAACAAAATTGGATAATTCTTTTTTTCTTTGAGCTATAGCTTTATGAAATTTAGGTGGCAGGCGAGATGTTTGAAAACTGAATGTAAGGGAATGAATGTATGGAATGCGGGAGGGGGTGGGGGTGAGGAGAAGGGGGATAATTGATAAGTTCAACCGCTACAGTAATTTCCCGTAATACCATGCGAGCGAAGCCACGGGGAAAAGCTAGTATATTATAATTATTAGACAATAATTATCACATTACGCGAAATCAATAAACAGACCTGCACAAAACTAGTGAGGTTATGGCGAAATGTCGGATGGATAGAATACGTAATGATTATTATTTATTATTCTGTCAAAAATATATAATATTTATTGTAACGTACAAATGAACACAATTAATAAATTGCTGTACTTACTTGGAAGCTTTAACTCCACGAATTTCGGATCGATCTTTTAAATATATATTAACATGTCAGAATCAATGATCGGTAGATTGTCGGACTGAGATTGGTATATTCGGTATCCGATTTCTGACATGGTTTGTAGTTTTTTAAACAGATCTAGTATTATTATTATTTAGAATTATTATTTTGTATATTATGGTCACTTACTTAAACTAAAAGATAGCATATTCATAACAAGATAGCAACCAAAACTGTTTGGCGCGGTTTGGCTTATACCTTTCTCATCATAAACAAACCATCTCTCATGTAATAGAAAGAGATGCACCATAGATATTCCAATGACCATACAAACATCAGATACGGGTGACGTCAGAATTCTTTGGACCAATCATGACACGTTTGGGGTTTAAAGCTTTTTAATCATTTTTTAAGAATGTTTAATTAATTATAAGAATAATGATATAGAAATATATTTATATATTTAGAATCGATATTTTTTTATCGACATGAACATATTTTTAAGTCAAAATATTTTTCATTCAACTTCCCTATTACATTGCCCACTCTCTGATACAACGACTTCACACCATGGGAAATCAGTACTTGGGTGACGTTGACATATTCAATATCAACTTAACGAGTTTTGTGGATCATCTAAAACATTTGTTTCAACACTATTACTAAACACATCTTGTAAACCTTTAAAATAGCTGTATTTTTCTGTTTACGTTTTTCTGTGTTTGTTTGACTTTTATTAAATGTAATTTTATTTTTATTATTTCTTGAGTTTCAAAGTATCTGTCAAATTTAAATTATACTACAAATCATGTAAAAGCCTTCTAGTTGTTAAATAAATAAATAAACTTCTGGTATCACCATCACGAGTGACCCTTAAATTAAGTACCTACAGACTTCGGCACTTCTTTTTTTTTTGCATTAGCTTCACATTGAGGATGCTGTATGGAGGAAAGGAAAGAGAGGAAGTTCTGGGAAGGGAAAAGGTATGAGGGGTGGGTAGGTGGGTAGGAAGGGTGACGGACTTATGAATCCATTGGTCGAGAGTCCGGCTGTAGAGGTCCAAAGATCTCCGTCAACCAGTCTCCCAATGTCACCAAACGCAGCCAACCACATGGAGTGACCTGCGGCAGAGGTATTGGTTATCCAATTAATGGTTTCACTCTGGCCGCAAGCAGCGACCGATACCAAGCAGTGTGCAGGTTCAAATTAATATTTGAATCTTGGCTACGTCATTGGGGGGAGCAGAACAAAGCCATCGGTAACCAATGAAACAAATGTTAAGAAACAATATTATTGATTTTGTTTTCTAGTTTAGTAAATGTAATTGATGTGACTATTAAAATTTACTGATCTAACTAATCATTACACCCTTTTATGTTTTTTTTCCTGTTTAAGAAATTAGTTTCTCCTGTAAATTGGTTTGTTTAAACCACTCGTCTCTGTTGTTAGATCCTGGTCGGAGCGGCGGAAGTTCACCAAGTCCCGCAAGGCTTTGCAGAGACCCACTTTGCCCGATGGAACCAAACTCATCACCTTCCCTGTGCAGACCATCTCCACTAATGTGTCCGACGGTGCTCCCGCAGGTACACTACACATATTATACATATCTCTCCTTTACCACTAAAGTTACAATCAAAAATGCCATTTAGTGCTTCAATCACCTCAAAAGCACTATACGTATTACTTATAGCTGGTACCCGGCATGCGTTGCGATGCAAAGAAATAAATTATTTCTCCCTGCATTCCTTCTTTTCCCATGCATCCCCGTTCCCCTCCCGCGTCCCCTTCCACCTTCCACGCCTTCCCCTCCCTCGTCATCCCTCCCGCTAACCCCATCTCCTTCATTAATTCAAGACTGTAGAATGTATCGGGAGCATCTCCTATCCTTATCCTATTTTCCTCTTCCTCTCCCCCTCACCAAAAATTAATTTTTAGATCTAATAAAACTCCATCTTCAAATAATTTTAACATAGGAGACCTTTTTGGCTTAACTTAACCCCTCAAATGCCAGGAAAAAACGAAAAAATTTCAACTTTAACGTAATATTTTGCAGGTTAATTTTATGTTATCTTATGTAATATTTACTGAAACACATTCCTTGAATACTAAACTATACATAAATATAATATAGATGTTTGATTCCTTAATTTAATTGATAAATAAAACACTTGTGTTGCTAAGTTGTGTAACGAAGAAACGACATTTATGTTTATTAAATCACTTTCTTTTTATGGTTTCTTCTAACAAAACTGACACTTTACAAATAAAATCATAGAATAACAAAACAAGTG